>AP018152.1:13360000-13960000 GCA_003052745.1 Caenorhabditis inopinata | reverse complement strand
AAGTTGGCCGTGCATCATTCTTGAATGATTTTTGCCTTGAGAGCGGCAGCAGAATCCTTTTGAAAAGTGCTCCACGGAAGTTTATGCCTCTTCAAAATCTCCTCTAAATAGTACTTCATTCATTGATTTTCACCTCAGGATCAACGAAAATGAGAGGCGTCCTGGCATCTGAGGATATTGCACCAAAAACCATGACTTGTTGAGGATGTGAATTCTCCTCGCGGCTATCTCGACGACGGCACCTCGGTGTATAGAATTAACCACCATTCCTGTAAAAATCAATTTAGAGTCTTGAAAATTTGGAAATAAGATTTAAAAAACATTCTGAAAATAATGGAAATAAAACTATTGTACTAAAAATGCGTTAGCGCCCACCAGCTTGCGCAAAACTCATGTTACCATACTTTTGACGCACCCTGTACACGCATCTATTTCCAGAAAGTAAGATGGGATAATAATTCGAATACGACAATCTCCATAAGCGAAATTTGGGTAATTTTACAGAATCGCCCCCCACACCTCTATCGGTCCCCCATAACCGGAATCACCCCCCCCCACAGTTATGTTTTCGATTACTTTTGGATGTGGGGGTGATTGTGTGTGGGGGACTATTCTGTGAGGTATAAATATCCGAATTGCCCCCAACCTCTTGATGTGGGGGGCGACTCCGGAAAAGAGGTAACCTTTCACAATGACCACCACATTATATCTTTGTTCTCCCCCCCCCCCCTGAAATGAACCGGAACCCCCCCCCCCACGATTCCAGAATCACCACCCCACGATTCCACGATGAGTAAAATAAAATTCCGATTCCGATTCCGGTGCATTCCAGTGGGGGGGTAATACCGAGATTTGTGGGGGGAAATACAGTTATAATACCAAAATTTGACCAGTGAAGTCCCCGAGTTAAATCTTGAAAATTCACAAATAGTCCTCTAAAAAGAGCAGATCACTGAAAAATATAATTAAAGGTTTGAGCAATAAAGTCTCACATGTACTGCGAATATTTCCGCAGATATGATTATTTTTTGAATGCTGTTTTCGGAATTGCCAACTCAATTTGTTTAGCACTCCGCTGACTTGTCTTGAACACATGGAGCGAACCGTGAGTCACGCTTTCACTATGAATATCCCATATAGGTACGTATGGGATGACTAGCAGAGAAGGGCGGAATTCCGGATTCCGTGAAAAATTTTTTTCCGTTTTCCGCATTTCGGATTCTGCGATATGGCGTTTTTATTCCGTTTTAATACTTAATTTTCAATTGTTGTGAAAAGTATACTTTTCTGAACTCCCGCAAAAATTTTTGCGAACAGAGCGCATTTACATCATTTTTATGGTTAGAATTCCGTTTTCCGCATTCCAGATTCTGTGAAAAAATATTTTTTCCGTTTTCCGGATTCCAGATTCCGTAAAAAACATTTTTTTCCGTTTTCCAGATTCCAGATTCCGTGAAAAAATTTTTTTTCCGTTTTCCGTTTTCCGGATTCAGAGTTCCCGAAATCCAATCCCGCCCTACTCTGATGACTAGTGAAGATGCTCGAAAAGTCTGCATTTCGGCTAAAATCCTAAAATTCGCGAAACTAAATGGGTGAAACCGTTCGGATTAGACACAACTTTGAGTAATATTTCCCGTTTTTTTACATCTTTAAACCTTAATAAGTGTGACATTCTGTTCTTAAACGGATTTATTTTTGGTATTATACATTTGTTGTTTGATCTATCAGCAAATCGCACAAAATATTCAATCTGATTTATTTGCAAAAATCTTTTTTTCTTCGACCTTAATCGAGTGATTATTCAATGATTATGGCCAGCGCCATAAATCACCCTTCGAACCTCCCCCCCCCCCCCTCCCTCATTTATCGGCAGTTCTACACGTTAAGGCACTGGGAACGTGGCGGCTTTATCACGAACCGATAGCTTTTTGGTGAATGTTTACAATCTCTTTTATATCCTTAAAGGAACATGACAGGTCCGAAGGCATGAGGAAGCCTTAAAGAGCCTAACTAGGCCTGACCACGCCAAAGTTTGGCAATGATTGTCTAGCTGCCCAACCTTATAGCACACCTGGCAAAGCCAAAGTCGTAAAGGGACATAGCCCATTTAAAGATTTGAGGAAGGGTGGGGGGGGGGTCCTGAACTTATTGGGTGCATTACATTGATTTGGATTTTAATGCAATCTTTTTTTGGACTTTATATTACATTTTTCTTGCGCATTGGAAGAGGTACGGTGTCTTTGACTGGTTAGCTTTTATAGTAAATGAGGTGGAAATTTCGGAACTTTTCGAAACTCCGGGAAGATTCCGATAATTAAACATTTTTGGAAAATTCGCAGTTTTTAAAATTAAATTTTTAATTTTTAAATTATTTCCTATTTTTATTAAGCAACTTATTTGCCCATTATGAAAAGATAAAAGAGAAAATTCTTTTTTACAGAAAGGAACAAGAAAATAGACAAATGCCAAGCAATCCTTTCGAGACCCAAAGAAACAAGTTGTTACGCGCCTTTAAGATATACCGTAATTCTTTTATTTCGAATTTCTTTTTTTAATATTCTAATCGGAATCCCATTCCGAAAATGGTCGGAATATTCAGAACCTGTAGATTTCCGTTTCGCAACTCCAGTTGAAGTGCCATTCTGTTGGAATAGCTGACGTTGCACCATTTATCCGTAGGGAAACACGACAGACAATGATAACTAGCCATTATTATAAACACATATGTTGATCGACTTCCCTCTGATTTTTGTTTTCCATTATTCAAAAAAAAAGCCGGCAATCGTAGATCTCTGTCAGCTTTTTAATAAGTGTCCATTGAAAAAATGGACATCACCCCAAAAGCCATTAAGCGGACGGATCGGAAGACTGTTCGTTTTCGCCGTCTCTCGTTTTTTATCGCATTGGAGAGGCAATGTTTATTGAAGAGACAAAGGGAAAATGTTCCAGAATCACGGGAATGGCTTCCCTGTGATCAATCTGATTTGGTTCACTAGCAAATGAAATAAGAGCAATTTCATTATATCCTTTTCCTTTGCTCTTTTCCGAACGAAACGTGGTGCTGAGCGCTCGTGATCGGCTACTCCTTGCCACATCTTCCATTGTGATTGATCATTGACAACAAATAGCTAATTGAATCTTATCGGCGACGGGCGTATGCGCTCATACTTCTGCTCCTTGATGCCGTTGCCATTCAATCGGTTTTTCATTGATCAACATTGAGCACATAAAGCTCATAAAGCAGTCATATGTTAATATTCCTACCAGATTTCTGAAAAGTCACATTCTACAAACCAATTGGTTTCTTGCTCATTTTTTTACTTTTAAGTGCTCGCTATCTCTTTTATTTTCCTTTTTTGAGATTCTTGAATTTAAGAAAATGGATCCATTTCAAATAACCACAGGCGCGCTTGCTTTAACAATGGAATCCACATCAATGAAACCCATAGAAGCTACAACTGCAAATATAACATTGGTAACTGAAGATCCGGTTAGTATGCTGTAATACTTTAAGACCTCTATTACAAGGGTGGTTTTTGAGCGTAATGTAGAAAAACAAGAAATTTTTAAATAATTTTGTTGAGAATGACTTCTAGCTTTATATTGGAAAACTTGATAAATACCTATAAATTATCAGGGAAAAGGCACACTCATTTTGAACGACACCATCATTGGTCTGAATGTAACTACAACCGCATATATTCCAATATTGGCAGCCGCAACAGCGTTTGCGATTCTTATTGCAATTGGAATTATAGCTGTTGTCATTTTTTTAATCGTTCTCATCAGAGGAAGGAAAAGGTTTCAGGAGGTAAGCGTCTTGAGAAATCACTAAATTCTAAGAATCGTAACGGAATATTCCAAAACATTTTTGAGATCTTTGGGAATACATTCACATTATCATAACAAGTCCAAAATTTCATTGATTTAAAAATCACTCATTATTTAATTGGGACAAGGCAACATACGAAATTAGTGGCGAAAATTACAAGAAAGGCTTTCATTTAAAATAGATAAATACAAAAATATTATGTCGAGACGCAAAACAATACTTTGCTACGCGCCTTTAAAACATACCGTAACCATTGTCATTCCGAATTTCTTATCGAATGTTCCGATGGAACTCGTCGCTGCTCTTTCCATAAGATCCTTTAAAATGTTCTCTTCATGTTTTTTCTTAGGCCAAAACTGATAATGAAACAAGTTGTAATTTCTGAAACAGCGTTCCTTCCCTGCTTATCCAAAATTTTCCCAATCCGGCGTGGAGGGAGATGCTCATTTGTTTTTTAATAACTACTTTTTTCGAAATCTGTGACGCGAAGCGGTTTGCAATTCGTTAGAAGAATATTAGTGCGACACGTCGTGTGTGATGCAAATCGCATTTACCTAACGCACGCGCCAAAAAATTCTCTCTTAAGATTCAATTTAATCTTCTCCAAGGCTGTGGTCGCCGTTTTGCTGCTGTATACCGGTGTAAATTTATGAAAAATAATTAAATTTTTGAATGACTTACGTTAGTACCGTTTTGGCCGCTATTTCTCACGAGCGGAATCCAGCTTTTTTGATAGCCGCCACAACCACCCGCTCTGGCCGCGGTACAGCTGCATATTTCCTTTCACTCAACAATCCAATTATCCTATTTCAGTTTCCGTTCTTTGCTATCGTATACCACTTAACAGTAGCGAATGCGATTCACATAGTTCTCCAGCTCACCACCGTTCTTCCGATGATGTTGCTTGACGTAAGACCGATGTTGATGATTGGCGTTCAATTTCAATTTTTTCTTCAGAGCGATGACGCGTCTACCCAACGTTTGTGGTATAAAGTGGGCTCTTATGGGATCATGATCACCGAGCAGGCTTCTCTTTACTTCACTTTGCTCATGACGATCAATAGATTCGCCGTTTTTGTATTTCCGTTGATTCTACCGATATTCTCGGCAAAAAGAATTCATATAATCTCCAGTGTTCTATGGATTTACATCAATTTCATTGTCTTCTGGAACTATAACTATGGAACAATCAAGGCATTTTCAAGAAAGACGATTTCAATGAAGGAAATATTGCTAGGAACTAATTTACTGACAAAGGTAATTAAAATCATACTTCATAAGCGATTAATGAAATAATTTTTCCAACATTGGACAACTTTTTTCGGATTCGTTTTTAAATTTCATTTGTCGCAGATCGTTACTTACTTACTTAGTTACTTAGTCGCAGATCGTTGAAACCGCTTTAAATAGCTAAAAATGTTTCAGTTCTTCACAATATCGTCAACTATTCTTCCAGTTATCATGCTTGGAATGTATCTTATCATATTCATTTTCATAGTGAAGAAGAGAACAACGGGTGATAATGCAGCCCAAAAGAAATCAGATAAAGATACTTCATTGGTGGTACAGGCGTTGATCATTACAGTGGCATTAGAGGTAAGCCGCATAATCCATTTCAGAGAAATGGACAAGAAACTGTTAGAATGCGCTGCAGCTTAGGCGCAAAGATGGGCAGCTACTGCCGTATTACACGGAGCTCTGTTGCAATAAATCAACGGAAATTGGCAGCTTGAAGGAAAACCGGCCAGCGTTTGAGTAGTTTTCGTCTGCTTTAGACAGCGCAATCCAAAACAAGCTCAGAATGTCCAAACTCTGGACATCTTGTCATTGAACTATGCATGCGAGAGACCCTTGAAGTGGCTCTGTAACTACTGTATCGATTTCTCCGACTTGACTTATGTGCCTATTTAAGTATTCATCTTTTTGCTTTTTTAACCGGTTTTTTCTATTGAGGTTTGCCCGAAAAATGCTAAAAATGTATTTTTAACCACTTTTTTTTGTATGCATGACCTCCTCATGGTTGCTGAAGGAGCCTTGGAGTAGCCCCCATTTAGAAAGCAGTGCGCCTTTTAACGCAGTGTACATTTAGGGTATTAGTTTTTCTTCGGGTTTCGTAATTTTCAGTTGTATTTAAAATATTCTTATGGATTTTATGGAGATTTTCCGTGATATACATGATGTTTGTTGGTGAGTGGAGAATTCCGTTTTAAACAGTAACATTCGTTGTTTCCCACCGCAAGCAAAGAAATGTGACCAAACACAACATTCATTATCAAAAATTAACAGTTTGAAGGCATAATGAGCCATGTTGTCTAGCCGTAATAGACGACTAGAATTGGTAAGGTTATCAGAGGGAGTCACTAAACTTCAACACATATCATCAATTCCCATACATTCAAATTTTCGAGTTAAGACACTCAACTTTCCATGCCTAGATCACTTCACAATGAAGGAAGATGCCGGATTCCACCGCTTCACAGGGCCTCTCCCTGTTACGTCCATTTCGTGTATTATTCCCGATTGTGGGCTCGTGATGAGCACGGTTATCAGTCAACCTGACTGATGTTCTCACTTGACTTTGAAAACTTCCAGTTTAATAAGAGAATTAGTAGCACTAAGGTCTAGATCGAGAAATTATTTAAAGTCTGACTTCTATGATTTGGCATTATCCATGGAGAACAAAGGAGTAAACAGAGCTATAAAAAACGGATTAGAAGAAAATAATTGATGTTAATAACATGTGGCTGATTGACTTCGACGACTCGTTTGCAATCGAAAATTGGATAATTCAATAATTTAATACAAAATCCTAGTAAAACGGCGGTTATTTTTTTAGAGAAAATAACAAATATTAATGAAGAAAACGCAATTCAGCACTCACCAACAAATTGGGACCACAAAATATCAAGAAATCTTCCGAACTTAAAACTTCTCGAAACCACAAAAGAGTACGACATTCGAAACAATTATCCCCGTAAATCTACACTACGTTTAGGGGGAAGCTGCTTTACAAATGTTGGCTTTTTCAAGTAGGGCTTCCATTTGGGCAAAATTTTGGCTGTCTCGTCTTGCCTTCTTCTTCGTCTTGAATTCTCCTGACGCAGTGTGTTGACAACTTTTTTATTGCATAAGACGAATGCAAGACGAATGGAGAAGACTCTACTTTTGAAAAGGACTTTTTGTCTTTGTCTTTCGTGGAAGCTTTTTCTCCAAGATCCAACGAACAACGAACATTTCAAAACAACTTCAAACCTATGGCGAAAAAGTAGCAAAAAATTAATTCCATGACTGAACCTGAATAGGATGAAAAACGTTTTAAAAAACATAAAACAATGAAACATGTAATACGACTGATTCATTATGAATCAGTCTGCCTTTAATCTCCGAATAATTTTTTATTTCAGTGTGTGAATATAACCGATATGCTCACTCCATTATTCAAGACCGCTAACGTCGCACTTCAATGGATTTGGACTATTTTCTGCTATTGGTAAGCGGATCGAGCGGAACGAACGATGAGCGGAACGAACTCCGCTGGGCGTCTGCTGCGTGTGTCTAGAGAACACAGTTTACTGTGCCAGCGATCACATTCAAAAAATTGAGCACTGTCTTCTTGTGGATGATAATCCGTCACAGCAGGTGACAATTGCGGCATGAAAAAAATTTTAGCCCGCCACGAAAACAGTCGAGAATGAGTGCCTTCAACCATTTGGAAGTTTGATAATAACAAAATTCATCGAATTTCATGTTTTTTTTTGTTGGGAACGGGATATTAATTGTACAAGAAAACACAGCAAGCAATGATGAAAATTCCCTGATACCAAATTACGGTAGCACTCATTTTAAACTGTTTCGCGGCGATTTCGTACTTACTCGGTCAGTTGCTAGTTGGTTTCTCATTAGGCCACGACTTTCACCTGATATCGATGCTTTAAATTTCCAAAACGTTCGGGTTTCTGTATTTTTACAAACGTAAATACGCATTTCTTCCCCCCTCCCCTTTCTTGTAAAAAAAGATTAAAATATTAGAAATTTCAGTGTCACAATCATCAATCAACTTGTGAATCCTTTCTTCTTCTTGACAGTCAATAAAATGGTCCGCGGTGTTGCAAAACACATATTTGACAAAAACATCGCTTCAGTCACGTCGGACACGAGTACCTCCAACAAGGTGCCAGGTAGAAATAAACATTTTAAAACTGTGAACAAATACTTCCAATTTTTCAGCTGTAGAACGATACCGAATTCGAAAAGCTGCTAAGAAAACTTGCTACGGGTGCTGTGCGAGGATGTTTAAAAATGAGCAAAAACGAATGACAGTCGTCACTTTTTAATTTGAAATAGAAATGTAACGCAACCCTTCTAATATTCAATTTTTAGTTAAATCTATGGAAACATATCTGCTATTCATTATTTTGATAGAAGATTTCTTCAATGTTGATGTTTCATTGTAAGCGTGGCGAGATGTGCTTTTTTCAATGTATCACCTGCCGCTCGCGTGAAGATGTAAAAAACAACAAAAATTCGGAATATTGAAGAATTCGGTTCGTATATATCTTGCTCGTATTTTTCTAAAAAATTCAATGGAAGATGATTGTAGCACTGCAACTATTAAGAATTAAAATTTTTTAATCCCGTGTATCGGTTTCTGTGAAGTATTCATTATTGTAAACACTAAAAACAGTGATTGTTCTCTGTCATGAGATATGAAAAAAATAACAATTAAATAAGTGTAATAAAATTGCATTGTAACGGCTAAGACGAGACGACGTAGAAGAAAAGTAGGCGGCGACATCTGGAGTGACTTGCGCGGCAGGCCATGTTCTGGAGTCACCGATCCGGCGTCGACGATACTCGCAACTTTTCCCGAAATAAGAATGTTCACATCGGCATGCGAAATTATAGAAGGCTGCGTTTCTGAAAATAAGAAATAAGATTTAATGTCCTTTAATTGATCACTCAGATGCTCAATGGAATAATTAGAGCTGTTTTTGAATGGCTAGTCGCTCAAGAAAACTCATTAAATAATAAATATAATATTGGCAACGGGACGGGCCAGGTATTCAAAATGCTTGTCGGCCCAGCCCTATAGTAAAACTCCAAAGCTGTAGTCGTAGTTATCGGATTTTAATTAGCCTCAAAAATTTCAGTATGGATTTGAAATGTTTTGTTAATTACTGCTTCAAATTGGTTTTTTTTTTGAAAACCGAAAGTATCAGAATCTCTTATTAAATATCAATGATTTCGTTAATGATTGCTAAGAATTACCTTGATTGCTCAAAATGTTTTCTTCATTGTCTGTAGGAAACATTTAGCTGCCTGCTCTCCTCCCGGTGCCGGGTGACTTAGTTTGAAAAATTCCTATTAGGAGTTCCACTCACGGCAACTATTATCTATAGTAGCCGGTTTCCTAACGGAGGTGAAACACGTTGTCGTCTGGGGAACTGTCTCAGGAAGTGAGCATGGCGCTTTGCGCAAGATATTTGGCTAGGAGCGTAGGCGCACACGTTCACTGGCACTATTATCCTTGCATTTTAATGTTCTAGGCCTGGTGTATCAATAATAGAGTAAAATGTACACTTTTGAAATTGTTCGCTGCTTTAAGATATATTTTTTGAAATTATCAACAAAAACCTATTCCTCTGTTAACAATTTTTCGTTATAATCTTACGTTTTAGGTCTTGGCAAATAACACTCGCCGTGCCCATCACACCGCTCCATTCGACACGTATCCAGACTGTTTTCAGTCAACTGAAGAAGTGGGCCCAACGTGTTACCAACATATGCTTGAAATTCTCCACAACGGCGTCTGATTTCAATAGATGTGCTCCAAATAACAACGCTGTTTACGTTCATTTTTATAGCAAGATCCAAAGTGCTGGCAAGGTTCTGCTGAAAGAATGTGAATATGAAAGTTATGAAAACGAATAATTGAAAAACAACCTTAGAATAAAATTCGTCGGGATTGTGATATGGGTTGTACCTTATTTTGGTGAAAACGTGAATCTCACAATTCGGACAATAGTTCTTCTTTATTCGTTTTGTTTCAGTGATTAAAGCCTGAAAATTGCGCAGCTTTGAGCATCAGCGCTCTAATTCTCTAAACTTACACCAGAATTAGCGTAGTTAAAATCAGGTTGCTGCTTGTGTTTAGGATATAAGTAAATCGAAGGGAAGAGAGCAGTACTTTCAGTCCAAAGCCAGTAGAGACTAAAACAAATGAAGAGCTTTGAAATGTATGCTAATTCCACTGAAGTTGCAACTCGGGCCGGCGCCAACGTGATTTGTGCGCTTATGCTTTGATGATAGCTATCAATGGATACAGTGTTGAACTACAATTGTTTATAGTAAAAAATTCGAATGGCAGCGTTAAAACGTTTATCTGGGTCACGAGCAACATTGAGAAGTTCATCTTGCTCCGTACGACCGTTTTGTGAAGTTACTCCTGCAAGAAGGAAAACAGCGATCGTGGGACGCTGGTGTTCGAAACGGAGGGTCTTCTTCTGAGCATCGAAAATAGAGTGGAGTTTGGCGTTCACCTTGGTCGTCAAATAAAATAAGCGGTTGAGACCCGGTGAGCATGAAAGCCACTGATGACTTATGATGAAATAGGGAAAATGAGTCTTGCACCAGATTTGAGCAAACCTTGCTGTATGCTGTATAGTCTTCTCAATAAGCTTAGTCATCCTATTAAAAAATGATTCGCTGTTCATGGAAGAACACACTTCTCTAGCATGCCCGACACGTACTTCCTACTTTTTGTTGATTTTCATATTTTGGTTAACAAAAACAAATGATGAATTGACCATTACACAAACGAAGAAGAGCCATGGGTTATTATACGAGTTGAATCCTGCTAGGACCGTGAGCAGCTTCTAATCAGCGCCACCCAATGTTCTCTATGCTCATATTTTGAAAACGTGAAATGGCATCGTAGACAGGTTGTCTGGGAGAACGAGAGGCTTGAGGAAGTAGACGGATTTCTGTCTTGAAAATCCTACAATGGAGGCACGATAAATGCACCAGTTGATCACCGCGCCGCGACAGAATATGTTCACCACTCTACTGATTTATAGCTTTTGAATCACCGACATTTGTATACCAAACCTGAAAATTTTGGTGATTTTAAGATGAGTTATCAGAAAAAAATATTTGAGACAGTTCAACAATTTTTGGCACAACGGCGACAACCACATTTTCAAAAGCATTCAAGCGTCTAACATTCAGAAGTAATGCGCGGTCGCGGTCTCGCAACGAATGCGCCATTTGATTCGGTAAAGCGCTTAACAGAACACTCCGTAAACACAAAGACTAATGAAAATATGTTAAAGTGAAAATATTATTGAAATCAAAATATGCGCCGGAATTTTTGATTATAGCGCAAAGACCAGTCTTGTACCAATCTTTCAGTACCAGTTTCTAACACTCACTTATCATTGAACCTTTGAAACCGAGTAGAGCAATCGCTTTCATTCTTCTCTCCGACATCTCCATTGCATTTCGGAAAGAGATAATATCCCCATTTCGCATTGGGTCTCAGGCGTTTACCAAGTCGAAGAGTTTCGATAAAAAACTTTTGGCACGCTTTCTCATAGTCTTTCTCAGCTTGCCATTCAATTTGTTTCGTTGACCAATACGGATGTTGCTGGCGAGCAAGGCGGATGGATTCTGTTTTGTACACCTGAACAAAACAATTAATTAACTTCAAAATTATCTGAGAATGTCATGTCATTTCTATTTTAACTAGCATCAAGGGCTACTAGATGAAATATTGAAAACAGCAAATGAGATTTTCCAAATGGCTTCATCTACTTGAACAGTTTGTAGACTTTGATCAAACATGCAGTGAGCCCATTTTATTTCTTTTTACCATCGGAAAAAATCGGTACAAATTACCGCAAAGATTCCCCAACTGAGCTCCCACGTCGGCCGGAATTCTTCAATATCGAGAACAGCGATTCCAGCGAAATTTTCGTCAGGAATCGTTTGATTGATATCCTTTTCAGCTTGTGCCAAGTGAGCTTCAAGATCCACCATCTGAAATAGAAGAATGTTCACTAATTAAAAAAAAGTACAAATTAGAATGAAAAATACAAAGCTAACCGAAAATGTTTTATTTGACTGAAATTATTATGAGCAATATCGAAAATCGCGGAATGGATTAAAAAAGCCAGAATTTTCAGATTAAACATACATTTCAGAAGTGTGCGACAATTATAAATTCGAGTACAAAATATTAATTTCTATGTAATTTAAACATGCCTGAGGTAGTCCACCATTCTGCGGATCGCTCGCATTCTGCCTTTTAAAGTACGGCACTTTTCCAAAACTATGCTCATAGAATATGGCAAATATCTTCCCACCAGCGAAGCGTTGATCTGAAATCGAAGCGCATGAGGATCTGATCTGAAATCGAAGCGCTTTTCGGCGAATGTGCGGCCTGCTTAACACGGAAGGAGTGAGAGAAAGTGCTGGTGTCCTATGGAGGGAATGTCAGAATATTTCATATTACACAAATGTGGATCGGGTGGTTCGTCTAATCGCAAGTCGAACGATCAAAAGAGCACATCTGGATCTTCTGGACTGGTTCTAGGCGGCGCGGCTGTATATACCAAGATACGCGATCGACATCGCATGTTTCCGGGCTCCATGGTAAGAAGGTTTCAGAGGTTAGGTGGAGGGAGGGGGGGGGGTGGTCCACATGCAAAGTGTTACCTGCGTTTTGTAAAATTCCATATTTTTCCACATCAATAGCATTGTCATCGGTACAAGTCCACGAGGGTACCATCCACACAACGTCGGCCCGATTACGTTGCGATGCTCCGGGGTCAATATCTTGACTGAAACTAGGATATGAATAAGAATATCTGTTATTCGGTAATTTGTGCTAGAGACGGCTTCGAGACCATGTTTTTTCATGATGATTTCGCAATGTTTATTTTCAAACAGATTCAAGTGTACTCAAGTTTAGAAAAATGATGGTCTCACCACGATTTCTATTTTTCCATTATCTACTTATTATTAAGCGAATAGTTCTGTATGTCTGTAACTCTGTCCAAGACGTTTCTTTAAATAACTCAAAAAAAACGTGAGCCTTTTACTTCGATATTCAGGATGGAGTCATTGCCACCCGAGCGCTTCGCAACCATTTCTGCGAATTGAACAACGTAATCAAATGCGTGCTTGTGAACGTGTCAAGACGTTGCGTAACACTGGTTATTTGTCACGATCTGGTGGTAAACACACTAGAAATGAAGAAAGAATTAATGTAATCAGGAATTTTGCTAACATTTTAAATAGAAATATGAATATTAATTATTTGGTCGTTGCATTTCGATACCAAGCTTTAGGATCATCAGTAACTCACGCTTCAACGGCAGCTCCGATTAGAATCAGAAGTGGTAATAAGTGAAGGCATTGTTGGTACCGCGCGACAACCATATCATCCTTTCGGCTGGCTTCAATCTGCAAGTCGAAGAGGAGTCTAGACCATAAAAGAGCTGGAAAAGGGGGGGGGGGACAGAAACTAATATTTCATTGTTATGGTTTCCGTTTTCGAGGGGGCAAGAAAATGGAAAATGTTTTGATTTTATGATGTTAACGCCCTTCCTTCCTTCTTCTTCTTCATCGCTTTTGCCTTCTCTGTCTTTCAGGACACTCACCTCTTTCTCTGTTTCGCTTTTTCCTTTTCTCCCAAAAAAAGTCCGAAAGTCCGAAACGGTTCACCAGTTAGCGTACTACAGTGCTCCACATAATCTTACGTTCATCTTTAAAATTTTCGAAAACAGGAAAACTGGCTTTTCAGCCAAAATGCTTCCTGTTGAAGAAATATGGCCATAGGCATAAAATTCACACATCAAGAAAAAAACCAAAATTTTATGAAAAAAGGTAAAAACATTTTCCCCAAAATCATATGTCCACTTGCACAAAATCGTTAAAAAAAACAGAAAATAACAGACGAATGATTATTAATAATCAATGAGACGACTGTTCTGGCGAGCAACTTCAAAAATTCGGTCATCCATAGACGGTCCACTTTTTGCCATGCTTCAATGATAGCCTTTTTGAGGGATGGAATGTCCTCATAAATTTTGATTCCATCGTAGATTTTCCGTACACTGTATCCCCAGACATTTTAGATGATGTTTATGTGAGGGGAACAGACCGGCCAATCGAGAATCGGGATCCCACGGTCACATATCCACTTGATTGTGCGTTGAGCACGATGGCATGGAGCTCCATCTTGCTGATAAGTGAAATTTTTGGAGCGATTCCGACGGATAAATGGTATGAGACCTCTTCTTATCACGTATCGACATTGGCAATGTTCATCTTCTTGGATATAAACCAATGTAATGTTTGACTTCGCCTTGAGCACTGATTGCTGCCCAAACCATCACTCCTCCACCTTTGAAGTTTCCACGTGAGAACCGCAGTTTTTCTTTTCTCAAATCATGCCAGTGATCACGGTAGTCATCCGGTCCATCGCAGTTAAACTTCTTCCCATCACTGAAGATAATCTGAAAACAAAATACCAGTTTAAGAAAGCTGCAGTAATCCTTACCTGTTTCCAGTCGGCTTTTTGGTTATTCTTAGCAAATTCAATCCGATTTTCTCGGTGTTTGGCGGTTACATTTGGAGCCTTCCTCATTTTTCGGCGTCTGATGAATTTGCTCTTCGAAAAAAACGCGATGAACAGTTTCCACGGATATGGAAAGTCCAAGTTCGCTCTTGATCTTTGAGAAACTGATCTTAGAATTTGACGCTCTGCGGATAATTCTTTGCTTATTTGTCCAGAAAGAAGAAGTGGACGACCAGAAGACTTCTTCATACCATAACCAAGTGAATTTGCAGCATATCGATTGATTAAACCTAGGGAACGCTTCAATTCTTTAGAAGTTTGACGGTGCGAGAGTCCTTCAGCCAATTTGGCGTCAATTAGTCCTTTTTCATATTCACTTAGAGGTTTATCTTTGGGCATGTCTTCTGAAAGCAGAAAAACGATAAATAAACAGATTAGAACCAAATTTAAAGTTCAAAAAACGACAAAAAATAAACGTGAACATATCATTTTTCGAAATTCGAAAAATTTCGAATTTCTCGATTGCTCAGTTTCATTTTACTTTCGCTCCAGGACCCATTATTTTTTTTTAAGTATTTCCGTATCATATATGACAAATAATTAGGAATTACAGAAAATCGAAATTTTGAGTTTTTTTTTGGGGGGGGGGGGAGTGAACGTAAGATTATGTGGATTACTGTAGAAGTTGCGATTGTAGTGCCAGGCAATTCAAGAGGTGACTACGGAAACAGAAAAATGAAATTTATAAAGTGAAAAAAAGTGCATAAATATGGAGCAAGAATACAAAGAAATGAGCAAAAACTTTAAAATAAGCAATATGCAAACATGACTCCGCAGAGTGCTCCAGCACCAGAACTGCCTTCGAAAACCAGAAGAATTAAAAATTGAATGTGTTACACTGAAATGGAGTGGATTTGGGAAACAAGGGTTTCCTGTCAATTTCAGCTGTTTCTATGCTCCAAAAAATCAGAAAAATGCTAATTCGCTGCGCATCCGCATTGTAAAGAAAGCACTCGACGCGACTCGACGGCTTCCACTCAATGGCAATACTCGCTTTTCGTTAGCTTTACTTCGAAGGAATACCTGGAGAGCACATGCAAACGGCATTCGAATCGAGCGTTTAAGTAACCTTGCTCCGTTGAGAAAATAATGTAGGGTGTTGTAGTTGAGAAGCTCGTGGCTATCCAAGATAAAACCGATTTATTAAGTAGAAGAAAAATTACTTTTTTATAGGGTGAAAAGTGGGGCAAATACAAAGTGTAACGTGAAACACAATTGGGGCGTAATTGTTTAGTTTATACGGGAAACCGTAACATCTCCGTTGCGCAGTTTTTTTGAGTCTACCGGTAAGACTTGCTATGAGGATCCATAACCAGTCTTGTTGGTGCACGGGTACTGCGAGTCGAGTGACGAAGAGTCGGGGCAACCGATGACGGTTGAACCTTGAGAAGCCAATGGATCTTCACAACAAGAAGATGAACTTGTGGCAGACGACGACGGAACGGGTTGTTTCGGTGATGACTGAGGACTGCATTGATACGGTGATAGTGGAGATGGCAACGGAAGGTTGAACGAACCCAGAAGGATTGAAAAGTGTGCAGACGGACTTGCAGTTGGCCAACAGTCGCGACTATGTTTTCCGTGATTATTCCGACGTGAGAGTTACTGTCGATTCTTAATATCTTCGTTGTTGTAAAGATGGGCTCCCTTTCATCTTCCACGACAAAAACAGGTATATGTGGTATTCGGTGTAAGCGAATACACAGCGCAGCATTGATTTTTTGTTCTTTTTTTGGGCATTTATTCGATTTATGTCCTCATTCTTGGTAGTTCTTGGCAACGTTGTTACATTTGACGATAACTGATCGTATTGTGTCACCTTTCGATGGAATGAGGGTTACGATACGCCCGAGTGGCCACTTGTAGCGTGGTAGGTTGGTGTTTCGACGAGGACAATGTGACCGAGTTGTGGTTCAGTGGTAGAGTGTTTTTTGGATTTATATCTCGGTGCAAGATTGCCAGTGTATAGTTCGTTGTAAAACTCATCCCATAATTGGAGACGAATTATGTCGAGATGTTTCATGTCTTCTCGGGTTAGCTTTTCCGTAGGCGTTGGGTTGCCTGATGTATGAAGTCCCATGTGGTTGGGTGTGGATATGTGTGCTTGTGGAAGCAAAAAGTCAATGGGACGAAGCGTCTCAGTATCTGAGATCGTGATTGGATTAGCCGTGATGGGACGACTGTTGATGATGTCTTCGCATTCAATGAGAAGCGTTTCCACTTCCAGGAATGACAGTTGTAGTCTGCCAATTATTTTGTAGAACATGGTTTTTGTGATTCCCACGATGCGTTCGTACACCCCTCCTTGCCAAGGAGTGATTTGTTTGACCTCGATTTCTTTGGATGCTAAATACGAGGTGAGTGTCTGACTCGAATTGATCAAAGCCTTGATGTCGGCATTAATCATGGTATATCCGAGCGTGAACGCCGGAGCATTGTCAGAGATAATGGTTTTTGGTGTGCCTCTGCGGCCGATGAATCTCCTCACTGCGAGGAGGAAGCTAGCTGTTGCGAGCATTACCCACAGTTTCCCCGTGGAGCCTGATTCTGTTTTATACTTAATTGGACCAAAGTAGTCCAACCCAATATGTTGAAATGGGCGGCATGCTTGAGTACGGACTGTTGGAAGGGCCGTTGCATATGGTGCCACATGTTTTCTTTTACACGTTGTGCAGCTTTTTCTGACGGATCTTGTGACAGCAATGATGCCTTTGATCCGGTATCGTTGGTGTATGTCCGATACCATGTCTTTCGGGCCTTGGTGCAGAAGGCTTCGGTGAGAGTCCAGAGCAATGAGCCTGGCCAATTTGTGTTTGTTGATTATGTATATCAACGACTTCGGCATGTTTGGATGCTTCTTATTCACATAAGAGTTGTGATAATAGTATAGCCCATCCTCTTGTTTCTGGATATGTGGTGAATCCAGAAGACAGATGCCGAAGCTGCTTTCGGAATTTAGGTAATGGTCCTGGATAATGTATCTGAGAGTGGTGGTTCTCAGTCGAACTTCGTCCTGTCGGATAGTGGACAAAGCATACTCCTTCATGAGAGGAGCTTTCCAGAAGTAGGGGTAGTTGGGGTACCTCCTGTTCCTTCTGCTCATTAGTTTGTGAATCCATCGAATCATCTTTTGAGTTATCGACACTAACTTAAGAAGACTGTTAGTTTTGTTGTAGGGTACAATTGAGGCCTATGGTTCTGGCGGATTGGTGGGTTGTGCCCCCCGTGTGTGCTAGGAAAGGCTGGATGTCGACATTGAGGACATGACAATTGAATTTTCGAGGTTCTGTGAGAGAATCTTCTACGGCTGGTGGCCAATTGCTAGTTTCTTGTTTCAAGAAATTCGGACCATGTTGCCGTCTTTGTCTTTGAGCTGTGTGAGAGTGGCACCTCTAGACGCAATGTCTGCCGGGTTGCTCTCTTTTTGAACATGCCTGAAAGATGGTCTGAGCTTTCGCTCTTCCAGCTCCATCTTGGTGTCGTTGATGGTTTCCATTCGGTTTTGAACCCATTTGTTTATCGATTGCTGATGAACAACGTAGTGAAGCACTGCGGTGTTGTCACAGAAGAATGTGACTGACGACAGTGGAACGTTGAGTCCAGAAATGAGAGCTAGTGACGCTCTTTCTGCGATGAAAACTCCGAGGAGTTCCATTCGCGGAATCGTCAAGTGAGTTGACTTGGCTGGTTTTATCCGAGATTTTGAGAATGTCAGCTGAGTGCATACCTCAGTGGGTGAGTACTCGAAACAAAGATACGCACATGCGGCGTAATGGTCTTTTGACGCATCCGAAAAGAATATCAGAGATACTTTCGTGTATCCGTGTGCTGATGCGACCTGTCTTGGGAAGGTGTATGTAGGCTCCAGGAAACCTTGTTTGATAGATTCCCGTTCTTGCAAGAGGTGGGCCGGAAGCCGATCCTTCCAGCGGATCTTCTTCTCCCAGATTTGTGGATACCGTGATTGGAAAAACCAATCCCAAAGGATCATAAGTGGAGGCTTGGAATGAAGCCAGCTTCCTTTTTGTAGGAATTCCCTTTGGCGGTACTGCGATGGAGATAGTGAAAGTGGCCTGAACAGAATCCCACATGTGGCCGATTAATTTACACGTGGTATTCTTCGCTCTATCCTCCCCATCAAACTTCCGAAGGTCCATCAACGTCTATGGATTGATGTTGTTCTGCTTCAGAACTAGTTTGTCTTTATGAGTGAAGATTGGCGGTTTCACAGTTGTGGGCAACTAATCGAATTCTGGAACCGTGGTGTTTCCAGCCCTATCAAGGACTTCTATTCGATAGAAGTTGACTGTTTGTAGACCTGTCGTTGCGACAAATCCACTGAACTTCATCTCTCGCTGGAGCTGCACAGGGTAGCGCAGTCGCTGAACTGCTACTTTTGATATGATTGAGGTTGTTGCTCCAGAATCGATGAGAGCATTGAGCAGAGCCCCTGTAGGTGTTCGGGGTTGGATGAACGGGAGTCTGTATTCAGGATCAGAAATGACAGCAATATGGACTGTAATTGTATCAGCATCTGTGCCATCTGACAACCGTGGTGGTGTTACGTCTGTGCTGGAGGACGTGGGATGTGCCTCCCATTCATGTGAGAACTGGGAGATGACTGAAGGCTGCTGTGGCTCTTGTGGTGGACCCAAGAGTGGTGAACCTCCAGGAAGAGGAGAAGTGTGCTTTGTGGTGGCATGACAAGAGGAACCAGTAATGTCTGGTGGGGAACAGTTATTGGTGGAGGCGGAGCTTGGATTTTTACATCTCAACCCCGCTGAACAGAAATAACTGTTGCATCTGAGTTGCCTGGGGGGATTCCAGGAAATCAACAATTGCTTCCATTTGTTCACTTGTGGGACAAATGGAGGAATGGTGTTTTCCTTTGCAAGTGTTGCATTTGAACTTCGACAGGCATGTCCCTACCTTATGATTGCTCCTAAGGCAATTCGAGCACAAACCCTGTTTATCGACAGCTGCTCGTTTCAGCTTTGCCGACAATGAGCAATCACACGTGAGGTGATCAGCAGAACAGAACACGCAAGGAGATCCTCGCCAAATAGACTTTGACATCTTTTTCTTGTTGTTCTTGTCTGCCTTTCTTTGTCCGATGTTGGCAGGATTGGCTGTGGGTGAGATGATGTTGACCTCTGCGACACATATCTCATTGACATGAGAGCGTTCTTTTTTATTCTGCTCTGCCGTGTAAATATCTCGATGTTCAGAGATGAGCTATTGGACCAGTGTGGCCGTTTTGATGAATCCCATCGCTTGTTTCCGAGCTTTACGAATAACTACCTTCATGATAGATGCTGGCAGTTTCTCGGTGAATACTCCAATGATAAACGGATCGTTTATGGCGACTTTCCATTTACGTAACGAATTTGCGATGCAAATATGTTTCATAACATCTTTGCCCATTTGGTCAAAGTCTGTGGGGTGGAAAGGTAGTTTGCGGAACGTGTTAATCAACTTTTTATGTCCATCTGATTGTCTGTCGTAGACTTTCTCCAGATTCTCCCTCAAGTCCTTAAAAGCCTCTTCACCCAAATCACTGCTGGTCACTAAGTTTTTTGACTCCCCTTCGAGCAAGTTGATTAACATACAGGGTGGGGCATAAATATAACGCCGCATTCAAGACGGTGTAAAAACTTCAAATCGAAAGATTTATTTCTGAAAATCAACCAAAATGTTTATTAAAACATAACAAAAAAGATAGTATTAACAATTTTCGAATTTTCCTTCCTTCGCTTTGATGACTGCTCGAAGTCTTTTCGGGTAGGGATCGATGACGGCACGGAGGTATGAGGCGTCTAAATTGTCCCATGCAGCTGTCAAGGCGGTCTTCAGGGCTCCCAAATTTGGATAATTTTTTGTGGACACTTGTTGGGCCAAATATCCCCAAACAGCGAAATCCATCGTGTTCAAGTCCGGGCTGGAAGCGGGCCATTGATCTTTCGGAATGAAGTTGGGGAAATTGGCTTCGCACCACTGTTGTGTGAGTTTCGCGGTGTGGGTCGGCGCTCCATCCTGCTGAAAAGACCAATCGCCGTCTACGAAGTGGGATTTAGATCAGAGCAACACCTCTGACACCAAAATGTTCTCAATGTAGTATTCCTTATTGACTTTGGCTCCAACATCAACAAAAATCAACGGCGTCTTTCCATCTGAACAGATACCACCAAATACCATCACAGAAGACGGCTGAGAAGTTTTATTGAGGATTTTACCGTTCTTACATGCACTCTCATAATCGACAGCTATGATCCAGTTGTTTTGGCCGTTCTTACATACTTCCACAATGAAAATTTTTACATCTGTCTTGAGATGCGTGCGCCAGAGCTTACGCGAAGTAGCGGCGCTGTAATTATGCCCCACCCTGTATTATGTTTCATTGTCACATCAAAATTGGGATTGTTGTGAACGATAGAATCAAATCTCGATATGAAAAGAGTGTATGTGTCAACGCTACCATCAAATGATTTGATGGTCTGCAGAATGGAGGGAATGTCAACTGGATACGCCAGTTGTAGACCGTGCGGTGAATGGCTAGGCGGACTTAGTTTAGGAGACTCGGTTTTGGGTGTCGAGTTCCTCGGAGGGTCTGCCGCTGACTCGGTGCCGTCAGCGCGGTGTTGATTACTATTTTCAGTGGATCGTGGTTCCTGTTTCACAGCGGGTGGGTGCTGGTTGGAGTAATCCGTATTGGGGATAGTTCGAAGAGAGTGATTCTCCTCGTGCTGAAGAGAGTGCTCTTTGTCTTGCTGTTCCAATTGATCTCGGATAATCTCTACATTTGCTTGCAGAGCTTTCACGCGTGGCACCCAGTGCTGGTGGGAATAATCAGATTGTTTCTGATTTTGCGAGACTTGATGAATCTCTTGTGCTAACTGTTCCACTTTAGCGGTAAGTGGACTGAGCAATGTGGTGAGAATGAACTGGAAGTCAACTGGCGGACTAGTATGTTGAGCTACATAGCTCTGAGCTCGTTTATCCTGCTCAGGTATCGAACCCGCCGAGTTTCCTTTTTTGGGTGTTCTTTGCTGGGTGACTCCTCAAAGTACACCTGAACAAACCCGGGAGGCACAGAAGTGTGTGCTTCCCGGGCCGTCGATTGGTCGTTAGCGACCCCTTCCGGTTGGATCACCGAGACGCGAGAGGTGAGGTCGTCTTGTGACGGATCTTTCTCGTCAGAAATGTGATCCGAGTTATCGTAATCCGAGTTATTGGAGTGACGAAAGTTGGGTAACCGGCTATTGGATAACCGGTTGGTTGCCACTGATTGGAAGTGAATCGTTGTCCTTTTTTGGTTTGTGAGTTTGACTCAGGACTTTTTCCGAAAAATTGAAAAATATCCTCTACCATCCAATGACTGCTCTTTCACATATCCCTGGTGTGGATTTCTTCTATATTTTTCTCGATCTTCATAATGCCCTCTTACTGTTTCTTTTGGTTCGTTTTTATAATTACAAATTTCACGAGTATTGTATCCACGGTGAACAGGAACAGGTGCTGCGGGCGTCGATGTTTCGTCCGAAATCTGGATGTTTCTATTTGCCATTTGCATTTTTTCATTCAATATGTTACCTCTGCGAATGTAACTATTTGAGTTGACGTTGCACTCAAAATCGTCGAGCTTCCTTCGCAACTTAGATATTTCGTTCTCCGCGATGTCCAATTTTAATTTCAACTCTGTGATTTTGGATTGTTCATTGAAGATTTGTTGCATCAGCTTTTGCTTCTTCTGAAACAATCTTTTATTTTCTCTGCGCCATACAGCATTTGATAATCATTTCTTCCAATTCACCAACCGATTTTATTCCGTGTACCTGGAGCATGCTTTCCATTTGTTTTGCAACCACATTCCTTGGTTGCGCAACTGGGAAATTAGCGGATGGTTGTTGTGGTCGGCTCGTCTCTCCCACCTGAAAATCAACAATGATTTTCACTAACTCATTGTTTCTGGCACGCAGTCTCAGAAAAATTTTCAGCTAATTCGCTATGTTTTTTTTTCACGTTCCAGCATTCGAAGTCTAAACCGCTCGGTTTTAATTTCTACTTGCTTATAACCAGCTTTCGAAACATAACGCACGTGTCCTATCATAGCCTTCAGTGCGCTTTCATCTTTTTCCTTTCTCACCAGAGCTTCATGCTTTCTCTTATTTATTTTTTTTATTCTTCTAATTTTTTTTTCAATTTTTCCCTTATTTATTTGTTTTATTTTTCCAATTTTAGTTTTAATCGTTCTTTTATTTATTTATTTATTTTTCTAATTTTTGTTTTAATCTTTCTCTTATTTATTATTTTTATTTTTCCGATTTTTGTTTTAATCTTTCTTTTATTTTTTTTTCATTTTTCTAATTTTTGTTTTAATCTTTCTTTTATTTATTTTTTTTATTCTTCTAATTTTTGTTTTAATTTTTCACTTATTTTTTTAAATTTTTTTTATTTTAGTTTTAATCGTTTTTTTTTTATTTATTAGTTTTATTTTTCCAATTTTTGTTTTAATCGTTCTCTTATTTCTTTTTCTTATTTTTCTAATTTTGGTTTTCATCATCGTTGCTTGATACCTGATAATGATGCCTTTGAACGCTAACGTAAATAGCCGACACTATTTGGGAGAATGCAAACGCGCCCTACCGAAGTTGCAAAAAAAAGGAGATTTAAATTATGAAATTTTTCATTTGGATCGGAAATGAAACGTTTTAGTAACAGAATTGGCAGATTTAAAAAGAAACTATGAAAATTCGAGTTAATATGGAAAGAATACGTATTATTATGCATTTTCAGAATTTTTCAAATGCATGAACAATCATGATACGAGAATTTTTCGCGGCTCGATTAGAACATAATCTAGATCCTCTTTTTCGGAAATATGAATAGTGATTTTTCGTGGAGCCATTGGAAGATTGCTTTATTTTCCTTATAAAGTTTTTTGTGATTATCATTTGCACGAAGTTCAATTTCTCACTGCTTTATTATTGAATAAATTATTTTTAGAAAAATGTATTATAGTGGAGGACAGACTATCAACGCTTCCAATTCTATTTTGATCTCAAAAAGAAAAATTGGACGCTGTTCTATTTGTGCGCAGGTAGAGAACCTTTAATTAACTTTTGGGTGCACTAAAATTTTAGGAAGATCCGCCACTTCCTCAATTACGAAATTGAAATTGATTCAGATGAAAATTCCGATTAATTTTGACTACTTTTAATTATTTTTTTGGGTTTCGTTGTTATTTTTGAAATAAATTTTTATTTAGGCGCTATGGTAGTTGAGGGGGGTCAATGGTTTTTAGTCATTTTTGGAGCTTTTTTCTTAATTTTTTAAAAAAATGTTTGTTGCTATGGTTAAAATATTTGTAAGTTGTTTTTTTCACGCTTGGCGTGCTTCAACGATGAGCAATCTTTGCAATTTTTTTGGATTTTTTAAAGATTTTTTTTTCGCTTATTAGTTAATCAATTAAAAGGTGTTTTCTGGAAGAAAATTCATTGAAAAACAAAGAAAAACGATTGGATAATTTTAATAATTTAAATCCCCGCTTTCTTTTTTTTATATTCGGTAGGGCGCGTTTGCATTCTCCCAAATAGTGTCGGCTATTTACGTTAGCGTTGCCTTTGATGAGACGGTGGAATCGATTCCAATATTTCTGGTTCATATCATCTTGAATTAAATGAGCCTCAATTGCCTGTTCCAAATTCCAATTTAAGGAAGCAAGCGAGCCGATGCCCACTTCATAATCGTGTGTGTGAATTCCTGAAAAAAAAACACAGCATCCCTCTGAACATCGAGCACATCCTTACCGCTATCTTAGTTGGGGGGGGGGGCAATGGTTTTTAGTCATTTTCATGCGTGGCGTTTACTCTTACTATTAGCACAAAAACTACGATTCCACTTTTTTTCACGCGTGACGCGATGCAACGATGAGCAATTTTTGTAATTTTTTTGAATATTTTTGGCTTTTTTTTCGCTTATTAGTTAATCATAGATATGAATAGGACCGCAGCTGATGCACTTCTCGACTTGAAGTCGTTTACAGTTTTCAATGAATGGCCCGGTGTCGCGAGAATGTCGTCTAAAGACTTTGCAACCATTGGGTTTCTTTTTTTTTTTTTTGAAAGCATTGGGTTTCGACCATCAGACAATGAATCATTCTTTCCAATATCATGATGAAGCGAAATTTTACGAGTTATGGGCCGGAATCGCCAAGAAATATCCAGTCACCTAAATAGTCATTTTCTTTTTTGTGCGTATTTTTGTTGTCTGCCAATAAAATTGTTCTAAAAATTGCTAGTGTTATTCGAGTATGTCTAATAACATTTTCAGAAAAAAAATCCAAAAAAACCTTCAAAAATTACTTAAAACCATTGACCCCCCCCCCCCGCAACTAAAATAGCGCCAAAACAGGAGAGTAACTCGCAACAGAATACAAAAACTTCCACTAGTCAAAAACAATTCTCACCTTTGTGTTTTTTCGCGTCGGCCGTCACAGTCAAAAGTCAAGTCAAAACACACGTCAGTATTGCGCTCTTGGCGCAACTATAAAATGTAGATCGAAGAAATGCGCAGGTCAAATTAACAACGGCTGTGAGGATATTGATGTCTTTGGTCTAAAAACCCGACAAGTGTCTAAAGATGAGGAAAGACGAAGGACAGTCGTCACTTTTTAATTCAAATTGGACATGTAACACAATCCTTCTAATATTCAATTTTTAGTTAAGTCTATGAAAAAAATCTACGATACAATGTTTTTAATAGAAGATTTCTTCAATATTGTAAGCGTGTCAAGTTTTCGCTTTCGGAATTTCGGAATATTAACGAATTCGGTTCGTATTTCTCTAGAAATTCAATAGAAGATGATTGAGCAACTGAGCAACTATTAACATTTTAAGATTTTGATCTCTGTGAAGTATTCATTATTGTAAACACTAAAAACAGTGATTGTTCTCTGTCATGAGATACGAAAAAGAAAACAATTAAATAAGTGTAATAAAATAAATATATAATACACTTTATCCACTTTTTCTTCTGGAATCAAATCGACGCACTCAATACTTTATACTCTCTTTTCATCGTGCATTCCCGTTTTTGCATAATACTGATTTGGAGCATTGTAGCGGCTAAGACCAGACGACGAAGAGGAAAAGTAGGCGGCGACATCTGGAATGACTTGCGCGGCAGGTCGCGTTCTGGAGACACCGATCCGGCGTCCACGGTACTCGCAACTTTTCCCGAAATAAGAACGATCACATCGGCATGCGAAATTATAGAAGGCTGGGTTTCTGAAATAAGGTTTAATGTCCTTTAATTGATCACTCAGATGCTCAATATGGAATAATAAGAGATGTTGGTTCTGAAAAATCTAACATCAATGCCGCTTAAACTACATTTCAAATATCTTGGAATATAGATCAGGATCGGAGCTTTGAATGGCTAGTCGCTCAAGAAAACTCATTATTAGGCAAATAAATAATAAGCATCATATTGGCAACGAGACGGCCCAGGCAAGCGAAAATCGTATCGGCCCGACTCCAAACTCCAAAGCTCAATTAATAGTTTTCAGATTTTAATTAGCCTCAAAAATTTCAGTATGGATTTGAAGTGTTTTGTTAATTACTGCTTCAAATAAGTTTTTTTTTTGAAAAAAAACCAAACGCATTAGAATCTCTTATTAAATATCAATGATTTCGTTAATTATTGCGCAAGATATTTGGCAAGTAGTGTATGCGCAGTAAGTTCTCACATTGATGACAGTTCACAGACATTTTAATTGTTCTAGACCTGGTGTATCAATAAGAGAGTTAAATGTAAACTTTTGAAATTATTCGCTGCCTTAAGATATATTTTTTGAAGTTATCAACAAAAACCTATTCCTCTATTAACAATTTTCGTTATAAGGATTTCTTACGTTTTAGGTCTTAGCAAATAACACTCGCCGTGCCCATCACACCGCTCCATTCGACATTTATCCAGACTGATTTCAGTCAACTGAAGAAATGGGCCCAACGTGTTACCAACATATGCTTGAAGTTCTCCACAACGGCGTCTGATTTCAATAGATGTGCTCCAAATAACAACGCTGTTCACGTTCATTTTTATAGCAAGATCCAACGTGCTGGCAAGGTTCTGCTGAAAGAATCTGAATATGAAAGTTATGAAAAAGAAAAATTGAAGAGCAACCTTAGAATAAAATTCGTCGGGATTGTGATATGGGTTGTACTCTATTTTGGTGAAAACGTGAATCTCACAATTCGGACAATAGTTCTTCTTTATTCGTTTTGTTTCAGTGATTAAAGCCTGAAAATTGAGCAGCTTTGAGCATCAGTGCTCTAATTCTCTAAACTTACACCAGAATTAACGTAGTTAAAATCAGGTTGCTGTTTGTCATTAGGATATAAGTAAATCGACGGGAAGAGAGCAGTACTTTCAGTCCAAAGCCAGTAGAGACTAAAACAAATGAAGAGTTTTAAAGGTATGCTAGTTCCAATGAAGTTGCAACCCGGGCCGGAGCCAACGTGATTTGTGCGTTTATGCTCCGATGATAGCTATGTTTTGAGTTTTGAATTAGTATTGAAAACGTGGTCGGATCTGCGGAGTCTATCTTCTATTTTTGATGCCAATTTTTTCAAAGGATTTAAATTTACATTTGTCAAATAAAACGAACGGAGATCTACTATTTGCGACACTTTTTGATTTAAGCAATAAATGCGTGATAATTGCGCCAGTTGATTACCGCATCGCGACAGAATATGTTTCCCCACTATCTACGGATTTATAGCTTTTGAATTAACCGAGATTTGTATACCAAACCTGAAAATTTTGGTGATTTTAAGATGAGTTATCAAAAAAAAATATTTGAGACAGTTCAACAATTTTTGACATCACTCCGACAACCACATTTTCAAAATCATTCAAGCGTCTAACATTCAGAAGTAATGCGCGGTCGCGGTCTCGCAACGAATGCGTCATTTAATTCGGTAAAGTGCATAACAGAACACTCCGTAAACGCAAAGACCAATGAAACTATCTTGAAGTGAACATATTACTGAAATCAAAATATGCACCGGAATTTTTGATTGTAGCGCAGCGACCAGTCTTGTACCAATCTTTCAGTACTAGTTTCTAACACTCACTTATCATTGAACCTCTGAAACAGAATAGAGCAATCGCTTTCATTCTTCTCTCCGACGTCTCCATTGCATTTCGGAAAGAGATAATATCCCCATTTTGCATTGGGTCTCAGGCGTTTCCCAAGTCGAAGAGTTTCGATAAAAAACTTTTGGCTCGCTTTTTCATAGTCTTTCTCTGCTTGCCATTCAATTTGTTTCGTTGACCAATACGGATGTTGCTGGCGAGCAAGGCGGATGGATTCTGTTTTGTACACCTGAACCGAACAATTAATTAACCTCAAAATTATCTGAGAATGTTATGTCTTTTCTATTTTAACTAGCATCAAGGGCTACTAGATGAAATATAATCTAATATCGATTATCGAATGTGCGCGTTGCTCTTTTTTTATAAATTTATTTTAGCAGCATTCCGCAAATTTTATCGGTAAATGCTTCCAAATATTACCAAAATATTACTAAAGCAAAGCATGCAGTGAGCTCATTTCATTTCTTTTTAGCATTGGAAAAAATCGGTACAAATTACCCCAAAAGTTCCCCAACAGAGCTCCCACATCGGCCGGAATTCTTCAATATCGAGGACAGCGATTCCAGCGAAATTTTCGTCAGGAATCGTTTGATTGATATCCTTTTCAGCTTGTGCCAAGTGAGCTTCAAGATCCCCCATCTAAAATAGAAGAATGATGTGTGCGACGATTATAAATTCGAGTACAAAATATTGATTTCTAAGTAATTTAAACATGCCTGAGGTAGTCCACCATTCTGCGGATTGCTCACATTCTGCCTTTTAAAGTACGGCACTTTTCCAAAACTATGCTCATAGAATATGGCAAATACCTTTCCACTAACGAAGCGTTGATCTGAAATTGACTGATATTTAATTAATTGAAAAAAAGTATATATATTATCGTCGTAAAAAAGTTCCGACATTTTTTCGAGTCGGGATTTGAATTTAGAGGCTCCGCCCATTCATCATCGTTGCAGCGCATTTGCTATGCGCGATATATGGGCGGAGCCTCTAAATTCAAATCCCGATGTTCGCGGGCTCGAAAAAATGTCGGAACTTTTTTACGGCGATAATATATAAATATGATAAAAACACTATATTCGAAAAGAAGCAAAGCAGAAGCACAGGAGGAATTTAGGTTTCGTCGGATGTACGACGCCATGCAGCCTGGTGAACAGCGAAGGAGCGATAGAAAAAGCTTGTGTCCCATAAAGGGAATTTCAGAATATTTCATAATTTAGGCATAAAAAGTAGAGAAATATAACAATTGAACTACAGAATTAATATTTTTTTAATTACAACAAATAGTTGGATATGCGCCTTTAACATATATCGTAATATATTTCGAACGGCATTTCATTCCGAAGTGCTTATTTCGAAATATTCCTTTCGGAATCTCATTCCGAAATTGGTTTCGGTATTTTAGAATATTGGAAATTCCGTATCGTACACTCATAGTTCCAACGCAATGAGTTAAAAGTCAGAATGTGTCGGCGCTAAAATTTTAGACTCGGCCTGATCATCTCCTGCTTTCGTTTATGGCGAACTTAAAGAACTTAAGCCCCCTATCAACATAAACCTTCCGCATGTCTTAAGCAGTGTCTCATATCGGCAAAAAAATAGTCGATCGTCGAGTTGTCGACAGGAACCGGCCAACTACGAAACAATATGTCCCGAAACGGCAGTTTCCAAAAAGTTCTGACTCATTTCTGACACGTTACGTAAGAAGCGAAAATTTAGGCCCACTGCAAATCACCTTTTCCTGGGATTTCCGGTTAGAAACACTGCAACTACGCACTGACGAATTTAGTTTTAAAATCTAATAGAGCGCTGTATTGAGAAGAAAAGAGCTTAGGAAACAGAGCGAAGCGCTGGCGGAGGCCTTGCATATCATCGAGGCTTGTCGTCGTCATGGCCGGAGCTCATTCCCACTGAGTCCGTTAGGACCGAACCAATCAGAGCAGGATTAGTCGGTTTGAAGCCTCTTGCTTTCCGCAACTTCAAACGGACCAGTAAAACAAATCAGGACAATCTATGATTGTTATGTCTACGAAGACATCTTGGAAGTGACGACGAGACTCGGGGCAAGAACCAATGTGAATCGTGTGGTTCGTCTAACCGCAGATCGAACGATCACAATAGCCCACGTGGATCTAACGGACTAGTTTAGGCGGCTCGGCTGTCCATACCAATGTACGCTATCCACATCGCATGTTTCCAGACTCCATGGTAAGAAGGTGTCAGAGGTTAGGTGGAGGGAGGGGGGGGGGTGGTCCACATTCAAAGTGTTACCTGCGTTTTGTAAAATTCCATATTTTTCCACATCAATAGCATTGTCATCGGTACAAGTCCACGAGGGTACCATCCATACAACGTCGGCCCGATTACGTTGCGATGGTCCGGGGTCAATATCTTGACTGAAAATAGGATATGAATAAGAATATCTGTTATTCGGTAATTTGTGCTAGAATCGGCTTCAAGACTATGTTTTTTCATGATGATTTCGCAATGTTTATTTTAAAACTTATTAAAGTGTACTCAAGTTTAGAAAAATGATGGTCTCACCACGATTTCTATTTTTCCATTATTTTCAATTGAAAATTAATAAATTTCAGTGAATTTTTACTCATTTAAAGAAGCTTTTCTGAGGAGAATACATATAAGACACAAAGCGATTAAAAAACTAAGGAAGAAGATGTGAATGTTGATAAAATTCATGAGCTGCCGTCGTGGCGAGACCACCATTGGTTAGCTAGAGCCCATTTGAATCAGTGCTCCGATTGCTTGCCGTCCCTATATTTGATTGAGTATTAGTCGTCGATGAGAATTAAATCAATTAAAGGTGTCATTCTATTGATAGTTTTGCGATAATTCATTATTTTAATTATAGCAACGGCTAACCGAATCTCACTATTTCGTTTTACCGGTGATTTTTTCAAAAAAAGAAAAACCAAATTTGGGCGCTTGTCTTATTCATATTCATGTATTGAAACCATTTTTTGTCATTCACGAGTGCAGGAAAATACAGTAAATCTATTCAAATGGTTTTCTTCCGCTCGTGAACAACACAATTGGTCATTTTAATTAAATAAATTTATATTAATCTCAAAAAGTGAATGATCAGTGATTTCTGAATGAATTTTTTGTTATTTTAACATCTTTTCTTTGGGCGCGATTTCTCCTACATGGCGGCAAATAAATAGTGTTAACCACTTGAGACGTTATGATTTTTTGGAGTTTATTGAAATGGCACTGGAATTGAACAAAAGTTAATTGAAGTGATTATAAAAAAGAAGTCAAGAAACGCATTCGAATTTCCCGTCTTTCAGGTGTCGACTTCGTCACAGACGTTGAGCTAAGGCTTCCATTTGGGCGAACTTTCGGTCGTCTCCTGTCATCTTCGTCTTTGTCTCGTCATCTTCTTTGTCTTGAATTCGCCTGACGCAGTGTGTTGACAACTTTTTTATTGCGTAAGACGAATGCAAGACGAACTGAAAAACGAACGAAAACGACTTTTTGTCTTTTTTTTTTGTGGAAGCCTTATATGGAAGGCAATGGAATATAATCCGGGGAGCTAGAAGTTAATTTGGAAGACGTGATGAATGCGTCTAGCACCATTCTTTAGTGGCCTTGGCGCAATCGGCAGGAGCAGAATTTTGCTGAAATGTTCAAAAATTGTTTTCGACGTGTCCCCAAAATCGCTTCACGAGAATAAGAGGAAATCTTCGCAGTTTGCACAAAACACCAACACCTGAAAAAGGGAAAAATAATTCATTTTCAGGAAATAGTTCTTGGCAGCAATTTAGGCAAAAAAAAAGTTTGCCATGTTTTTCAGCATGTTCGAAAGTGTCTGTGTACCAATTTTCATAAAATTCTCAAACGTTATCTAAAAACAGTTCCCTTGTAAGGCTTCCACGAAAGACAAAGACAAAAAGTCGTCTTCGTTCGTCTTTCAGTTCGTCTTGCATTTGTCTTACGCAACAAAAAAGTTGTCAACACACTGCGTCAGGCGAATTCAAGACAAAGAAGATGACGAGAGAAAGACGAAAGTGCTACTGCCGACATTGAACCCACCGTAGAAGTCGATCAACACTACACTCTGTCTTATTGGGTGCGTTCCGTTTTCATTTGCTTAAACAAGTAGCAATTGAACAGCGTAATCAGATGCGTGTCTGTGCACATCAGAGAAGGGCGGAATTCCGGATTCCGCATTCCGCATTCCGGATTCCACCGTTTTTTTTTCATTCCGTCTTCCGGATTCCAGATTCCGTGAAAAAAATTTGCTCCGTTTTCCGTTTTCCGGATTCCGAGTTTCCAAAATCCAATTCCGCCCTACTCTGATGCGCATGCCAAGAAGACGTTTCTTAGTTCGGTACGGTACCATCTTCACTCACGGAACAACGTCAGCGGAATCAGGCGTTTCTCAAGAGAATTTTCAATGGTCTGGTCACATTGATTATGAGAAGCTTCTTGATAGCGTCTGAGATTCTTGTATTCGAGTGATTGGATGGTAGTGCTACTGCTTCGAGTTGAATGCGTTTTATCATTTTCATCAGATTATTATAGTGTAGATCGACTTCTACGGTCGGTTCAATGTCGGCAGTAGCACTTTTGGCTAAGGCTTCCACGAAAGACGAAATAAGACCGTCTCGTCTCGTCTTCGCCTTCGTCTGACTATTCGTCTGACACAGAGACTAGAATTGTGTTGTCAAGTAAAATGCATTGTGTACACAGCACACCACTTTTTTATTGTGTAAGAAAAATGCAAGACGAACTGAAAAACAAACTAAGACGACTTTTTGTCTTTGTCTTTCGTGGAAGCCTTGGTCAGGTGCCAACTTTTTCATTATTCTCTCTGTATTACGTCTGAATCTTCCTCTCTCTGGCTTCGGCGATTTCTGGAGCGGACGGTGCCAGTCATCGGGCTTCCTCTTTTTGGAATATTAGTGTTCAGTGTTCCAAGTTGCACGATAAGGAGAACCAGGCGTCGTTACTTCAAAATTGAAATTCCCGGTTTGAAATCTTTTGCTAGACGAAATCGAAAATCAAAAATCGAAAAAAAACGAAGCTGAAAACAAAAAAGGGATTCAGCGAAAACCAAACGAATAAGAAAAAATGTTCTGTAGCTTCGCAATCAGTGTTCGTGCATCAAGCTTAACGCAAAGATGCGTAACACTGGACTCGTCACGATCAGGTGGTACACGCACTAGAAATGAAGAAAGTATCAATGTAATCGGGGATTTCGCTAACATTTTTAATAGAAAAATGAATATTAATTATTTGGTCGTTGCATTTCGATATCAAGCTTTAGGATCATCAGTAACTCACGCTTCAACGGCAGCTCCAATTAGAATCAGAAGTGGTAATAAGTGAAGGCATTGCTGGTACCGCGCGACAACCATATCTTCCTTTCAGACGGCGTCAATCTGCAAGTCGAAGAGGAGTCTAGACCATAAAAGAGCTGGAAAAGGGGGGGGACAGAAACTAATATTTCATTGTTATGGTTTCCGTTTTCGAGGGGGCAAGAAAATGGAAAATGTTTTGATTTTATGATGTTAACGCCCTTCCCTCCTTCTTCTTCTTCATCGCTTTTGCCTTCTCTGTCTTTCAGGACACTCACCTCTTTCTCTTTCCTTTTCTCCCAAACCTTCACCCCATTTCAGTTGATTGCCATAGTCCGAAACGGTTCACCAGTTAGTGTACTAGTAGTCGCGATTGTAGTGGCGAAGTGATTCAAGAGGTGACTACGGAAATAAAAAAAATTAAATTCAAAAAATGAAAGAAATCGGTTTTTTTTTTCGTTTTGTGTCCAGTGCACAATGCAAAATGCTCAGAAAATCGGAAAATAAGGAGAATGATGAAATACAAATGATATCATATAGCAATAGGAAATAACGAACAGTTTTCACAAACTTAGGAGAATTTTCCCGTAGAAATATTTTTTTGAAGTGCCTATTTACATTGAATTTACTGTTTCTTTTTCAACATTTTTATTTGTGTATTTAATAAACCTCCGTACGTGCCAGACTGGGTGTATCCCACGACGCCCCAAGCAGTGGTGTGCAGAAACCATTTTCCATTTTTACCGATGCACGCACTGAGGAAGCATAGAGTTTTGTTTCACAGAGCCTGTTTCTCCAGGATTACGAATTATTTTTCCAAAAATAACAAAGATTACGGTACCTTAAAGGCGCGTTGCGAAATTTTATTTTTCATTTCGACTGGACTTTTTTTTGTATTTCTCTTTTTTTTAAGTGTAATGTTTTTGTTCTTTTCTGTCACAGTTAATAAGTTGCTTTAAGAAAGAAAAGAAGAAAAAATCGTAATCTTATAGAAAAAAATACTTTAAATATAAGTTTAATTTGAATTTAAATTCAAATTTAAACTTTAAACTACTTTGACCTTGCGGAGAAAGATTCCATTACAAAAAAGCTTCAAAATGACCGTATCGCGTGATTTTTAAATGAATTTAATTGCATTTTTGCTTGAAAATTGCCTGTTTCTATTCTATTTCGGTACGGTTAAGCTCCAATTTTTACTTTTTTAAATCAAACAAGTTAATGATTACGACCAAATACGACCAATAATTTCAATGTTCACACGACACCGAAACTATAAAAATTGTAAAAAAAAATGAAATCAGTAGAAGTTAAACTAAGATTTTTTAAAAGTATACAATAAAAAATCACAAAAATCAATGCTGGCGGAAAATCATATTTTATGATTTTTTGTTTAATTTTCAAAAGAAACACAAAAATGATTAATACTGAAAATGCTAAAAAGTCTGTTTTGCTCGTTCTGAAGGGTCCTTCATCTGATATTTTATCGATTATTTTTGCTCTATCATGCCGCGTTCAAAGTTGATTTCCAGGAGAAATTTCCTCGAAAAACGCTGTCCAAAGCTACCATTTTTTCCAGATTTTCCGGAAACTGTCGCAACGAGTGTTATCGTAGTTTGCCTCTTCCCTTCGAGACCACCGACCGTCGCACGATTTACGGCTCTTTTTAGCGCAATTTGTTCAATTTTTTAAAAACTTTTTTTCGCTATATTCGGCTATTTTTTCTGAATGTTTCTCCTCAAATGATGGATTCTGGCGGAGAAATCGTTGAAGATCTCGAAAAAAGAGGCAAACTACGGTAACACTCGTTGCGACAGTTTCTGGAAAATCTAGAAAAAAAATGGCAGCTTTGGACAGCGTTTTTTCAGAAAATTTCTCCTGGAAATCAACTTGTTTTTTCAATTCTTACCCCAAATTTTTAAAATAACTTCTTCTCGCATGATTTAAAGAAAAAGTGGGCGGGGAGTGGGCAGAATGCGCAGAAGTCTAGAAACAGGCGCTTGCGTGGAGATGTCTAATAACAAAGCGATTTTTATAGTATCGCTGGTTATTGTAACAGTTTTAAATCTATTATTTTACAGGTTTCGCAACAGATAACAATAATTCAAGGACATTAATGAATACTCATGACGACAAAATGAAGGAGACGTGACGATGTTGTGCAGAATCCAGAAGGAGTGCACTTCTATTGTCAAAATTGCCATAAAATGACGACAAATATTCAAATTGCCACGGAGAACTTGGAGACGGAAGAAAGTGCATAAAGATGAAGCAACAATACAGAGGAATGAACAAAAAACTTTTAAAAAAGCAATATGCAAACATGACGCCGCACGGTGCTCCAGCACCGGAAACAAGTGATGCCAAACAGAGAAACATTTCGAATAAAAAGTCTCCGTGTTTGTCATGAGAATGATCGCATTCAAACTGCGTTCGAAAACCAGGAGAATCAAAAATTGAATGTGTTTCACTGAACTGAAGTGGCTTGGGGAAGTAAGAGTTTCCTGTCAATTTCAGCCGTTTTTATGCTCCAAAAAATCAGAAAAACGCTAATTCGCTGCGCAGAAAGGCATCGTTAAATTGCAACTGATCTGCAGCTGCCGAAAATTCAAGTTCTAGAGTTTTTCAAGCAAGAAAAAAGAGACATTTCGCAGAAATGAGAGAAGATTTACGCAATTTGGTCTTCTTTTTGTTGTTCCCATCTCCATTTTTCAGCTCGAAAGCGGAAAATGATTTTCAATTTTGTACTTTATAAACTCCTCGCCATATTTCGGCCCAGCACGTCACCGTCGACCGAGTTGTTTTCGCCTCAAAGAATGATTAAAGAATAAAATTTTAAACTCGCGCGTTTTTCACAGCAATGCTCCGAAATTACGGTCATGCGTCTTCCTATGGTACCAATTTGAAATGCTTTCCCAAAATGCTTGATTTTCCCCATAAACCCGAAAAATAAAATGTTTCTTATCGTCCGATGACGCAAATTCGTGGAAAAACCAAACGTGCAATGGATCCTGAGATATCAAAAATAAATAAAAGTCGGCAAATATGTATAAAACAACGATTCGATGCACATATTTGTAAGTTTTTTAAAGCTTTATTTTATAATATTAATTTTTTAATACTTCGGTATGTAATATTCTAATAATGTTTTTTGACTTTTAGAAAAAAAGTAAGATTGGCTTAACACTATGTTCCTATCTGTTCAGTAAACTTTTTGATCTAAAATGATGTTAGAAAATTGAAAATAATGCTTAATTTCAGGTGAAATCGAAGACTCATTCTCAAAAGATTCTGAACTGTTAAAGGTGTTGCTTTGTGACACATTGAAAATGCTTGAAGATTAATATAAAACTGACAGTTTGAAATATGTTGATCTATGGAAAACATGAAGGATGCTTAAGTGCAATATCGTTTGTACGCTTTTTCAAGAGAAAAAGGAAAAAAGTTTATTACTAGTGAATTCTTTATTGAAATTCATGAAAAAATACTTCTATTGAAATGTGCGCTGGAAAAATGAAAACAATAGCATAGAATACCTGAAACTTTCACACATGACTGATAAAAGCTCTTATAAAATTCTAAGCAACTTCTGACATAGTCGATCAAATATTTATGAAGTACCACGTGAGCGAAGCTTCGGACAAGAAATATCCACTTGGAGGCCATAAGCTCAGTTGGCCGATTCGTATCAAATAACCGGCAGGGGGATCGTGTATTGTTTTCGTGCCAGTCCTGCTTACTCGTTTTTTCCGTTTGATATCGGAGAAAGATGAAACTCAGTGAATGCGAAGAAGAGCATTCACACGCAGACGCAATCGTTTTTTGAGAAGGTAGGAGATGCAAAAATTACAATAGAGTGATGTCATTTTGGCTCAGCTCTTTGAAAAAAATCTGAAAAAACTTCTATGGCACCACAGACAGATGCGAAGAAGGTGGGAAACGGACTCATTATTTGACACAGTTTCCTTTATACAAATCCGGATACGGGCATTTTTAAAAATTGAATTTTTTACAGTAACCTGCTTGTGATCCGAGCCCAACAGAAATCACTCCAACTCATCACGCAACAAGGCATTGCTCAAAACCAGTGATTAATTATAGTTATTTGTGCATTTTGTGAAAAAAGGGCTGAAATAAAGCTGAAGATACCGGACTAGAATCCATTAATTAACTGGACCGGCAGTTTCCAGGCCGATACTCTCCGGCCACTTTATAGGCTCCGTTTCAAAAATGGATCATGAAAATGTCTGGGAGGTCTGGGAGTTCAAGAGTTCATAAAGTTCACAGAACTCCACTATTTAGAATTTTTTTTCTCGAGTCCTGACTTCAAGTGTAAAGAAATCTATATTCGGGCCGGTAGCCAGTCCAGTTCCGCCCGGATCACAAGTATCGATAGCGCGACCAAAGAGCACATTATGACATGGGAGCCGTCGTGACCTGTGATTTCGAGTTAGGTATGAGCTGACCCTCTTGATAACTTTCGAGAGCAACATTTTCTTTATTTTCAACTACAGTGCTCCACATAATCTTATGTTCACCCCAAAAATGTCCGAAATCTCGAAAACTGGCTTCTCAACCAAAATGCTTCCTATTGAAGAAATATGGGCTTTTAGTAGGTGTTTCATGATAAAAACTTGAAATAGCCTAAAAATTCACATATCAGGAAAAAACCAAAATTTTATGAAAAAAGGTTAAAAAGTTTTCCACAAAATCATATGTTCACTTTCTGAAAACTTTAAAAAAAAAGAGAAAATATCAGACAAATGATCATTAATAATCGATAGGACGACCATTCTGTCGAGCAACTTCAAATGTTCGCTCATCCATAGACGAATAAAGATTGTTGACCAGCTGGTGGTCCACTTTTTGCCATGCTTCAATGATAGCCTTTTTGAGGGATGGAATGTCCTCATAAATTTTGATTCCATCGTAGATTTTCCGTACACTGTATCCCCAGACATTTTAGATGATGTTTATGTGAGGGGAACAGACCGGCCAATCGAGAATCGGGATCCCACGGTCACATATCCACTTGATTGTGCGTTGAGCACGATGGCATGGAGCTCCATCTTGCTGATAAGTGAAATTTTTGGAGCGATTCCGACGGATTAATGGTACGAGACCTCTTCTTATCACGTATCGATATTGGCAACCATCCATCTTCTTGGGTACAAAGCAAAGTTTGACTTTGCCTTGGGCACTGATTGCTTCTTAGACCATCACTCCTCCACCTTCGAAGTTTCGACGTGAGAACCGCAGTTTTTCTTTTCTCAAATCATGCCAGTAATCACGGTAGCCATCCGGTCCATCGCAGTTGAATTTCTTCTCATCACTGAAGATAATCTGAAAACAAAATACCCGTTTAAGAAAGCTGCAGTAATCCTTACCTGTTTCCAGTCAGTTTTTTGGTTATTCTTAGCAAATTCAATCCGGTTTTTCTCGATGTTTGGTGGTCAGATTTGGAGCATTCCTCATTCTTTGGCGTCTGATGAATTTTCTCATCAAAAAACGCGGCGAACAGTCTCCGCGGATACGGAAAGTCCAAGTTCGCTCTTGATCTTTGAGCAAGTGACCTTAGAATTTGACGCTCTGCGGATAATTCTTCGCTTGTCTCGTTCAGAAAGAAGAGGTGGACGACCAGAAGACTTCTTTATACCATAACCAAGTGGATTTGCAGCATATCGATTGATTAAATCTAGGGAACGTTTCATTTCTTTAGAGATTTAACGGTGCGAGAGTCCTTCAGCCAATTTGACGTCAATTAGTCCTTTTTCATATTCACTTAGAGGTTTACCTTTCGGCATGTCTTCTGAAAGCAAAAAAACAATAAGTAAACAGATTAAAACCAAGTTTAATAGTCAAAAAACGACAAAAACTAAAAGTGAACATAGCATTATGTGGAAAAAAAAACACCCATTTGTCGAAAAATTTCGAATTTCTCGATTCCTCAGTTTTATTTGATTTTTGCTCTAGGACCCATAATTTTCTTTTTTAAAAGTATTTCCATATCATATATGATAAATAATTAGGAATTACAGAAAATCGAAATTTTGAGATTTTTGGGGGTGAACATAAGATTATGTGGAGCACTGTAGTTTTTTAGTTTTTTTTGGTTATTGTTCGACGTATTATTGAAATTGTCTCGCAATATGGCTCCTGTGAAGTGTTGTTTAATGGAAATGAATATGAGAGAACATGATTGGATACTGTTTCGATAAAAATGGATGTAGACAGTGGGTAAGCAAAGTGGATTCAATATGAGCTCCACCATCTTCGACTCAATGATTCACGCATCTCTTGAAAGACGGCTGGTCGGCATGCCACTCACGGAACAGCGTCAGAGGAATCAGGCGTTTCTCAAGAGAATTTTGATTGGGCTGGTCACATTGATTACGAGAAGCTTCTTGATAGCGTCTGAGATTCTTGTATTAAAGTGATTGGATGGTAGTTCTACTGCTTCGAGTTGAATGTGCTTTATCATTTTCATCAGATTATTATAGTATAGATCGACTTCTACAGTCGGTTCAATGTCAGAAGTAGCACTTTTGGCCACGATGATGCAGAAACAGATAAAAAGAGATGAACGGAAATCCGTTGGACGTCCGCAGATGAGACGCTAATCAGGCTGGAACGACTGGGGCGCTGTGATCCGCGCTCACATAACGTGGTCGATGAACGGATCGTCAAGGCAACTAAGTGAGTGTTCGTGGCAACGCTAGAGTCAACGCTAGAGTTGCTTCCCGTTTTCTCAGCATTGTCTCTGAAACCTTACCAGAGTGATCCACAAAAGTAAAACCTCACTTTGAATTTCAGCTAGTTGATGGTTAGTGACTTTTCTGGCCTCGTGGATACGCTGAGATCTTTGCTTAAAAACCTTCAGCCTCTGTTCAGTGATGAGAAAAAGTTTAGTTGCGTTGGTCAGGATGGATTCAGCAGTTATTGACGCGGCTTACGAATGAATTTCATCGTAACTTCACAGGAGGAGTCATGGTTTCAGCTATCATTTCTTCCTTTCAACGTGCGAAGACATGCTTAATTTCGAAAAATGTGGACGGCTCAGAATATCGTCATCTATTGCGCAAAGAATGTCATCCACTTTGGAGGCGAAACCGTTCCAAAAACTTGATAATTCTTCAATTCTTCGAACCAAGCCAAGTTCTTTCGTCTTTCGATTTCTGGCTCGAATCAAGGATCAAGGATACGCGCTAGGAAAATAGGAGTCCTCCACTGGCCGACATGCTCACTGGTCGGCCAGTGGAGGATATAAGCATCATTTATAATGTTGTGGAATTTCTTGTGAGAAAGATTTACAAGATAAACTATGTACATTTTCAGCAACGATACAAGGAACAACAGAGGACCAGTTAACTATCAAATCATGTTTTTTGCTAATATTTATCTCATTCTCGCTGCTTAATTTTTGTGGAACGCCCAAGGGCTGCTTTCCAGATATAGGTTGTTTCAAACACTTTTTTCTACATTACTTGTTTTTATCACTGATACATTTTTGTAACCGTTAAATACACATTTCCACGAATCTAGATAATTCAAAAACATAGTAAAAATGAATATTTCAAAAATAAATAGAAAGAGCTTATACTTTCGTGGACTTTGGCGGAATCGAGCTCATTAAAAGCGATGGAAAAGAGAGAGCGTAGTAGGATCATGGTTCGTTAAAAGGAACAGTGATAAATAGGGGACAGAAGGTGAATTCAACAATGAATAGCTGATCACTTGCAGAGAGCACACCCTTGCGTTTTTTAATGTTTAAACTTAAATAAATGATAAATATAATGCAATTTTTCTGAGGGGGGTGGGGCGGGGGTGTGGCGAATTGATTTAGTAGTACAAATAGATACTTCAGTTGGGTGTGCACTTATCCTAAAAAACTAAGAGAGATCAGAGAGAAAAGTGGCAGCTCGACTGCAATATTATTTGATCGATTTTGTTGACTTTGAATCTAAATAAAAGACGGGTTAAATTGAATTGCAAAATCTAATGCAATTTTATTCGATTAACATCACAGGAGGATGTAGATTTAACATGGGACTGCATGTTGCCCTACAGAGAAATGGAGAAGAAACAGAAATTGATGTCAATAAAAATACAGGGAGCTTCCTTGAGGGATAGTGAATGGAGACTATTCTTGAGCCTTTGGAGATCGCGCTTTTTAAATCTTTTAAATTGACGTCATTTTCGAAAAAAGGAATAACTCGATATTGATCTGTTTCATCGAGCTCGTTGTGAATTTAACAATAAAATTAAGATTCAGATAATCAAATTAAGGCACGCAGAAATCTCTATTTGCCACACAAATAATTCAGAACAGGGAGTACATTTCAAAGCGAGTGATTGCGAAAAGATTAGGTAGTAGCATAGAACAGAAAAAGTGAGATACAGTACAGATAAATACATTGGTTGTATTTGTTTTCTCCTCAGAGACTTGATATTATTGAGTGCTCATTGAGCATTTCTAAGACACGATCATCGAGATTTTCGAAGATTAGCGTAGGCGTACTATTCCTTCTGAAAGACAATTAATTTAATCTTACATCTTTCCAATGTTTTTATTGCGACCGCTTCCTACAATTTTAACTCACGAAAGAGAATACTAACAGAAATGTCACTTTTTCAATACAGATTAATATGCTTTTGAAAGAGATTTCTTGGAATAGCCGTACAAAATGTTCCACAGAATAGGTGTCGACTACCAAAATCAGGCTCTACAGTACTGGCCATAAAGGTGTAATATTATGGTTTTTCGACCATATCTCATTCGATATAGAACGAATCAATCTGATTTTTTCACAGTTTCTTTATCAAGCAACAATGTACCAGTTAAGAACATTTGGATTTGTGAGACTAATGAATACTGGAGTAATTTGAAAAAGAACGAAAACAACAAAAACCCATATTTCTTTAATGAAACTGCGTGCTCTTAGAAATTGTTCTATCTGCGAGACTACCGTATTTTGTGGTGTAACCATTTGCATCAATTACTGCCTGGCATCTACGGGGCATAGAATCGATCAAAGTGTCGATGGTTGATTGGGGAATCTTCTTCGACTCCACCTCGAGAAGTTTGAACTTCTCGTCGACGTATGAAGCAGTTTTTCCGGTCAATCAATTGGTCAATTGATGCAAATGGTTACACCACAAAATATGGAAGTCTCGCAGATAGAAAAATTTCTAAGAGCACTAAGTTTCATTGAAGAAATATGGGTTTTTGTTGTTTTCGTTCTTTTTCAAATTACTCCAGTATTCATTAGTCTCACAAATCCAAATGTTCTTTGCTGATACATTGTTGCTTGATAAAGAAACTGTGAAAAAATCAGATTGATTCGTTCTATATCGAATGAGATATGGTCGAAAAACCATAATATTACATTTTTATGGCCAGTACTGTATATTATTCAATTTCTCAAAAAACGCTTTGAAACAATTTAACAGTAGCTTATAGCTCGCACTCAATGTTGACTATGGGGTATCCAGAGAACGGAAAGAGATATCAAAAATCTGTAAGCGCTCTTCGATTTTAAACACAAAAAACCCCTGCGCCAAAATTTTATGAAGATACCAAATTTCAGGACCCTGTAACAACAAAAAGGTTCATTTGCAAGCGGTCAATATCTATAAGCCCCCCCCCCCTCCCTCCTTTTCTGCTATTTGCATATAGGATGTCCTCCGGAACTTTGATTTTTTTTCCTGTTTTTTTTATTACACGTTTTCCGGTTTTCTACAGTAGTTTTACTATTCTAGAGACTTTCTCGCTTTTTGAAACAGCCAAAATCCACTAAATTACACATTAAAAAACGTAGTTTATTGAAAACTGGAAAGGAATGACAAGAGAAACATCAAGAAAGAATAAAAATTTAATATCGGGTTTCTCCTCCATTTTTTAGCATCACTTCACTCAAACGATCCAGCATGCTGGCGACCATATTCTAGAGGACAGCGCTGCTGATGAGGTCCCACTCCGATTTTACAGCTCTCTTTAGCTCGTGTACAGTGTTGCATTGACGGCCGTTGTGGTACACACGTCGAACCAACTATCCCCAGACATTCTCGATGGGGTTCAGATCCGGACTGCAGGCGGGCCACTCCATCACATCGATCTTCTTCGCGGAAAACAAAGCCATTGCGGGCTTACTGCGATTGATTGAGGCGTTATCTTTTTGGAAGGTGTGGGTACGGCGGCGGAGGGGGACGATAGTGTTCTGGAGGATCTGCTTATAGCATCGCAGCAGCGCTGTCCTCATGAATATGGTTGCAAGGATACCGAATCGTTTGATTGAAATGATCCACAACAATGAAGGAGAAATTATCAAATTTATGTTCGTTCTTACTGTTTTTCTTACCATTCGTTTTCAGTTTTCAATAAGCTATGTTTGTTAATGTGTAATTTAGTGGATTTGGACTGTTTCAAAAAACGGGAAAGTCTCTAGAAGAGTAAAATTACTGTAGAAAACCGGAAAACGTGTAATAAAATAAAAACAGGAAGAAAAATAAAAACAAGGATGGGTACGACTAAAACAACATATTGCACACTTATACGGTAATCCACATACATATAAAATAAAAGCGCCGCGAGCCAGAGCCAAGCTGATTTTCAGCTAATTTGGTTAAGACTTTTTATACGAAATAATAAATATTGTAAAATAAATGTGATTATTTAAAAGAAAAACAGTGAACACGGGCATCGACAAAACTCAGATTAAATGTTAGTGTAGCATAAACTTTTAAACTTTAATACATAGTACGCTAGCCGAACGACGCAATTTTCATCGTTTTTTTAAATCTTACATTCGTGTTCAAGTTCGGATTGTAATTTGGAATCAATTTGTCCAACTTGACATCTAGATTCTTATCGAATCCGGTAACAAATCCATGTCTGTCCATTTTATATGGATATCCTTTAAGGGTAGGAAGTGGCACCGATGGGTCTAGAGTTGCCGCTTTGATTTGGGTCATTAGTTCTGGATACGCGGCTTCAAGACTCTGAAATATAATTTGGGATTCATTTTTCATTTTTGAGAAATTTGAATTATAAGAACACTAAAGGCTATTAGTGCTACTAATGGCGACATTTGAAGTTTCTAAGCTTACGGATTTCGTTAATATTGCATATTTAAGGATATCTTCTTTTAAAAAAATTTCACCGTACAGTACCGGCCATAAAGATATCATATTATGGTTTTTCGACCATATCTCATTCGATATAGAACGAATCAATCTGATTTTTTCACAGTTTGTTCATGAAGCAACAATGTATCATTTAAGAACATTTGGATTTGTGAGACTAATGAATACTTGTGAAAATTGAAAAAAATCGAAAACAGCAAAAACCCATATTTCTTCAATGAAACTTCGTGCTCTTAGAAATTGTTCTATCCGCGAGATTTCAATATTTTGTGGGAAAACCATTTGTATTAATCACTGCCTAGCATCTACGGTGCATGGAATCGATGATTGTGTCGATGGTTGATTGGGGAATCTTCTTCCACTTCTCCTGGAGAAATTTGAACTTCTTGTCGATGTTTGAAGCAGTTTTATCGGTCAATCTCTTTTCAAATTCCTCCCATAGGTGCTCAATGATATTCTGGTCCGAGCTTTGACTAAGCCAATCCAAAAGGGTGACACGACGGCGGTTGAACCAGTCGTTCACGTGATGAGAGCGATGCTTGGGATCATTATCCTGCTGGTACAGAAAGGTACGGCCTACGGTAGAAAGTGCCCAGAGTCTCATGGTGTTCTCCAAAATATCCTCATATCCACAGCGATCGAGATTACCGACGATGCGCTTGAGAAAACCCATTCCCGTGGCGGAAAAGCAACCCCAAACCATCTGGTTCAGAAGTCATTTTCATTGGACCCGCCAGGACTGGGCCAATATGGTCTGGTCGGACGAAAGCATGTGCAACTTGTTTAGAAGTGACGATGTGAAGTGAATTCGTCGTCCTACCGGCATTCGCTACGTTCCCAAGTATCAACTGCCAACCATGAAACACGGTGGCGGTTCCTGCATTGTTTGGGGCTGCTTCTCCGCCACGGGAATTGGTTCTCTCAAGCGCATCGTCGGTAATCTCGATCGCTGTGGATATGAGGATATTTTGGAGAACACTATGAGACTCTGGGCACTTTCTAGCGTAGGCCGTACCTTTCTGTATCAGCAGGATAATGATCCCAAGCATCGTTCTCATCACGTGCGCAACTGGTTCAACCGCCGCCGTGTCACCCTTTTGGATTGGCCGAGTCAAAGCTCGGACCAGAACATCATTGAGCACCTATGGGAAGAATTGAAGAGGAGATTGACCGGAAAAACTGCTTCAAACATCGACGAGAAGTTCAAACTTCTCGAGGAGGAGTGGAAGAAGATTCCCCAATCAACCATCGACACAATCATCGATTCCATGCACCGTAGATGCTAGGCAGTGATTAATACAAATGGTTTTCCCACAAAATATTGAAATCTCGCGGATAGAACAATTTCTAAGACCATGAAGTTTCATTGAAGAAATATGGGTTTTTGCTGTTTTCGATTTTTTTCAATTTTCACAAGTATTCATTAGTCTTACAAATCCAAATGTTCTCAGCTGATACATTGTTGTTTCATGAACAAACTGTGAAAAAATCAGATTGATTCGTTCTATATCGAATGAGATATGGTCGAAAAACCATAATATGATATCTTTATGGCCGGTACTGTATCTTATAGAGCCAGAAGATATAGAAGAATACGTCATTTTTAAAAAATTGATTTTTTTTGCAAAATACAGCCAAAAAGATATACCGCTTGTTCAGTCTGTTCTCTCATCATTGCTTGACATTTCGTCATGTGATGTTTCAAATTGTACTTGTATTTTATTGGAACACCGCAAAGCGAGCAGTAGCATTCTGGTTCATCTGAGTGTGATCTCTCATGTCGTTGTTTCTTATCCATCGTTTTGAACGTTCTGAAACAGACATCACATTGAAGGGCTCGAACGGTTGGATCATCAGACGCTGAAATGAAATGTTGATAGAGACAATTCCAGAAAATAAATTTATATTTTTATAACGATTTAAGATTTGCGAAAATTGTCTTTAAATGAAATAAGATTAATAAAGACTTTAGGAAAATTAAATGGTTTAGAAATTAAAAAATAATTGTGTTTTATTTTTCAGCTTTAATCGAAATTTTCGAAACAAACATGTTTTTTAACCCGTTCACAGCCAAAAAAAAAAGAACGGAAGCATTTTTTAAACTAATATTCTTACAAAATACCACGAATGTTCAACCATCTCTAAAAATATACAAGCAATGTTATTTCAGTAGCTTTGCGTACCGTGATTGCAGAACATAATTCTTTTCGAAGAGTGTACCTTTCCAAAATTCAATCTTCCATCTCTCTTTTATAGCACTCAAATTTCAGTTTGCATAACTCATTTTCTATAAAACTGGTTAGAAACAAACATTTTTTTTAATTTTCCGAAATCGTGGAAAACTACCATATCGCCTAAAAGATACCCGAAAATTATAATAATAATAAGGAGACAACGTAATTTTCCACAGCTTTTGGATATTTAAAGACGGGCCTGCGGTTCCTTTGGATTTCTCGACGACTATGCAATTCTGGCACGCATTTTTCATTTCAATTTGACTTTATAAAGTAAGTTTAGAAATTTAAAAACAGCAGAAACTTGGAGTAAATAGGCAAACATGTAATTTTTTCTCAAAGTTACCTCTTAAAACCCAACTTACGTTGAAACATGACAACCTTGCTTTTCCTAACAGTAGCTTGTTTCTCCGCCTTTTCCCGTTTTCTTTGCTTCTCTTTCTCCAATTTTTCAGCTTCTTTCTGTTGCTTCATCAATTGCTGGTTTATAGCTTTTTCCCGCTTCAGCTGATCCAAAAGTGTTTTGACCGTTGGCTGCGATTCTTCCGCTAGTCGTTTTTCAACTTCACAGGCTGATGAAGTTGATGGTTCGTGTTGCTCGCATAGAGCACTTTTTTTCATTTTCAATGAATTCTTCCGCTTATCGGACGCGTTTGTGAGTCTTTCTTCTGAACTTTCCACGTGAAAAGCCGAAGCTTTTCTTGCCTGAGAAGATTGTGTCTTTGTGGAATTTTCTGGACATGTTGCAGATCTTTTTTCTTGCTCATTTTTTTTCAGCTCATCTGAATAAATTTTTAGGAGCATATCATTAACGTCTTTATTGATCTTCGACTCGTCTTCTTGAGAAACTTCTAAAATAATATAACTTATGAAATAAACACGATAACGTATGAAACCCATTTTTATTCAGTCTAAAATCCCATTTGAAAATTAATAAAGCAAAAAAATCAGCCAATGAGAAAATCGTTTTTCGTTTTGTGGTCCGTAGATATGACAAATCCATCAATGATTCGCTCACGGCTACTGTTTAATCGGATTCCTTGGCATTGAAATAGGAAATCCGCTTTGTCGAACATATATTTTTTCATTTTTTTATTATAAGTTTTCAGCTGCGCAATGAAACATGAATACTACAGAAACTATTTCAGATCAAGTTCAGAGTAAATACGATATGCTGAGGTTTTAAAACTGAAATTTAGTTTTTTTTTCGCTTCCCTTCCTTTAGAAAGAGCCATTAAAAATCAATCTCTAAAACAAATTTTAAATTACTTCTTTTTTTTCCTTTCACTTTCTTCTCAGTTGATCCCAAAAACATTTGCACGCCCTCTTCTTCTGGAGCACTGACTTCGGCTTGCTTCTTGTCCATTTAATCTTGAAAAAAAAATTAATTTTAAGTTTTTAAAATTTAGAAAATTATGCGATAAAAAGAGCAATTTAAAAACACACGATTCATTGTTCACTTTGGAGAGACTAATGATAAACAAAGAAAAATTGCGGAAAAATCAAAAATTGGTTTTCAGGTTGGACTAAATAAAATGACCCAAAAAAACATAGGGTGACACCACTTGGGGCAACTTAAAGAATCTTCAGTTAGGTACACTGACAAACAGCTTTCTGGTTGTCAATGGCAAGAAAGATTGTTTGGTATCGTCAGTAAACTGACGTGATGCGGGAAAAAATAAAATGTTTTATTTATTAATTTATTGAAGAACAATAACCACGTATACTATAATGTGAATAACCCCAAAGTGTTAATGTTAACATTGTTAGTGTTAAATGTTATGAAGGGTTAAGAATAGATAATTTTGTAATATGTAACACATTCAAATAGTTTTTAAAGCTAATTGAACATACTACTTTAGGAAATGAATGAAAAGGGAAACTGTTTCAGCAGCTAATTAGTCGATTACAAAGATATATTTAATTTTTAAATATCGCTCGCCTTTTTCGCATTTCACCATCAGCGGCTCTGCGTAAAATTACGGGCCTACCTAAATATTTATAAGGCAACTATTGAAAATTATATTATTATAAAATATGAAACATCGATTAAGGGTTTTCAAATGTGGTAAAGTAGGCGTTTTCGGAATACTCCACAGGTCGAAACAATTAAAAATTATAATTCAACGTTCAGTATGTTTTTATTATTATTATTATCATCTAGTATCATTACCCGCCTAGATTCTTTACAAAAAAAACCAACGCAGGAATCCGCCAATCTTGTTAATGCAGAGGTGGCACACCTAAGGATGTCTGTTCATATTTTACAACAGAGCGCGCTTGCGTTCGACTGAAGGGCCACAGTGCTTCTGGCGAAAAGGTCAAGGAAGTGAAGCGCTCAATTATGATGTGAACAAGCGGAAATAATTGTGTAATATTTTTTATCAGATACTGATAAAAAATGAGAACTAGAAGATCTATAGTATCTATAAGAAATATCAAATGTGAAGGCGAATTGCGCATGAAAAGCAGATACAATTGCAGAGCTGCCATCGTCAGAGAAATGCTACCTATGTTTCGACAGTCATTATTCGTTGCGGGACCACTTTTCAGTGAAATAACGGCGCTGAAATTGCTGAGTAAAAACAAGAGTTCATGCTGTATTCGCAGCGAAAGCTTATTTTTTAATCGTACACAATAAAAATCGTCGTGAGCGCTAGTGGATCGCAAAGACAGAATTCAACAAATTTTTCGAACAAATTTTTTTGTCATCATTAAGTCAAAAAAATCTTTTCTCTTCGATTTTTCATAGGCAAATGTCGGTTAAATTTTCGACGAAAATATTAATCATTTTTTGTCGAAATCGTTTCAACTGTGATATTCGATCGGTAATTTCGAATAGAATAATTCATCTGTTAGAAAACTTCAAAACATCTATCGGAACATAATAGACATGTTGAAATTGAAAGCGAGGTTAGAGAAATCAGAAGCATCGCGAGAACATCAGTGCTTCTGGCACCGCTTTTTCTATTGCCTCTCAAGCAATTTCAAAGAACAGTATGGGTTTTTTTGTGAATCTTATATTATCGTCGTAAAAAAGTTTTTCGAGTCGGGATTTGAATTTAGAGGCTCCGCCCATTCACCATCGTTGCAGCGCATTTGCTATGCGCGATATATGGGCGGAGCCTCTAAATTCAAATCCCGATGTTCGCGGGCTCGAAAAAATGTCGGAACTTTTTTACGGCGATAATAGAATAACTAAGAATAAAAATTAGGCAAGAATTCAGTATAATTGCGCCAGATTAATGATTTTCCAAAAATGGCTCCAGCTCAAAAAGTTTTCTTCAGTTTTCAGGCTGAAACCAAATTTTTGATATTCTATATTCCCGCTACTATTTTTGAGAGTAATGCGTGTAGAAATGTTTTAATAATGGTAATTAATAGCTCATAATGAAGAAAATTGGTTACCAATAAGAAGCCTTATTATAAAATTTATTGAAAAATATTATGATTTAACAACAATTTCTGAAAATTATACAACGTATGTTTTTTTGGAGAAAAACTTATTTTAAATGCTTTCGAAAACTTGAAAAATAAAGCAGCTGATGCATTTTAAGAACAATTTCTTCCCTTCTAATCGATGCATATCGACATTGAGAGCGAGCGAAACCCGGATGTCATGAAATACAAGTTCGATGGTTCTTCTAATGCTGCTGGTTGTGTGTTCAATGGGTGCCTTGTACTGATTCTCTCGATTGTCACTTCTCTGCTCTCCTTTCCTGCCAAAAATGCTCACGAATGGTTACGCACTTGCCACTTCCTCTTTCAGCACCATCTTTTTAGCTGTATATTCCCCCAAAATTCGTGTATGATGGAAGTTATGTTCCTTCTCCTAATTCGTTTCATATAAATAGAAAACGATTTTAAACGGATTTTATTGATCACTTACTAGGGAAGGTTGTTAACTCCCCATGGATTTTCCATACCAGACCTACGTGAATCGGTAGATTAGAACACGCTGATAAAGATTCCTTGTTTTCGCCATTAATGGTTTTCAATGCTGATCAAACCGGAGTACTAAAGGAACTATATGGAGCAAAAGCGCTGGCATTTTTAGGCGAGAAGACTCTCGAAAGGATTGTTCAGACGAAGTCTTCTTTGACCCATTCTTTCCCTTTCTTGCCGATGCTCTTCATGGACGGTACTCTGGGACCGAAGGCTTTCATGGTTCTTTCGGAAACCACATGTCAATTCCCGGCAACTCGCCCGATTCCGAACGTGCCGAACCTGGAACCTAGTTAGTTAGTGAGAATAATAAAAACCCAATGAGTAATCAGTTTATGAAATTTGGCAAGAAACGTAGACGATAAGTGAATTATGGACAATTTCGTTAATATGAGAGATTAGTCCGAAAAATAAGGCTCCTGCATATTTCGATTAATTTGTTGGAGAGGCCGCTGTGAATTTCGATGCATACGCTTCATTCTTCTTTCTTCCTCTATTTGATTTTCTTTCGTTTGCCACGTGATGAATGATTCATGGGACATGTTTTCAAAAGGCTTCTGCCCATGATATACTATCTTTTTCCCTGGTAGCGGAGTTCCTTGCTTTATTTGCTCACAAAGGGAAACAGCATGGGTAGTAATAGCCAGATAGCCTTTGTAATAGGTTAACGAATTCGGATGACCGAATCCGTGGGTAACGACGGAAAAAATGTGGTATGGCATATCAAGATTGTTACCCTGCAGTCTTTCTTGTTTTCCCGTTACCCTTGGCTGCCTCTTTTCCAGTGTTTCGATCATTTGAGTAATGGATGCGCTGAAAAAAACTTTGTTAAATACAATGTATAAGAACCAGAAGTGAAAAAAACGTACCGGGTATTGTTAAGCATATTCGCACATTGTTCGAGATGGAAGCCTTTTGACAACATATTGTCGAGCATCTGGTGGCCGAGCTCTTTAACCGGCATAAACGTTTCAGTTAGACTGTCGATATCACGCGCTAAATGAATTGCCTCTTCTTCCAAAAGCGAAGAAAAGCGATTCATTTTCTTCTGCCTTTTCATGGTTTTTATATAGATATCGTTTTCTAAGAGGGTACGTTTCAATCTGTCCATGTATTCCTTATTTTTCGTTCTGAAATATCTTTATAGTTGATTTCAAAAAATGAAAATCATATTACTAACTTTCTGAAAAGGCTATACAAACCGCTCAGGTTCATGTTTTCTGGTGACCCGCATCGCCGTTTCAGCTCTTCTACAGTCAAATTATACTTTGAATGCTTTGCAACTGCTGGGAGCCTTCCATCAATTCCTTCCACTACAGTGCATTCTTGCCGATTCAATCTAGTGCCAAATTTAGGGGATTTCGGTACATGTCTGTTTTCAAGAATCGTTTTGTTGCATATAACCGTGATAATGTTGTTCTGTTCTACACTTATCACGGTTTCAGGTGATTCGCTTTGTTTAATTGGAGACGGAAGCTTCCTTTTTTTCTCCGAGAAATTCGGGGAACAGGTTTTAGCTGTCATAGCGAAACTTGCATAAGGTACAACAGTACCTGAAGCCTGTACTCCAGAACTTTGAGATGGCGTAGGCTGAATATCCCCCAAGCCATAGAATTCTTCCGTTGGTTGAGAGGCTGAGGGTCCAGGGCTGCAAAAGTACCCTTGTTGAGGATAACCAGGCTCCGAGAAATGTGTTTCTAGGTCGGCATGTGTCTGAAAATTATCATTGGAAACTGTTGTTAAAGGAGATCGCATAATGAAAGGCATCAGTGAACACACCAAAAAATTATGATTCATCTGGGGTGAGTGCATCACAGGCCATCCATGGACAACATACGGTTGGCGCATATTTTGACCTGCATTCTGATGATCTGTGAATTCGTTCAAATAATTCTCTGACATCTGAAATTTTAATAATCCTGCTGAATATTATTACAATTACAGTATTGCAACTTACCATTAAATTCTCATAAAATGTATTCGACAGCGCCAGCGGCCATGAACTTTCCATGGAATTTTCATATATCTGTGGCTCTATTTTTGATGAACAAGGTAGATGAGGAGCGCACTGTTCACGGTTTAGCTCAAGCCCAATAGGCGCCGGCCGCTTTCTGGACGATAAAGTGTTCAGTGAAGTGGTAGGTTCGTTAGCTCTATCCATAAATTCTCTGGAAGGAGAATTGCTAGACAAGTCGTGGCCTGACATGTTTAAGCAGGTAATAAGAATAAGTATGAAGATATTCCATATGCGGAGCGTAATAAATATATGAAAGGTGGGCGGAGCGGCGCAATCTTAGATTGGTGGGATCAATGGTTTTTCGACTTTTTTGGATTGTTTTTGTTTTTTAAAATGTTATTAGACATACTCGAGTAACACTAGCAATTTTTACAAAAATTTTATTAGCAGACAACAAAAATACGCACAAAATATGACAAAAAAAGAATACAAGCAAATGACTAGGTGACCGGATATTTCTTGTCCCATAAATCGTAAAATTTCGCTTTATCATGATATTTAAAATGCCACAGTGTCATGCACTTAAATTTAATTTATCTTTTTTGTCATGATCCACTTAAACTTTTAACTAAAATTAACTAAAAAATAATAATAATTTTGCCGTGGAGCGGAACCAAACCAACCGTTTCATAATTTCCATCCTCCCTCTTCTCCCTCGGCCATCACTGCTTGACTTTTCTACAGTGAATGCATAGAGGAAAGAGGGGGAAGGAAGGGGGCGAGGAAAGGGCGCGGAGCTCCGGAATTTCAGATCGAATTGTGCTTTTCGCGCAACGAGTAAGCGCCACGCGTGAAAAAAAAAACTTGCAAATATTTTAATAATAGCAACAGACAATTGAACAAAAAAAATACACTAAAACTTCCAAAAAAGTCGAAAAACCATTGACCTCCCAATTAAGATAGCGCCGGAGCAAGGAAGGACCCACCCCCGTATGAGTGCTTCACGACTCGGCAATTTCTGCCAGTTAAGCAGCAGCGAAAGAGGTGTTTTGGAGAAACTGGGGAGGAACGATATTTCGACCGGCGCAATTCAATAATGTCAAAAATAAATAATTGAAGAAAACAATTGATCAAAAAACTAATGTACTTTTAAAGGCGCTTACCGCAATTTGTAAATCTTTCAAAAACCAAGTTTATAATTAAATTTCAGTTTTTATACGAATAATAATCTATTTATTTTTACTTATTGTTTTTAAGAGTGTTTTTAAGAATTTCATATTATCGGATCGCGAGTACGTGGTTTGTCGTATAGAGGCGCGGTTTGGCTCTCGTTAGGGGATAGCGCGTTTTAACGCGCCAATTTAAAAATTGTAAGGAGGCTCACACATTGCGTATGTGATTTCTTTTCGAAAAGAAATCACATACGCAATGTGTGAGCCTCCTTACAATTTTTAAATTGGCGCGTTAAAACGCGCTATCCCCTAACGAGAGCCAAACCGCGCCTCTATACGACAAACCACGTACTCGCGATCCGATAATATAATTTTTTTTGCATAAAATTTTAAAAAAGTTTATAATAAAGATACCGTAAAACCTCTAATAGATTTGCACCCCTATTTGATTTGCGCCCCTAATAGTATTGCCTCGCGGAGACAAGGTTGAACAATAGTATTGCACCCCCTATTTGATTTGCGCCCCTAATAGTGTTGCCCCCCTAATTGTCTTGCCCCTTCGTGATAACACAATCGGCGCCTCGACAGATTTTGTGCTCGATTCGAGCACCAATATTTAAATTTAAACTTTGCTATGACACCACATGTTCCTCATCCTTAATATTCAAAAACCTATCTGTTTCGCGCCACCAGTAGGTCGCTGTTTTGTTTGATTATCTTCTATTTTTAAATGTTTTTCTCGATCACGTATTTGACAATTTCCAGAAATTGATCGTCATGAGTGAGGTGGAAGCTGAGGTTAAAGGATGCAAAAAGCGAAACTTCACAATCGCATTCAAAAAAAAAGTTGTCGAATTTGCGATTCTTACAAATAATGTGAAAGCGGCCGAGAAATATGGAGTTTCTCGCCAATGTATCCAAAAGTGGAAGGCGAACAAGACTATATTGGAAGCAAACTCTGAAAATGGAAATGGAAAAAAACTGAGAATGAAAGGAGCAGGCCGACATGTGAAGAATGCTACTGCCGACGAGGAACTCGCAGCATGGATTCGAGAGCAACGCCAGAAAAAGCTCAGAGTCACGCGTACCATGATCCAACAGAGAGCACGACAAACTACAGACTATAAGGTAGCTCACTGAAAAAATACAGCGTTATGTTTATAATCTCGTTGTTTAGGGCACAAACGGATGGCTTCAACGTTTCCTAAAGCGTCACGGATTTGTTTCTCGTCGTCCGACAACAGTCTGCCAAAAGCCTCCAGATGAATACGTCGAAAAAATTGTTGGTTTTTTTCTTTATGTTGAAAAACTGATGCTCCAAAATAACTATAGCTACGTTTATTCCTGTGATGAAACGGCGGTTTATTTGGATTTCTCAAATAGTTTGACTATCGACAAATTGGGAGCAAAGCAGGTACGTCATTCAACATAAAATGAATTAAGAAGGAGTTCAGGTCTCCGTAACTACAACTGGACATGATAAGTTTCATATCTCTGTCATGCTTACTGCTCGCTCGGACGGATTCAAGTGTCGTCCGTTTGTTTTGCTTCCGAAAAAATGTCCTATTCCATCGATTATTAAAAAGTTTGGTTTGTCGATGGAGCTGTCATGGTCAGGGAGAACATTTTTCAATAATGAAACCACAGAGCATTACCTTAAATCTATCATCGGAACCACTTTGTTTGGAACGAGACAGTTAGTGTGGGATTCATATCGTTGCCACATTAGCACGGATACCAAAAAAGTGATGAGAAACCTACGTGTTGATATGGCTGTAATTCCTGGAGGGACCACTAAATTCATGCAGGTAGAAGACATTGAATTTTTAGCATTCTAACAGGATTTCGATTATAGGCACCAGATGTGTATTGGAACAGTCCGTTTAAAAGTAAAATTCGTGAATCATATGAGAGTTGGATGATTCACGGAGTCAAGTCGTACACGGACTCAGGAAACATGCGTCCTCCTCCAATGGAAATCTATTTACAATGGATTTTGGACGCTTGGAAACAGCTACCAGAATCTTTGATCAAAAAATTTTTCACTGGATGTGGGCTGAAGAATGCTACGGACGGATCTGAAGATTTCAAGATTCATTGTTTCAAAGACGACGGCGAAATGCCAGAGGGATTGGAACTGATGAAACGAAAAAGAGAAGAAGCTGCCCAGTCATTGTCTTTTGGTTCAGTCGCCGACCTTATTGGTGACATTGACTTACAAGACGAAGAAAACGAAGAAAGTGAAGATCATGATGAATTGGATGCTTCCATTATTTCATAATTTTTTTTGTTTTTTTTTCAATTTTTTGTTCAAAATGTTGTTGTTTTTGTTCTACTTTTTGTTGTTTTTTGACTCTTGCCGCTTTCTTACTGAAATTCTTGCCATTTTTGACGGAAACTTTTTTGAAAATCGTAATAAATTCTTATTGTTTTGAGAAGTCGACGAGAAAAAACAACGAGAAAAATAGCTTTTGAACAATAGTATTGCACCCCTTATTGATTTGCGCCCCTAATAGTATTGCCCCGAAAATGCAAGCTTGAACAATAGTATTGCATGCAACACTATTTGGGTTTTTACGGTATCCATTGTTCTTGTCTTACTTCCGAGTTTTGCCTCAGCTGTCTTCATTTTGTTTTTTTTTTGTGCAAAAAAATTACCTCTAATTGGTTTCTATTTATATGTACCAGCGGAACGTTCGCGGCTACGCCGCGACTTCCACTGGCTTCCACTAGCTTTCGTTTAGAAATATTTGTAGTCGTTCTGTTTTTCTCCTTTTTTTATCGATTTTAAGACAGTTTTGTAGATTTAGAGTGTACGGTTCTACAGTATCCCTGGTACCCTGCGACCTCTTAAGTATATGGTTTCGAAGCGCTCGGGTGGTCATGACTCCATCCCGAATATCAAAGTAAAAGACCCACGATCTTTTGAGTTATTCAATGAAACGTCTTGGACAGAGTCACGGACAGACAGAACTATTCGCTTAATAATAAGTAGATATTATATATATATAGAAATATATATTATATACATAAAGATTTAGTATGATAAACTCTTGAAAATATATGAAAATTATTAAGAAAAATCAATAAACTAGTTAAAAAGATATATATACTGCTTTTATTAGCTTACATTTTGTCTTAACTGTATAAAATAACTTGAATTAAATTAAAACTACTGGTACTTCAGGAGACTGATAGAGACGTTGAATTGATATGCTAGCTTCGAAAATGCTCTCAATGAAATCCGGCTCTGCATCTTTCATTAAAAATGTCGATCAGTAAAAAGTGAAAGGTGTCCCCTGTCCTCCCACCACTCGCTCGTACATCTGCCAAAAGGCGACAATCTGCTCTCTGGAACAGAGCAAACAAAAAGTTGGCAGCCGTGGTGGGTGGGGGGTTTTATCATTCGGAAGATAGCCTGTGCAGGGCTAACTGCTTCGTAGTTCCAGCTCTCGGAATTTCTAGTATTTCTCCTTGAATTTATAATGCTTTTAATTGTCAAATTTTTTCTGTCAAAGTTTAATCTTTCATTTTGTAAGAATGTATCGCAATTCAATCCGCTCTGGTTTCCTAATTGAAGATTGTGAGGACCGCCGTGGGTTAAGTGATTTCCACTCTTCCAAATTAAATATGGCAAACCTAAACAACATACAATTCAAGCACAAAGTTTACCTCGAGAAAATAAAAAGAAGCGAGCATATATCAGAAAAATTTGCTCGCAATTAGAATTAATAAGCTGAATATTCCGCGTGTTATCGATTTGTTTTCCATGATTTTTAAGCTTAATAATTTGAAATGAAAAAAAATGCATGAAATGATATTATCTATCTGCGAGTACATGATTTTTCGTTTAAAGGCGCTGTTTGGGTCTCGTTAGGGGATAGCGCGTTTTAACGCGCTAATTTAAAAATTGTAAGAAAGCGCACACACTGCGTTTGTGATTTCTTTTCGAAAATTGAAGCGAATATTGGAATTTTTCTATATTTTGCTTCGAAAATCATGTTTTTTTTAAATTAATTTTTATTGTCAAATTTCTTGAACTGTTTATTAAACTGAATAAATCACAAACGCAGTGTGGGCGCTTTCTTACAATTTTTAAATTAGCGCGTTAAAACGCGCTATCCCCTAACGAGACCCAAACAGCGCCTTTAAACGAAAAATCACGTACTCGCGGATAGATAATAAATATTTTTTATTTTTTCTTAAGAAAAGAAAATAAATAAAAAAACATTTTAAAAAATTGATTTGAACGAGGATGGCCGAGGCGCCAAAAGTGTGGGACGCCGCAGTGGGTCTTCCCGATTTTCAATCAGCGTTGATTTATATCCCAAATATGCCCTTTTATTTTTTAGCATTTAAATTTATTGTGCTATTTCATTAAAGCTTCTCTGTCCGACCTTCTGAATATCCAAACGTCTTCAGCGCAAAACCGCAGTTGCACGACACATTGAGTAACTCTTCGCACCCAATTCGCTCCTTCGAATTCTCATTTTTCTCTTGTTTTGCACCGGCGGCTGAAAGTCTACTTGTCACGAGTTCATGTCTACCATATCTGAATTTTCACATCTTCACAATTTCCACTATAATCGTCCGAAAGCGGGCCATTCCTAATCTATGAGAACCGGAGAGAAGAAGAGCTCTAGTGCTAATTCAATTTACCCCTCTTCTCCGTTCTCTCCGGACCGCTCTCCTCCACTTGTACGTCCTCTTCTCCGCCGCGTACGTCGAATTCACTCTCATCCACTCATTTCTCATTAAAGCTTCTTCGTCCTCGTCTCCTTTTTCTTCTCGTGACGTCATCCTTCGATTGTATTCTCAAGTTTTATGCGCCTCTTTGACCTCCATGTTACCGGAAAAGATCGAGCTGTGATATGAAGCTTGTGCACATCGAGTTCCTTGTAAAATTGTATCCACCCTTCTACCGGATGGCCAGTCATTTAAAGTTCAGGCGCACAGTTTTTCAGTTAATTTCAGAAGTAACCCATAAGCCGCCATATTTATTTAGAACGTGTGAAACCTTGCCTTTCATCTCCACTTATTAAAAATAATTTCCGGACTCTCTTTACTATTAGTCTCGCTGAGCAGACGGCGCATGAGCAGATGTCTATGACGAAGAAACCTGAAAATAGTGGTGCGGCGATCAAGTTCTGGAGTATTAACGCCTAAATTTTCGAAGCTCTTTTCATTTGGAGCTCTAATTCAGCTTATTTCTGAAATATAATTTTGAAGAAATCAGAATTTTCCAAATTTATCCCAGTTTCATATTTCCAGACATCTGCGCCGATAGCTGCCGACAAGACCAATACGGGTTCCTTTTTATAACATTCTTCTAAATATTTTAATAGTTTTTTTCGATGGATCGCTTAAATAATAGTTAGCTGTGCAAAAAAAAATTCGAAAAATGATTTCTCGAAAAATGCGTTTTTCGAAAAATTTCCGAAAAATTCTCGAGAAATTTTTCTCGTTGATTTCTTGAGAATTTTTCGAGAACTTCTCGAAAAATTTTTCGGAAATTTCTCGAGAAATCGCACGGTGAAATATTTTGTTAGTTTTTCAATCGCGCTCCATTGACGCGAAAACTCTGCGTCTCTCAGCGAGAGAGTATTGGTCCTCTCGGACAAGAGATCAAAATCTGAAATCAAAGGAAATCATGAAAAAATGTATTATTTATTTATATTTGAGAAAAAAACGAAGAAAATCGGTGAAAATCGCTTTTCAAATCACAAAAGAAACGAAATTCATTTCAAAATTTTAATGCTTCCCTCTTGTCCGAGAGGACCAATACTCTCTCGCTGAGAGACGCAGATTTTCGTGTCAATGGAGCGCGATTGAAAAAGTAACAAAATATTTCACCGTGAAATCGCGAAAAATAATTTGAATGGAAATACGATAAACAACGCGCTTTGTGTTATTTCGGAGTGTCGTTCGAACTATTATCGCCTTAAAAAAGTTCCGACATTTTTTCGAGCCCGCGGAAACCGGGATTTGAAATTAGAGGCTCCTCCCATTCATCATCATTTGAGCGCATTTGCTATGCGCGATATGTTTGTTGAATTATTATTTTTTCTTCTGAATTTTCAGAATTAAACTGGATTAAAAGAACGAAATTGTATTAATCGTGAATTTTTTACACGTTTCTTCGAATGTTTAAATAAATCAATTTGCGAAAAAAAAGAAGAAGAAAAAATAAAAATTCAACAAACATATCGCGCATAGCAAATGCGCTCAAATGATGATAAATGGGCGGAGCCTCTAAATTCAAATCCCGGTTTCCGCGGGCTCGAAAAAATGTCGGAACTTTTTTACGGCGATAATAGTTAATTATTATTATTTATCGACATTTTTTTTCGAGAATTTCTCGAAAAATGTTTCGGAAATTTCTCGAAATGCTTTCGAAACGACACACTGGACAAAGCCTTCCGCAAACCCACGTTTTCCACAAGTTTTGTCCAAGACTTGTGGAGTTTTGCTGAGCAACATCACAACGATCTGGTGCAAATTTCATAGCCTAAATAGACTATTTTTCAAGTCAACGCCATAGAACATATCGAGATCTGCAATTATCAAATTTGATGGACTACTTACTTACTTACTGAGTTATTTAGTCGATTCGTTGTTCTCTTGTGATGGCGCGGATCATAGTTAGTCATGCTTTGCGATCTTTGGCGATGGTGGCTCATGAAGTACTCAGCTGATTTCTTCCGACGAATCCATTCTCGTACCAGGTTTGTCCATCTTTCGACGGCTCTTCGCTTGATGTGTTCATACATTTTTGGTAGCCGTATTGACATTGAGAAAAGTGATGAAAGAACCCGAGATGCCCACGAAAATTCTCTGTGCGATATTTTCCTCCGAAAAAGGATTGATGAAACCAATTTGCATTTATTTGCATCCTTCGTCTCCGGGAAGCAATGGAAACAGATGCGAAATGGAATTTCCCATGTTTTGCTCCGTCAACGCCCGTAGAAATGTACGTACGAATTTACTTGTTTCCCCCCATTCATATAAACAATTTTGGATCGATATTCCTGCAATTTCATCACTTTTCTTGAATTTTTTGTGAATATTCTCCTGAAATGGCTTTTTTTTTACAGCAATTCAAGACTTTGCTCGGCGATTGGGAGACACAGGTCAAGAGTTCTGCTTCGGAGCCGGCCCATAAATGATGTTTGAAGGCGGTCTTAAATCGGAGAGCTCGGCGAGTTCTGTGAAGTTGTGCTTCGATAAGATAAGCTCCGACAGCTATAAGATGCCACAGTTTTCTGCACGGCTTAGAATAGTGCGGCGACCAGGTGGATAACAAAATATTCAGAAAATGCAGAATCGGAATTCAGGTACGATTCTGCTCATTTCAAATTCGCCAAATTCGCTCAAAACTGATCTTGCAAAACACACTGAAATCTAAGATTTTCGGTGCATATCTATGAATAATTTAGGGTTAGAAGAAAGTTAAGAACCGGCCTATTTACAATCTAAATGTGAAGTTCCTCCCATATGTTTTCTTATTTTGCTGACACGAGAAAACACGGAATTTTTAGCCGATAATCTATTTTTTCAGACTTGATTCCCAACACAGAGCGGTGCAGTGAATGGCACGCTCAGATTTCCCATTTCTTGAAATGTTCTCAATTTTCATCGCCCACACTAAACTAATAGATCTCAAGGGACGCCTTCGTTCTGCCACGAAACTTTCCCTTGCCTCCCTCTTTCTCCTCCATTCGTTTACATCGACGCCTTTCAGATAATCTCCGAACATCTTTTCTATAAAAACGCTTCATCTTCTCATTGTCTCCATTCTTCGGCACATTTTTCATTGTTTAGATTGTAGAAGAATCTTCTTTGCCCATCTGTTCTCCTGCAACATTCGGAGACTGTGCGGTTGCGGAGACGCAGACAGTGCTTCTGAGCTTCTTCTTTCTTGTTGTGGTCCTTCCATTTATAGGCAAAACACACGCCAGTTTCGTGTCGTCCCCTTTTCGTCTTCGTCGTCTTCCGTCGTTTCGTTTCCCTTTTTCTGAAGCAAAAAAGGGGCCAACTTTTTCGCTTCGAACTCCGTCTCTTCCTCTGAATTCGATTTCCCTCTTGAAGCTTCTCTTCCAACCACAAATGATTCTATCAGCAGACTGCTGCCCGGGGTAACGGTTTCTTTCGAAAATTTCTGGAAGAGCGTTATGAATTTCTCACTTTATGAAAAGCATTTATTGATAAGAAAGATTAGCCAAATTTCTAGAAAATGACTCCAATTTCCACTGTTCGCAGGCGGATTCATGTGGGTGTTTCCCAATTTCTCCAAAAGGATTCTAGAAGAATTCTTTTGCCGTGCCGAAACAGAATCTATAAAACTGTAGCCTTTTGGCTGATTCTGAACGTAATTGTTGATTAAATTGTTTCAGCCAAATTGAGCTAAACCTTTAACCGAAGAATTGAGCAATTTTTCATTTCGTGCCGGGCCTCCACAAATGTTTGATTTCATAATATTGTGAGCTGGTCATTTACCGATTCAGCAAGCAGTGTCATGCTGTAATATATACTAAAAGAGATGGGAAATTTCAATTGAAAACGTCAGTCAACCTTTGAGATTGTCTCAATGAGCTAGTAAAAGTTGAAATGCTCTGATTTTTTTTTGGTGAAAAAATAATTTTCACACCTGAAACTGTAATTTTCCATTTCACAACGTGTTTCTATAGTCCCAGACAACACTGGAATTTCTTAATAAAGGGAGTGTCTCTGAAAAATTCTTTCATTGATGTCTTCATGTCATTGTGCTCTGTCTGTCTTCAATGAGACATTAAAAAAATCGTTGTTAATTGCAAATGTTTAAAAATTTAAGTGAAAACTTTTCAAATAATAATTTTCAGAGAATTACAGTTTCTACTAACTCATTTACACAGTTGCAATATTCCACAGTTTCAAATGAAAATCTCTTTTTGTATCCTTTTATACTGTACTACAAGTGTGTACGGACCGGAATTCCGAATTTTCCGGGAAATATGATTAATTTCGGATTGAGATTTTTATCTTAATAATTCCGAAAACGTTATTCTGAATAAAATGGAATATTGCGAAATAAAAAAACAAAATTAAGAAAGAATACGGTAGCTCTTAAAGGCGCATAATCAAATTTTTTATTGAACATTTGCATTCTTTTCCTTATTTATTTCAAATTAGCTTTATTAAAGATATTTTTTTCCGCAAATTTCCACCTTTTCCCTTCTCATAATAGAAAAATAAAATGAATATTTGATTAAAAAAAAAGAAAAAAAGTGAAAAAATATAATACTTCTTTGTAAAAACCATGAGAATACCGAAATCGAAAAACTTCCCACTGCGGACCGCTTTTCAATTTCAAACACAGATGGCACCGCGGCCCAACTCTCTTACGACATGTTCGCTAACGCTATTAATCATGTGTGATACAGGATGAACAGCTGTGAATCAAGCACGAGTTAGCGCGTCGAAACCAAGCTAGCGCGACGCGAACCGCTACGCGTCTGGCAAAAAAGGCGTTTTAGACCACCCAAGTGAAGCTTCCCGGGGCCGTGAGAACACCTAAACCGTCTCAATTGCCGCAAATCCTGATTCTTGTTAAAATGCTTTCGAAGACCCGGCTAATGCTTGTGTTGGTGACCTTATTGCTAGCCCAACCACATCCCAGAACTTGTTCTCCATTTCATTGATCATTTCTTCTCAAATAAAGGAAAATGGGACATTTTTCAAGCGTCATCAATTTTTGAACTAACTGAAAATGCATTGTCCTTCATTATATAAAAACTTAGCAACCTATCGCTCTAACTATCAGTGGCTCGGTAAAATAATTTTCTTATCGTACCCTCTAATAAAAAAGCATGAGTTCAATGCCCTCTAAATTAGTTGCAGAATTACTTCATATTACTAATTGTATTCCCTCCGATGTAGAGAAATATAGTTTTGCTGTGCTGAGCCCTGTTATATGATTCGAAACTTTGAGAATAGTGAGGTGTGCCCTTCTATTAGAGAGAATAGAATCTTCCTCTCTTCGCGATAGAAATAAGCCGAATTCAAGTGACTATTTCACTGGATAGTCTGACGGCCGTTCCTTTCCGATCGGACTCCAATTTCCGGTTCCCACCAACACACAGCGAATCATCACGGAATGGAGAGAGACGCAGACATCGAAAGAAGAGAGAACGCGAGACGGTGGAAATACCAAAACCGCAAAATAAACAGTGCGTGTTTTTCTATTTTGCTGCACTTCTCCGTTCTCTGCCCAGCGGAATGCATGCAAGCTGCGCGCCTAGGTACTCTGCAGGTTGATGTACAAAGTAGTACACAATGCTGTACAAAGTTGGCGTTAACCCTTTGTTTTAGCATTATTATTACAATAAATGTAAGGCGGAGTGTCGAGGTTCATTAGCCCTTCTATAGTGCGAATTTCCCGTGATGGTGGCCGAGAAACACGCGGCCGTGGCCACCGGCTTCTTAAAGAATTTAATGCTACATCATTGAAAATCTAAGCTAAAACCAGGGGAATTCTAGATTCCAAGTGTACCAATCACAGCCATTCTTCTCTCCTTTTTCGAATTTGAGTCATTGTTGGTGCTGTTTTGTACATTTCCTTAGATGTTTAGTTTTTTTCTGAAATTGCGGAAGTCTTCTTTCGGCTTCTATTCCCATCTTTTTTCACTTCGACGGCGACGTCTTCCACCTCTTTGATTACACTTTTCGCACGAAATTCCATCTTCTTCTACTTCTTCTTTTTCCCATTTTTCTTCTTTTCTTCTCACTTTCTCGTTTCTTGTTCTTCACTAACTTCGGAGCCCTTCATTCATGAATAGCTAACTTTGCCTCACCGCTTGAACTTTGTCGTTTCTCTCGTCGCCCAGTCAGCCAGACACATGGTACTTTGAAGTTAGTGTATGTGAGATAGTCGCTTTTATTGTAATACAGGGCATGCTGAACTTCTCCGGAGAATATGAGCACAGAGCACAGAAGGGCGGAATTCCGGATTCCAGATTCCGTGAAAAATTTTTTTTCCGCTTTCCGGATTCCGAGTTCCCAAAATCCAATTCCGCCCAACTATGAGTTTTAATACTTTATTCTCAACTGTTGTGAAAAGTATACTTTTTTGAACTCTCGCAAAAATTTTTGCGAACAGAGCGCATTTACATCATTTGATTCCCTCATTAATGGTTAAAATTCCGTTTTCCGCATTCCGCATTCCGGATTCCGCCGTTTTTTACATTCCGTATTCCGGATTCCAGATTCCGTGAAAAAATTTCTTTTCCGTTTTCCGGATTCCAGATTCCGTGAAAAAAATTTTTTTTCCGCTTTCCGTTTTCCGGATTCCGTGAAATAAATTATTTTTCCGTTTTCCGGATTCCAGATTCCGTGAAAAAAATTTTTTTTCCGTTTTCCGTTTTCCGGATTCCGAGTTCCCAAAATCCAATTCCGCCCAACTATGAGTTTTATTACTTTATTTTCAATTGTTGTGAAAAGTATACATTTTTGAACTCCCGCAAAAATTTTTGCGAACAGAGCGCATTCACATCTTTTGATTCCCTCATTAATGGTTAAAATTCCGTTTTCCGCATTCCGCATTCCGGATTCCGCCGTTTTTTACATTCCGTATTCCGGATTCCAGATTCCGTGAAAAAAATTTTCCGTTTTCGGATTCCAGATTCTGTGAAAATTTTTTTTTCCGTATTCCGTTTTCCGGATTCCGTGAAAAATATTTTTTCCATTTTCTGCTTTCCGGATTCAGTGAAAAAGTTTGTTCCGTTTTCCGTTTTCCGGATTCCGTGAAATAAATTACTTTTTCGTTTTCCGGATTCCAGATTCCGTGAAAAAAAAATTTTTTCCGTTTTCCGGATTCCAGATTCCGTGAAAAAATGTTTTTTCCGCTTTCCGTTTTCCGTTTTCCGGATTCCTTAAAAAAATTTTCCGTTTCCCGTTTTCCGGATTCCAAGTTCCCAAAATCCAATTCCGCCCTGGCACAGAGGTGAACTGTTTGCGAGATCAGCGAGAAATTTTAATATCGCGTCGCACACTGAAATTCAAGTTAACCACGGCGTTAAGCAAAACGTTTATGGAATGAGCAGAATGCGCTGCTACAGTTTGAGCAACAGAGATGCTCAGCAGCAGATGGACAACATCAATGGCCAGATGACCTACGTCTGCTGACTCATTGGGGCGTGTGTTGTTTAAATTGTGTTAGTGGAAATGCTCAATTTTCCATGTGTCATTCATATTTTCAAATTCGTTATATTTCAGATTTTCTTATTTCATTTAATAGAAGAGCATTTCAGTGAGCTCACTGTGCGATAGCAGTTCTTTTATTTCTAGTATTTTATAGCCCATTTTACATTTCCGCTCCTCAAACTGTGTTCCCAGTACTTCCTGAAATGGCGAACTTTTTTTTTCGGTTTTTAAGAGACCGGAAAACAAAAGGGCATTCCCTTCTATTGCACTTTTAGGACTCTGACTATCTGAAAAATTGGGAACTTTTGCTCCAAATTTGTTACACTAAATGCCAACTTCTGGCTGTTTGAATAGTCGATGAATCGGCGCGAAATGTTTGATTCATTGCTCAATTATTTCCATCGATCAATCGTTATGTTTATGTATTATTGTTGTCGTTTCTGTGCTCACAAACGGCTCGGAAAGAGAGCACATGTGGCGCTCCGTCTCATCTTGCACACGCTACATTCTTCAATCTTTTCACAAAGTTCATCCTTTATCTGATTGATTTCCACGTTTTTTTGTTGTTGCTGTCCCCTCCCCTGATGATCTCCTGAGTTTTCGGTTTTCCAGTTTCTCGGTTTCGCAACTGCTCATTATTGCTGTATTAGCTTCTTTCTGTCCGTCTTCTTCATAATCCATCAGGGATTATAAAGAACTTTTTACGCCGCTTCCACTCCCCACCCGTCTCCCACTTCGCAAGAAAAACCCGTTCTTCAACACGTTGCCTTCGTTACGCTATATGCGTTATCATTAAAAAAAACACACAGAGACATACATCTTGTTTTCCGTCCATTTTCTCTTTTTCCTCACCGTCATCTTTTTCTCATTTCAATCGTCGGTTTTCTATAACTTGAGAAACATACTTTCAGATTAAATAAAAATAGTCAAAAAAGACAAGTGGAACTATGCAAAAATGGCGGACACAATTGCTGTATTGAACCCGATTCATCTCGAAATGTCCGTTGAGCCACAGGATCGGAATTTAAGGTAACACACTCATTCGCTTAATTCCAGCGGAGTCATATACGTTTCTTCGAAATCGGAATTATGGCTCCGAAGAAGATTGTCGCAAATTGTCGATAAACATAAAAAATAAAAAATAAAAATAATTCAGTTTTCTCGCAAAATCGATAAAATCGATTCAATGCATTTCTTTATAAAATAATTCAATAATTTCATGCATTTTTTAAATAAAATTCAGCGAGATCAATAATTTGCCGCATTTTTCAAGCCGAAATTCAAAAAACCGTTGAAGATACAGGGTTCTAGGACAAGCGGCATTTAAACTTTGGACGCTTTAAGCCTGAAGAACTTTACATATTTTTTCTTAAAATTTGGTATAGGTGTCTACGAAAAATGTATTCATTTTAATACTCTCCTAAATATTCAAATCTTAATTTTAGAACCTCGTTTTGTTTTTTTTTATCCTAGTGGCTATTGCGAATGCGCTCTGGCGCACTTGTTTTTATCATATCCGCGATGGCGAGAATTGACATATTATCGGATCGCGTACGTGGTTTGTCGTATAGTGGCGGTGTTTGGGTCTCGTTAGGGGATAGCGCGTTTTAACGCGCCAATTTAAAAATTGTAAGGAAGCGCACACACTGCGTTTGTGATTTATTCAGTTTAATAATCAGTTTAATAAATTTGACAATAAAAATTAATTTTAAAAAAACATGATTTTCGAAGCAAAATATAAATAGAAAAGATTCCTAAATATATTCGCCTCAATTTTCGAAAAGAAATCACATATGCAGTGTGTGCGCTTCCATACACATTTTAAATTGGCGCGATAAACCGCGCTATCCCCTAACGAGACCCAAACACCGCCACTATACGACAAATCACGTACTCGCGATCCGATAATATAATTATTGTATATTACGGTTGCAGAGATATCATTATTTCAGTATTTTCGGATGCCTTTACGGAAAATTTTCAAAAATATTCACTCAGGAATTTTGGACGCTGAATACGATGCTCGAGATTATGTGCCTCCGACTTGACGGAGACTTCCCCCACCATAAAATTTGGGCGCTATCTTAGTTGGGGGGGGGGTCAATGATTTTTAGTAATTTTTGGAAAATTTATTTTGGATTAATTGTTTTTTAATGTTATTAAAGCGTGAAAAAAAGTGGGATCGTAGTTTTCGTGCCAAGAGTAAACGCCACTCGATAAAAAAACAACTTACAAATATTTTAACAATAACAACAAACATTTTCAGAAAAAAAAATTGGAAAAAACCTCCGAAAATGACTAAAACCATTGACCCCCCCCCAACTAAGATAGCGCCAAAATGTGTGCTTACTTACTTAGATTCTTAGTGGATTCGTTCTTCGTTCACATCGCTTGAACGCGGATCACAGTGCACTGGTCCTCCTGTCTTTTGCAATGTTGGTCGAAGAAGTAATGAAGTGGTTTCCAGCAGAGAAGGGCGGAATTCCGGATTCCGCCGTTTTTTTCATTCCGTCTTCCGGATTCCAGATTCCGTGAAAAAAATTTTCCGTTTTCCGGATTCCGAGTTTCCAAAATCCAATTCCGCCCTACTCTGGTTTCCAGTGCAGTACTCGTATAGAATCCGGCCTTCCAACAAGCCACTGTTCATCTCTTGGTATCAATTTTTCTGTGTTTCTGTACATCACATATTCAACCCATCTTAGTGTTCTTCTTTTTATTAATCGTAGTGGATCTCTAAATTTTGATAGACGTCTGATGTCTTCTCGATAAAGGTCTTTTCCGCAATGGGTGTTATTCAGACCAGTCTTCTTTCAAGAAGTGTATGGGTCACCATAATTCTTTGGGCTCGTGATTTTGTGAAAATCCAAAATTCTGAGCCAAAAGTAAGAGCGGGAGAATGATTGAGTCGAAGAGGCTGGAGCGTATTTTTGTCCAATTGAGCGCATCAGTTGTATTCTTAATACCATTGTATTCCACCCATGCTGCACGTCTTCTTCTCCGGAATTCTGGCTTCGATTCGTTATTTGTGTTGAGTAGTCTACCGAGATAAATGTTCTCTTTGACGCCTTCGGTAACAGTAGTGGTTGCGCAGATGTTGATGGAGACGAGAGGTTCCAGAAATGAAGAGGTTTAGAGAAATGGGGACGTCTTGTTCGACGTCGCTAGTGATAGGGGGCTTTGAATGGTTTGTGGAGTGTTGGGAGTGCAGTGCTACAGTCAGAGTGACACTCAGGAAGTAGGTGGAAATAAAGGATGACCCACTTCGAGCAGCCGTTGGATTAAGTGGATGTGCTGGATGGTTGAGAAGCGATCGACGAAATCGCTTGCTCGATGGGCTAAAATTCTTTTGAAATCCTCGGCATTCTGTTCAGAAGACCGATTGGCCTATAGTTCTCCAAGCCATCTCTGTTTGCTTTTTGAAAATTGGAGCCATCTTCGAGTTTTCCCAGTCAGTGGGGACTTTACCATTTTGAAGGTTCTTTGAGAATCATTCCGTTATCAGGGCTATGACATTTTCATGGTATTTACCGCCGCTTTCCCGTTAGGGAAGGAGTTGACTTCTTCAATGAGGAATGTTGCTCGAATCTCCTTTGCGATGAGCACTAAGTGTGCGGAGGATTCTTGATAGCTGACTTCACACAATATGATATGTTTGCTGTTCCCTTATAATTATTCTACGCATTGTATAAAATAATGAAAATGAAGATTAGTCAACAAATATAAATTTCAGAGCATCTGCGAGAAGCACCGCATCATCATCTGCTTCGACGTCGTCAGATTCCGAATTGATGAGCCCTCGAGCTGAAGAGCTGCTGAGAATGCAAGCCGAACTGAGAGCTACCAGGTCAGCATTGGCTGAGAAAGACAAGAAGATGACACAGATTCAGACGACAGTGGATGAGGAAGTTCAGGAGCTCACCGAAAAACTGTTTCAGGTCTGACCACTAATCCACACTCTTGCATTAGCCAAGTTTTCTGGCAATTCAGCACACAGTTCGGCCCTGTGCCGTGCAGGGTGGCCAATGTGCCAATGAATATGTCACGCTGCCCTACGTGAAAACTTTTTTAGAGCTTCGAGAATGCTCATTTTTTCGAAATTTCTAGTAATACGACCAACATTCAGCATATTGAGGCAGCTTGGAGAATTTCAGAGAATTTATGACAATTTCAGAGCATTTTGGAGCTCTCTGAAATGCTGAAATGCTGAAATTGCCTGAAATGCTCAAAACAGCTTCAAAATGCTCTGAAAGATAGTATTTCACTTTGCCGCTGATAATATTCCGGTGCATGTGCTCATAAAATATCTAAGACTCTTACGAAATATCTGCCTTTGAGAGCTCACGCGCGTTTCCACTAAAAGATGAACAATTCGTGTGAGTAAGCCTACATCAAACGTTATAGAATTGTTACGAAACACTTTTTTTATTATTTCGAAATCAAAAATATTTTGAAGATTTCAATAACTTCTCAATTCTTTGAGAATTGAGAAACCAACCTCCCCCATTATCCGAAATGCTTCGCGATGTTGAGATATTTTTAAAAGAAACAAATAAACGCCCCAAAAAAATTGATGCACTGAATGATTGCTAAAGCCTGCGAAGTTCTTCGAAACGAAACTTTTCTCATTTAGGAGGCCTACAAAATGGTAAACAAGGCGGAGGAGCGACGTGAGAAGGCGGAAAAACTACTAAACGAGTCAAGGCTCGAAGTTGAAGTCCTTCAGGCTGAAGTGCGAGCGTTAAAGGAGCTTATCTCCGCTCCGGGAATGGGACAGAATCATTTCAAGCAGACGACATCTCCCGAGCACAAGTCGACTCTTTCGAAACTTTTCAACGGCTCCGGCTCCTCATCGAAAAAGCAGCAGCAGAAGGAAGGAATCGATAAGAAGAAGGCTTCCTCACTTCCATCCACATCCACGTTCACGCATACGCCATCGGAAGATCGGGAGCAAAAGGAAGCTGATGCAGTAGAGGAGATTGATCCAATCTTGTTCGCCGAGTTCGAGTCCTGGCGAGGAGCCGGCCATCCGAATACCTCTCACCCATTCATCGATAGGGTCATGGTGGAAGAAGTGGAGCCCTGCATGCTTTTTGTGAACACCGAATTGGCATCAGAACTCATGAGAGCGATTCGAGAGAACCGTATGCAGCTGGAGCCGCTAAATGAGTTGAAGCCATCGATTAGATCTTGTGCACTGACGAATGCCTCGAGATTCTGTCCGTATCGAGTCAGAACTGGCGATGATTATGAGTGGCACTTCGTTTCATTAATTGCTAGAAACAGGGTGAGTGCTTTAACTCTGAAATTCTCCAGATGAGCAACGACAGTTAGCGTGCTACTTACTACACTGCTAAATTTTTGGAAGTCGCATGAAAAAAGTTCGCTGTTTTTTGCCCGTCTCGTCTCATCTTCGTCTTGAATTCGCCTGACGCAGTGTTTTGACAACTTTTCTATTGCGTAAGACGAATGCAAGACGAACTGAAAGACAGCTCGATTTTTGAATACGAAGTTTTGTCTTCGTCTTTCGTGGAAGCCTTACCAGAAACAACTACTAAAAGAGACTTTTGAAAAAATAATTAATTTCTGTATTCACTTCATTCCCATGATTGATTTGCAGATCGCCGCGGTATGTGACTTCTTCACCTGCATCCGGTACCTTTCACAGGGCCTCATAAAGCCTGGTCCGCGTGATTCATACTTCCACGTCGTTAACCTGCGTAAAAACATGTCACTTGCCAAATTAGGATTGGGCTTCGTCCCACGCTCCAACATTCGTCATCATTGAATCTTCGAAATTCGAATCTTGCATTCTTACAGGTTATCACGTTTTATAATAATAAATAATGTTTTCAAATGAATAATATGTTTTCACATTAGTAAACGATACAATTCTTTAGCGATTGGAAAGGGCATTAATACAAATAACCATTATAGCGAAGGGGATCTAATAAATAGAATAGGCTTGAAGATGATGCTGAAATTTTAATTAATCAAAACAAGAAAAAGAAAGTAAAAGAGAAAAGAAAATGGAAAATCACAGAATTACAGAGAAAGACACACCTCGTGTTTGCCGCAAAAAAATAGAGAATGGTTTTTTTTTCAGTGAAATCAGAGAATATCTTAACTGAAATGAGTCCGATTTGTTACAAAATATGTGAAAAAGACTAACTGTTCTAGAACTGTCGAAAATGCAAATTTTTAATATTAATCAGACCCGACCCATTTCAATTACTTTTCATTTGAAGTTGGACTCTTCACTTTCTCTGCTGCAACTGGTTTGCCAACCAATCCATAGCCGCATCCAGTCCCTCTCCTTTTGACGCAGAAGTTTTGAATATTTGAATAGTTCTATTGCGGAGTGCATCCAATCCCAACGCTTTGTACACTTCAGTCTCTGTCAAACAACCAGAGATATCTTGTTTATTGGCCAAAACCGCAAGAACTGCTCCTTGGAGTTCATCTTCTTGTAACATTGTGGAAAGTTCTTGACGGGAGATACCAACCTAAAATCAAGATGTGGTAAAACGACGTTTGTTTCTTTAATCAAGCAAATAGAGTTGAACGTTTGATTTTAAAGATCACATTTCTCGATCTATCAGTCTCGCTATGATCAGAACTAGACATCAGAATTAAATCCTTCTCCCGCTTAAATTTTCTTCTAAATTGTACACTAACCTTTGCAAACATGTGTCAGCCTCTTGTTAAATTTCTGTTTTACAGTTTTATTCTCTACCAGAATTCGGAGCATTTCAGTAAACCCGAAAAAGCTTCAAGACATCCAAAATAAATAAGTACAAAATAAGTATTTTATGTTTGATTTACTACAAAACTCCTTTTCATGCAAAACGTTTCACTGGAATTTATTTCTCAAAGATAACATATTTTTAACATAAAACTTTTCAAAAGACAGTGTTCTTCTTTTATTCCATATAAAACCTTCAGAAACTCACTCTATCTCTATCAGCTGAATCGACCACATAAATGATAGCATCAGTATTAGCATAATAACACCTCCAGTAGGGCCGAATCGATGTCTGTCCTCCGAGATCCCACACTTGAAACTTCAAATTTTTATATTCGACTTGTTCCACATTGAAACCAATCGTTGGAATTGTCGTTACGACTTCTCCCACCTGAATAGCACTCTTATTGTTAAAGGTTGAATTTCAGAATAAGCCTACCTGTAGCCTATACAAAATTGTTGTTTTGCCGGCTCCGTCGAGTCCAAGAATGAGGATACGCATTTCACGAGCGCCGAAAAGGCCACGAAAATATGACATCACTCCTCCCATTATCGCTGTAAAATTGGAAGATTATCGTTGGTTCCAACCGATCCGCATTGAATTAGTCAAACCACGCCAGCAAATATTTAAATATCGAAAAGAGCAGTTCACGCTGTTTAAAAACAACGTTCAATCTTTATTTAAAGGAAAATAAGAGGGAATACGGTAATTTAAGATTCGATAATTGGATGAGGACTGACTTCGTACATTTTTTAAATTTTTATTTTGTGGAATATGAAATCGCTGTTAGGTGTAGTTTATATTATAACGAACAACTCACACCTGTAGACTTCACTTGGAATTAGATCGTCTATTTCCTTTTTGTGTTCCTTTTAAACTTTAAAATTGAAACTTCTGGTGTTTAGGGTGTCTGAGATCCCTCAGCAATTGGCTCATTGGCTCAGTTCTTGGAGAACTCAACATCTTCCCGGGAAATATGCCCAAGGAGAGATTAGAAAGGTTTTGGAAGTGTGGGAAAACGGGAAAAGTAAAAAAAAAAGACGGAGAGAGGGAAAGAAAAAGCGTATTTAGCGTAAAGAAATGTATAAAGGCCGGGAAACCTCTTGAATGGAAACAACTATAAAAATCAATTAGAAAATGTTCATTCAATTTAGAATAACCATAACGAAAATGATAACAAAAACAAATAACAGGATAATTAAACTAAAAAATAATAAGAAAGAGAAAAATAGACTGAAATTTTATGTTCCATAAACCAATCCTTTTTTTAGACGACTTGGATTCAATCCGTATGCTTTCACTCGCGAGTCAGTCATTCCTTGTCCGAATTTCTCAGCTATTACGTTGTTCTGAAAATTTAATTATTTCTTGTGAACCTTAGAGCCAACATATTTTCTTAACAGTATAAATTCGTAAAAAAATACATATGATTTTAGTTAAATATATTTTTTCATAAGAAAAATTATATTATATATATATTTTTTTCCTACCTTATTCTTATTCTTATTCCTCTTTCTTGTTTTTTTCGTCTGAGATTGCTCGGTTACTTTGAAATGTTGAACTGGTTCCTGATCCACAGCTTCTTCTTCTTTTTCAGATGCATCTCCTTCGTGATTTTTGTTCGTCACATCTTCCATTTCGCCGATAATTTCATCAGTTTTATTGCAACCCTCTACCTAAAAAAGTTGTAAATAACTATAGATAACGCGTAACTTATTAAATATGCAAACCAAACCTCAGGAGCCTTTTTTTTCTTTCCTCTCTTCTTCTTCTTCTTTTTCTTATCTGACTCATGTTCTTGATGATCAGTTTGCTCATTCATTTCGTGCAGCTCTTTCTCCATTTGCTCATCTTCCATCTTTCTTTTCAATGATTTTTTACCTCCGAAATCAATAGAAAGAATTCTCTTTTTCTTGCCGACATCTTCCGCCTTTCGCTGATAAGCTTTACGGTCGAAAAATTCTTCTTGCGGTGTACGGTAAGCAGTGACTTTTTTCAGAGAAGCCCAGGCATTCAATTGGCGTTCATCGGCATCCAAAATTTCATCAGTACTCAGACCGAAATTGTTTGCTTCCACGTCTCGATATTTGAACTTTGTTGGCATATCACCAATAATATCCTCATATTCCAATGCGTAATATTCATTGAAATATTCTTCAAATGTTTTTTCTTTTGGATTGAACAAAGGTTTTTTCTTTGCTAGAGCTTCTTTAAGAGCATTCCGTTTGGATTTGCGACGACTGTCTGAAGATTTATATTTACATAACTTTAAATATCCATAAACAGTTTACACTATTTTGGAATATAAGCTTTACCATTCTTATCTTTGCTCATCGCCTTTTGTGCAGCAGCTGCCATGTCAAACGTTCCATTCTTCATAGCTGATTTAGTCGATTTTGAAGTGTCACTTTTGTCAATATATCTGTCTTCGGTATTTTCCTCAGGTACTTCATCGTTCTCGCTACTTTCATCAGTTTTACCATCGCTTTTCTTTAATTCATCAACATCTAGGTTATCATAATCTTCATAGTCACTGTCGTCCATCTATAAAATAAATCAACAAATGCTGGCTATACAAATATTATTTGGCTTTTGCAACTGTGAATTACGAAAAAAATTACATCGCTGAAAACTGGCTTTTCATATTCGTCCTCTTGAATATTCTCCTCTACTCCATAATACTCATCGTTGAAAATTGATTGCATTTTCTTGTCAAACTCTTTCGGATCAAAATCTGCGTTCAGCTCATCCAAAGTCAATGGAATATCAATACCAGCGGCTTTTCTGAGTTTCCCAAGTTTTTCTTCAATTTCAGATCGCTTCATTTTTTTCAACTCGGCTAGTTCTCTCTTCTTCTCTTCTTTCTCCCGCTTCTTCCGTTCTTCGCGTTCGTGGCGTTTATCTTTACGAGAAGAATCTTCAGATCTCATCGACTCGGCGACAGTACGAGGAAATTGTTTGATCTAAAATTCAACTTTGAGAAGAACCTGTAATAGAAGAAATATCAAAAACTTACAAATTCTTGATCTGGATCTTCAAATCGGAAGTTATATTTGCGCTCGTATTTTCTATTTTTATCGAGTTCTTTCTCATCTTCTTCAAGCGCCACAATATCTTCGTACGTCGGATTTCTGAAAGAGCTTTCAATTTCAATGTTTCAGTGGGACAAAATTTCAATTTTAATATTTTAAATTAGTTAATAACTCACTCTTCGTTCTCTCCAGGTTCATAATCCTTGTTTAGCAAGTAGTCTCTAAGAAACTTGTCAGACTCGTCTAGATTTTGGTCATCTTTCCAGAACTTTTTCAAATGTTTCAACTCTTTGGCTTTTTTCTTGTCAGCTTTCTGGTCAGCCGATTTTATCCACTGATAGAAGTCTTCATCTTCTTCTTGCACTTCTTTAGACGATTTTTTCCTTTCTGTTAGGAGATCTTCTCCATCGTCGTCTTCATCAACATGGATTGCAGCAGCAAGGCTAAGAAATTTATAGTCTTGAAAAACGATTCTATTGCATACACTTAGATCTAGTAATATATAGATGTGCATTTTCAAGAAGCCCAAAAGGATATAAAAGGGCCTAATTTTAAATTAACGAAGTAATTTTAAGTGGTTTTTTTTTGAAGTGCAAGCTTAGCTGAGATCAGATTTCTACTTTCTCATTTTACAATAAAGAATTACTGACGTAATTCATGTATAATTCCGATGGAAAGCAGTCGCTCAGTCCTAAAACAACAACCTACCGTATTCTGTTTGACTCTCTTTTAAAGAATTTATGAAAACGAACCTTTTTCTTATTTCCTCTTGCTCTTCGTAATAACCTTTTTGCTGAGTTTTTTTAATTTCGGCTTCTTCATCGCTTTCATCGATCTGTCTGCAAGAAAACTTCAATGTATTGATGTTCAAGAAATTGTTTAGTTAAAATTGCTAAGGCTTTTTCTGAGTAACTCGATTATTTAAATAACATTCAAATGAAGTTCAAGGGAAAAAAAATGTCAATATAGCCGCTTTTAGAAATATTCTGCCCTTTCTTTTAAGAAACTCTAACTGCTGCGAAAGAAAAGAAGAGCTTCCAAAATGAGAAGGAAGCGTTATCGGATTCCATCTCCCGATGGACACAGGCAAATTGAGTGGACAGCAGAGGAACCAGAAAATAGCAGTGTGTTTGGGCGAGATAGCAGAGAAGGAAGCTGGCCTTTCACTTGCCTTTGCTGCGTGGATTATTTAGTAAGAAATTTTTGTGTGGCTTGGCTTGTGTCAACAAAATGGATGCTCTCGTAATTACAATAGACATTTAGATACGTTCGTGATGAGAATCTTCAATGACTCCGGAAGAAAGTTATAGTAGTTAGCTAAAAAAAATTTTCTATATTTTCTATGCATTATACCCTCTAAAAGTTACACGAAACAGGTGAATTGTTTAGTTTAGAAAATTCTTTTAGAAAAGAGAACATTAAAAAATTTCCAGATGAGTTATTCAGATCTCATTTTTTGACATACAACAAGTCGAATAGTTTTTATTTATTTCAGGTTGTTTTGGTATAATTCTCAACTCGACATTCTCGCAAACATCTGGAATAAACACTGTGAAATTTATTATAATTGATATATTGAAATGTCTATATTTGGTTTTTTTAAATAAATAATTTTGCTTCCGAACTTTCATAAAAGCCGGCCTGGTCGGTCCCGGATATTTGCATGTATATATGCTATAATATATTATAATGATGATGAAACCATGAATGTTTCTACACAATTTTTTAAATATAGAAGGAAAAATAACGAACCCTCCTTTTTCAAGAACCAATTTCCGCTCATAGTCTTTAATTGTCATCTTTTCACCATTAGTTTTAGACTTCTTTGATTTATCCTTGGAGTTTCTTGGGTTCTTCGACGATTCATTTATATTATCGAAAAATCCCTTTCCATTTCCAAAACAGGAGCGGTCACCAGCTTTCAACGCTCCAAGAGTTCTTAAAAACGCTTCTTCGTGCTCTTCAGACCATTCTGGCTCCGATTCACTCGAGGAATCGTCGTCATCATTCCCATAGTCACCGTACTTATCTTTGACTAGAAGAAAAACAGGAAGTTATGAGAACTAAACGGCACTTACTTTTCTGCATTTCTTCCAATCGCCTCCAATTGTCATACTTTTGAGCGTATCCCTTAAAAATTGATAGAATAAGTTTAAAGTTATAAGAAAATAATCAGTTACTTTATTAATCTCCAATCCTTCTCCATATTGTTCTGCTTCATTATCATCGCCAAACAGAGAAACTTTTTTTTTTCTGTTCATTTTGCAGGTAGCTTGATTTATAATCTGTTCTTCCTTCAGAGCAAATACTACAGATAAAAAGTGAAAAAAAATTTATAAAATTTCACAAAAATCGAAGAAAAATTTACGTGACAACTAAGGTCCAGAGGGGCGCGATTGCAGTATTCCTCCTGGAAAAAATAGGAGGGATTTTGAAATAGGTTGACTTTCTGTTTCTTACAGTTCTATTCAGACGAAATGAATTCAGGTGAAGAAAATGCCTGGTATTCAGTTCAGTTGTAGGATTCTTCAAGTGCAAGGAATTGTCAATTCTCTTTTCTAGAAGTATTATAAGAAACATAAAAACCACACTAAACTTCTAAACGCATATTCCGACGCATGTGGATTCGCCATTTTAAAACTAAAATTATAATTCGATTTTTTATTTTAAAATATACATTTTTATATTCAAAGAATAACTGAAATAAAGAATAGGATAGAAAACGAATACGAAAAAAAATAGAAACATCAGGAGAAGCGTTGCGGAAACTGGTAACTTTGTGTTTTTTTTAATGAAATCTTTTAAAATGGAAAATACAAATAATTACAGTTACACAATTATTTGGAGAGAGTAATTTGCTTCACAAGATTCTTTTTTTCTGGAGGAGAATAACATGGGGGAACTTCTCCTGTAGTCGGGATTTTTTTGGTCCAGTCATCGCTTTCTTCGGGATGATGGATCTGTTCACAAGATGACCGAGTTGCCTGCAAGATAAGTTTACCATGAATCACAATTGAACTAAATTCTTGATGGCTTTAACGGTAATCACCTTATAAGCTGCGTATCGGCGTCTTAACTTGACGCATCCACATATTGCCACAAAAGAAAGAAATATGAGAACGAAATAGGCGAACATGGCTTGCTGTTCGCGATAATTTATATTGTGATCTAAAAGATTTTAAATACTGTACATTTGACCATTTGTCTGGAAAAACTTACCAATTAGAGAGTCCTTCGGGCGATATTCAATCTCAGTGATATCATTGACGATTGGGCCATTTGGACCGTACTCTACGATTCGGGGGCCAATATAATCAATGCTCGATATTCCATCGAAACGAGGGGGTGCAATACTAGAAATCTCGTGACGAACTTTTTCCAGCATTTCCATCATAATTGCTTGCATGGCTCGGCTATCAGCTTCGTACACATTCATGTTCGGACTGAAATAGATTGATTCAGAAAAGAACTTTAACTTATAGAAACAAACAATCTCAGCTTGCTGCTAGGATCCATGAAAAAGTGACTTTTTCGTAGAGCAACTGTACTTATCAAATCATCATATTGCAGAGCTTCACTAGAAATTTGGTGTCCATTTGATATGATTCTTTCAAAATTCCAGATGGGTTCACCCGAGCGAAGATCAATGTAGACATTCCACTAGAATGGTGATTGCGGTGGTGGACAGGATCTCTGCGCTAAACTCACTTTTATTTTAGTTTTATATGGCATTTTACACGCGTGATAACACGCGGCAAAAGCACGATCGATAAACGAAGTGTCATTTCTTGCCTCATCAAGTTTCAGATGGTATCGAGATGAGCAAGCACCAAAGCATGATCTGAAAGGATTGATGCGCTTACGTATTCCGGAGCGATGATGGCATCCGTATTGGCATTCCTCCTGAATTTTACAATTTTCAACTTTTGATGAACAGTGTTTTACGTTTTTCCCACCGGCAAGGAGCTTGTTACTACATCTGAAAAGGGGGAGGAGCGCCAAAAAACGGTCTGAGGAAAACGAGGGAATACAGAAAAAGGAAGCAGGAGAAATCTTGGCTTAGCGGAACAAAGAATTTATATTTTTCTTTTGAATATTAACGTTTTTCATTTCGAAATGTTAAAAACTCAAATATTTTTGAATTTTTTAAACAGAAATTCATACTGCAGCAGCAATCAGTTAAGCCGAAAATCCTTTATTCTCATCAACTATCGGTAAAATGATGGACGACGACAGGAGATTCCAACCAGCACACGCCAGCGCTTCCTTCAGCTTTTTATTAGTACTTCCAGTTTCGCAAAACAAGCGACATGAATTGTGACTGTAAAAAGAAAGCTCCGCCCTTGTTTCCCCAAAACACCTCCTTTGCCGCTGTTTCACTGGTGGAAATTGCGGAGTTAGAATTTTTTTAATAGTATTGATCCCAAACGAGATTTTTGGAAAATGATATTGCATGCAAGCCTAATTTATGGTTTTTACAACTTTGATGTAGCCATATTCACGTTTGCATCGCTTTCCTCTTTTATTATTTCTAAAACTGTTTGAATGAAAAAAACATTTGAGAAAAAGATTTACTCAGGCTGGCCTGGCCGGCGTGCCCCTCTTAAAGTATGTTTTTCCCCTGTTTTCGTCGGCATTGATGGAGCCTATATTGGCTGGTAAACAGAGCAGGAGCAAGATGCAACATTTAGAAATTTCTGTTTTCGTATGTTCTACATAATACGGCTTTGCATTACAGATCTAACTGGATAACTGGATCTTTTTTTTTCATTTGCAGCTGTTTTAAAAAACAAAGTTTGCAAAGAAATAATGGGCAAATATGCGAGGCGAAATCCTTCGAGAATGCGACTACAATATTCATAATTCTCTGAAGATTACGTGCAGGCAGTTAAAGAAAAAAAAAGTATGAATATTGGGCCGTCAGTAGAGTGACGCGTCGACTCGACTTTCGACGAATTTGGAGTCGACTACCGATTAAAAGTGGTCGACTAAAGTCGACTGTAATTCGACTCTCAGTCGACTAAAGTCGACTTGACTCAAGTCGACTTTCAAGTCGAGTCGACTTTAGTCGACTCGACTGGAGTCGACTTTGACTCGAAGTCGACTTTAGTCGACTTGACTTAAGTCGACTTTGAAGTCAAGTCGACTTTAGTCGACTCGACTTTGAAGTCAAGTCGACTTTGGTCGACTTGACTTCAAAGTTGCAAGCGCGCTTTATTGCACAGTTTTTTGGAGGGAAATTTAAAATTAATTTTCCACACATTTATTGTGAAATGAGTGCTTTTCGTTAATTTTTAATTTGAATTTACTTTTTTGATGAATAATTTGAAACATTTTCATTTTCATTTAATTTTCAGAAAAAAAATCAAGAAAAAAGCTCCAAAATTTTTTCGAGAAATCACCAGATGGATCTCAAGTGAAATGCATCAAGTGCAAAAATTTGAAATTAAAAAAAAATTTTTCTTAAATTTTTTTTTGAGAAAAAAAATGTTTTTCTTAATTCTTTTTGAGAAAAAAAAAGAAAAATTTTTTAAAATTTGAATCCCCTCTAAAAAGCAGTCCAATAGAGCAAATTTGCAACTTGAAGCGTGGTCGACTTTAGTCGACTTGACTTTAGTCGACTTTGAAGTCGAGTCGACTTTAGTCGAGTCGACTCAAGTCGACTTCGACTTAAAGTCGACTAAAGTCGACTCGACTCGAGTCGACTTTGACTCGAAGTCGACTTTAGTCGACTCGACTCAAGTCGACTTCGACTCTCAGTCGACTAAAGTCGACTTGACTTTAGTCGACTCGATTTTTTCGATTTTCGTCGATTTCGTCGACTCGACTCATCATCGACGCGTTACTCTAGCCGTCAGCATTTTTTGCGAGATTTTAACTTTGCTATTATCGCCGTAAAAAAGTTCCGACATTTTTTCGAGCCCGCGAAAATCGGGATTTGAATTTAGAGGCTCCGCCCATTTCATCAGCGCATTTGCTATGCGCGATATATTTTTATCAGAAGAAACGAAAAAAAAAATAAATGACGCAAATTGATATATTTAAGCATTCGAAGAAACGTGTAAAAAAATTCACGATTAATACAATTTCGTTCTTTTAATCCAGTTTAATTCTGAAAATTCAGAAGAAAAAATAATGAGCCTCTAAATTCAAATCCCGATTTTCGCGGGCTCGAAAAAATGTCGGAACTTTTTTACGGCGATAATATGTACTTACAAGAATATCAGAATAATTAGCATGACACATTCCCTCGCAAACATCGTTATCATTTTCGACACTTATAGCATTCGAATCCGTGATTGCAGGAATCGACGAGACAACCGTTATAGTGATGCTAGCAATCAATGCTAGCGACAGGTTCATTCCTGAACTAAAGTAATTATTATTTAATGATTAAGCGTTTCAAATGTAAGAAACTATGCAATAGAATAACTATGAAATCTAATTTTCTAAAAAATACATATTAGAATCGGGATGGAAAACATTTCTTTCTCACTCAGAAAAGAGGCAAGGGCGCTCGCCCAGCGGCTCGAGGCGCCAAGTCCTCTGCTCTCGCTGAATGAAGATGTCGTTGTCTTTCTCTTTTCCGCTCATTTTTCTCTCATTCTTTTTCTATCTGCGCATCGAGCACTCTTAAGCAATGCGTGCATATTCCTCTTTTGCCCAATTCGAGCGTATGTGCGGAGCATTATAAGATCATCCGGTTCTAAAAGAAGAACAATTAAAATCTGATAATTCATGATAAATAATACATACTAAACATTAAAAAAACAAGCATATTAAAAAAGTCTATGAAAACACCTAAAGAGATTTGAACATGGTCTTGATATTATCAAGCGCTCCATGTGGATCCTGTTTATACATCAAGAAGTGTCCCTGAATTGTTGCAGGCGAAAGATCAGTTTTATATTCCAAGACTCCCTTTACAAACTTCTCGGAGAGCGCAGAGTCAGACGGTTGACGGTAGAATCGAGAAAACATCTTAAAACATTTAAATAGACTTAACTCTCATTTTATGGAATTTAGCGGATATTTTAAATATATTATATTACGGATAGGAGGTCATTGTAGAAAAATGTTGTATATAAGCATCTGAAATTATTTCAGAATTCAAAAAATGAGTTAATATAATAGTTCGCATTCCTACTTATTCCCTAGTGCATGCGAAGGTAGTTTGAACGCTTTAACGAATCTGTGAATCGTACTAAGCACGCTTCTACTAGTATAAATCTATCAAAGGTAATAATTTTAATTATTAATTACATTGAACGACCGATTCGAAGACGCTAGAATTAAATATTAAACTGGCATATTTCTACTTGACCCGCATTTCTTTGGTTTCTGTGTTTATTATTATTTAATTAAGTGCAAACCCTTTTTAGCATCATATCTGTAGCGTATCCGAAATATTGTTTCCTGTCTACTCTGCCAGGTCGAATAAGTGCAGGATCTAATCTCTCAACATAGTTTGTCGTCATGAATGTGATTCTCTCTTCAGCACACGCCACGCCGTCTAATGCGTTGAGGAGACCCGAGAACGTTACTCTAGATAATCCCTGATAAGCTGGATGGTTGGACATTGGATCTTCTCGACTAACAAAAGCCGCATCAATGTCTTCAAGAATAACAACACTATTAGGCGGAGCAGTGTTAAGAAGATGATTCAGTCTGCAATATAATAAATATCAAACTCTTACCATTCGAAATTTTCCAACCTGTCATCATCGAGAGTCCGTTCACTCAGAGATAAGAGACATACACTGTATCCAAAGTGGCTAGCTAATGCAGATATAAAACTGCTTTTTCCAGTTCCAGGTGGCCCATAATATAAATAACCTCTCCGATACGGCACTCCACGATCCGCGTACCAAGCTGCAGAGCCAATGAATTCTTGAAAATCTTTAACTAATTCTTCACAAATATTCCCGTCTAATACAACAGATTCGATATCTCTCTTCCTTCTGGGCATACCAAATTTTACCCATTGAGGACCGACAGCTTGATAAATTACGAGTCCAGTCTCAGCATTGTCAATAGCTTCTTTTGCTGATTGTTCCAACATCCGTTTGAAAAACTTTACATCTGATCCTAACGTTGTTAGAGTGACAGTTTCAAATGGAGTACGAATTCCATCACGCTGAATAACTTGCTTTTCCCGTTGCCTCTCCACTTTAATCCACCGGTAGTCATGAACAAAGAAATGAGTACCATGACCCGGCAAAAATGATATCGACAATTCTGTTTTACCAGATTCAGCTTGATGAACAACGGTGTTTGCGGACAAGTTTCGTGTTTGTGTGGCGCTTCTTTTATTAATAAAATCTAAGAGCCACGAATAAGCCCTGAAATAGGAAACATTTCCTTCATAAATGCACCAGCAGCTTACGCGTCCTCATTGTTGACCTGAAGAGTGATCATGAAACGTCTACGGAAAAAAGTATTGCTGATTTGAGCTGTTCGCCTCAGGAGGCTCATCGCAATTCCTATGCCCGCAAGACCAGCACCAGCGTTAAAATACGGATTTTGGTTTAGATTTTCATACAGACCAGAGAAAAGCGAGCGATCTTCGATCGGTGTACGATTTTCATCTAATACTCCATTTGGGGCAGCCATCTATATTATTTTCGAAAGCTTTTTCAGATTTCATTGTTTCTAATGTACTTCATCGTTCTCTAACAAATTGCAACAAAACTCTTGAGTCAACAAATATATTCATTTGAAAACAATGTAACAAAAGGAATTTTACTCTTCCTGCTGCTCCTTGAGTTGAAGAAGAAGAGCCTTCTTGTCGGCAACACGCTGCTTTCTCTCCTCATAGGTAATTCTCTTGGCAGTGTACCTCTTGGATGGTTTAGCAGCCTTCTTGGAAGCTGGAGATGGATCAGAACGGATGGCGGAGTGAACGTTTTGGTACGTCTGGAAACAATTTAATTTTCACTTGAACAAAAAAAATAAAATTACTTGAACAAGGTTATCAGCGTTCAATCCAGCTGCGAGGAACTTGGAGAACTGGCGCTTGTAACGGTCCTCGTCTTCATCCTTCAAATAGGTCATGTAATCGGCAACGTGCTTTCCGAGAATGCGATCACGGTGAGCCTCGGCATTGTATTCCTTGGACTCTTGGTCAAAACCGAAAAATCGGCTTTCACTGTGTGGAACGTTGATTCCTCCGTCAGCAACTCCCTTCATGACGGCGAAGATCTTGGATCCAGTGGTAGTGCGAGAAAGTCCAATATCGAGAACAGCCTTGAATGGAGCGCGATCACCCTCCTCTTCAACGTTGTAATCTTCTCCAGTGAGCTGGAATCAAATATTAAAAACATCCATTTCAGATAAATACTATACCTCCTCGTGTCCCTTGTAGGTAGAGTCAAGCCCAATAGCCTTCAAGTGACGGCGAGCAAGAAGAAGTCCGGTAGCGTAAGCAGCGGCGTAGTTGGTGAGCCCGACTTTAAGTCCGTAGCGGGGGAGCTCGTGGGAGTAGGCGGAAGCAACAACAACGTCCCCTTCGATCTTGGAGTAAGCAAGCTGAAAGATAAGAAATTAGAATAAACTCGACTAAAAAAAATTAACTGACCTGAGCAACGACGTCTTTGTTGGTGAGGCGAACGATCAGGCGGTATTTAGGAGTGTTGTACTTGTTCTTGTCCTGGACGGTAAGACGCTTTCTGGCATAGTAGTCAGTTTTTCCTTCACGCCTACGCTTCAGCTTAACCTGGTAGCGCTTGAAGTAGGCCTTGTTTTTAATGACCTTAACGAGACCCATGTTCTTCTGAAAATATAAATTTGAAGCTTAGATTAGGTAAATAACATAAAGCGTACAAAAACGGCTGTGGAAAAAAAATTTAAAGAATATTTAGTGTTCATATTTTTCGACTGAAAAAAACAAAAATTCAATTCAGGAGTTTTTTCAAAGTCTGATTTTTAATGATCCAAGTGAACAACAGAATTTTAGGTGTACGCGAAAAGTCCAAAAAATGCAGAAACAGAGAATTTATTGTTTTACAGTGGAAAAACTTCAAAATTCACATTTTTGACAGAATTTAGAAGTGCGCAAAAAAATTAACGGTGAAAACTGAGATGCAATTTATCATATTAAATTAAAAATAGTTATTTTTAAGGAGAAACTTTAGCAGTAAATAGCTTAGAAATTAAAAAAAAATCCAAAAATGTACTACAAAATTTTAGGATAACACAAATGTTCTTCAAGTCCGCAATCAGACGAGAACTCATACCCCGACTGCAGACAAAAAGTTTGATTCGCAGGCGCGGCAGTTCAAACTCTACCATGGAGAACCTTCATGGACAAAAAAAAAGAATATTGGATTTAAATGAATATCAAATTTAAATGAATAATAGAATAATCAGAGAAAAAAATAAATCTACGAATAAGCGTAAGAATTTCAAATTTTTATTTAAAAAAAAACGATTAATTAATAAAGGAACTGGAAAAAAGTGTGATACAGCTCTCCAAGAAATCGTGAAAACAAACCTGTTTTTCTTATCACAAATAATTTTTTGCACTACGAACTTAGAAACGCTTCCTCATACGGTCTTAACTTTTTATTCGATTCTTCGCGCTAGCGAAAAAAGTGGATGCGCTTCCAGTACCGTCAATTATCTCTCTCAAATCCATATTCTATTTCATCGCCTACAATTTCACTATTAAAGGAAGCGCTTCCAAATGGAACAAGCAGATACCGTCAATAATGCCCAAGTACTTGGTTCCCGTTTGTGCTTCCATATCGTTAGCAGCTGTTTTCGGCGCTCTATTCGCTATGCATTCCATTGTGGTTGACATTGACAACATGAGAGATGAGATCGTCACTGGAGTTCATGAAATGAAGGTAGGAATCTGAAAATATCTGAATTTAAATGCTTCACTAATCGGCTGTCAGAGCCGTTCCTTTCACCTTTCAGTTTTCAGTCCGTTTAGTCTACCTGTCATAATTGTATTTATTAGAGACACTATTACACATTTTACTATCAGAATATGCTGATTTTTTAAGAGAATAACATTTCAGTTGATGTCTGATGATGCTTGGAATCGTATGATCGGAATGACTAAACCGTCTTCTGACGCTGATCCAAAAACTATTGCATTTGCCAGTGTCTTCCGTAACAAACGTGATGCTTATCCATCTCAATGCAACTGTGGGGGCAGCTCTATTGGATGCCCACCGGGACCACCAGGACCACCAGGACTTCCTGGAGCTCGTGGAGATCAAGGACCCAATGGAGACAAAGGACGTGATGGTGCTTCTGGAACTGCATTGGCAGCGACTCATCACATTCCAGGAGGTTGCATTCCTTGCCCACAAGGAGCACCGGGAGAGCAAGGACCAGACGGAGTGATCGGAGAGCCAGGATACCCGGGAGCAGCTGGAACAGCGGGACAGTGTGGAGAAGACGGAGCTCCAGGAGAGCCGGGAATCATTGGCGATCAAGGACCACCAGGAGAGCCAGGAATTGAAGGATCTGAAGGGGCAACTGGGCAAGACGGATCTGTCGGAGGACCAGGACTTCCTGGACAGCCAGGAATGCCAGGATGGCCAGGATCTCAAGGAGAGCCAGGAAAGAACGGAGATCCCGGAGCTGATGGAGAACAAGGACCACAAGGACCTCCTGGTGCACCAGGACAGCCAGGACGTGATGCTGATAATGGACAAGATGGATTGCCAGGAAAGGATGGAGCTATTGGACCAGATGCTAACTACTGTCCATGCCCAGCAAGAGCTAAAAAGCACTAAATTATTCTTCTGTTTTATTTGTTTTCTGATAAATTTTTCAGTGATTTCAAACATTCTGAGTGACTTGTCTTGTTTCCATCAAAGAATCAAAGAAGTCCATCAAAGAAGTCTTTAGGTCAATATATCTTAAAATATCTAATAGAAAACTATTTCATAACTCGTTTTCTGAAGATCGCGGTGATTTTCATGGCGCGTCAAATTTTAAATATTATGCCGCGTTCAAAGTTGATTTCCAGGAGAAATTTCCTTGAAAACGCTGTCCAAAGCTGCCATTTTTTTCCAGATTTTCCGGAAACTGTCGCAACGAATGTTACCGTAGTTTGCCTTTCTTCGTTAATGAATTAAACAGTGATACGGAAGCCATTCATCAGTATGATTAATCGGAGTGAAGGGCAAACTTCATACTGCCGTAATGTCTTCTTCGTGAAGGTTACTAAAAGATTATCCTATTCCAAAAATTGAGTGAAAAATAGTAAATTCGAATATTTTTGTTCAATATTGAGCGTTTGAAAATTTCATTTAAAATAAGCTTTTGAAAATTACGGAGAATGGTTCAGGACGCTGAAGTTGTGTTGATTAGTTTAAATTTTTACACTGAGAATTGGCTTCCGTATCGCTTAACGCTTAAGGCAATAGCGAAATTTGCGGAAGTCGTGTGGATTGAAATGCGTCTCTAAAGTTTAAAATTAACGCATGATCAGGAAGTCCAAAATGTGTCACGAGAAAATCAAATAAGAACAGGTGCGATCAAAGATCGCCAATGATCCAGTAGCCCTTCCATTTTGGAATCGCTCACCAAAACTTTCAAAGTCCGGAACGCGCAGCTTCCGTATTTCCTTTTTTATAGTTTTACGTTTTTTTTTCGATTTATTTTCTTTTTCTCTGCATAATTCAGTTTTTCGTAAATATGTTAGTGCAAAAGATGGCGAAGATGGCAAAAGATGGCGAAGAAAGATGAGATGGCAAAAATCAGCAAATTTAATGTTTTTCAACTTTCTAGAAATTACTCTAGAAAAATTCAAAAAACCGTTAAACGGCTTAAGAGAAATAAGATTGAGACAGAGAAATAAACAAATCTGCCATAAAATTGTCTAATTTAAATAATTTCGAAAATTTCAGAGGCTGTAACGAGCGGTAGAGCAACGGGAAAGGACAAGGAAGTATTCTATTTTTTTTTGTATTACGAAGTTCTTTATCACCTTATGTATTTTACCATGTAAAACACTTGTTGTGACGACGTCTGAAAACGATGAACTGCACCATAACTGGAACCTTTCTTACTAAGTTCTTCGCTGACACCAATTTAGGGCGGATCACAGTACACCAGGCCTTCCAATGTTTGCGTTAAAAGGCGGTGCAAGAAATAATGAAGTGGTTTCCATGTCGGATTAATCCCTTTTTCCTATAAAAGCTGACCATCTCATCGGCCGCCTTCCAACGTGTCAGGAGTGGAATTTTCATTGTGATGTGCACTAAGTGTTGGGTTTTGGATACTTTATGGCTGTTGCACTGTTTTGAGTAGAACTCTTGTACCTTTTTTTTATCTTGCTCTTTGAAGCAATTCCATTTCTGGTTGTTGGATATTTGAGGCAAGGAACGTATGATATGCATTCTGACTTTGTTTCGTCCTCTTCGTCCTTGGCATCTTTGACTTCATGTTTTTGGTTTGCGGCGTTAACAGTGTACACCTCGTCGCCCTCCTTTACCTCTTCTCTGCAGTGTTGGGTTAAAGATTTGAAAGGTTTGATCAGCGTATGAATCGTCGCATTATGAGTTTCTTGGAAGCTTCCAGCATTCTTCTGCGGGAGTGATTAAATGATTTTGTTTTTATCAGATTATTATAGTCATCGATGACTGCTATTGGTATAATGTTAGTCGTAACACTAATTACGTGGGCGATATCCGGAACCTATAATTTTCTCGATGGTTCACTCCGATTGATCTGCTTCAAACTGTTGTTGACTTCACATTCCCACGAAGATGACGATAACCGCTACCATTGGTGAGGGAGGGGACTACTGAGACATCAGCAACTAACCTTCCGTTTTCCAAAATATAGTCAATTGCAAGTCTGGATTTATGTTAGTCCACCGTCTGAGTGGCTCCCTTGCGTGTATTCTAATGCACCGTTTCTTGTGAAGTCTTAATCCAATTTAAGCATTAAAACCGCCTATAAATAATTTCTATCTGCTGCGGCAAGTGGGACAGGCTCTTTCTACGCTATCATAAATGTCAACGAGTGTTTCTGAATCAGTCCGCTACTGGAGTGAGCACTTGAAGAAATGTGCAACTTCAGCGTGACCGCACTGTATAGTTGAATGATCTTATTCTCTGATCTATGAACTTGATCTCTGAAAGAGCTGCACACTGCACATGGTTTCATTGTCGATGTGCGAATCTTCTGAAGTTGCCAAACCAGTCTTCTGATTTGAATCCAATCGAGTAAATGTGGAGATATGGCCGAACGTCTATTTTTCCCGAGTCAGAGTTGCAAACGCGACTTCGATCAGATTAAGATTCCAATATTTGTGATCAACAGGCTTCTGTTTCCGATTTTTTTTTTTTTATTTTGATGTCATTGAATCGGAAGAATAGGAAAATTGTCTCGCTGCTCCGTTCTGTGAGACAATACTTCTTTTTTCCTGTTTTACACTTCACCTCAAAAAATTCTCTAAACGGTGAGTTTTCATGCGGTTCTGGACATCAATTAAAAATAAAAATCAAAAACTGGCTGACTGAAATTAGCGAGCCCCGATGTGCTTTCTTATCAATTCTTTTCAATGTCGCCAGTTTTGTGCTCGTTTACCAACAAAGAAAAACACAAATTTAGTGATTAGCATGTCTGCGGCTCTTCAAGACACGCGTTGTTTAATGACTTAGTGCAGTCATTCATCATAGTTTATCAGTCGGCTAACGATTCAGTTTGTTGTCTATAAAATGGACAGTTATAGGCGTCAGGTGACACTTTTTCGGTTTTCTCTCGACACATGTTTTCCTTATTTGCTCGCTTATACCATTCCAGAAGAATCTGATCGCTTCCATGTACAATTTCTAAAATTTTGAATTCAGAATGTCAGCGGCTAAGCGAGAAATAACAACAGATGAGTTGGTCGAGAATGAGTACGTGAACATTGGAAGAACCCGTAGTGCGACAGCGACGTCTACAGCTTCACGCAAAGAATACGAAACTCTGGAAGACTTTTTGAAGAGGAACGAGTACTCCGCGGAAAGCAAAAGAGACAATTTCCGAAATGTGCAAGTACAAAGTCTCGACAACTCGTATAAGTACAGGAAGAATGATTTGTCGTTGCATTGATTTGCACGTCCACTATTATGTTTGTAAATAATTTAAATTTTGTTTAATTAAACGTCTCATGTTCTTAATCTGGTTAAATAAAACATTCCATTGAATAAAACTTTACAATTTTAATGTGATGAATAATTGCTGACTTCTGGCATTACCTCGATCGATCCTTCCCACCTGATAGCTTATTAAAAGGGCACGTTATAGAGAAGTATACGTCATGAGTCTGAAATATGATATCCGCCTTCAATACATCACGGCTTTTAATCTCATAATTTTGCTCTATATGCCAAATTTGCAACACATTTATCATTAGAGAAAAATTGATTTTTAGGAGAAATTTTTAAAAAAGTTTTAATTTATATTTGCTTTTACGGAATAATTACTTCTTATGGAGGTTTCTAGATTATAGATATTTTCAATTTTACAGTAATAGTAAACCTGAAGCGCAATATCGCCAACCGTCATTACATAAATTGAAGTTCCCTCCAATTAGATGTGTGCGGTTTAGCGTGTTTGCATTATTTCCATTCGGCAATTTTTAAGCACACGTCACTGCTTGAAATTCAGCTACACTTAAGATTTTCGTTACTTTATTTTTTTGATTGTATCAAATTAATTTTGATGATACTCTAATTATATTCTTAATATCGAAATACTATGACAAGTGCCACAGGTTCCTTGCTTGGTGGGTCTCTGAATATAAATATGCAGGAAAAATGTTTGATTATAGCGGTTGGCCTTTTCGTACTTCTAATAGCAGGATGGCTTGGACAAAAATATGGATTGCCTCCTCCACCGCCGAAAATAGCTGGAATTGATCTAGGAACTACCTATTCTTCGATAGGTACTATTTAATTAGACCATGTGCTCTCATATTTGTATTTTTCAGGTATTTATCACGCAGTAACGGGTGACACAATAATATTGTCAGATGATTTAGGGAAGAAATCAATACCCAGCGTCGTTGGCTTTTTGTAAGTTGAACACCAAAAGTGTTTGGTCATATTAAAATAACGAAGATTATCTGAAAAATTGCAGACCAAACGGAACTGTGCTTGTTGGAACTAGAGCTGTAGAACAACAGGAACACAATCCGAAGCGAACAATTTATGATGCAAAACGATTTATTGGCAGAAACTTTGAAAAGGATAACAAAGACTTTTTGGTAACTGTCAACAATTGCAATTAGATTAAAAACGTGGAACTTCCCAAGATATTCTATACATTAAAATATATAATTAATGCCTTCTATTTTATCTATTAAAATATTAAAGCTTGTAGGCCGATCAAAGACGCTATCCGTTTACAATAAAGTTGGACCAAGAAGGAAAAGCTTATTTTGAAATTCCGCTAGCTTCTGAAATCAAACGTGTATATCCTGAAGAAATCGGAGCCATCATTGTCGAATATTTGAAATCTGCTGCCGCAAAGCATCTCGGTTTAACGCTAGGACAAGTTGTCATTTCGTGTCCCGCCGAATTCAATGAAAAACAACGGAACTTCACTGCCAAAGCTGCCACGATAGCAGAAATGGAAGTCCGCAGAGTTATTTCAGAACCTACCGCTGCGGCACTGGCATATGGTCTACACAAAAAACAAGGCGTCGAAAATGTTGTAGTGGTAGATTTGGGTAAGCTGTTTTTAAGCATTCATGTTTTGAGTAGCTGACTGTTTTATAATATGTTCGAAAACATAATTGTTTCCAGGCGGTGGCACCCTTGATGTTTCTGTTCTTTGGCTACAAGGAGGCGTTTTCGTGACACAATCAATGGCCGGTAACAATCGACTAGGTGGCCAGGATTTCAATGATCGTGTTCAAAAACATCTTCTCAAAAAAATTGAAGAAAAGTTTGCCAAAAAAATTGAAGATAAAGAGGATATTCAGCAAATTCGAATGAAAGTTGAAAGAGCAAAAATAAGACTTACTAGTATTCCATCAACCACCATTTCTCTGAAGTTGAGATCAGTTGGGGAGTGGAAGTATGAATTGACACGCGAAGAATTTGAAAAACTAAACGAGGATTTGCTCAAATCGATTGAACTTCCAATTGCTGCTGCATTAGAAGATGCGAAGTAAGAATTTCAAAATTATATATTGTTTTTGAAAAATACCGTGAGTTCAACACTTCTATTTCAGTTGTGATTTGGAATATTTTACTTTATATTTTTTAACCGATTTTGAAATTGTTTTTGCTAAATTTTTACGTTTCTTTATGCTAAAGATGGTTTTCTGCTAAGAGCGCTTTTCATTAATGACATATCGGTTATCTTAAAACATAAAAAAAAACTTAAAACTTTGTCTTCAGTTTGGACGTTGCCGATGTGGATGAAATCGTACTTGTCGGAGGATCGACACAAGTTCCCGCCGTGCGAAAAATTGTTGGAAGGTTTTTCAAGTAATAATTCAAATTTAGTTTCGTTAATTTAGTTTTTAGCATTGTTTTTTTTTTTCAGAAAATCCGCAAACTACGGTGTCGATCCAGAACTTGCTGTTGTCATCGGGGCATCTGTCCAAGCTGGAGTTATCGGCGGTGGATGGCCCTTACAGGTTGCAGCTATGGAGTTACCTGCAAAACGAAGAAAAAGGCATTTCTTCACAGAACACCAAAAAGAAAATGAGAGAGATCGGGCTACAACGGAATTATAGAATTTTAGTTTATTAATATTTTGAATAGTTGAGTAACGAAATTCCGCTTTTCCTGTCTTGCCCATTTTCTGGTGATCTAAGATTAAATTACTAGTCACGTTCTGCGTATTTAAATAATGCTATTTTTATTGTACGGGATACTCAGAGAGTAACTTATTTTGATACTTTCAACCGGCTTTTTTCAAAATTGAAAAAACAAATTATTGCTTCTAAAAAGTCCCCATTCATCGATCTCTGCCGGATCTATTAATTAAAAAATACATTCTCGTAACTCTTCTAGATCTAAAGTCTGCTCTGGAAAATATGGGCCGGGGGTCAAAGGAGTATCAAAAATGTATCGGAGCTGTTTAGCTGTTATTTTTATACTAAGACGTCTTTGATCTACTTCTGACGGTTCATGCTTTCGTGAACAGATACTACCTTTTTAAAGCAATAATTTCATTTCGATGAAGGTTTGCAAATAAGTTTTATCTGTATGGAACCATACCCTCATATTTAGCATTTTTGGTGCATGATTCTACTCGAAGCATATTCTCATGTACACGAAATTGATGTCTGTGATAAGGCTTCCACGAAAGACGAAATAAGACCGTCTCGTCTCGTCTTCGTCATTATCTTGAATTCACAAAATTTTTATTGCATACGACTTACGAAGACGAGGCGAAAGCCGAATTTTTGTTTTCGTCTTTCGTGGAAGCCTTAGTCTGTGATACTTATATTTTTTCGCAATTGTTTTATAATAATAATTTATTCTGATGTGTTGAAGGTGTTAATTAATCGTTGCTCCTCACTGGCTCCTTTTTGACTTGTTGACTTTTGACTTTTTGTTTGTGATTTAGGCGGTGATTTAGGAGGGGTTTTCAGTGCTTTTGGGCTCCGTACAAACACTGGAGAAAAGGCTATTTGATTTGAGCTTTTCTGAAAAATTGGAATAAAACGTTAAATATCTGATTGCTTTGGAAATCGGTAAACACACTTTTTTACTTTTCAAATCAATCGGAATTGATGGTGTTGTTGAGGATAATTGACTGTGGGAGGACACGGATGTTAATGACATAGTGCTTTCTAACAGAGATATTGCGGACGATGTTTTTGTTGCGGTAATCAGGGGTTCTTCTGGTTTTGGTTTGGAATTCTCTTTTTTCATTTTCATAGATTTTTCAATGACAAAGGAGAAGCGTTGTCTTGGAGGGAATGGATTACGATAGAGGATGTGCTGAAAAAGTAGTTATATTGAGAGACGAATTCACTGATGCAAGCATCTTCGGTTTTAAAAATCTTTTATTAATTTACCTCATTATAAAATCGCCTTGCCTTATTACAAGCTGCGTGAAGTGATTGCCGGTTATCGGCTATATCGAACGCAACCTCAAAATGTTTGGAATCTGCCAATTCAACAGCAGTTTGTTTAGAGATTTCGTTTAAACTAATTGACAGAATCTTTTTCCCTATGTCAGATTGCCCACAAGTTATTGTCATTCGTTGGGGATTTTTTGACGGATCTCCGAGATAGTGGCTTACACAATTATAGACCATCTGAAACAAAAATGAATTTTTTGTCTGAATTTTTCTAATTGAAACAGCAATGTTGCCAATACGTATGACTACCGTTACTCCAACAGAAGGAACTGTAACATCAATTTAATGATTTCGAAATATTTTCGAAATCCGAAAATTTAACGCACGCTGCACGCCCGTTTATGCTCCGCTCATTTTCCCTATTCGAAAGATTTCACATTTTCTTTAGCACCAGAATTCAACCTCTTCTTCTGTTTCTCCATTACTCCTAAAATTTCATTAAATATTTTTGGCTAAAACTCACTGAAAAGGGAGTGTGATCATCTATTCTGCGGCTAGTCACCGCGCCAGTTTTCGTGTGAACCATTCTCTGCGATTTCGCTGCCATACAATCAGTCAGTTTTGAATTTGAATAGATTTTAAAGAAATAATTTTACATTACATTATGACGGTAAAAATTAGAAAAGTAATCAAAGGTCATGGGGTTCACCATTGCTTAATCAACAAAACAAATAATTTCTTCTTAAGAAAAAAGAAAAAAGAATGGATTAATCAAAATTTAAAAAATAATATTTTCTGCTATTTGCACGGGCGGTCTATGATTGTCTATAAAAAACAACGACGCCCAAAAAAGTTTACTATTTTGACAATATTTATAACGCAGACCGCAGGAAATTCGTAGATACTCTTGAAGGTCAAACAGGGCCAGACGTCCGTTTCCAATTAGAAGCACTGAAACCTGTATCGTTCGATGCCAAAGCCACGTCCAGCGCCATCGTCAACGACAAAAATTTACCACAAAACCGTATTTTTGCTTTATCTATAGCAACGAGCTACAAATATCGGTAATCCTTTGTTGAAGATTTCGGCAGCACAGCAAACTGCAAATGAAGATATCTCGGAGGCTGCCGGAATAAAATAGACGGAATATATATTCTCACGTATCGATCTCCAAAATGCAAAAATCTATAAGAAAATTAAGAGATACCACTGTTTCGAAGAGAATGAGAACGACCGGGCACTCATCCTCAGGCAACTATTATATTATAGATTGCAATATTACAAGAAAATTGGTACATTTAAAATCTAATTAGAATATAATAACATTTAAAAAATTTAAAGATCGTTGTTTTCACTTTCACTGAACCTAAGTTATTTGAGTCGAATTAGAATCTATTTGAACTTAATTATGACGCGTTAGCTGCAAGATGTGCAAAATGTGCAAAATGTTTTAAAATTAGATTTAAATAGTTTCTAATAATATTGCAATCGAGTCACTTGAGTTAGAATGAGATCGTCGGCAGGTATACAGCACTACATCAAAGATGCGCCAACGGCTCCAAGATGCCTTCGCTGACAGCAATTATGTGCTTCAGAATGGGCATATTTTCGAAAATCTTGTCGGATTGTAATAGTGTTTTTTTTGTTTTCTGTGTACAGAAAACAAAAAAAAACTGAGCTAAAATATTGTTAATTCAATAAATGGCGTGTGACTCTGGCTCCCCCCCCCCCTAATTTTGCACCTTCCTGGCACATCCTTTCACAATGCAAGGGCACGCGGTTGCGCTTTTTATAATTTTTGCATTTCTTTGGTAAATTTCAAAACGTTCTATAACATTCTTGCATATTTTGTCATTCTTCGTGTATAAAATAGTATTAAATAGCTTTAAAAAGTTACCGAAAAGCCAGTTTCATCAGCTTCAGTTAAAATAAAAAGCGATGAAATTGCGAAATTCCCCACGCAGACCCACAGCTGAATTTTCAAAATTCGCGTATTTAGCATTTATTAAAATTGCAAGATTAAATTTTTAAAAAAGTAAAATCTGTAAATGCCATTTAATCAATCGCATAAAATAGTGCATTTTCAGATGTTTCATTACATTATAGGCATTTAGACATTCGCCGTCTGTGAAGACAATTACGAAAAAGAAGTTTTGCACGATGAGTGCGATCAAATCACTCTTACTGCTGTACACAACAGATTATTTGGTCTCTTAACTTCTGTCACGCTTACATCGGAACATAATCGGTTTGTTAATTTAAAGTCTGTTGTTTTTCTAAAACTACACGTTTTTACAGATAACATTACCAGCGACAACAAGCGTAGCCAAATTATAGCATTGAATGCTCTGGAAGCAATCGCCGATACGATGCTAAAAATATTACTACGTTTCGCCAACGGCGAATGTTATGGAAATGTTGTCGATGCAGTTGCTGAGGAAGGAATTGAAAAGGCTAATGAATACGTTCGACGTTTTCAAGAATTAGTGAAGAATAGAGACACTTATTACGGGAAAAAGAAGAGAGAATCAATCAAAAGATTCGATACGAGTCTTCCGAGTGGAGTTCCGAGTTTTTATATTCCCGTGTGCACAATCGAACCGATAGAGTTTAAAATTTCGTTCGAAAGCGGTGAAAAGAAATGCGATTTTGGAACGAAAATGTACGATTTGCTCCACTTTTAAATGTAAGATTTGCACCAAATTTTACACTAACGGGTTACTTGTGCACTAATAAAACGTGGGTAATTTTTTTACATATCTTAAAAGACGCTAAACCAAATGCAATCCATTGATTTGCATACTTTGGCTCTCCCGGAACTCCAAAATCGACGTGGGTCGTAAACCTAGTGAGATCAAATCGCCAATTTTTGCAAATTTACTTGAAATAGTAGTTAAATTATGAATTTTTTTCGGCATATTTAACTCAATAACTCAAAAATTCTTTCAAGATTCACCCAAATCGGATATTTTTGGCTTCAGCTTATGTCAGACTTTTCGAATGACTATATTAGTAAGCCCTGTACTCTTCTCCGGGCTTCAAAACGCACAGTTTAATGAATCCTCAACGGAAAGAGATGAGCTAATCTTAAATGAATGCAGTGGCACTTGACAGGAATGTCAAGCTGCCAAAAATACAAGTTACATTATTCACTTTGAAATGTTGTGATATAGCGTTATTATTAGGTTGAGCAAAGTCTTGTAGAGTATGGGCGGAGCCCATACGCTCGTCCTCGTACGGAGGATGGAAGTGGTGGTGGTGGTCTCGGGTGAGACATGTGAGCATAGGAACCTAGCTTATCTATCCTATTATTATTCTATTTTACCGCAACTGTCCTTCGTACGCTACAGTCTTCGTAATTTTTTGTTTAGTCATTGCTCATTATTAATTTAATGTTTTCTGATTCGGTTTTTTTTAATTTTTCAGTGCTCGTTATGCATTCTTAACTCTCGTGATAAACTTACAGGTAGCCTTCAAAATGAGCTAGAATTCGCTTGCTGTTCGCCATGCTCTCAGAGGTGCTTTTCTGTACGAGTTTCTCCAAGGTCGCGAAACTTGTCGTAACTTGTGTGCCGTGTTAGTCGAGGACTCTGTCTCCTACACAATCGGAATCAAGAGAGGCAACGCCACACGAATTTGCGGCGACTCTCCAGCATCCTCAAATGAAGTGTGGAAGAGTGCCAAAATGTGGTTCAGTAAAGACTCGTTCAGTAAAGGCTGTAAAGGCGTAATTCTTCGAGAGCTTCTTCCAGATGTTGCCACTGTCAACTATTTGGGTAGTCTCTGGATTACCTACTACAGTGCCCTTCAAAAGTATAGACACCCCCTCGATTATGGTTGTTCTGGATTTTCTGGGCGATATGAGAAAAAGTCGACTAATGCAGTTTGATCAGGCGTGTAAGAAAACCTACAAGTAAACAATTTCAATCGGATCCGATGTTCGGCACTTGATTTAGAGGAGATAAATCAAAAATCGGAGCCTTCAAAAGTATAGACAGTTTTGGGTAAAGTTACTCTGGTGGCCGAAAATGGGTATAAAAACCAGTTTTCTTTTTGTTTTTGCTCCATTATTATTTTTTATTTCTATATGCCACGTGGTTTTTACTTATCCACCGCCGAACGAGCTCAAATCGACATTCTGATCGTTAGAGGAATCTCAAGATCTTCGGTCGTCCGCCAGCTAGGAAGGAATCTCAAAACTGTCTCTACCTATTTTCGCAATCCAATCTTGCTCCACGTTCCGGATTACTAAAAAACTGTCCAGTCGCGTACACCGCATTGTGCCCAACTCCACCAAGTCAGTCAACAGCAGCAAGACTGATCTTCAGCTTTCGGTGTCGGAAAACACTGTTCTTCGAGCCATTCACACTTCTGGACGCATGGTTCAAGAAGCCATGAAGTCGGCACCAAGACTGAAACCCGACCACAAAGCGAAGAAGCGATGAGGTAAATGCCAAGAATCTTTTCCAAGCGGAACAAAGGGGGCGGCTCGCTCATTGTGTGGGGAGATTTCACCGCAACGAGGAAGCTTCAATTGGTGTTCATTCCAAATCGGATGGATGCCGTGGCATAGCAACAAAACAGTTTGGTACCATTCATAAACTGTTGTCGTCGTTCAGAACTTGTTTCCCAACAAGACAATGCTTCATATGATGTTGCCAACTCCGCCTTGGACAGACCATCATGCTCACCGGGTGTCAATCCCATGGTAAACCTCTGGCCCATCCTTGCCCGAGCTGTTCACGCGAAATCGAAACAATACAACTCCGTTCAGAGTTTGGAAAAATGCCATCGAATGAGAATGGAACAATTTCAGCTCCCAACACCTTCAGAAGCTTGTAGATAGTATTCTAAGGCGAGTTTTTTGACCTAATTGCATCAAATGGAAACTGTATTGACTACTGTATTGACGATTGTAAAAATCGTTGACTTATTTGACTAATTCTAAAAACAGTCTATACTTGTGACGGCTCCGATTTTTGATTTATCTGCTCTAGATCAAGTGCCGAGCATCGGGTCCGATTGAAAATTTTTACTTGTAGGTTCTCTTACAAGCCTGATCGAATTGCATTAACCAATTTTTTTCATATCGCCCAGAAAATCCAGAACAGCCATAATCGAGGAGGTGCCTATACTTTTGAAGGGCACTGTAGTAGGTAATCCAGAGACTGTAGCCCAAATAGTGGAGCATCTCCCAAAAACTGACTCTCTCCAATATAATGAATTAATATGTCATTATAATTTTCAATGAATTCTTAGAACATGCCGGTTCAGTACAGTTGCATGTGGTATTCAGATATCATTCATATCAAACATTCTTCTAATCTCTTCTCGCTGCATGTTTGTGTCCCCCACCCATCCCCTTCTGCCCAGCCCGCGTGCCTCTCTCTCTCTGGGGGTTCTCTTCAAAACTGCAAACACCGTCTCATCGCCTGTGCCTCTACTGAAACAGCCGGCATCGGTTCTAACTGCCCATTGCGCGTGCGCTCTATTGGAGGCCACGCGGTTCTCAAGACACTGAGTATCGACTCACGCACAGTGAAAACGATACGGAGTCGAACCGTATCTACACGCATCTCCATCGCAACTGTTTAGGCCACTGATGAAAGTGTTTTTTTGCCATTTTCACCCGTTTTTTCTGCGAGTATACTTTCCTTAACTATTTCGGTCGTCAAGATTTCTTAAGTGATTTTGTAGCATCTACTTGTCGAGTTACATTTTTCAGAAATGATAATAAATTTGATTATCGATTGATAGTGACCATTATTTTATCGGCAATCGTTTCTGTAGATGTAAAGCCCCATTTCCCAAATATTATAATTTTTCTTTAATCCATATTTGTCGATAATTAGAATATTATTATAATAATAACCGTAAAAAGAAAAAAATAAATTGTTTAATATTACAAAAAAAACTCTTTTACAATAGCATATATTTAATACGTTCAGTACGCATTAATATATAATATTTATACGAGGAAATGGTGAAGGTTCAGTGGCAAGACGCTGCAATTGTTGTAGACTGGGAGAGAGAAGGAGAAGTGCATTATCCGAATGAAAAATCTTCCTTTTTTTGTTAAAACTGAGAATATGCGGTCTTCCTTTAAGCATCGTGTGATGAACAGCTTTTAAATGATTTTTTTTCCAATTTTGAAACAGTTTTCTTGTTTCAATATCCAATTTTTTGGCGGGCCCACAGAGCGCGCATAGGTAGAACCCACCACATGCCCCTGCCGTAGTTTCGTCATCACAATTTCGAAATTTTTCCCGATGAATTGTAGATTTCGGTGTGTTTTTTGGCGTTGACTTGGAAAAGAGCACAGAGAATGCGGCGACAGTAAGACACCGTAGAGTGAGCAAGGCGATGTGGCTCCCCATTACATTACGGTGTCTCGCATAACTCTGATTGATATCAGATTTTTTTTTTGAGAGACAGTTCCATAGAACACTACGAGATCTACTTTTTTCTAGTTTATTGGGAGGGGGGGGGGAAAGGAGAGTGCAGGCTTGAACATCTCCATTTTTTTCTACTCTTAATTTCCTCTGCCATGGACTTGTGCCCCGATTCTCTTGGCTTCTATTGACTTTAATTTAGCTCTGACTATTACTGATAAATTCAAACGTTCGCAATTGAAGGGTACCAAATATGTCTGACGATCATCACGACGACGAGCACTTCCACACCGGAGACTCGGGAGCCGCCGCCACCTTCCCAAAGCAGTGCTCTGCTCTCCGTAAGAATGAGCACGTCATGATCAAGGGTCGTCCATGCAAGGTTTGTTATTTGGATTGAATTTTTGCACAAGTTTTACAGTTTGTTAAGCACTTGAAATTCAAATTCATGGAAATAAGAGAGAAAAGTGCAATGACTGATTTGGATAAGTTTCGGCTGAAAATTCGTGATGCCAACTTTTTACTCGCTGAGCACTTTTCTCTATTTTCCATAGAAAAATTTTGTAGTTTTGAGGACTTTAACATTTAGCAAACTCAAAAAAGGCTGCCTCAGGTAATGAATCCAGCATAAATGATTAATGAACCATGTCCTATATCAATGCGAACATTTTTCTACTATAGATCGTCGAAATGTCGACCTCGAAGACTGGAAAGCACGGTCACGCTAAAGTTCACTTGGTCGCTATCGACATCTTCACTACCAAGAAGCTTGAAGATATCTGTCCATCCACCCACAACATGGATGTTCCAGTTGTCAAGCGTCGTGAGTACTTGGTAAGCCACTGATTTGCGCTAGTCATTCTCGGGCTCATATTCAATATGTTCGATGTTCAGTTAATGGCTATCGACGACGGATACTGCTCCCTCATGGACCCGGAAACCTGCGAGCAAAAGGATGATCTTAAGCTCCCGGAGTCGGAAATTGGAAACCAAATCCGTGAAGCCTACGAGAAGGAGGAGGGATCCGTTTTGGTACAAGTTGTCTCCGCCATCGGAGAGGAGGCTATCCTCGGATGGAAGGTCAGCACCAAGGAATAAATCGTCAAATGGAACCCACCCACTTCCCACAATACCAGCTGCTCATTGAACACCCCTGTTTCCGCCTCCTCCTGTCCACCCCCCCCCCCCTGAAAACTTTCACTCTGTGAATGGTGCCACCCATCTTCCGTTTCCAGGGAGTGAGTCCTATCCATCATCAAGTGCTCGTGTTACTTTTCCTTGTTTTAATTAATTTTAATTTTGATTTTTTTTCAAGACTGCTGAGATTTAACTACAAATAAATTGTCAGAAAATCTTGAATCGAATTCTATATTTGTTCCACAAAATTTCTATTTTTAGTATCATCCCGCCTCCTCGAATTCACTGAATTTTCGCCTTTTCCCACCCATCATCACTGTTTTTTGATCCGTAGGTAACTCTACCAACTAACTCGTCTCTGTTCCATCATCTTGCTTTCTCATGCACACATGCACAACAAATGACTCGATTTGATTTATGAATGAAGTTGCTCGGAGAGCTGATTTTCGATTGACAATCATTTGATTCTGAATTCAGAAATAAACTAGGAGCAGAAAGATGCGGGAGGGCGGGAATGAGAGAAGACACAATTTCATTTCCGAAATCGCAAAAGATCTGATGTAGTCAGTCGCTTCTTCTTCGTCTTCTTCATTTTTTAGTTTTTGAACCTCATTGCATCGGTAGTGTCTCCGAATTTCAGATCTCAGCATTGAGCAACCTTCTTCTAGCTTGTAGAACAATAGAGCCAGTGTCAGTCAGTCCCCAATAAAAGCGCACCCACGTTTACGCTTCTCTTTTAACATTCTGGAGAAGCACACCAATAGTGTTTTATTTTTAAAGTTAGAGAACGAGAAATAGAATATATATTCTCTTCAATTCTTGGTTTCAGAGGAATGAAATAATCGTTTTCTGAATGGCCAACAAAAGTTAATTTTTCATAACTTTAATTCTCGGAATTTGCCATGAGCATCTCAGAATGTTGCTTTCTTGCCGAGATTTTGATATCCCATTCCAGGAAATCACATTAGTGAATACCAACGATGCCACAAAATGCTCGATGACAATGGACGACATCAGTATATTTTGAAGAGCGTCATCTGAATATGTGTTCAGCATTCGAATTCAAAACGAACAATGAGCAGCAACGGCTGATTTATGCAGCTCAGCTTTAGCTCCCCTCATTCACCACACGTAATTGCAGCCAGAAGTATTTCAATAGCCGGGTGTTCTGTAGAAAATTGAATTGTTGTACTAATGAAGATTCAATCCGAATTTGAATCGCCTTTTATAGCGCTTTCTTTGTGGAATTCTTCTTGAACATTTACGTTGGTTTGCAGGTTTTTTATTCAAGCAAATGAGCTACGGTAGTGACCAATGAAGCTCATATCACATGCACTCCACATTGGTGCTTTTCTACGGAAAACCATCAGTTTTCAGTATCTGCTATGATGACGAAAATTTCCTTATTAGTTTAGAAGTTTTTGAGTGAAATCTTCAAAAATGTAACTTCATTTTTGTAGGCGACAAAGTTCTTGTACGCAATAGACCCCCCCCTTTAAAATGCTAAAGAGAGCCAAAGAGGTGGTCAAGCTTTCCATAAGTATAGGACGCCTTTTGGTGGAGTGCGAAGAAGTTGGTCAAGCTTTCCATAAGTGTAGGATGAGCTTTGGTGCAGTGCCAAAGAGTTGTTCAAGCTCTTCACCATTCTGAGACAAATTTTGATCTAATAACAAAGTGTTGATCAAGAATGAGAAATAGCGTCAAACTTGTTACAAATTTGGTTCACCTTCTCTTTTCACTTATTTGAGTGAACAGAGTTTGAGACTATAGCAATATCGCAAAGCTGATATTTTTCCACTGAAAATGTTAAAATGTACCATTTCACATAACGGTACCGTGAACTAATGCTTGACACTGGCGCACATTCTCACGTGTTAACCATTTCCAATTGAGACTACATTATTGATACTTGCAATCCGTCCCCAATAGTGTTACGAACTTATTACTTACTTACTTAGTTACTTAGTCGATCCGTCAATCGCTTGTGTGAGCGCGGATCACAGCTAACCATGCCTTGCGGTCTTGGGCGATGGTTGTCCATGAAGTAGTCAATCGATTTCCTCGGTATATTGAGACTTCTTTACGTAGTGAGTCGGACCATCTCATGGGGGGTCGTCCGACAGGTCGTTTTTGATCTCGAGGAATCCATTCTTGTATCAGTTTTGTCCATCTTCCGTCATTTCTTCGCATAATGTGCCCGGCCCATCCTAGTTTCTTCTTTTTGATGTATTTGAGTGGGTCCGTGACTTGGGAGATTTTTCGGATGTCATCGCGGTGCAAGTCTCGTTGGCGTTGTTCCGTGAGGGTCATTCCAATTAATCTTCTTTCTAGTGATGCATGCGTCACACGGAGTCTTTCAGCGAGATTCTGTGTAAGGGACCACGTTTCAGATCCATATGTGAGCGCGGGAAGAACGATGGTATCGAAAAGTTGAGCTCGAATTCGGGGACAGGTGAGAGCGTCGGTGGTATTTTTGATGTTGTTGAACGCGGCCCAGGCTGCCCGTCTTCTTCTGTGGAGTTCAGGTTCTAGCTCATTTCGCGTGTTGAGTAGCCTGCCAAGGTAGACATACTCGTCCACGTCTTCGATTGTTGTGATGGTTGTGTTGTTACTGATGATCACCGGATGTGTGGTGGCGTACGTGTTTCTCAACACTTTGGTTTTGTTAGTATTTATTTGGAGTCCTACTTTTTTGCACCTTTCTGTGAACTCTTGGATCATCTTGCTGGCAGTTCTTGGGTCGTTTGCGACAAGAATGATGTCGTCTGCGAATCTCAAATGGGTGAGATTTCTGCCATTGATCCTTATTCCAGGCACGTGAGCGTAGTCATCGTCGTGTCCTTTCAGGTGGTTCCAAGACAATTGTCCGAGGACGAGCTCTAGACAAGCTGAGAAGAGGTTTGGTGATATTGGATCACCTTGGCGTACACCTCTTGTGATGGATACCTCAACTTGTCTGTGGAATGGTGTGAAGGTGGTAGTGCAGTTTGTGTAGCACTCTTTGAGCAGGTTAATATAGACTGTTTCTACTCCTTGTGCTCGAAGGCTTTCCCATATCGCTTTTGGTTCCACACTGTCAAATGCCTTGTGGAAGTCAATGAAGACAAGTGTGAGCGGGATATGGTACTCGCGGCCAACCTCGAGCAAGCGTTGTACTGAGTGTATGTGGTCGATCGTTGAGAATGATCGACGGAATCCTGCTTGCTCGACAGGCTGGGCTTCTTCTAGTGTTTTTCGTACTCTATTTAATAGACATTTTGAGAATGTCTTATAGAGTACTGATAGAAGGCAGATAGGCCTATAATTCTCCAAATGTTCTCTGTCTCCTTTTTTGAAGATCAGAGTAGTGTTAGAATTTTTCCATTTCAATGGAACTTTTCCGCTTTCTAAATACTTCGAGAATCGTCGTGCGATCAGGCTAATGACATTGTCATGACAGCTCTTGAGAAAATCTGCCGTGGTTTTATCATCGCCTGCTGCCTTCCCGTTTGGGAATGAATTGAGGGCAGTTCGCACTTCTTCTGGGAGGAACGGTGGTGCTGGTGGTGGTGTTTCCGTTCTGATGGGGGTGTTGGTTGATGTGGGAGAAGAGAAGTTGCTGCTGAATAGTTTCGAGTACAGGGTGGCAGCCATGTACTGTTACGCAACTTTGCGTGGATTCTGGCGCATGAGCACAAGTCGCTACTGTATCAATTTTATTTTTTATTAATTATTACATATTTATTATTATGTTTTTCAATTTTCTGGTCGCAACTTCCATTTTTAAGGTAATGGCGGCTGCTTCACCCCATCGTGGTTCTATTATTAAAATGATGCAGCAGGGTGTGTCGAATTCGGAGATCGCTAAACGGCTGAACGTCAACCGAATGCTTGTTCATCGGACTGTCATTCGCTTCCACCGTCTTCGTACACTTGATAACCGTCCAAGATCGGGTCATCCTGTCACTGTGACGACGCCAAAAGCTGTGAAAGCCGTTCAAGAAAGAATTCGAAGAAATCCGGAGCGAAGCATGAGGAAGCTTGCTAAAGACTTCAAAATGAGCCGATATTCTATGGGAATCATTGTCAAAGAGAAGCTGAAGATGACTTCGTACCGTATGCAACACGGCGCATTCCTCACCGAGAAAAACAAAGCTCTCCGAATGCAAAAAGCTTTTTCACGGCACGCACTCAGGCACGCACCTCTCGACACTGTTCACAGACGAGAAAATTTTCACCGTCGAAGCTAATAAGAATGGCCAAAACCATCGGATTATTTCAAAAGACTTTCAAACTGCCTGTAAGAACGGAAAAATTCTCAATAAGACATCTCATCCGTCTTCAGTCATGGTTTTTGGTGGAATTTGCTCCGATGGCAAAACCCCGCTGATTTTTGTTGATTTTGGAGCCAAGGTGAACCAAACTTACTACAGAAAACACATTTTAGAGGCTGCAGTTCTTCCGTGGTCCAAATCGCATTACGGAAACCGACCCTGGTGCTTCAAACAAGACGGCGCACCGGCTCATCGCGCCAAGGCCACTCAGCAGTGGTGCAAAAACAATTTTCCTGAGTTCATCTCCTCGTCAGAATGGCCAGCGTCGTCACCCGACCTGAATCCTATGGACTACGCCGTTTGGGGATATTTGACCCAGAAGGTTTCCATCAAAAACTACGCAAATTGTAGCGCTCTGAAGGTCGCACTTGTGAAAGCCTGAGACGAAATGGATGCCAACTACCTGCGTGCCGTGGTGGACGCTTACCCGAAGAGATTGAGAGCGGTGGTGAAGGCCAAAGGAGGGCGATTTGAAAACTATTGTTAACACTTGTTTTTGTATCATTTCAATAAACTTCTGTCCAATTTTGGTGAAAATTGAACTTGTTTGAAGACATTTATAACGTTTAAAGCGTGTAACCGTATTTGGATGCCACCCTGTAGAACTTCTGGATCTCCTGTTCCATCTTTGTCCTAGAAGTGATTCTTTCGCCGCTCGCTGGAGACTTAAGGCAAGGTATTTGAGATTTATACTCTGTTATGTCTCTCGCTACCTTCTTAAGACTCCTTCGTTGATTAGCGGCATTTAGTAGACGGGTTCTGGCGAATTCTTCATGGTCTTTCTCGACAGCTTCTCGACATTCTTGAGACAGTGACTTGAAGCTTGGGTCTGATCTGTCTGTGAAACGCCGTTTGGTTAGAAGCTGACGAGTTGCTTCCGAGATTCTTCTGTGTACGTGGTTGGATGGCCTTGTTATTGCTTTGTCTTGTAGATCCTTGAGTACGTCGATTAGATTTTCATAATCTTGATCAATGTCCGTATTTGAATCTATTTCGACTGTGGCACTGAGCGTGTGCGCAGTGTTCGGGTCCAACTCTCTCTTTGGAAGCTTTCTTCGCTTGACCTGCTCGTATCTTGCGATGTTGGTGTTGAAGTGCAGGTGGCTGCGAAGTAGACGGTGGTCACTACCATTTGTGAATGATGGGAGCACCGACACATCCGTCACAAATTTTCCATTTCCCAGTATATGGTCGATTTCATGTTTGTGCTTCTGGTCGGGGCTGATGTGTGTCCATCGTCTATGCATTGGCTTTTTGAATTGCGAGTTCATGTGCCATAGACGATTTGATTCACAAAAGGTAGCTAATAATTCGCCACTTTCGTTTCTTGGTTCCATTGAATTTGTGCCAATGTATCGTTCCGTGTCTTTTCTTACACCCAATCTAGCGTTGAAGTCGCCTATAATGAGCTTGTACCTGCTACGGCAGGTTAGATAGGCGTCTTGAAGGCTGTCATAGAAGTCAGCGAGTTCCTCTGGATCGGTATCAGCGACAGGTGCGTACACCTGGAAGATGGTACAGCTGAGTTTCCTTCCTACTTGTAAAGTAAGGTAGCCGATGCTATGGTTGAGGAACTTGACTTCTATGATTTTTGGGAGGAGGGTGCTCTTAACGATAAAGCCGATCCCTCCTGACACGGAACTACAATCCGTCCCCAATAGTGTTACGAACTTATTGCAAACTGAAAATTGCTGCTCAAGGATGGCCACAAATTGTAGATCTCATTCCGTCAAGTAATGTAAGTGTACATTGGATACCCATTGCACAATTTTCGATCGGACCTGAAGCTATTAACAGGCAAGAAGCAAGAATTTTTCTAGCGTTGACCTTTCTTCGAACTGTTTAATAAACCTCTCAGGACATCTTAAATATGCTTCTGGTAGGATTGCGGTGAAATCACTTTCTGAAAGGTCGCTGGAGTACAATGACGACTACTTCTCGACGATATGACACGAAATTTATCAGATTGTGCCATTAGCAATGTTTCAGAAGAATCTGAGCCACATTGAGATCTGTTTCATGCTCTTTCCTTGGAAATGTAAGTCGTATTGTGGAGTTTCAGTTGTTTTTTCTGTAAAAAAGAATGAAGCTTTCTTTCGCAAAAACATAAACAAATGTGAGATAAAAAGAATTAGAATAAATAAAAAAGGAAATCAAAAAAGATCACCAAAAAAGTCAATATTCGGCGGTTGGCGCGAAACTCAGGAACATCTTTTTTGTCGCTCTCCATAGTCCTCAGTGAGACTCTAGAAAAAAGTTGTCAAAGGTGTAGTTTTACGGGTGAAGATTTCCCGGAACCATTCTTCAGAACAGTACGCATTCTCAAAGCTAGACACTTTCAACAGAAAATCTCTTTCTGCAAATCTTAGTGCAATATACTATAGTTAAATGGGAAGAATCTAGTTTAGCGTGGTCCCTATGACAAACGGATGAATAAGCCTTTTCCGTACTTCTAAAAAACTACGCAAACAATCGCTGTAACCAGACAATAGCGCGCCAAAGTATAATCCAATATGGAAATACGCTTAAAAGAGCAGCATGACAACGCTTTTCTAACAGCCGCTGGAGTACTAGGAAACAGAAGCCGTGAATCAAAACAAAATAAAAGAAATAGGCGGTCCCCCCCCCCCCCCCGTTGTTCTCATATTCACTCATTCTCCCGACGGACTTCCCGTTCGTAACTAACAAAAATTGTCTTTCTTTTCCTGCCTTTTCCTTTAGTGAAAGCATGGAATAACAACTACGATTATTCCATGCTGTCACATTTCAATTTTTAATCGTTTTCTTTTTCCTTCATATCAATTATATTTTCAGGAGTTTTTCTCCGAAAAGCCCACTGCTACTAAAAACATTTTCACATGCAAATTTTGTCACATAGCGTTTCTCTTCCCCTCTTAGTTTTACAGCAACAAATTTGAATTTCCGCTTCAGTTCGTTTCGTTTTTTTGTTTCCACTTGAACATGAATCTGCATACATCGCCATGCTAATGGCACTGAAAAATATGATGAATGAGGTTCATTTTCCGTGTTTTTTCTTGCTTCAGACACTTTCAGACACGAGCATACTTTTTTTATTTTTCAGCTCATTACTATGGAATATGACTTAAATTCTGATGATGTGGTGTTTTTCTTCTATGAATCATTTCGCGATCTCTTTTTTTAATAATTTCAAGCTCCAACGAATGAGAATGATTTGAAAACGATGAAGCTTGCGAATTTTAATCAAAATTGAAAATTTAGAAATTCGATTAAGAAAGTCAGTCCATAATTAGAAAATTCGAGCAACTTTTTCAAATGTTTCTATTACATATTATTCAATGGCTTCTTACGAAAAGGTGGCAGAAGTTACGGAAGCAAAAAAGCTTACAAGGAAACGTTAGAATGCTGAAGAAAAATTAAGAACAAAATAAATAGATCATAAAATATAAAACCACGGAATTTTAGTTTTTCGTTTTTGTGCTGCACATTATGAATTATTTTTTTTAACGACGCCATTCTCAAAATATTGTTTTCAGCAACATTTTTTTAAGAATGGGCCTTTCTAGCTTTCGGCCTTGGACTCCCATTTTACTCCGTTTAAAAAATGAGCAGTCTTCGGCAAGCGACCGACTACGATCGCAGTTTTTTATGAAATTTTCCTTTTTAGCCACGATCACGCTCTCCTTAAAAAAATTCTTTATAAGCTTAACCAAAATACAAGGCCAAGGCTTTCAAAGGCTGACGCCTAGTTGACAGGCTGGAAATACTAATAATTTCGGTTCAAATCTCGGCTATACCGCAGAAATGTAATTTGTTCATTTGTTAAACAACGATAAGATTGAGATTTAGGCCGTATTTATTCTCAATGGATGAACAGACAGTCTGCAGTTAGGGAGCCCAACGTTCTACAGCGGAAATTTTTTAGCCAAATTCATACGCATTTCCTTCTTAAAGAAACTTTTTCGCCGATCGGAAGTCACGAGTTTTGCTTTTTTTTTAAAATAAAAATTTTAGTTTGAAAGCATTTTCAGCAAGTTCAGTATATTTCAGATTGGTGTTTTTTCTGAATTGCTTGTGGTTTATAATCTTAAGGAGTTCACGATATTCACTGGATTCCAAATTTTTTCGAGAACCTATTTTTCTACTTTATCTTTTAATGCATTCATTTTTTTAACAGAATACAATTTCTATGTGTTCAGAATTTATAGTTCATTAAAGCCATATTATAGACCAGGTACAGAAATGGTTCCACGAAATGAAAATATTTCTGAAAATTGAAGTTGATTTTTTAAATTACGAGGGCTGCGACTATGGCTTTTTGATATCAAAACTGAATTTTTAAAAGGGAACGCAGCATGAAAAGCTACGCATTTAAAGAAGTGCATGAATACAATTGGGAGTAAATATATCTGCGCGGCCGTAACACGAGCATTTTCACAGGAGACTCACATATTGAAAATTTTACAATCCCTTTTCCGAAATGTTACCGGGGTATTCACAACAGCGACAGAAAAATGGAGAACAACAACTCTGTAAAATTTTTAAGTGTTTATAAGAGTCAACCAAGTCGTGTAAAATAGAAAAATAGAAATAAACGTCTTCATTTAAGTTTTGCTTCACAACAACAGGCGTGAACATTTTGAAGCATTCACAAAATATTCAAAGAAATAAATATTTTTAAAAAATAAGTTGAAAAACGTTATTTTTAAAAAATATTTTTTTGGTGAATATGTTAAATTTTCATTCTTGTAATTAGTGTTTTAAATGTTACAGCCAAAGCTTAACTGCTTCCTTTTTAAGATTTATGTTACCGAAACACTAAACTTGCGACAGTATTTTGGGCCAACACAGTCCAAAGTGGGGGGGGGGCTTAGAATTCAAATATTTTTTGAGAATGCATAAATTATTACTCAGCTTATCGGAATTTCAAGGTATGGGGAAGAGAGAGAGATTAAAAGAGCAGGTGATTTATGATATTTTTTAAATTAAATAACAAAATAAAGAGGTGAAAATACTTCACGACAATACTTTTTTATAATTTGTAACATTAACAAACACTTTTTAAAGAAAAAAAAACTTACTAATTTGAGTGATAGATTTTCGAGAGCTTTTAGCAGATTTCTATTTATTTTAAGCGTTTGCAGATGTTTTGAACATGGAGATTTGACGTTTCCGACATCAGATGACTAATATTCTTTCACTTTCATAAGTAGGGAATGGATGTAAACTAATAAAAGTCGAGGAAACATTTGAAAATCGAAGTGATACAGTAAGGGCCCCACAGTTATTTCGGAGCATCGTTGCAAAAATAATGAAAAAAAAATATTTTTTTAAAGCTAATATCACGTTCGCTAATTGAACCGAGTAAAAATAATCAAATTAATGGAATGCAATTCATGGAAAGAAAGGTATAAGAAACCCCAGAGGAGGTGTACCCGGGTGGAGTCCGCAGACATCTTTCGAGATGACGAAAGCGAAAATGCTGTCAATAGAAGATTAATCCTCATGATAGTTTCCGTTTATACCCTGACTACCACATTCTTTTTTATGACATTCCGTGTTTTTCTTCCTTTTTTAATGAGTAATCACGCGAATCCTTATAACACGGTGTCTTTTTCGCAGAGCACTTGGTGTCGGCAAATCCCTTTGGATTCTAGATGTTTCAGACCCATGAGTTGATCAGTTTTCTATATATTTAGCTGCATTTTTGCCAATTTTACAGAATCTCACTCATTTTATTTGGGCTCTGGGCTGGAGATTGAAAGTTTTCATGCTGATGCTCAAAAATCGCAGCGCTAACATTGATTCTATAGTCTTATGGACTCGTATTCTATCCACGTTTGAAGCAATCCATCGATGCAAATCTTTGCGGAAAGCATACGGCAACATGCCGTGCCAATATAACAACATATTGCCATGGGAAACTTGCTCAGTTGCTGTTTAGAACTGCCAATTAAGTACTGCGCGAAATGGCAAGACGCTGTGCGAAAAGAGTCGAGATAGTTGACTCTAAGGGAATATGACTGACTCCTTTGATTCCTTGCTCGGTTTTTTCTATTGTTTGCATAAGAATTTTTTTAGTCATGCTCAAACTACTCGAAGTAAATCAGTGGCCTGCGGTAGCTTAAGCTGTACAAGAAGTGATATTTCAGTGGGAAACTTTTAAATTTCAGCTTGCAGAAATGAGTCTCTGAAATTTTCTGTGAGCACTTTACACACCTAAAAATTCAGATTCGACATCTTTTTTCTATAGTTTCATTGAAGCCTGGAAAAAGTGCAATTAGAGTGTCTGCTCTTCATAGAGCTCAAGCACTCTTGTCTGAAATTGCCGAGAAAAGGTGTCAACTAAAAAAATCCGGTTTATATGTGAAAAGTGCACACAGAAATTTTCAGAGATTTTCAGCTTCTATTAAATCATTTACGCGATCTGAAATTTCAGAGTTTTCCACTGAAATATCACTTTTTGTGCATCCGTATACTGCTGTGAAATGACCTTTTTGGTGATAATGCTTTAAATATGAAGCATTAGGAATGAGCAATATGCTCCAAAATATTTGAGGTCATTGGAAAAAAAGAGCGATTATGCAAGTGCTGAAATGCATTTTCAGCGACAACACAGCAATTTCAGCAGAATTTTTTCTCATTTTCAGCGCGACTTTTTCGGAAAACATGCTGACGTATGCCCGATTCTATGTGGATTCTTTAAAATGTTTCAAATACGGCATCAGAAAAAAGATTTCAAAAAAAAGTATAAGGATTGCCCTATAAAATATGTATGTACACTATTTATTCCGCGTGCCGCAAGTTCTATCCCTCTTCATTGGATATTGACTCTGACGTCTTCTTTTTTTAGTCAAAAGTAGCAGAGTTCACTTAACTTATTCTGGTGACACGCGATTTTCATCAAGAGTTTAAATGATTACAAGTCCATCTCTATTCGGAAACACTATTTCCAAGATTTCAAGAATTATTCAAGTTTCAGCCTAGTTTTCTTCTTCTAGATCTCAATGAATCATTTATTTCTCTTTGGGAAAGCGTTATGTAGTAAATGGAGGTCAGAGACCGTCACATGGCTCTATTTAAACATACTCAGTGAAGTTGCAAAAGCCTAGAACAAGTCTCCCACCAACTTTCGTTACATTTTGAAGGGCTTGACCAACTGTGGTCACTCCACTGAGCCCCTCCCCCCAACTAATGTTTAGTCTTGACTTGCGGAAGGTTTGGTCTAATCTTTCGAAGCGCTTGCCCATTTCCTTTTCGCCAAAGTTTGGCCAGAATTTGTGAAGCGATTGACCAACTCTGACGACTTCACTAAAGTTTAGCCTTGACTTGTGGAGTTTTACAAAGAAAACAAATCCTTTTCGTGTTCTTCTTAAAATTTCACAACTTGAACGATGCTTTAACTGTTTCAGATTTCAACAAATGCTTAAACAAAAGGCTCAATCTGTCAAGTACCCGAGAAATTCTCGCCCAGGAAAAGGTTAGTCATTTTTTAAGTTGCAGAAATGCTTCAGCCTCTAGAGCTAGTATTCTTGACGCTGATTTCTCGTACAAACATGAATTAGACATGAGTTTTTTATTGAATTTTCGAAAAGCGCAAGCTGGAGAATTTGTAATTTCTTCGAATTTTCTTAAATTCCTTTGAATCTTCTGGATCCCGGACTTAAGCCTGGCGTAATCCAGAAAAATCGAATGGATTAAAAGAACATTCATAACAGACATGCTCAATGAGCAGCATCACTATTCTCAGTCCTTGGAGTCGAACCTTTCTTCTCATAATGCTTCTGATCGATGCATTTCACTTCTTGAACATAAGGAAAGTCCCTCCTCAGCTCTACTGGTGATGTTTGCAAAAGCAATGACGGATCTTAAGGCTATGGTCCGCAATTTTGCACATAAGGATTCAGAGGAGCTTAAGAAAATTCTAATCGCTGAAGGGGAGATATTGAGTGCCGATTGCCTGCGTGACAATCAGAGTAGGGCGGAATTGGATTTTGAGAACTCGGAATCCGGAATCCGGAAAACGGAAAAAATTTTTTTCACGGAATCTGGAATCCGGAATACGGAATGTAAAAAACGGCGGAATGCGGTAAACGGAATTTTAACCATCAATGAGGGAATCAAATGATGTAAATGCGCTCTGTTCGCAAAAATTTTTGCGGGAGTTCAAAAAAGTATACTTTTCACAACAATTGAGAATAAAGTATTAGAACTCATAGTTGGGCGGAATTGGATTTTGGGAACTCGGAATCCGGACAACGGAAAACGGAAAAAAAATTTTTTTTCACGGAATCCGGAAAACGGAAAATAATTTTTTCACGGAATCTGGAAAACGGAAAACGGAATGAAAAAACGGCGGAATCCGGAATTCCGCCGTTTTTTCATTTCTCTGATGACAATCCAAGAGTCTTCGGACTGCATTCCAGATTTGAAGCTCTCTAACAAGTTAGGGAATTTTGATGACATGCAGAAAAATTTGACTATTTCCAAAGAAGTTACACTGTTTTTTTTTCGAATGCATCTGTACTACGTGCGTACAGAAAACGCTTCCCGAGCTCTCCGGCGCACTACCCTCAGAGTTCGAGTGCTTTGGTGGCCTAATACTTTTGCCGACCATACGTCACCTTGGGGGATCTTCCCAGCGCACTGCTCACCTTCGCTCATGATGTAGCTGCATAGCAGTTGCTCATCTTTTCTCACATAATGTGCTGTGGTATCTGGGGGAAACTTTGCTAATTCTCGCCCAAGCTTCGCCCGTTGCTGTCTCGTCTAAACCCCACCGCTCTAAACATGGGGTAGCCAATATCTCTGACAAACGGACATCCGGGAATAGTAACAGAAAAACTAAGATATTTGTCTGGAAAAATGATATTTGAAATGTGAATCGCCACATTTTTGATTGAACTAGACAGCTTCAAAGGCAGACAACCTCCAACAATGTTCGCCGGAAATTCCCCAAAAATTCGTGTTTTTTTCGTTTTCTGAAATGACGAAATGCGAAATGGCGTGGCAATGAGTCAACAAAAGTGTCACAATATGGAATCCTTTTTTCAAGAAGAGCCCTCTCAAAATAGTACGTGAAATGAAAAAAAACGAAAACGTGACAAATTCATGCGTTACGCCATTTTCTCTCTCTCTCTTTTGTTATTGGCTTTCGAAATAATTTGTGTCGCCCCAATTTTATTTAAAATAAAAACAAGCGTCGGCTTAATAATAAAAATACGAATTCTCTTGCCCCATCCTACCAATTTTGTTTAGCTTTCAAAGCTATTTTCAAAGCTTTTTTATTTTTCGATTTTTCTTCCTTTTTATGATTAATTAACTGAAGAGACTCACATAAATAGTAGCGGCCACTGAAATATCCAAAATTTGGCTTTCAGCTGTAACTCTTTCGAGAGAAGATCTGGAAACGTGAGTTGAACTGTTGAAACGTTGCATAATGTGCCAGAAGAATGATGCAATATAGCTTTTATCGATTAGATCTTTGAAAAATGCCAAAAAATTCCATTTTTCGATTTTCAACAAATTCGGTTTATTCCGATTTTGTAAATGTTGTAAATGAGGTAATAAACAGTAGAAATAGTTTATAAATGATCAATATTTAGTTGCAAACCATCGAAAATCGAGAGCAGCTTGAAATCTTCTTGGAATGGCCTCCTGGGGCTTTTCATCGCATTTCGTTCCGTATTTTCGTATCTTTTGATCAGTATATATGTATATATATATATTTCATTGATGAGATTCTCTCTCGACTTCGTCTCCCTACCTATGGCTTTCACGAAAGACAAAATAAGACCATCTCGTCTCGTCTTCGTCATCGTCTAGAATTCGTCTGACGCAGAGATAGACTTTGTGTTGGGCACATATATCTTAATTGACGACGTAAGACGAACGAAGACGAGACGAAAGTATTTGACGAAAGACGACCCGTTCGTGGAAGCCTTAGCCCTACCTACCTACATTACATCGTCTGGGCAGAATTAATAGCGCTCTAATTAGCCTTTCTTACGGCGTCTATCCGACGAACTTTTCCAAGTAAATGCCACGAAACCTACTGAGATTTGCAGTTTGCGTCCTTGGCACAATGAGAATATTGAAATTCATGAGAAATATGAGGGGAGCAATGGTGAGTGAGCCCCGATTGTGTACGCGGCCAAACAGTTGATGTTGATCACGGGCCGGCTTATAAATTCCTTCGTTTGTCAAATTATAACTTGAAAAAGACGGCGAATTGTTCCAATCGGTTAGCCCTATGAATCTATACACATTGGACATAATTCAGACGATTCCGTTTGAAACAGAATGAACCAAATGTCTTAGCACACTTGGTGCACACTTGATTCGTTGAAACCCGTCTCATTTAGAATACTTTCTGTTATTCTTCGTTTTTTGTTTTTTTTTTAAAGATTTTCTGTTGTTTTTCGCAGAACAGTCATTAATTTTCTTGATTAATATATGGTTATATAAAATATAACCATCCATTCCCTACTTATAAAAGTGAAAGAATATTAGTCATCTGATATCGGAAACGTCAAACCTTCATTTTCGAAAAATGTTTCAACGCTTAAAATAAACAGAAATCTGCTAAAAGCTCTCGAAAATCTATGACTCAAATTAGTAAGTTTTTTTTTCTTTAAAAAAGTTTTTGTTAATTTTTCAAATTGTAAAAAAAGAATTGTCGTGAAGGGGCAGAGTGAACATTAGCCCTCTCAATTGGAAAAATAACCCCCGTTCATGCTGAAAAGTTTAGATAATTGAGATAATGTATCTCGCGTGACCCCCACCGCCACGCAATGTCTGCCACGTCGCACAAGTGATGCAACAGAAATGATGCTGCTTCCCGCTTCCTATGCAAGTAATGTTGTACTGGATGGAATGATTTTTATAAAGAACGAATTGCTATATTAAATTAATGCGTTTAGTATTATTGAAATTGTATGGCACTGTATCGGTTGGAATAATTTTGAACCTGGTATCATAGGCAGTAGTTTGGGGGGGAGGGGGTTAAAGTTCCTGAGCGAGGGGTTCATCTGCTTCTAGTGGGGTTATAAGATTTTGTTCACAACCCCCTCCTGTGAAATTACACCCCCAAAATCAACGAGGGGAGTTTATGTTCACTGACTTCAGCCCCCCGCATAGGGAAACTGCTCCCCCACGCACAAACCGTGAATTTAAATCCCCCACAGAAAAATCTACTACGGTGGGGGCCCAAACATTTCCTTTGGGGAGCTCAACTTCACCTTGGGGGTGACCAATTACACTTGTGGGGGGTTAAATGTGTGTGGGGGGCTTATGTTCACTATCACCGTCGTGAAGTGTTTTCACCTTTTTATTTTGTTATTTAATTAAAAAATATCATTAATCACCTGCTTTTATTAATCTCTCTCTTCCCCATACCTTGAAATTCCGATAAGCTGAATAATAATTTACGCATTCTCAAAAAATATTTGAATTCTAAGCTCCCTACCGATTCTACCGATTCAACTGTGTATGGCCAAAGTAGTTTCGCAAGTCGAAATTTTATAAAATTTTCGAAATTTTCGAAATTTTACCATAAATTGTAAAAAGGGAGCAGTTAAGCTTTTTCTGTAACATTTAAAGCACTAATTGCAAGCATGAAAATTTACTATATTCAATAAAATGGCAACAATTTAAAAAAAATAAAAATTTTCAGACCATACTTTGAAAAAGGTTCGACTATTTTGCGAATGTCTCAAAAAGTTCAAACCACTTGTTTTGACGCAAAATATGAATGAAGGCGTTTATTTAAATTTTTCCTATCTTCTCCAACTTGGTTGACTCGTCTTTAAAATTTTTACATAGTTGTCATCATTTTATTTTTTCTGTCGTTGTTGTGAATAACCGAAGAATATTTCAGAAAAGCTCTGCTAAAATTTTTAAAATGCCCATTTTTTGTAAAAGTTCAAACATCTTAAAAAATTTTTTTTTTTAAACAAAAATGTGGATTTAAAATAATATCTCAGTTCTAGTTCTTTGTAAAATATATCAAGTAGGTAGCTAAATTTGGCAGAGGTTGTATGAAAATTGCAGAAAATGCTTAAAAGTCGTCAGCGCAGTAAATGAATGAATAAATTAATAAATTCATAAAACAAAACAAGGAAAACTGAGAGTTCTTGCTTTTGAAAACAAAAAAACTGACCATCCAGTTCGTATGAATGACAGAAATAGTGTTCAGAATTTAAATATAAATAGTCAACTCTCACGAATTCGACAGCTGAATGTATCAATGATGATTTAAAAAAGAAAAGAAAAATGTGCCAAAAATAGCACTATTCTAACCGTCTTCAAAACTAAAGCTATGGCTTAAAAAATATGCAAAATTGTATTATCCATCCGCGAGGACGTGAATTTTCAGTTTAAAGGCGCTGTTTGGGTCTCGTTAGAGGATAGCGTGTTTTAACGCGCTAATTTAAAAATTGCAAAAAAGCGCAAACACTGCGTTTGTGATTTATGCAGTATAATAAACAGTTTAAGAAATTTAACAATAAAAATTAATTAAAAAACATGATTTTCGAAGCAAAATATAGAAAAAATTTCAATATTCGCTTCAATTTTCGAAAAGAAATCACAAACGCAGTGTTTGCGCTTTCTAACAATTTCTAAATTAGCGCGTTAAAACGTGCTATCCCCTAACGAGACCCAAACAGCGCCTTTAAACGAAAAATCACGTACTCGCGGATGGATATTCAGATGATTCTGTTTTCAAGTAGGCTCAATAAAGTTTCTTGACCGACAACATTAGTCTGAAATCTCTCGGCCCGGCTGTTTAAAGCTTTCAAGTCCAATGCTCACGCTATTCATAGCTATACACCATTCCAGTTGTTATAGAAAAACGAGATCTACAATTTGCAAAGTTTTTTCGAGCCGCCATGAGCGTCCTATTCGTTCCGAATCACAAATATGCCAAAGAAAAAAAAATATATATTGGAGACACCGCTCTTCCAAATACTAGATTCTAGGCAGTCTAGCTAGCAATATGAAACTCATTTGACTTCTCATGAAATATTCGAACGCAGTCTGAAAATTACCGTTGAATTAAGTGTCTGCTTGAATTTGAAAAAGTTCATCCGAATCACTGAATATTCGTATATTCTCAAAGTTGGCCTTTTGATTTTCGACCATTTTTATCGGCATTTCAAATTCTAATCAAGTGCAAAACGATGCTCTAAATTATTTTTCCTTTATTCCCCTGGCTCATCTGATCTCAATCCTTCTATCCTCCCATATAATTCGCAATGTACGCAAAATAAAAAGCTTAGAACATTCTCTAACATGACGTCCGTAGAAGGGTGGGATCTATCAAGGGGTGATAAAAATAAGCCGAGTTCTTTTCGCCTTTTAAAAATTCTCATATGCTGCTCAATGGTTTTTAGCAGCTTTACTACATTTAATGCCCATCAGTCTATCAATTTTTTATTTTTGCCCAACAGAGCTCATTACCGGCACTCTTATTGCTTAATTTCCTTCCGATAGACGCACCCAATCAACAATACGAATTGTAGATCTCGAAAAGCGGTAAACTAGTCTTGATCTAGAATGTAGAGTGGGCTTGAAACGGACGGAATGCACGAAAAGTGTTAGGTAACTAAAGGTCCAGAGTTTGAACCAGATTGAACCTGTTCTTGCCATTAAATGATGTGATGAACCATTTCCCAGAAAATGGGTTGATTCACCTTGTTACGACGACAGTCGTATAAATAACGTGTAACGTATTGACCTACCCGTGACCCCCCGCCAAAATACGTTTGTCGTGTGTCTCTTTTCGTATGTACCCCGTCGGTCCCGCCTAAGAATTATCCTATATATACCCTCAGTTTTAGGAGTACCTCAGTGAACCCGATTCGGGTACTTTTTTAATTTTAATGTTAATTTTATTTAATTTTTACCGCGCAACCCAATTTTATCTGCGTCTAGGGGCGCTAATTTGTATCTCGCCGAATGTTGGGAATTGTCAACCCAACCATTTCAATATATTGTTCCCCCTATTTATCCCTGCCTCTTTCATACTTTCCTCCCACCTACATCCCTGTGTCATCTGTACAAAACACGCCCCTTTATGACTTGTACAGAACACGCCCCTTTATGACTTGTACAGAACACGCCCCTTTGTCACTTCTGTCCGCTTCACGACACATGGTCTTCATTCTGCTCTGTGAAGAGAAGCTAGCCGGCTTCTCATTCCCTTTTTTTTCCCCTTTTTACTTATACCTTTTGTTGCTCTTTATTCTTTCATTTATGAAATAAATGGTTTAATTACCCAAGTTTGAGGTAATCATTGTGCATTGGCCAACCACCAACAACATCTATCGATCGTAGCAATTTGTTTATGGTGCATCGACGATATTGATCGGCACCGGAACCATCATCGAAAGACCCGCGTGGCAACCACAGCAACAAAACCGACTAATCTGGTTAGTTCAATTTAACACCACTAGAAGTTATCTCACCGAGCAACTTCAAATTTCTTTCACTTGCACAAATCTATACTTCTACGCTTTTACGTACGTTCACGCACGTTCACGATCTAAGTAATGTTGAAGTCTCGCTTATCGAGTACAACTAAAAAGATAAATTCGCTGAACGCAGTCACCAAGAGCCTCATAGAAGGTGTCAAATTACTGGAGAACGCGGACTATGACTCTTATGTCAAAGAAGAAGCGACTATTTTTATGTCGATCGAGACACTTGGATCTAAAATCGAACAATTGGAGAACGAACTAAAAGTATTTGAGAAGGCGGAGAAGGAAATAGGTGATGATGTTGAACTAAACAAGAAATACGATGAACAAATTGAAAAAATACTCGATTCCCTAGAAAAGGGAAATGACGTCTGGTACAATCTCAAAGCTCATCGAATGAGATTAACCAATCTAAAACCGATTCCAGAAGGATCTGTAGAAGCCTTCGGTCGGAAAGTCCGAGATAATTATCCATCATCCCTACCCAAGATCGAAATTCCAAAATTCAATGGAATAAGATGGGAATGGCAAAATTTCTGGACAATCTTCAACGAAGTTGTCGGAAAATCAGAAATAAGTCCCCTGCTAAAGCTCAACACACTCGTCATGAACCTCGAAGGAGAAGCGAAAGAACTAGCAGGGAGATACCAATTAACGAGCGAAAACTACGACAAAGTGGTTAACCTTCTCAAGGAAAGGTACGCGAACAAAACCGCTACAGTCAATGAGCTTAACAAAAAGTTGCTGGAAGCTAAAAGCAACGATTTCAAAGTACCGGCGCAGAGAAAACTCTGGGATACGGTACGAACTATTCTGGACCAACTAAAAGGATTGGGACAAGAAACTGAGAGCGAAATGCTCAAGAATCTTGTAGTCAAAAAGTTCAGCTACAAGATTCAAGAAGACATATATAAAGCAAAACTAGATCTGAGAGATGACACAAAATGGACCATTGAGAAACTATCAGCGGACATTGAGTTATCGATCGAAAGATACGAGTATCTAGCAATGCAAATAGGCAGAGAAGACCAAAGGTTCGATAAGAAACCGAGATCTAAAACTACACTCAACGATTCTGAGCAACAATCACAGGACATGCCGGAATGTCTGTTTTGTAATAGGAATCATTATTCTTCGAAGTGCTGCGCAGTAACCGACATCAAAGATAGAATCAAAGTAATTGATCAGAAGAAAGCTTGTAAAGGTTGTTACGGCAGCGATCCAAAGCATGAGAAGACTGAGTGCAATAGACAATATTGGTGTAAAAATGAATGCATAGAAAAACACCATTACACACTGTGTCCAAAGACTAAATCTACGATCATCAATAAAAGTCAACCCAAGAATGAAGTTCGAACTTCTAGGACACACGCGAATGTTGCAAAAGTTCGAAAGGACAAGAAATGTAATATGAGCGAGAAAGTACAGGAAGAAAACGGAGCTAAATCCTTCTTAGCGACATTGAAAGCGGATGCATTCAATCAAAAGACTGAGAAATGGGACTCCATATCTATTCTAATTGACTGTGGAGCAAACCAAACCTTCATCGACTCGGACCTAATGAAGAAATTCCAACTAACATTACTGGAAGAACAAACACTGAAAGTTCAATCGTTTGGAGAATTGAGTCCTACGGAACAAATATACCAAAGGACAAGAATCAAGATGAAGATACCAAACGAAGTAATCGAAACCGACGCGCTAGTTACGAAAGTATTAGCAGGATCCATGAAGAAAGCACCGTTATTAAAAGAAGATACCGCATTCATCATGAAGAAAGGACTCAGGCTGAATGAGGACTCATTGGAGTCACAAGTCAGACCAAACATGATCCTGGGAACCGATTTCTTAAAAAAGATCTGGAAAGGAACGATGATTGAACTACCATCAGGATTGAACTTATTGGATACCGTACTTGGTTACACTACGATAGGAAGAGCCGACAGTGAGAAAATTGAAGAACAACTTCATAAGACGGCTGAAGAGGAACCTGACCACAAAATCTACGTAGCCCACTCACCAGAAGAGGTCGAGGCGAAAGAATTAGTCAGAAGAGATATCGAAGATCGTCAACGTAACGATGTGTCAATGAAAACAACTGAAGAATTCTCGGGACCATTATCGGATGAAAAGGCCGAGATGGAACGAGAAACAATCGAGTTTTTCAAAAGAACTATTGAGAAACGAGAAAACGGCTACTATATACGTCTGGCCTTCAAAGAACATGAAGGAATCCCAGATAATAGACAAATAGCTCTAAAGCGGTTACAGAATGTTGTAAAATACAACACTGAAGAAGTAATCGAAATGATAAATGACATCTTTCTCGATCAACTAGCGGAAAATATTATCGAACACGTTGAAAGAGATGGTGTTTCAAAAGGATTAGTCCACTACAATCCACACCAACCCGTCCTCACACCACAAAAGACAACTACAAAATGTCGAGTAGTGATTGACGGATCGAGTCACTTCAAAGATAAGAAGTCATTGAATGACATAATCAAACAAGGACCAGTGATACTACCTGATCTAATCGAAATGCTCATAAGATTCAGAGCGGGAAAAATCGCTATACTGTCGGGTGTAGAAAAGGCCTTTCTGCAGGTACATCTACATGAAGACGACAGAGATGCGACACGAGTTCTATGGTTGAAAGATTTCCGGAAACCAGCCACACCGGACAACATAGTAACTTATCGATTCACGAGAGTAATTTTTGGACTCAACGTGTCCCCGTATCTACTTGGAGCAACGATCGAGCATCACTTGGAAACTCATCCCGACAGAGAGTTAGCGAAAGAAATTTCAACGAACTTGTATGTTGATAACTTAATCCTCACAACCGATGGAAACACGGATGAAGCAGTTAATCTCTATCGAAAATCGAGAGAAACCTTCTCAGAGATGAAGATGAATTTGAGGGAATTTTTAAGTAACTCGAAAGAATTCAACGAGTTGGTAGACGAAAAAGATCGAGCAAAGGAAACGAAAACGAACGTTTTAGGAATCCAATGGGATTCTGAAACCGATGACCTACACTGCTCGATCGAGATAGAAGACTGCATAACGAGCTCGAGACGTACGGTAGCGAGCATCATTGCCGGCATATTCGACCCACTTGGAATGCTGGTACCATTACTACTACCCATGAAACTATTCCAGAGAGAGCTATGGAACGAAACATATGGGTGGGATACACCTTTGAACAAAGATCACGAAAAACAATGGCTCAAAATTATTGAAACAATCATCGGCTTCTCTAGAAGAATACCGAGAAACGTGATCAACAAATCGACTACAAATAGAATAGTCACATTTACCGACGCCAGTAACGAAGCAATAGCATGCTGCATCTACATGATATCTAATGAGAACGCAGAACTAATTTTTGCTAAATCGAAAGTCAAACCATTGAAAGAAAAATGGACAATCCCGAAGTTAGAAACTCAAGCAATAACACTAGGAGTTGAAATGACGAAGAAAGTGTTAAAAGCAGTAACGGACGGAAACATAAGCGTTCAACAAATTCACTTGTTATCAGACAGCGAAATCGCATTGGCATGGCTAAAATCAATGCCAACAAGACAAGAAGTAGGAGTACTCATTTCCAACCGGCTCAAAACCATAAGAGAAGGAGTGGAAGAGATGTCCAAACATTGCCCAATTATCTTCGGTTACGTCGATACGAGAAGCAACCCAGCCGATCTTGGAACGCGAGGTATTGACAAAGAGACAGTTCAAGATTCTATATGGTGGAAAGGACCAGAATTCCTGAAGACAACCAGCGAAAAATGGCCGAACCATGAACGATTCTTTGAACTAAAACCGAGTATTTACGAAACAGTGGCTGTAACGAAAGTTGAACAAGTAGACGGAAACGCAGATCAATCCCTATTCAACTACGAAAGGACGATTATAGAACGAATACAAGGAATCGAAAAAAGCGTAGAGGCGGGAGCCTGCTCACAGAGCACTCACACCATAGACCCAAGAGAAAGGATGGAAGCTGGCGAAGAAACCAGCGATCCCAAGATAGGAAATAGAGAAGACGATGCTGAAGAGAAAGCGAAATCATATTCAAGCAAATCTATGAGCTATTATAATAATTACCGATCGAGATCGAGAAAAAGTTGCACCAGCGGGTCTTCGTCGTGGTATGCTCCGATTTACCGATTGATAGTCCCGCCAGAATTTTCATCGAATCGATGCAAGACAAGATGCATTTTTTGTAACCCAACCCATCTATCGAACGAATGTGGAAACCATAAAAATACCGAGATGCACAACTTCGCTGGAGGCCGGGAGTGAACCCGATTCGGGTACTTTTTTAATTTTAATGTTAATTTTATTTAATTTTTACCGCGCAACCCAATTTTATCTGCGTCTAGGGGCGCTAATTTGTATCTCGCCGAATGTTGGGAATTGTCAACCCAACCATTTCAATATATTGTTCCCCCTATTTATCCCTGCCTCTTTCATACTTTCCTCCCACCTACATCCCTGTGTCATCTGTACAAAACACGCCCCTTTATGACTTGTACAGAACACGCCCCTTTATGACTTGTACAGAACACGCCCCTTTGTCACTTCTGTCCGCTTCACGACACATGGTCTTCATTCTGCTCTGTGAAGAGAAGCTAGCCGGCTTCTCATTCCCTTTTTTTTCCCCTTTTTACTTATACCTTTTGTTGCTCTTTATTCTTTCATTTATGAAATAAATGGTTTAATTACCCAAGTTTGAGGTAATCATTGTGCATTGGCCAACCACCAACAACATCTATCGATCGTAGCAATTTGTTTACTCAGTTCATTATTATTTATCATCACGTCTCTGCCCACGACTATATATATTCTATATTCCCTATATTCTCTATTTGTTCTACTGTCTAATTGCTACCGCGGCAATAAAGTAATTATTCCAAAAAGACGCTAGAACTCAACACTGGCGATCAGGATGAGATTCGAACTCACGCGGGGAAACCCCAATGGATTAGCAATCCATTGGGGTTTCCCCGCGTTGCAAACATTTCTAATGGCTTACCGTTCAACTCCCTGTCGCTAGAACGCAACACTGGCGATCAGGATTTTGAAAAAAAATGGACCCGACTCTCGTGCAAGAACTCCTCGACGCTCAACAAAAGCAATTCATGGAGCTGATCAAAACGATAGGACTATCGACAGCAAACCACAGTCAAGTCATCAACTCACTCAATGGCCGGATCCCCACTTTTACGTATTCTCCCGACGATGGCGAAACGTTCGATGCATGGCTCACACGCTATGAAGACATCATACACCAGGATGGATCACAACTCGACGAAAAGGCCAAGGCGAGGTTCGTTGTCAGCAAACTGGACAAGAAGGAGTCAGAGAAGTTTCGAAACCATATTCTACCCAAAATTCCAGCTGAAGTCAATTACAATGACACCATCGAGATGCTAGGAAAGATCTTCAACCAGACCAAGTCACTCACAAGACTACGTTATGAACTGCTCACAACGACATTCGATGGAATTGACATTAAGGAATACACGGGCATAGTGAAATCTCGTTTCAACAAGGCTCAATGGAACAAGATGACCGAGGACCAAGCGAAATGCCTTATGTGGATCATTGGCCTACAGTCATCAAACTACAAAGAAGTTCGTCTCCGTGCACTCAGAGAAATTGAAGCCAATCCGGACATAAAACTTCTTGAGTTATCGGAACGTCTTGATCAAATCGCCGCACTCAGATCAGATGCAGAAGCTATTGGTGGTACGTCAATGTCTATTCAGGCTGCACAAATTAAGAAACGTCCAAGCCGTCCACAAAACGAAATCAGAGAAGATCGAAAGAAGCCTAGTTCGATATCTCCATCACCACCATCCCCATGTCCTCGTTGTGGAAAAATGCACTGGCGCCGTGACTGCAAGTTACCATCGGCGACTGTTTGCCACAACTGCAATAAAACAGGACATTTATCAACCGTGTGCTGCCAGAAATCCACAAAATCCAATAAAGAGGTAACTATTGCTCAGTCATCTACCGGTAGACGAAATCGAATCTACAAAGAAGTTGAAATTAATGGTACGTCAATCAAAATGCAATTGGATACAGGAGCCGAAGTGACACTGCTGAACACGAAAGACTGGATCCAACTCAACAAGCCAAAATTATCCCCGCCGTATGTGAAACTCCTCTCTGCCAACAGGAAACCAATCGACGTCAAGGGATTTTTCAAATGCAACTTTGTGCTAAATGGCCAGCATGGTTCAGGAACTTGTCACGTCGCAAATACATCAACACTTTTGGGACTTGATTGGATCACCCAAGATAGGCAACTGTACCAGAAACTGCTAGAAGGTTCCACCATCAATGCTGTGAAAAGATCAATACTCCCGAAAAATTTGTCGGTCCTTCAACATCAGCTCGAAGGACAACTCCGCTCCAGTTTTCCAACCGTCTTCCAACCTGGCTTGGGAAGATGCACTAAAGTAAAGGCGTCGCTGCAACTCAAACCAGATACAGCTCCAATTTTTCGTAAAGCAAGACCGGTACCCTACGCCAGATTACCAAAAATTACGGAAGAATTGGATCGTCTTGTCAATCAAGGAGTTATCACTGCCACTGATTACTCAGATTTTGCTACTCCAATAGTTTGCATCGAGAAGAAAGATGGTTCGATCCGACTGTGCGCCGACTACTCCACAGGACTGAACGACTCCTTGGAAACACATCAACATCCTCTCCCAACCGCGGACGATATTTTCTCTTCACTCAACGGAGGAAAGTTCTTCACCCAGATCGATTTGGCCTAAGCGTATTTGCAAATTGAAGTGGAAGAGGACTGCAAGAAGATGTTAACAATCAACACGCACCGCGGATTATTCTACTACAACAGATTGCCGTTTGGAGTGAAGACTGCACCTGCCATTTTTCAAAAAGTCGTGGACACAATGATCACTGGTTTGGATGGAGTGGCCGCCTACATGGACGACATCATAATTTGCGGAGCGACGACCGAGGAGCACAATTTCCGACTTCATCAACTTTTTCAACGCATCGAAGAATATGGTTTTCGCGTGAAGTCTTCAAAATGTTCTTTTCTACGATCGGAAATCAACTTCCTGGGTTTCGTCGTGAATGAACTGGGACGTCGCCCAGATCCAGCAAAGATTGTCGCAATCACTCAAATGCCTGCACCAACCGATGTCAGCAAACTGCGTTCTTTCTTGGGAATGGTACAATTCTACGGAGCGTTCGTGAAAGATCTACAATTATTGCGTGCACCTCTAGATGCACTTACAAGAAAAGATACGAAATTCGTCTGGACGCTGACCTGCCAAACAGCGTTCAACAAAATCAAAGAAGTTCTCAAATCGGACCTTCTCCTAACACACTTCGACCCGTCCTTGCCTATCATTGTCGCCGCCGATGCTTCAAATTACGGAATCGGAGCAGTAATCACTCACCGATTTCCCGATGGAACAGAGAAAGCCGTCTTCCACGCCTGCCGGACACTGACATCTGCACAAAAAGGATACAGTCAAATTGAAAAGGAAGGATTGGCACTGATCTTCGCGATCGAAAAATTTCATAAATATATCCATGGACGCAGATTCATTCTCCGCACCGACCACAAGCCTCTACTCGCTATTTTTGGTTCCAAGAAGGGAATTCCAGTGTATAGTTCCAGTCGATTGCAACGTTGGGCTGTTCTACTTCTGAACTACGATTTCAAAATAGAATACATTAAAACGTCACATTTTGGACAAGCAGATGCACTATCCCGACTCATCGCCACAAACATTGAGAACTTGGAAAAGGAAGATCAACTGATTGCAAGCATCGATATCGACGTAAATGCGGAACAGCGAGGAATTGCGACTCAATTGCCAGTCACAGCTACCAAAATCAGGAATGCAACACTAAAGGATCCAATCACATCAGTCGTCTGCAAATATCTTCGAGAGGGAAATTGGCGAAAACCGGACCGTTCTTCTACAATCTGGCCTTTCTACAATCGTCGAGAATCGCTCTCAATTGTCAACGACAGCATTATGTTTGGGCATCGCATCATCATTCCGACTTCTCTTCAACATCAAGTACTTTCGACGCTGCACAAAGCTCACCCAGGAACGGAGCGTATGAAGAAACTCGCTAGAAGCTACGTTTACTGGCCTTCAATCGACAGAGACATCGAAACAATGGTCAGGAACTGCACTGATTGTCAAGCAGCAGCCAAGAACCCAGTCAAGACTACACTGGAACCATGGCCCACAGCATCAACTCCTTTCGAACGTGTACATATCGATTATGCAGGACCGATCAACGGGATCTATTACTTGCTCATTGTGGACTCGTTCTCCAAATGGCCCGAAATTCTGCCGACTCGGACAATCTCGGCAACATCAACTGTTGAATTGCTCACACCAATATTCGCAAGGTTTGGAAACCCGAGAACATTAGTTTCGGATAATGGCACACAATTTACTTCCTCAATCTTCGATCGATTTTGCTCATCGCGAGGAATTCGGCATCTGCGCTCACCACCGTTTCATCCGCAAAGCAACGGGCAAGCCGAGAGGTTCGTCGATACCTTCAAAAGAGCATTATTAAAAATGAAAAGGGAGGAAACAACGCAAGAAGCGTTGCAAACATTTCTAATGGCTTACCGTTCAACTCCCTGTCCAAGTTCTCCCGACCAATTATCTCCGGCGGAAAACTTCATTGGTCGAAGAATCTACACTGTTTTGGACTTGATGACTTACAACCAATCTCCGAAGAATTCGCCAACGTCCGATTTGGCGAAGAAAATGAAAAGACAATTTGACCATCATCACGGAGCAAAGCACAAGTCGTTCGAACAAGGAGATGTCGTATTCATCAAGGACTACCGCTCCAAAACGACTTGGAGTCCAGGGGTCGTCCTAGCGCGGTTTGGTAAAGTCAAATATCGAGTCGAATGCCAAGGACAGATATGGGAACGGCATGCCAACCAATTGCGTAAACGGGATCAGCAACCTGCCAGAAGCTCGTCACTGCTCGATTCATTTGATTTGGAACCTCCACGTCAACCGCTTTCACCAATGCCTGCTTCCCCTTTGCCGATGTTATCTCCACCGTCGTCACCGATTCTTCCGCCGCCTTCGCCTGTACCATTGTCACCAACACTGCACCAATCGCCGTCACTTCGTCGTTCTACGGAATCGGTTCCAACATTGGTATCATCTGCACCAGCCACACCGTCAACTTCAGCAGCTGCATCTTCTGGGTTGACAACAGCACCATCCGCACAACAACAGCTCCGTCGTTCAGCAAGAAACACCAGAGCACCAACTCGATTGAATGTGGATCCTCGGTACAAGTCTTACCAGTAAGGCTTCAGCTCATCGAGGGAGATGTTACGACGACAGTCGTATAAATAACGTGTAACGTATTGACCTACCCGTGACCCCCCGCCAAAATACGTTTGTCGTGTGTCTCTTTTCGTATGTACCCCGTCGGTCCCGCCTAAGAATTATCCTATATATACCCTCAGTTTTAGGAGTACCTCAGTTCATTATTATTTATCATCACGTCTCTGCCCACGACTATATATATTCTATATTCCCTATATTCTCTATTTGTTCTACTGTCTAATTGCTACCGCGGCAATAAAGTAATTATTCCAAAAAGACGCTAGAACTCAACACACCTACAAAGATGAGTGGAATATTGGTTCGTGGTTTGATTAAACCTCTATCGGCCGGACGAACATCGGGAACCCAATTTGGTGCAGTTGTCGCGTACATATGTTTACCACTATTTTCTGCTTTCTCATTTTCGGCATTTTCTCTACTCTATAAATCATTCCCTCTTCACTTTTTTGTCTCAATTCGCTTTCCATTATGGAGAATTCGTGTTATTTGCTTCTCTTTCATCTTCAATGTAATAAAGCTTCTTTTTATACCATTCTCAAAATACTTGAGCTATGGTATGCTAAAAATTTGTTTTTTTTTAATTATCTCTCAAGCTTTAAAGCTATACAAAGTACTGTTATTGTTTTCGGCTCGTAAACGGCTTTAGCTGATAAAAGCTATAAACAAAGACTCTCTTTTGTTAGTGGCTCATTAAACATTTCGACAGCTTTTTTTGATGGCTGAAACTACATGATACTACTATAGTTTATTGCGATTTAAAACTCAGAAAAATAACCTTCCGCGCTTGGGCGAAATCTATGTGCATCGGCTGTTATAGTAGTACTATCAACAAGAATTTTCCAATACTCTACACCACGAACAGACCACCACACTGACAACATCGCATTTTTTAATAGTGAAATTCATGTTTGGGAACGTCAACTGCTAGTCCGCCTTGATCAACGCACTCGGCACCCCTCACGTTGTTGTCATAGTGAACCCACTTTTCACCTCCAGTAATGATTTGATCGAGCCATCCCTGAGTGCGGTGTAGCGTTAGAAGATTTAAGCAGACATCAACACGGGTGTCCAAGTTGTGTTGCGTCAAAACGACTTACTTACTTGGATACTTGGTCGCTTGGTAGTCGGCTGGAGATGTTCTCAGCGCCAGGCACACGTCTCTTTCTATTTGTTTCGGTCCTGTGCGGCTTGGGACCAGTTGACGTCGGGAGTATTGAACTTCTTCAGTGCATCGAGCCATCTTGTTGCGGGACGGCCCAATGTTCTTTTAACGTCCCTTGGATACCAGAAGGTGATTCGGTTTGTTCATCTATCGTCTTGTCTTCGTACGACGTGGCCGATGGGCAGGCCACGTCGTACGAAGACGACTGGGAGGACAAAGGGATAATGATGGATGGCAAGAAGCTCAAAAATCTCCGATTTGCCGACGATATCGTTCTGATCAGTCACAGCTCTGCGGAACTTCAAAGCATGGTCAATGACTTAGACAAAGCTGGAAAAGCCATCGGACTAGAAATGAATCACAGCAAAACGGAAGTCATGAGAAATAGTTGAACCACAGCGGATATCATCACTGTCGGAGGAATCCCCCTTCCGTATGTCGACAAATACATCTATCTGGGAAAACTGGTATCCATGGACAACAATCTCAAAGCAGAAATAAGCCGAAGAAGAAGCTCTGCATGGGCTGCCATGAGCAGTATCAAAGAAGCTACTCAACTCATATCCAGCAAGAAGATAAGAGCAGAACTGTTCGATTCGACAGTTCTCCCCGCGCTCTGCTACGGATCTGAGACATGGGCGGATAACAAAACTATACTTCTATGATTCTCACAAGAACTCAACGAGCCCTAGAAAGATCATTACTGGGAACTAATCGAAGAGAACAACGGGAGCAGAATCTAAGAAGCACCGATCTACGGCAAAAATGCGGCATCCGAGAAGCTGCGTCAAAACGTGGGGAACAAATCGTCCGAGTTTTTGAATTTTCCCAAGGCATGTAAGGCCCGATCAATGGTTGCTTTACTAACCTCAAGGATCCTTGCTAGCTTGTTTGAAAAGGATCGCTCTCCACTTCGAAGCGTAACGTATCCAAATCCAACTCCATTGGTCTACCGGTACGGGCATCATCATCCAATGAAAAATCGCCATTTTCAAATCGATGAAACCAACGTCTAATAGTACTTTTAGAGGGTGCATCCTTGTCATAAACTTTCGTAATTTGACGATTAATGTCGGCTATTTTCAGACCAGATAGAAACAGAAATAAAATGAAATTTCGAAAATGAAATATAGTGGAGGCAAAACCGAGAGCCATTTCTCTGTGATGCGATCACTGGAAATGATACGAATTGTGTTGTCGATAGGGGTACGTTCAACCTCCCATGAGACAAGAAGACAGCTGTCTCCATCAAATTTCCAAAGAAAAAAAACTAACAAAAAATCAACTTGAAAAATCTGACAGGACTTATGAATCAGCCTAATATTTCGAACATTTCTGAATTGAATGAGCTGAAAATTGGGAAAATTTGAATTCTATATGCATATTATCGGTTTATGAACAAGCTTCTAAAATTCGGGGAAAAAATGAATATTTTTCAACAAGCCTTGAAAAATATCGAAGAAGCAACGTCTTTAGAGCAAAAAAAAAGGAAATGCAGCTTTGAAGAACTTTGATCTATTGTTACTCCGCGCTGCCGTGATTCTATAATTCTGATAAAGCTGAAAAAATTTGTCTCATGTTTTTTCCAATCTGAATGAATTTTTGAAAAAGCAAAATTAAAGAATAGTAATTTTGCTCTGTTCTCCGTTTTTCAGCTAAACGCAATCGACCAGCAAAGCTTTCGAACTCGCTCTTCCTGTTTGCTCCGTAAAGCGCGCTTGCATTGAACAATTCGGATCCCACCCCCGAAACGGACACGGATCAGTTCGGCGTATTCTCCAATATTGCCAACATCAGTTTTCTTCTATATTCCTCGGAAAATCCTCACTTCTTTTTTCAATTGCGCCTCATAAAAACGTGAATGAAAGTCGGCATTAGAAAAAAAAATTATTTTGGCAATACGAGAAATGTGTCTGAAAACACCCATGTGCTTGAAATTGTTTCTGGAATTTCTAAGGCAATTCTATAATATAAGAATGCCTATGTGACCTTTTGCTTTTTCCCTTTTGAAATTTGACAGAAAAATAAAGAAAAAAACGAAAAACAAATGATAGCTTAGGACTACTAGCATCTATATTTGGAATCGAAGAAAAACGAAAACCAAATCCTCCAAAACATGCCCCACCAAAGGAAAACGCGTTGAAATCAGATATCCTCTTTACCTCACATCAGAAGGCCTTCCCTCTCTTCAGCTCAACTTCAGATGTTCAATTTCGATTAACTTTCTTTCTAGCTTTTTTCCGTGAGAAAGATAATCACAACTTTATGCTTGTTTTTCCCATCTCTTTTTCAGTTCAAACCAATCTTTTTGTTCATTTCAGAAATGATCTCGTTGTCGGTCCCGCGTACATCTCGCTCGCTGAGTCCGGCTATGGCTAGAAGTGCTCCAAGCTCTCCAATGGCGAAATACGGTTCAGGTAGGAATGTTTAGCTGCGAAATTTACACTTTTTATGTTGATTGTTTAAAATTGTTTAAATTTTAGTGTTCAAAAAAACTAATTTCAAAAAAACACACTAACTGGAATAACAACTGATATTATAAACTATTAGAAAGACGCATTCTGCGGCACCTAATTTCAAGATAAATAAATACTAAAAAACTTTCAGTGAAAAATTTAATAATAGGTGCAATAATAACTGCATCCCTGGCTTCTTCTTGAATGTTGCTTTCTTAAAACCAGGAGACGAAAAATTATTTTCCTTGTTTTTCAAATTCCATTTAAAGAATATAACAATATAAAAATTAATGATTTTCTTTTTTCCTGATTTGGGAGCGTCGTCTAATTTCTCCGGCTCATTCCTTTCCAAGCTTCTTTTTTCATATACGAAATATGTGTAAAATGTTTTTTTTTGTATTTCTATATTTCTGTTTTAAAATATTAACTCGCTGCGTTTTTATCCTTTTCTGTAATTTTAGCTTAAAAGAATGTAGACGTATTCAAAAAATTATGAAATGAAATTCCGATCGGAATATTTGTATACAAACAATTAAAAATGGAATTTTAATTAATTTTTTTCCGGGAAAAATTGGAAACTCAGGGTTACGGTATGTCTAAAAGGCGCATGACTAAAGTTTATTTCGCATTTCAAAATTAAAAATGAAATTAAATAAAAATGCGTTTTCGTCACAAATTTCTGTTTTTCGTCTGGTAGGGGAAAAAAACCTTAAAAAATCGGATGGTCTCAAGAAACTTATGGTATATTTTTTTCGTTTTACCACTAGTTTTCGTCGCGAATAAATCGCATCGTAAAAAATTACCTTGAAATCTGCTCCGCCCCTTAGCGAGACTCTGGAAACTGATAATCAGCACTGGAAAATAATGAGAATAAAAATTGAAATATGTATACAAACAAAACGTTTTATTTTTAGATGAAGCTACCCTAATTGTCGCTTCCAGACTTCGTTGTTGAAAAGAGGATAAAGAAATTCCAAAAAAAAAAAAAGAAAGAGCCTGGAAAAAGAATCCTTGCCCTTTTCCGTTGCTATTCCGCTCGTTCCGGTTTCTGAAATAAGCATTTGTTATGTAATATTTTTTTCTTTTTTTTCTAATTTCATTTCTCGTAAAAAACGAATCGATTTATTTGGTTTTATTAGAGCATTTTCCAGAATTCAAAAGAAAAGAAAAAACGCTTAAAGAAACTAATTACCGGCGGCAACAACTTCTTCGTATCGTATTTTTCTCTTTTATGCATTAATTACCCGCGTTCTAGGAAGTTTTAAATATTATCTACTTGAAGATTAAAGACATTAAAGAAGGTCTGTACGGAGAGCTCGTGAACCCGTAACGCAGAGTCCATGGAAAATGCATTTTTCAGATATCCTCACTTTACAAAATTAAAAAAGGATAATATTTTTTTCTGTTTTTAGCTTTTTCTATTTGTGCTTTTAGCCCACTGAAATGAATAAGTCGAATGAGCTGACATGCAAACTTCGAAAAAAATTAGGAATGAAGAAATGGAAAATGTCAGAGACTAGAGTATCGGAATGTTAAATTTCTATTCATTTGGGCATGTCTTTCGAGTTTATTTTATACCTTTTTCCCTAAAAAAAAAACTTATTTGAACACCCCGCTTCATTGCTTCTTCGGGACTTTATACATCCGTTGAGGTCACCAGTTTTAATCCTCCCCTCTCCACGTCATTACGATTTAATGAGCACATGCACAGGATTACGAGTTGCTAGAGAGCCGATTCATGTTTAATAGTTTGGCGGCTTGGCTACCGCTCCACTTACTGATTTATTATGATTGTTGCCTAGGTGTTCGGCTGTATTTTACTTTTTAATTCGAACAAATCACCTAAGTTTGTGTTGCGCCTAAATTCTAGATAAGTGAAGCGAACATTTTAACGAAGCGGTTATTCCAAGATTTTCTAGGATTTTCGTCGGAATTGAACTAAACACTGGACATCGGAGCTAGTAAATTATTTGAATGCATCTTTCAATTAAGGATATTTTATTTCTATTTTTAAGTCAAACATTTATTTTAAGCCACACCAAGGGTGTTGAAGGTATCCATTACCATGATAAAAGATACTAAATTATGAATATCGTCGAATTTTCTATAAGCACCAAATTTGCTACCTAATATAAGATGAATATAAGACTGATAATAAACTGAAATCTGGCCAAGCCTAGTCCATTTTTTCACACAACGAAGTATTAAGGAAACATACTTTTTTCTAGGTGTTTGTGCAGCTTCAGTAAGAAAAGCAAAAGCTAAGGTGCCCTTCAACGAGGTGTCTCTGTTAATAGCTTTTCAAACTGATTAATAACTTTTTAGCAAAGTTTCATTGTGAGCTTCAATGTGACCATTATCCGGAGAAATACTCTATGCACGAATTTCTGTACTGAAAATTTGGTCTTAATAATTCCCGTCCATTAACCCCTAGAAATTCAGCGAAACCTCGATCTCTAGATAATAAATGAGAAAAGATTTCCTTGGAAAATAATTGAAGATTTTTGAGATTTCTTCCCACCTCAAAAAGATTGAGCAACGAATACACAAAATTCTGAGTTCAGTTCTAGGGACGCAGCAAAGAGTGCCGAGTCAGAGTGGCTCCAGTCCATATTATTAAAGCGCTAGAGTCACGAAAATCAGGGTAGTGATGGCTCATCTATAAGCTATTATTATTTTTCCACAGCAAAAACGTCGCAATCTTTGTAGAATGAAAAAAATATAGAGGGCATAAACCTGCGAGTTTTTCTCTGACTTCTTCTCTCTACTGCACACTTGATTAGTTTTTGAATTACATAAATAGAAGGAATAAGCAGTTTAATATATATATTTTTTTTCTGCTTGTGAATACGCCATGAGATAAATAGGTCTAATAATCAGGAACCTATCTAATTAAAAAGGATTTTTTAAACATGATATTCACGATTGCAAAAATATACACACAAAAAACCTTTGAATTATTAAGACTGTTGGATTCCCCCCCCCCATCAGTTTTTTCCGCAATACGTTATTTTCAAAAATACAGTGCGTTGCATGTTTAAAGGTTCACACTTATTCTAGATTGCCACGTAACAGCCGTTAATGATAGAAGTTTTGTTGTTTTAAAAAAATTGTATTCAGGGGAAAAATTAACTCATGCCTATCAAATCTCAGAATTCGAATTATGAAGAAAATTGAAAAAAAAAGTGCTATTCGCAATTTTTGCAAGTTTTTAGGCCCATTCCGACATTATGATAATTTAGAGATTTCCAGGTAAGACCTGGAAGTCTGAATTCTGATTTCTGATTTTAAAGAAACAGTTTTATTTGTTTCATTTTGATTTAGTCTGTTTTCCACTGTTTAGCTATGTCTTGTGCTACTCGATTGACTGCTGCTGAAAAAGCCTCAATCATATCCTTCAAAGCGACTGGAGGGTCAGTCGTGCAGTCGTAAGCCTTCTGAAACGTTCTCGAAACTGTATAAATCGCTTTTTATGCAATCCAAATTCATAGAATCAACGAAAGAAGACTGGACCTACTTGAGAACCTCAAAACAGATGCAAAAGCCAAACGATCGTTCGTCAGCGTCGCTTCTTACTCATTGAAGCCTTGCAACGACATCAATCAAGAGTTCAATCTTGGAGAGAGCAAGTGAGCGGCTTGGAGGCTTCTGAAAAATGATCCCAACGCCTAGAGAGCTGTCACACGTCCAGCTCCAAACCTCAATGACGACCACAAAGTACGCCGTCTTGACCTCGCTTAGAACAACATTTGAATGGATTGGGGAAAGATATGGTAGATTGAATTTATCAATCTGAAACATCTACATGTACTGGCTAGACGTATACAAATCTTACTGTCACGACTTTCGCAAGGATCCAGTCTTCTTTTCCAAAAGGAACATCAGAGGTAGCAGCTTTCTGATGTGGGGAGCTTTCTCCTCGGCTGCATATCTTAAGCTGGCATTTATGACTTGCCGTATGAACTACATTCACGTCAATTCTGTGAAAAACGTTTTAGAAAAGTTGGTACGCCGTATTTACTACTATAGCTAAAACTACAATTCCGTGGGAGAGCTGAAGGATGGAACATTTTGGAGCAGCAGTTTCAGTTCAAGACCAAGCAATACATGCAAAATCTCGTCAATTCGGCGTCAAATCGTGTTTATTACGTATTATTGTCAAAGGTGGGCCCACCAAGCATTAATTTTCTTATTTTTCTTCATTCTATTCGTTGATGTGGGTCTATTTTTTCGAAATTTCTTCATAGTTTGAGTATTTTTTTTAGATATCTTTCTAAAGTTTAATAAGGACGGGTAATTTTTACTCTAGATTCGATTTTTTAATCAACCAAACTCTCCTATCATCAACGGTTGCTACGTGGCAGTCCAAAATAATTGTGAATCTATAATACTGCTACACTCTGTATACATGATCATACTAGCCGTACGTGACAAATTGGAATATTCCACATTTTATAATTATGGAATTAATTGATTTTACCACATAATTTTATTTTTTTTTTGAAATAAGCAAGTCACTTGACCGTTGTGAAAAGACCAAAAAGGGAACTTCGTGACAAAAAAAGGGAAAAAGCAGAAATGTAAACTAGGAATGGAGAAATTCAAAATAAATTAAAGTTGTGTATGTTCCTTTAAGATGTACCATATTCCTCGTCATTTTGATTTTTTTTTTGAAAATCATAATCTTACAATTAGTTCCATTATGGGGTTATTCATGAAAAGCACGATAAGCATTTCAATGCAAAAAAAAATGCATTTTTTTGCATTAAAATGCAATTGTGCTTTTCTTGAATAACCTTATTATAAAATTTTATGCCGATTCGAATGTCATTCTGAAAACGTTAGAAATAATCGGTAAAAAAGATACTTAAATATTATAAAGTGACCGCGTTTACTAGCGATCATTAAATGTCAGTAGTTCAAGTCATCCCAGCCACGTTCATCATAATTCCGGTTTCATAAAAAGAAACTGATTTTCGCGAATAATAATAATTAAAAAATAAGCAAGCATTCTTTTGTTCCATGATGAGATGAAAATAACTTTTGCAAGCATTCCGCAGACTGATTTGGTTAAGAGATCAAGCCAGTTTTCTTCTTTTAAAATTCGCTTTCCGCTGAGCAGCTGACCATTTATTCTTTGATTTTTGAAACTTTCAACTAATGGAATACGAATAAAAGATCTCCATATCCATTCACCGGAACGCATTCTTTGAAACACCAAACATTTTTTTTCCAGTTTTTCTTGATTTTTGAAATGGAAACGTTTCTGTTTTTTTGACTTCCGGCTCAATGTATGTAGTTAGCTGCGTTGAGTTTTTTTTTTTCGAACTTTCAATTTGAAGCAATAATTGAAAAAATTAGGTGGTTATTCCGAAAACGCTTAATATATTTTGAGGACTGAGCGATGACTACTCAGTGATGCTCTTTGAATTTAATCATCACATGTCTTCCCACTAGTGTTTGACAATACACTTATTGAACGTCTTGAAGTTGTTAATTTTTTAAAAATTAAATTTCGATTAAAAATCTTATTGAACCGAGGCATTTACAGTTACGAAATTCAAGTTGAAATTAACGATCACATTAAATTATTCATTGCCTCCGATACACTGTGATATATTTCTTGTTTGCCTACAATATTCATAGTCATTTTTGAAAATATGCCAATTAATTTTTTCACATTCTAATGCCACTTTCTACCATACAATCTCCAACGTTCAATTCAGTAGATCTCGCTTTGTTGACAGAATGCTTTCATTTCGTTCTATCCTTAGTGCTCAATGGATGGCTTCCTTGTCTGAAAAGAGGTTGTTGGCGATTTTGAGTAACAATTTCTCAACGAACAATAGAGCAATTCTTCTTTTTCAAAAGCATAATGGTAGTTGTGTAGATGCTGGCTCAAATAAATAAAGTTTCCAACCAGTTCGCAGTAACTATTCATACAAAGCAACACAATAGCCGAATTCTCGTCTGAAATATCGTGTTCTCTAGTTTTTTCAATCATTAAACTAACGGCAATCCAGAGACTCCTGGGTTCCTGCTTCAGCCATTCGTATTTTAATCATGCATCGTTGAGCTTGGCTCATTTTAATTAGAGATGATAACCTTCAACGCATCCAAGTTAAAGTATGGTGTGGACCGATGGCACTGTTGGTCTAGACTTGTGGAATTTTCCTGAAGGACTATCACGTATATTTGGGCCGCGTATTTCCGCCGGAAAACATTCTGAAAAAAAGAGTGCCGTTCTTTCAGAACAATTACACTGTTTGGAAATTTGAATTTTCTTAAAATCATCAGTAAAGGGTTGACGATTCGTTTTTTGGAGTGTTGTTGCATTCCATAAATGCATTAGTTGACCTACTTAGTTTTGATCTACCCCAAGCAAAAAGGCGCGCTTATTAATACATTGTTATTGTTTCCGCGCGCATATTTAGCATCTAACACGTGACGTCATCACCACTATTTAAGGTGACTGATTTTACTTATTATGTTCATTTTACCTACCTAATAATAAATCTATTATTTATTATTCTACGACCTCCAAGATGACCCAGGACGTAACAAGTGTTGTTATTATTATTATTATAAAATTTAGTATGTCAAGCAATAAATGACTGGAAAGCTATGTATTTAACGTTTTTTCCTTTATGCCGCGTTCAAAGTTGATTTCCAGGAGAAATTTCCTGGAAAAACGCTGTCCAAAGCTCCCATTTTTTTCCAGATTTTCCGGAAAGACTGAGACTGAGTTACAATTTACTCACGAATGTTTTCGAGATCTTCAACGATTTCTCCCTCAGAATCCATCATTTGAAAAGAAATATTCAGAAAAAACAGCCGAATATAGCGAAAAAAGTTAAAAAACTTGAAAAAATAGCGTTAAAAAAGAGCCGTAAATCGTGCAACGGTCGGTGGTCTCGAAGGGAAGAGGCAAACTACAGTAACACTCGTTGCGAGAGTTTCCGGAAAATCTGGAAAAAAATTGGCAGCTTTGGACAGCGTTTTTCCAGGAAATTTCTCCTGGAAATCAACTTTGAACGTGGCCTTAATTTTTCCATGAACTTGAAAAGACTATAGAATCACGGCCTGGAGGATATTTTTTTAATACTATTTCATATTAAACGAGCTCCTGACGCGAAACCTTGGGTTTGTAGCGGTCGACCACTCCTTGTTAGAATCCCGTGAAAAAGCGCCTATAACTGTTTAAGCCTTTTCTGAGACATGAGTGATTCGGGTGGGGTGTGGCACATCCGACTGACGAAACTTCAATATCGAAGATTAATTGTTTGAAATTAAATTTTCGGAAAAATATTACCGATGTGAAATAGTTTATAGCTACTCGATATTCATTTGCTACTTGTAAGAGCAGGTTCGCTAGAAATACATGTTAAAGTTACGCTCAGATATTGGTAGCTTTTCTGCAAAATATAAACTTCGGCCCGCTTTTCATCGAAGCTTTGCCAGCTCGAGCGAATGTAAGTATCTTACATGCTTTTGAACAAGATTTCATCTGGTTCTGACCGAAAATGAAGACATAAGCAAAAGCTGTCTTATAAAATTTAACTGCAAGATTATTCAGAAGTTTGAACAAAAGTGAGACAAATGTTAGACGATTTTTTGGCTACTTTAGCTAGTTGGTTCCACGGCTTTAGCTCATAAGCCTAGCGAAACCGCCTAACTGTCGTCAGAAGGCTGCAAGCCAGTGACTAACATCGTCTACATTTAATATTGCCTTTAATGTTTTCGAATTGTTAAATTTACTTTTTCTCATAGAAGTCTACACATATAATGTATTTTTTGTACTTTGCCCTAAATTTTATTAACTGACGCTCTCAGAATTGTGCAGAAACGAAGATTTGTGATTTTTACATCAGAAAGGGTTAAATGATCTCATTTTAAACAATATAGTTTGTTTAAAAGCTCAAATTTCTCTGTTGAAAATAACTCAAAATCTCATTTTCGTTGCCTAGAAACCTGATTATTCCGTGATCATTTCGGCTGTCAGTCGATCCGTGAAAATGCGGTGAACATGAAAGACTTTAATAAAAGTGAAGAATAAGAAATGAAGCGAAAATAGAAAAAGTGAGGCGAAACTTCAATATTGCGGCTCATTTCTCATAATTGCTGGAATTATTTCTCATAATTCGATAAATCAAGAGTTCACTTCATGGACGTCTTTGATTCAGATGATCTAATTTTCCTTCTTGTGATCCTGTGCCCCAAATTTCTGCAATGATGTCCACCAGAAGATGTAAAGAAATTACTCGTCCCACGAGTTTTGTTACACCCAAAAATCTCTCAACCGCGTGATTGGCACTTAACTACTCACACCCAAACAGTTTATTCGTTGCGCCTTTAAACGAAGGCTCACGTCCTCGCGGTTGGATAATAAGTGTTCCGTTCATAGTATATTTTTGAAAGAAATTTTCAGTGTGTGCTCTTTTGAAGGAGCCGCACAGCAAAACAAGGCTCGTGTGCTGTCATGAACTGACAACAATGAAATTTCCCCAAAAATTGAATTCAAAAGCATATTTTTTCACAGAAAAGCCAGTTCTCAAATTATAAGCTGCCTTTTAGCTTTTGCTCCTCCGCTTAGAATCTCTAACAGGGGAATTATTTTTCTGATTAGTTTACCGTTGTTTTACCAATTTGCACACTGATTCTTTTTGGATCAGTGTGTTCCTTGGTGTGCTCACGAACTAACAGGCGTCTATGGAACTTCTTAAGCTGAACATTCCTGTCTGAAAATCAGTGAAGTTTAGTCATAGACTCACTTACTAATGTCCACCTTCCTCACTTGCCGTTTTTAGTGTTAAGAAAATTCCGGTATTATAACTGTATTTCTCCCCACAAACCTTGGTATTACCCACCACTGGAATGAACCGTAATCGCCCCCCCCCTTATTTATTTATTTTATTCATCGAAAAATCACGTCGAAGCGACCTCATATGCAACGAGTATTGATGGAGGGTCATCCATGTTGCAAACCCAGGGAAATGTAATCATTTTCAAAAATTTGTTCTGAAATGAACGTGTTATCTTCCATTTCATCTCTTGGAGAGTTTAACCAAAAATTTCCGATTGAGAAAGAAGCTGTGGAACATCTGATGGAGATTGGAATTCTAGCTGATAGACGACACTGACACTGTTGTTTAGGTGGGATCACGAGGGGTCCTAGAAGGATAGGGGGGTGATTCTGGAATCGTGAGGGGTGATTCTTTTCCGGAGCCGCCCCCCACATCAAGAAGTGGGGGGCAATTTGAATATTTATACCTCAGAGAATAGTCCCCCACACACAATCACCCCCACATCCAAAAGTAATCGAAAACATAACTGTGGTGGGGGTGATTCCGGTTATTGGGGACCGATAGAGGTGTGGGGGGCGATTCTGGAAAGTTAGCAAAATTCCTTTAGAGACAAAGGCATTAAAAATCTATTAAGCCAGTTTAAGCAATAAAACCTCGAAAGTTACTGATTTGCAAGTCGGGCCTGAAACTTTACCCTGTCACTTCATTGATCGTGCTCCACGACTGGGAGGCTAGACCATTGTTACTATCACAAAAATCTACAATTTTAAAACTCGCCGAGTTCTACGACCACTCAAGTCTGCCAGAACTGCAAATGTGTTTCTCAAAAAACATTCAGATCCCCTCTCGTCACTCTTACCCTTATTTTCTATTGGCTGCAGTGGCACCGTGCTTCACACTAACGCCTTCGTTCTTTCGGTGTCTGATTTCAAATTATATCTACATTTTTGCATGTTTCTCTGTTGTTAAACGTCATAAATGTCTCATATTTATTTCGGAATCACCGCCTTCGACGCAAAATTTTCGACGTTCTTCATTTTGTCCTAAATAAATTAATTTTTGTTTCTTTTTTGATTAGTACTTTTCAGCCATGAAAGTTGGAAAAATACAAGAAAAATTCTCATTTTCAGTTATAAACAACGTGGAAACTCAAATCGAGGGGCAATACTCCAAACGAAGAGCATCTGAGCGCTTGTTCTTCTTTTTGAGGCTTCGCAAAATTAAAAAAAAGAGGAAAAGTACAATATTTCAGAAAACATTACTAGTAGATAAGTACGCCGTGTATATTAGCAAATTGAGCTTCTAGCTTGATAAATGAACTTTCCCAAGAACTTTTCATAGAATTGTGAGCAGTTCAGAAATAAAAATGCATGGCCTTTTAATAAGGAGCTCACTCTACAGTATTAAAATTATATTTGGATAGGGTTTCATAAAGAAACGCTCTCATTGGTATATCCTTCTCTCTCGTGGACTTTGAACTTTGGTGAAATCATGCTCAGAATGACTCGGCTTATTTTTCTGTATTAAAGCTTACACAAATATAAGAAAACTCTGAAAATTCTTGAAAAAAAAACAGTGCATCTTTCCATTTTGAGTAACTGAAAAATGCAAATTTTTTTTCTAAACATTTTCTGAACTGCAATGGAATGGACTTTTCGGAAGCATTCGGAAAGCATTAATTTTACCGAAAAACATCAAGTTTTTTTCTTTTTATTCGTTTTAGCAAGTAAGTATCTTTGCACGGTGTGAGAAGTACTGAAAACAATCCCCTTGAGACCCTAAGACGAATTTTTTTTCTGAAGTCTTCTCATAGGAATCATTCGGAAATTTTCAAAATATTCAAAGTTCGCAATTTCGTTCTGTCCGCCCCTGATAAGCTGATCTCCGGTTTCTCATTTAAACCGAGTCTTCCACAAAAGACGAAGGCAAAAAGTCGTCTTCGTTCGTCTTTCAGTTCGTCTTACATTCGTCTTACGTAATAAAAGAGTTGTCAACACTGCGTCAGACGAATTCAAAACGAAGAAGAAGACGACATGGAAGCCTTAATTTAAACTAAATGGAATATCTATAATACTTATTATTAAGCGAATAGTTTCTGTCTGTCCATCCAAGACGTTTCTTTGAGTAACTCAAAAAAAACGTGGGCCTTTTACTTCGATGGAATGTTTTAGAAAGTTCTAGAACAGCGGCGTAGCAGCGAATATTCCACTAGTATGATAGTACTACCAAAAATTATTGCATTTCTTATAAATACCCGAATTTAGTGTACCAAAAATGTTTCAACGAGTATTTATTTGCGCATTTATTTGAAACCTTCAGCATGATGTATTAGATTTCTCCTACCACCCGATTTTTTCGTTGGTATTTCTAAAAATAACGCACTTCTTGCCCTTAATGTCAAAATTGTTCCGAATTCCGAAACGCGAGGCCATTCAAACAGAGATGTCCGAAGGAAATAACCAAACGGATGGGGTTTTTAACGTTTTCACCAAAAAACAACACACATTTATTTGTTCTCTGTGAAAAAAAAAACAATCAAAGAATGAGTCTCTAAACTTCCGGTTTAAGCTGATTTCGAGCTAACGCCCATTTCTTTTTGTAAAAGTTTTTTTTAGTCAGAGCTCCAAAAAAAAGGACAAATTGAATTCTATGGTTTTTGGTAGTCTTCCTAATGAACTATTTTTAGCGAAGCTTCTTGAAAGAAGTTCTAGATGTATTACTAATTTTTTTGCAGACTTGCAGCTTAGGTGACGAGCATATGCCATATATATATTTTTGCCTAAATGATGCTATGGAAATGGCTTTCTACACTGCACAAAAATTTAAATGCAGCTTTTAAAATTGATTTTTATAGGAATTAGACTATAAGCAGCGGTATTAAATGACACTTACTCTGTAAAATATGCTCTAATAGAAACGTAAAGTAGCTTTAACTTTCATTTATGTTTCCGAAATTCGCATTGCTTCTAACCTACGGTCACAAAATATGTGTACAGCAGAGATAGGCGGAATTCCGGATTCCGCCGTTTTTTTCATTCCGTCTTCCGGATTCCAGATTCCGTGAAAAACATTTTTTTCCATTTTCCGGATTTCGAGTTCCCAAAATCCAATTCCGCTCTACTCTGCAGAGAAGGGCGGAATTCCGGATTCCGGATTCCAGATTCCGTGAAAATTTTTTTTTGCTGTTTTCCGGATTCCGAGTTTCCAAAATCCAATTCCGCTCTACTCTGGTGTACAGGGTGGCAGCTAATTACCCGCACACGGGTTCCGCGTCAAGCAGGCAAGCATTGACGCATCAATGGGGCGGATAAATTCAATTTTTTAAAAAATTTATGTATTTTTTACTATTTTCCCAAGTTTCAGCTTCATAAGTTTTGTTTTAGCCAAATGGCACGTGCTTCTCCCCACCGTGCTACCATTATCCGTTTTTTTTGAGAAAAAAGTAATGTGTACCTGTTTAAGTTAAGTTCTCTGAAAATCCCAGGCTTTCTGGCTTCTTTACCTCAAAAATAGTGATTCTCAATTGTTCATTAAACAATTAATATACTTGAGAAGACGAATCATTCATTCACTTCTCACCTGTTTTCCGGGTATTCGAGAAAGCTTAGTTCAAGAGCCCATGAAAACGTGACTTGCACTGGTTTCGTACCTCTCGATGCTACCTGTCAGCGCCCCCCCCCCCTTCTTCTTCCTCCCTCTCACAGACTGATTCAAGAAACCACAACCGGAAGCCAAAGTAAACATTGGCATCACTTTTTTCATGTTTTGAAAGGAAATAAGAGGAAAAGCATGATGTCTGATGTACCCCCTCCACCCTCCCCCCACCCCTTCCCATTCCATTCTGTCATTCTCGTTATAAAGAAGCCATCAAGCTTTTTTTATTTTTATTTTCTCTCTTTTTTCAATTTTTTCACTAGCTCTACAGTAATAATTAACCGTCTTGGAAGGCTGGCATGCTGGCTCAACGCAATTTTTCTCCTCCATTCGTTGCTGCATTTTTTCGTAATGAAACCAAGATTTTTAATTGACTTAGCGGTTTCTTTTACAGTGTCAAATGAAAAATAATACGAATGATGCTGAAATTTCTTAAAACTAAAGCGCATTTAAAGCAAAACATTCAGACCAAATTGGATAGATAAACAAGAAATTACTATAAAACTCATTTACGGTAGCAATTAAAACCTGGGAATTAAAAAAAATATGGAAAAAAAGGCGGTCAGAATGAGGAAATCAATGAAGATTGTTAAGAAATTATTATCCATCCGCGAGGACGTGATTTTTCGTTTAAAGGAGCTGTTTGGGTCTCGTTAGGGGATAGCGCGTTTTAACTGGCTAATTTAAAAATTGTAAGAAAGCGCACACACTGCGTTTTTTATTTATTCAGTTTAATAAACTGTTTAAGAAATTTGACAATGAAGATTAATGAAAAAAACATGATTTTCGAAGCAAAATTTAGAAAAAATTCCAAATTTCGCTTCAATTTTCGAAAAGAAATCCCAAACGCAGTGTGTGCGCTTTCTTACAATTTTTAAATTACAATTTTTAAATTTAAAATTTTTAAAATAAGCGAAATTTCGGACGTCTCGACCCATTTTCGTCTTCATCTTAAATTCGTCTGACGCAGTGTGTTGACAACCTTTTTTTATTGCGTGAAACGAATGCAAGAAGAACTGAAAGACAAACGAAGACGACTTTTTGTCTTCGTCTTTCGTGGAAGCTTTAATTGTGACGCGTCGCGTCTACAGTCTTCCCGATTTCCTTAAAAAGTACATTGGAGCGCCGCAAGCCTTATCCTGGTTTCCCTAATACTAATATCGCGTTTTGAAACGGCAAAGTTTCTCCCGTAAATCTACACGTCTGGTCTCCCCAGAATTTAGTTACGGTCATTTCAGCTGAGACAGATTCTTCCTCTTCACACAAACTTCTCGTTTTTCATTCTTCCATCTACTCTACTCTTAAGGAAAATGAGAATAAAGCAAACGTATTTAATTCGTTGTTTATTACCAAATGGATTTCAGAATCAATGTCGGCACGCGATCGCTCTGGAAGCATCTCGTTATCGCCACGGAACGTTATTCCAGTGTGCTCCCAGTTGGCTCCATCTCAGGTCTCTGTAATCCGTCGTTCATGGAGGCATATTAACACCAAAGGACTTATCACCGTTCTCACCAGATGCTTTTCTAGAGTGAGTTATTTTTCATGTTGAATTGGTCATGAATTATAGTTGTTAGTGATGCTCTATAAAAGGCGATAAAAAATTATTGAAAAAAAGAATAGAACAATTTCGGCCGTCTATAAAAAAAATTTAAAAAAAAAACGATAAAAAATTTTAAAAAATCTATTAAAAAAGAACGGGATTCCGACTGCTTTCGGAATGAAACTTCGACAAAAAATATCAGGAAAAAGAATTTTAATAATTAAACTTCTACTGGAATTACGCAAAGAAAAAAATTCGGAAAAAGTAGGATTACTATAATTTTCTTTTGCACCTACAGAAGGTGTTTTTTTGTGTTTCTCTGTTTCAAGTTTGATATTTTTGTACTTTTTTTGTTACTTATTTTTCTTCTCACAATAGGCTCATTCCGAAAAAAAAATAATGGGTATATTCAGAAATTTCCGAAAGTCCATTTCGCACGCCACTTTAAAAATTTTTGCGTTTTTCATTAATTTTCCTCGAGGTTTAACAATTTTCAACAATAAAAATGGTATCGGATAAAAAAGTTGAGATTTCTTCTCTAATCTCTAATAAAAATATTATATTAAAAAAAGGGAAATATATGACGTATCCACTGGAATAGTTATTTTTAATTTTATCAAATTTTAATAATGCCAACGATTCGTTTTGGTTCTGTCGATCGTTTCGCAGCTATTATTATTATCATTTCTGTTTATTGTATTTTTTTGCACTTTTAAGATTGAAGTACTAGATCTAGTCAAAGTTGAATGATCTGCCTAAACATTTGCTTATGTACATAGGTTTTTTGCCGCGCCTTATCACCATTTGGTTTCGGTATTCTGGAAACAGTAAAAACCGACGTGCCGGTCGCCACACCTTTGGCACGCATTGCAATTTTAGGCTTAAAAAGTTATTCAGGCGTATCTTTCTTCTAGCTAAACATGGCTGATCTTTCGCATTTTTGGATTTTGGAAGTGTTTGTCTAGTCCACTGAAGTGTGCTAAAATTGCATTTTGCTTTTTGATGTGTGAAAATTAAACGCCAAAACAGAAGTGATAATCATAGTTTCGAAGCGATCGACAGAATTAATTAATTGCACTATACATTTATATATTCCGGGTTCCGGAACTATCGCAACAGACAGGAAAAACTGCGCTGTTATACGCGCGAGGAACTTGCTTACTTACTATTAGTTAACCATGCCTTCCGATAGGACTGAAGCAGTTTTGGTTGCTGTTTGCATCAAGTTTTGTGTGCCTGTTTGCTCTATTATGACCTGCCATACCAGAGTTAGAGCTAGGGGTCACGGAGTATTGGGCGCTACCCTTGACCCGATATGACACGTATGTACCCATTGGCAAACTGAGACTCTGCCGGGGTGCCGATCTCCTCCGGATATGTAGAAAAGAATCAGTTGTTGATCTTCTGCGCCACGTAGAGGCTGAGTAACTGTAGAAGTCGCCTACAGGGTGGGGAATAAATATAGCGCTGCAAGTTTGCGTAAGCTCTGGCGCATGCAGAACGGTTTGTGTGGCACACAGTATTATTTTTTCAGTTCAGCATTTTGTTTTTAGCTATTTCCGAAAGTTTTAGCTAATTATATTAACTTTGAAGGTAATGGTGGTTCCTTCTCCATTCCGATGTGCCATTGTGAAATGTGCAGGGGGGATGACTTTTTCGGAGATCGTTCGGAAGCTAGGCGTCGGAAAATTTGTGGTGAATGGAAATCTAATTCGGTTCAGTGAGCTAAGAACTTTGAAGGACAAGATGAGAAGCGGGCGTCCGGTGTCCGTCACGACTCCTGATGTCGTCAAAGCTGTCAGAGAGCGAATTCGGGGGGGGGGGAACCCGGAGAGAAGCCTGAGAAAGATGTCAACGGAGTTTTGGCTGAGCCCAAAATCGATGAGATTCATTGTTCGGAAAAAGCTTCACACGGTCCCTTGTCGAATTTAGAAGAGCAACATCCTCACTGACAGCAACAAAGCGTTACGATTGAAGAAAGCCAGAGCTCTCTTACGAGGCACGCGGAAGAACACTCATCTGAAGACGCATTTCACAGATGAGAAATTCTTCATTGTAGAAGCGAATAAGAACGGCCAAAACAACCTGATTTTAGCTGCCAATTATGAAAGTACCTGCAAGAGAGGAAAAATTCTAAATAAAACGTCTCACCCGGCCGCTGTCATGGTATTTGTTGAAATTTATTCTAATGGGAAGACGCCACTGGTTTTTGTTGATGTTGGAGCCAAAGTCAACAGGGGATTCATACTATATCGAGAAGATTCTTGAGGCGGAGGTGTTGCCGTGGTCCAAATTCCACCTCGTGAGTGGCGATACATACCAGCAGGATGGAGCGCCGGCTCACACCGCATCACTCATTCAGCAGTGGTGCTAAGCCAATTTCCCCGATTTTATCACAAAGGACCAATGGCCAGCTTCGAGCCCAGACTTCAATCCAATGGATTTTGCTGTGTGAGGATATTTGACTCAACAAGTATCCCAAAAAAATATCCGAATTTGAGTACCCTGAAGATCGCACTGACAGCTGCATGGGACAATTTAGACGCCTCATACCTCCGTGCCGTCGTTGACTCTTACCCGAAATGACTTCGAGCAGTCATTAAAGCGAAAGGAGGAAGATAGAAAAACTGTTAATGCTATAATTTTTGTTTGTTGTTTAATAAACATTTTGATTGATTTTCGGTTAAAAAAAAACTTTCGATTTGAAGTTATTACACCGCTTTGAATGCGGCACTATATTTATTCCCCACCGTGTAAATAACTAAGTAAGTAAGTTATTAGTCACCGAACTGAACCTTCATGAAGAAATATGACTAAATGGCCTTTTCTTATATTAAAGGAACCCGGAAAACATAAATGCATTGTGAAAATTTTTAATTCTGCCGATTGTTTCGAAACTATGATTATGATTTCTGTTCAGGAATTTAATATTAACAAATCAAAAAGCAAAGAGACATTTTAGCACGCTTGGGTGGAAAAAAAACATGGTTTGAAAAATCCACACATGTGAAAGATTTGCTTTTTTTTACCTAGAAGAACGACGTTGGTGGATATTCATGACAGCTTTTCAAAAGAAATTCTAAAAGGGGATTCTGAAAGTTCAGGAATATGTGAACACTGAACTTTGAATTCTTGACTGTAACTGTTTTAGAGATGAGAAAGAAACTTGCGGTCTTTTGCGACAAAATGCTAAAACTGGTCACAAAAATTATTCCGCTTACCCTATTTCTTATTGGAGAACTGGTTCGAGAAAATTGTTTCGAAATATTTTAAATTCCTCGGTTTCACGCCAAGTTCGCAACGAATTATTCGCTGTGTGGCTGCCTCCAAATTCCAAATTCCCATCATATCCGCTGCGGAAATTTTCTCTAAAACTGTATTCCTGAGGAGATATCAAATCAGGTATCCAACGTTCCGAAAAAGATCTTTTCATTTTCAGCTTGAGTCCAATTGCCCAATTGTCTCACAGTGCTTCCAGTCAGCCACCTATTCACTGTCCACGAATCCGAATGGAGTCCGCTCTGTTGCTGATCATGCCAAATACCTTCTTCAGCTTCTTGACAAAATCATTGAAGGAGACGTGGTAAATTATAACATTAGAGAAAGGTGTAGAGAGCAGAGCTAAACCTCTAATTGAATGGCGCTTACGCGGGCCTAGTAAATTATAGTAACATGAAAATCTGTTCCGCTCAACATCAACATTATAAAAAAGATTAACTTCGAAAAAGTTTAAATTGAAATATGCGATTTCGTCGTTTAAGCGTTTACGATAATTGAATTCTGCAAGATCTGAATTGCAGGACTCTGAATTCCTCCGCGAAATCGGCGGAAATCACGTCAGTCTCAAGCACGAGAATGGCTTCAGCACACAGGAATGGGATCGTTTCCAGGAGATAATGGTGGAAGTGATTCTGAAGCAGGACGGCGTCAAGCAAAGCAAAGAGACGAGCCGTGCATGGAGATTGCTCATTTGTTCATTCATTGAACTCATTCGGGATGGCTTCGATGCTCAAGTTCGGCAGTTCAGAAGAAAGCATTCGTTCAACGCTCATGTCCAGTATTTCGAAAATATTGAAAAGTGAGCATAGCATGTCGTTAAAACTTCATTATAAATGTGCAACTAATGAAGGGACACTTCTTCGCTTTAGAAATCGATATACATTGCCTTTGGTATTGTTAAGCTGCTATGTTAGTGCTCGGAAGAAATAGAAGATCATATCCTCTTATTATTGATTGTTTATTTAAACATATAGGAAAGATTCACTGTTTTATTATCTATCCGCGAGTACGTGATTTTTCGTTTAAAGGCGCTGTTTGGGTCTCGTTAGGAGATAGCGCGTTTTAACGCGCCAATTTAAAAATTGTAAGAAAGCGCACACACTGCGTTTGTGATTTATTCAGTTTAATAAACAGTTTAAGAAATTTGACAATAAAAATTAATTAAAAAAACATGATTTTTGAAGCAAAATATAGAAAAAATTCCAATATTCGCTTCAATCTTCGAAAAGAAATCACAAACGCAGTGTGTGCGCTTTCTTACAATTTTTAAATTTGCGCGTTAAAACGCGCTATCTCCTAACGATACCCAAACAGCGCCTTTAAACGAAAAATCACGTACTCGCGGATAGATAATACATGATCTCATTTCTAAATAATTTATTTTCCAGACGCGTCGGTGTGTGCCCAAACCGTAAAATCTCTCTGAACGCCGACCCACGAGAAACCCAAAATGGCGTGAGAAAGTACTCACAGTACTGATCACTTTAATCACTTGCTTCTGAGCTTCTCGAAACAATCATCTATCATTCGATTGATCAGCCCACTTGTTTCCAACCAAAACCCTCAAACTAGTTTACACTGTGATCCTCATCATCTCCATCTTCCCTCATCGTTCATTTTCTGTATTCAACTTTTCCGTTATCTAATCATTCCTCACACCTTTTTTAACCCAAAGAACCATTTCAATAGCCGCCTGCTTTCATAACACTCCGTATCTTGAAAACCTAATAAAAATAAATTGAAGCAACGATTGTTTGCATCTGCTTGCCTCCTCTTGCTATGTCTATACACTCTCTGGCATTTGCCAGCGGTCTTTCGTGGCCTTCTAGTTAAAACTCATGTCTATGAAATATTGGAGGTGGGTTCAATTCTCACGCACTGATATTTCGCGCCGCAAACCTTAAGATGGGTATGTGGCTAAAAAGCAGTGCAAGAAGATGCCACTCACGGCTTTGCGTTCTAGTGTACTAGCGTGGTTCGCGTTATAGTGGGTGTTACAACTTAGTTTTTCAAGTTTCTAATCAAAATGTTAAAACGTTTTAAATTTTTCTGCATTTTTTCTTTTTGGTTCCCTCTACTGCAGTAATGATAAATTGGGAGGACAAGCGTATTCCGATGGCCATCTACCTTTGAAAATGAGTAACAATGTATCGGGAGGCGGCCACGTCTACCAAAATTTATTCCAAATAGGTTAAATGCATTTTGCAAAAAAAGGAGTCTCAGCGTTTGTACATCTGAAAACCGCAATCACGAGGAGCCAAACTTTTTCGTCTGCGGATTCCAGCAGTGCCCCATAATCCGAAAATAAATCAATGTGGAGTTTTTCAATAATAAAATGGTTCACGTGGATTTCAGTTACGTGGAAGACGAGTGTACGTTAACACGCAATCGAGCACGATTTCCATCGTAGACGACTTCATTCATTTTTGTAAAAGCCATTTCTTGATTGCACAACACAAACGATGATTGTGGGTTTCTCCGTTCCAGCTACGAAACCTGAAATACCAGTTTAGCGCCACCGCAACTTTAACAAGCCGAACGGTCATCCGAAGCAGATTGGCGCACAAAAATCAGATCTTCGTGGCAAAAACGCGCCAGCTTACATTGAAAAAAATACTCTTCTTGGAAAAGGTGACGTTTTTCTAGTCGAAAAAATGATAGCTGGAGGTGGTTTCGGACAAGTCTATCGGGCGAAGAACTTGGTACGCTTATTTTTTAGAGCACTTCAAACAATCATTAATCGATGCTTCTAATTTATTGATTTCTTACAATTGGAAGTTCTCAAAAATGCTGATGAAAAGTGGTCCAACCATCTTGAAATGTTTGGAAAAATAGGGAAAAACTGATATTTTGCTCCGTGAATCTCCAACCGTGAACTGTTGGAGAATCGATAATTTTAGAGGACTAATCTTCATAAGTTCTTTGGGGGGGGGGGAATTGGAACCGTGGAAAAATGAAAAAAAAAACTAAAAATACAATTAAAAAATGTTGATAAAAGTTGTCCCACCAGCTTAAAATTTTTTGAAAAATGGGCAAACGCTGAAATTTTATTTTTGCTGACGGCGTCCGATTACATACGGAAACTCCCCATTCTAATAACTTCCGCCGTTTTTAACTTCCGCCGTTTTTTTCATTCTGTCTTCCGGATTCCAGATTCCGTGAAAAAAATGTATTTCCGTTTTCCGGATTCCAGATTCTGTGAAAAAATATTTGTTCCGTTTTCCGGATTCCGGATTCCGCGATATGGCGTTTTTGTTCCGTTTTAATTCTTTATTCTCAATTGTTGTGAAAATTGTTAAAATTCCGTTTTCCGCATTCCGGATTCCGCCGTTTTTTACATTCCGTTTTCCGGATTCCAGATTCCGTGAAAAAATTTGTTTTCCGTTTTCCGGATTCCAAGTTCCCAAAATCCAATTCCGCCCTACTCTGGTGGCCGCTAATTTCCCGCACACGATAGAAAGGCTATAAAACCGGAACCAAAAATCAAAGAGACTTGGGAATTAACAAAAAGTTTACTGAAATGATAACAAACCCCACTAACGCCCCACTGGTGCGTCAATGCTTGCCTGCTTGGCGCGGAACCCGCGTGCGAGTGATTAGCGCCCACCCTGTAGAATATACGGGGGAGATATAATAGAATAAGATAGAAATAGAATATAGAACAATATACAAAATTAGAAGAGTGGTGGGCAGCAACATATTGCAAAACAATATAGAATGATTCGAAAAGTTATATTGAAGAATTGTCTTAAAATTTATCTGATTTATAATGGAACTATCCACAATCGTTATTCGTGATCTACGGAACTTACGGAACGTAGTTTAGGAGCGTTTCTTTCCCCTTTTTTGACGTAAAAAAATTAAATATTCAGGAAACGCAAGAAGAGGTGGCGGTGAAAGTGGAGAGAGCTACAACGAACGACTCTCAGAGAATGATTCTCGAATCCAAAGTTCTTGATGATATGTTTGGTACCAAGCATTTTCCGCTTCTTTACTATATTGGGTCTCGCAACTCTTACAACTTCATTGTCATGCAAATGCTCGGGAAGAACCTCGGAGATATTCGAAAGATATTGCCGAGCCGAAAAATTTCTATCACTTCCGCAGTCCGTATCGCCATTCAAATCGTTGACGCTCTGGCCTTACTTCATGGGAAAGGATGGCTGCACCGCGACTTGAAACCCACGAACTGCTGTATGGGACTAGACGAGAAGCGTAAAACAGTGTACCTCGTTGACTTTGGAATGTCGAGAAAGTTCCGAAACGACGACGGAAGCCTTCGCGAGAGTAGACACTACTGCGGATTCCGGGGAACCACGAGATACTGCTCTTATCGGATGCATGATCGAAGGGAGCAGGGCCCGGTTGACGACCTCTGGTGCTTGTACTATTCTCTGGCTGAGCTGATTGAAGGGCACTTACCGTGGCGTGATATGGAGCTAGTCGATGAGATGGCTCAGGTCAAGAAAATTTTGAAACATGAAGTCATTTTCCCGTAAGTTCCTTTCTTTTTTAAGCGCGCCAAATAGAGGTTAAATCAGAAACTAGCGGATTTCCGTCTTCCGGCTGAAAATTTTTACTTCTTGATTATTATGTCTCCGGACAAAAAACTTTTTTCAAATCTTCTTTCGTCAATAAAAATACTTCCAATTTTTGAAGAGAAAAGTGGCCCTTTACAAAGCCTTAACAGGCCGGACAAGCCATCACAAAGCCTACAAAGAACCCTTTCCATAGCTCATAAAGGGTCTCTTCTCGAATCATATTCAATATTCAGTAGTTTTATGAAATCTTAGGCTTCCACGAAAGACGAAGACAACAAGTCGTCTTTCATCTCGTTTTTCGTCTCTTCGTTTTTTGTCTCGTTGTTGTTCGTCTTTCAGTTCGTCTTACGCACAATGTCAATCTTTGCATCAGGCGAATCCAAAACGAAGACGAAGACGAAAACGAGACGGTCATATTTCGTCTTTGGGGAAGCCTTAATGAACTCGGCCTGCTTTCCATTTTGAGGAAACACATCTAGTTAATTTTCAGTTCGATGCCATCGAGATTTGCGAGTTTTGATCGGAATCTGCGACGCCTTCGCCAAAACTCGACTCCAGACTACGTCAAGTTCCAGAATATTCTTGCGAGTTGCCTCAAATATGTTGACGACAACGCTGAATTTGAGTGGGATGTGCTGGGAATGCAACGATTCAATTCGAGCGAATAAAATACATTTAACAGACGATGTGAATCTTGTCAAATATTATTCAGAAGACGTCGAACACATTTAGCGTAGCAGATTTGTGCATGCGTTGGTTTCCGTTCGCTTGAATAGAAACTTGCTGAAATTCGATCTCAGTTAGCGGCTTTAAAAAATGGAATCTTACATTTTCCTGAAAATCTGAAACAGAATATCAGAATAAATGAAGTTAATAGACAGGACCAACTCGCAATCCGCATCACTTAGTGTGCATTCCGTATTCCGCTAAATTCTTCCGCATTCCGCATTTCAGAATAAACTGCTATTGAACTCTATAACTAGTTAGCCACTGATGCATGATCGTGGCATCTGATCGTTCAGCTGTTCAGGTATTCGTTGCTAATCGACTGCACCACATAATTATACGACAACTTTAAAAGTTTGGAAAATTGAAAATCGAACAAGCTAATCAGCACTTCATCACTGTCAAATTCATTTTCATTAGGAAATTTGATGTGGGATTAAAAGTTGAGAAAATTGAAACTACCGTACTCCTTATGTATCGCCAGTCCGTCTTGCGATTCTTTTTGCGAACTCTTTCCGACTTCTTTCCCGACATGTTTTCGGTCAGTGAAGGTGTCATTCCCCTTTTTCTTAATTTTGGTGACGACTACACGTTGGATGGTTTCATTGGAAACATTAAAATGCAATTCTGAACGATTCTACATAGAGACAATCATCGGCGCTATCTTAGTTGGGGGGGGGGGGTCCACTGATTTTTAGTCATTTTTTTGGGTTTTTTTTTCTGAAAATATTATTAGACATTCTCGAATAAAACTATCAATTTTTAGAACATTTTTATTGGCAGACAACAAAAATACGCAAAAAAAATTACTTGGTGGCTGGATATTTCTTGGCGATTCCGGAGGGAGAGATGGGAGTCTGGGATGTGTGGGTTCGATTCCGCTCCACGGAAATTTTTTTTGCTTTTCTGATTTTGTGGTGGGCGTCCGGAAGACTGAACACTCTCAATTTTATAAGCTTTCTATGGATTCTTCATTCACTTCATTCAATTTAATTTTGTCTGCGATTAATTTGAACAAGTTTTTAACCTTCAGACGTTTTGAATCGATCCCCTTTTTCTCTTATGCCTTCCATTTAAATTTTTTAAAATTGCAATATTTGTCAGTTTTTTTTTGAAATTTAATGGTGTAGCTCAGAGAAAACGGCAGTTATTCAGAATGGTCAAGTTGACACGATAATAGCTCAAGGTCTTTCACAAAGGAAAATGGCTAGAGATAAGAAAAGACTATTCAACATACTCAATCGATAAGCTTCTAACCCGGTTATGTTCACAGAGCACTCCGACAGAACCAAGAGAAAAGTTCGAGGCGACCGAGGAATCCCCACGAGTCCAAGATGAACAAAAGAGAATGTGAAGATGCTCTTTCTTTAATCTAATTAATCACTCTAATCTTTCAGACTTTACTTCAAGATTCAAGTTGCCGCCCCTTTGTCCTTGGTCTCGCCACGACTTCCCCCGCCTTTGGCTCCGGACCGATTTACGAGAACCGCTCCTGACTTTTGGATCTTTGAAACCGAATGGCGAAGACTTTTAACCTTTTTATCTAATTTTTTCCTTTTTTTTTCATCCTTTCTTCCTTCTGAAATTATCCTTTAATGTTCCCTTCAATCCCTGTAGAATTCCCTCTTCTTTTAGTCTAATCTCTCTCCAAACTCTATCTTTTCCTTTTGGCCTAAAATTCCCCTTTTTTATCCAAACATCTAAACCAGTGTGTCGTTTCGAAAAATGATATCTCGAAAAATGCGTTTTTCGAAAAATTTCCGAAAAATTCTCGAAAAAATTTTCTCGTTGATTTCTCGAGAATTTTTCGAGAACTTCTCTTTCCAGAAATTTTCGAGAATTTGAAAGGAATTACGATAAACAACGCGCTTTGCGTTATTTCGGAGTGTCGTTCGATCTAGTTTATTATTATTTTTTTTCGGAAAAATTTCTCGAAATGCTTTCAAAACGACACACTGGTCTAAACTGAGGTTTTAAAGCCGTTAAATTAAAGTCGTGACAAGGCTTTTCCCCTCAATAAATACTTAATTAATCTAACAAACTCTTCTTTATTTCTTTCTATGCGCACCGCATTCATCCGCACTCTGCGTCACCTTGCTTGTGAATCTTTTCCCGGTTCACAAAATGGTGCATCGACCTCAATCGTAAGCATTCTACTACGAAACGATCTATTTAATCATCTAAAATATAAAGGGAATCATCTCTCCAAGAAATACGCAAATCCGAGCGTAAAATCGGCAAATACATCGAAAAATGACGCAATTTGAGCGAAAAATCATGTTTCTTCGAAAAAAAATCTTCGAGAGTATTCAAAAACATCTAAAACATTTCAAGTATACTCTTCTCTTTATTCTCTATCTATTTTTATGCTGTTCCGTCATAATTCTCCTCCATTCACCCCATTTAACCCGGCTGCAGTACGTTTTTTCCTCATCCTTTCTCTAAGCCCTCCTCTTTCGCACGAATAATTTGCCGCATAATATTTTTAAATGTCTTCCGCCGAGCAAGTTTCCAAATTTTCGTTAAATGCTTTAAAATCTATATTCGTCCTATCCTTGAATACGCAACCATAATCTTTTCTCCTGTACTAAAAGAACATATTAAACTAATTGAAAGTGTCCAAAAATCTTTCCTCGTTCGCTATTATAAAAAATTGAATTATAATTATGTGTCATATTTTGATTGCCTTTATGATTGTAACCTTACCTCACTAGAACACAGAAGACTTATTGCTGACTTAGTTTTCATGTACAAAATATTAATTTCCAAAGAAATCTCTACTAACCTAAACTTGCCAATTTCCCCAGCAAATGTAAAACATCTCAGACGTCACTCACATTATTTTCAACTCTCACTTGTAAATTTTTCCAAAGCTTACTCACAATTTTTCACTTCTCGTATCATCAAAGCTTGGAACTCTCTTCCACACTCAATTTTTCCCACTAAAATATCGTCGTCCGCATTCAGAACTAACATCACTCAATTAAACCTTTTACCATATCTCACATTAAATTCCGGGAAATTCTAACACTATCTCATGCATATCGCTAATTTAATATTTATTATTATCTAATCTTTTCATGTATTATTTCATTGTATTATAACCTTGAAAATATAAGAGGCAAATATAGCCCTTTTTCAATGAATAAATATATATATTAATTTCAGCATTTTCTGCGTTTCTTTCATTAATTTCCTCTCATTTCCTTCTCAAATCATACTAAATGACACATATTTAGTCCCTTTATACTCAATCATCCAGCCTTTCGTAAAAACATCGAACTTCGTGTCGCAACAGTCGACACAAATCATCCAACCTCGGTCGTTCGCTTCATTCCCGCATCAGATTAAAAACATCAATAAAGATCAAATATTTTTTCATTTGAATGAATAAATATCGGTTCAATCATCGCGGAATACCTATTTCTTCTTTCAGACAAAAAATAAAACAAGTTTGAAAGCGGAAACTCCGCGCAACTTAAAGGCGCACAGAGTTTCGCAAACGGGTCTCGCCACGAAACTAGAGACTACGGTGGTAGAAACAAACGGAAAGTAAATCCTAAAAACAATTTAGTATTATGCATCGACAACACGTCGATCGTGACGCTTTTTCGTCAACTTTTCGAATTTAATTCTGTCGCAACCCGCGGACACCTACCCTCTTTTCTTTGACAATCATCGAACATGTCGGATCCGAAGGAAACGCTCTCGGCCCCAGCCGTCGCTCCACTCACTGAGGAAAACAAGGAGAACACTGACGGGAAACGAGGACCACAGGACCCAAATTAAGTATTTCTTTTTTGAAAAACGTACGAGAACCAAAGAAACTATGACTTATTTCTTATTGAAAAAAAAATTGAGAATAAGAATAATAATGAAGCGGGCTTCGTCTGCTCTCCACGGAACCTGTGGCGAATTTCTCATAGTAAAAAGCTTCGAAACGTGAGTAAGATTAGAAATACCAGACTACCAGACATCATAAAAACAAACCCTTCGCGAATGAATTTCGACTAACAATAAAGAAGTTAAGAAAACTAAACTTAGCAACAAGTATTGATAATCAAAAAAAGTAGTTAGTAAATCAATGTAATCATCGCCGGTCGAGCGACATAATCATCAAGCTTATGAAGATCTGTTCCCTTAAAAGGAACAGATCTTCGGAAGTGTAGGCCACATCAACGAAAAGCTGGAGTAGGACTACTAGAAAAGCGAAATCGCGTAGATAAATTATAAATAGTTTGAAAAAGATCAAAAACACGTAATCATATGTGTTGTTAAAGGTTCCACGACAAATAACACGAAGACAAAATCGCCGAAGGCAACACCATTCGCCGCGGAGACAGTCGTCACCAAGCTCGACGGATTTACACAGGAGATGAAGCAAATCCAGAGCGCCATCTCAGCAGGGAGAGCCTTTTCGGCGATAACGCTCTCCGAAATGGAACTCTCTTTCTTTTTCTTGTTTCTCTCTCCCATCCCCCGCCGACGATGGCAAAGGACAATCATGTCCTCTTTCAACTGTAAACATTTTCTTTTCTTATATTCTTTAATATAATAAAGGAAAATCAGTTGAACATTCGGTCAACAGTCTTAACCGCATTGCTTATCCACAACAAAAAATAAACATCAACAAGGAAATAAAGAGAAAAAAGAACAAAAGACTATAAATTAGGAGTCAGTGTTTCGAACATAATGTGCTCGATTGAGCACTCTTCAAATATCTTCTTATCTTATTCCCTTTTTCCTTTCGTCTCTAAGTCTCTTTATCGTCGACGTGTCTCTATATCCTTTCCTCTAAATCTTGTTATTGTTATTGTAATTGCGCCCTCGCGCACCTTCTTCTGGGTCATTCTATGATGACGACTTGTTATGATTCAAAACTTGTAAACATGTTTTGAATTATTATTTATTTGTTTCTTGTTCTCGTTTCATTAACTCCGATTTATCTCTCCTTTATTAATTTCTGTTCTTTAACATGTTATTCTCTTACTTATCTCAATAAAAGGTTTAATTACCGAAGTTTGAGTTTGAGATCGGTTTGGCCAATCTTCCTTCATACCGTCCTCCGAGGAATCAAATCATACTAAACTCGGACTCTCAAATTATAGTGGACTCCAATCCGACTCAAATTGACTGATAAAGGCGAGCGTCAAGTGGCCCCGAGTACACATAAGGTATTATTCCTCTCATGACGATAGCCGGCTTCACGGATAAGTTAGCGAGACGGTTCGAGATGCACGCCTACTGTTTTCAAGGTGACAGTAAAGAGGATTCCCATAGGCCTTCGACGAGAACATCCTGCCTGTTCAGTCTTAGGTGGATACCCTTCTAGCTTCCCCAATCTACAACTCGGATAGAGAGCATCTGAAGGGTGGAGCAAGGATTTGCAACTCTATAAGTTCGAAGGAGTTAAATCCTCAACTCGTACATTTCTTTCCTCTTAAGATGTGGCAGAACGAAACTAAAGTTCTTAACTTCAGCATTTAGAAATGCCACCTCCTGCCCACAGGAAACCTGCTCCTCGCTCCGAGAAGCAGCTTCTCCAATATGTCCGTACCTTCCTGACTAAGAGCTCAGGGAAATGGAGTGAAGTCATAAAAGAAGACCAAGTAATATCAACGAAAATCCAACAGGGATCGTGAACAACATTGCGGAAATTCCGCAACTTGTCAATCAAAAAATCAAACGGCTTGCGGAAAAGTCTCCAAAGATGGCTTAGACGAAGAGACATTCGAAGAACACGCCCATGAGCTAAGAGTATACATGGAAAAGCTTCTGAATCCCGCATCGGAGAACACACAAGTCCTTCTGAAAACAGTGACGGATTACTATGAACTATCAGGTGATCGTCTACCTCCCATTCCCCGTGAAGAAATCGAACGTAGCCTCGAAGAGTTAGAAGAATCTCTCGACTCTTCCTACAAAGAATCAATTGATGAAGAGAACTCATCCGAAAATTTGGAACGTCGAAACTCGAATTCCAGCTACAACAGTCTGATCGACCTATTGGAGAACAACCCAACAGGTCATCTTCCACCGAGCTCCGGTCTCCCTTCCCAAAAGTCACAGGGACATTCCCTTTCTTCCCCCCTTAGTAACTCACTCTTCCCATCTAATTCTCATCGCCCAAGCTCATCGGAAGCGAGATATCGACATGGTGCCATGAACACATACCATGCGTTATCAACCCCTGCAACAGGCAACCAGGAAATTCAACAGCAGTTGAATAACGTGTCGGACAACACGACTCGACTCGTTTTATTCGGATCTGATCTCGTTTTGAATGAAGTTAAAACAAATTGATTTTGCTTTTGAAAAAATGAAAAAATTTGGCTGAGTATTTATTTAGAGAACTCAATTAACTCGTAAATTATCTCGAACTGAATTAGCTCGTTTACAAAACTTAACTACTCAACTCACGAAATGAGCTAGAACCACAAACCAGCCCTCCACAAAAGACGGCGTGCAGCATGGGCAGCGTTCAACAACATCAAAAACAGCACCGACGCTCTCACCTGCCCACGAATTCGAGCTCAACTTTTCGACACCATCGTTCTTCCCGCGCTCACATGAAGCGTGGACCCTTACACAGACCTTCGCTGAAAGAATCTGTGCACACGCACATTATGCGAAGAACTGGCGAAAGATGGACAAGACTGATACAAAAATGGATTCCTCGAGACCAAAACCGACCTGTCGGACGACCTCCCATGAGATGGTCCGACTCACTACGAAAAGAAGTCTCTTTATACCGAGGAAATCGACCATCGCCCAAGATTGCAAAGCATGGTTAGCTGTGATCCGTGCTCACAAAAACGACTGATGGATTGATTAAGTAAATAAGTATGTACGTTAAGTTAAAAAAAAAGTTTGGCCATTAAAAAATGAAAATTTTTTGTGAGCCTATGTTTTGGAGATTTGGAGAACTGTTTCTTCCAATATGCCACCTGGTTCCCACTTATCCGCCTCCGAACAAATTTGAATCGATATTCTGATCGCTAGAGGAATCTCAGAATCTTTGACCAGTCGCCAGCTAGAAAGGAATCTCGCAACTTTCTCCACCAAACCACCAAAATGAAGGGTGAGGGGGAGGGAGGCGCTATACTTTTGAGTCCCACTGTATTTAAAACTGTAATGGAGCTTCCATTTGGGCAAAATCGTCTCGTCTTCGTCTTCGTCCTCGTCTTTGTCTTGAATTCATCAGATCTGCGTAAGTATTGAGTTTATTGCGTAAAACGAATGCAAGACGAACTGAAAGACAAACGAAAACGATTTTTTGTCTTCGTCTTTCGTGGAAGCCTCACCTTGGAGTTTATCTAAAAGAAGCGACGCGCTGTCTTCAACTCAAGAAAAGTTCTAACGCTCTAACAAAAGAGCCATCGTCGACGACATATAAGGTTTTCTTCAATCTAAAATACAACAATCGATGACAGCTTTTTCGTGCTCTTGTGGAGAGGATATCAATTTTGGCGGGCGCTACGTGCGGTTTTAGAAAAACTCACAGTCACGGAATCCGTGATGAAGATTCGGAAGAAAGAATTATCAGCGAACGATTTTCTATGTGTGTGCAATATTGTTTTGAGAATGAGCAAGTGTAGTATAATACCGGGAATCAAATACAAGCAGGATGCGACGTACATTGAAATTTCGATTAAATTATTGTATTCCGTACTGCAATCTATCCGAATAGGATCCTCAAAATAGGAGAACGTTTGATTCTGATCACGGTCTGAAAAGTTCATGCTTCTGGAGTGGAGCACGTATATTATGTATTGGATATCTGAAAAGTTTCTCAGATTGCTTACAAGGAAACTGTTTTTAGATAACGTTTGAGAATTTTATGAAAATTGGTACACAGACACTTTCGAGCATGCTGAAAACCATGACAAACTTTTCTAGTGCCTAAAACTCTCCAGAAGCTGAATATTCGCATCTGAAGTTTCATCTGAAGTTTCATCGTATCTGAAGTTCTCCCCTCATCTCACGACCTCACTCTTCTCTATGCTTCCATATCAACCATTTCCAGAAGCAGCGGTGGCAGTGGGATGGTGTGGAACCCTGGGGGTCGGAAGTTCGAACCCTACTATGGAAAATTTTTTTTGTTTCTTGTAATTTCATTTTCTAGAGGTCTCCAGAGCACATTGGTCTCGAATGGAACTTGCAGAATGCCGAAAAAGGGTATATGAGTTGTGTTTAATTGTTTTTTGATCTCAAAGGCTTCTATTCTAAACTTTAGAAAACAACAGAATATTATTGAAACATCAAAAGTTTCAGGAATTGAGGAAAACGCTTTAAAAATAAGTTTGAATAACAAAAGAACGAATTTACTCAAAAAAAAAGTTTTTTTGAAAAAAAATTAAAAAATTGAAAAAATGGATATTTTGATTTTTGATATTCATGGGAAGAAAAAACAAAAATTACAAGTTAAAAATCGGGGGAAATGATACGAAATGATTAAATTAACTTAATACTTGGTCGTCATGCCTTTGGCTTTGATAACCGCCTCTCATCTTCTTGGCATCGAGTCGATCAAGTTCATCAGGGTCTGAAGTGGGATTTTGGTCCATTCTTCCTTGAGTTTCTCGAATTTTTCGTTACAATTTTTTGCTTTTCTGGCTTTCAAACGTCTGCCAAAGACCTCCCAGAGATGCTCAATGGAATTCAGGTCAATGGGATTCGAATTGGCTTGGCCAGGTTGACTTGACGCTGTGCGAACAAATCTTTGAAAAAGAGGGAAGAGTGTTTCGGACCGTTGTCTTGTTGGAACAACCAACCACGACCTATCTGAGACCTTCCATATGGCAACATTTCGTTTTCCAAAATGTCCTTGTACATGTACCCTGTACTTGTACTTCGTACTTGTCCTTATACTTGGCGTGGAAGCAGCCCCAAACCATGACGTTACCACCACAGTTCTTAACAGTCGGAACCTGGTACTTGGGATCGTACCGTTTGTTAACTGGACGTCGTACATGAGTGATTCCTTCTAGCCAATCATCAAATACTTCGATTCTTCGCTTTACAGTACCTTATTCCACTGCTGAGGTGTCCAGGGCAGATGATCCTTCTCCCACTTCAATCGAGCCAGACGGTTCTTCTCGTAAATCATTTGCTTTTTCACTGGGCGCCTTCCGAAGAGTCCAGAATCACGCACACGTCTTTTGACAGTGTCGCTGGACACCTATAAGCCATATCAATTGAAATTTTTTGAGAAATGACCAAAAAACTGACCTCGACTCCATATTGGGCCTTCAGTTCCGAGTTGATGTCCGTACTTCTCAGCCGCGGATTTTTCTAGCACATCCTGACAATGATTCTGTCGGTTCCTGGTGATGTTTTCGAACGTCTTCCAGTACCTTTCGATCGGTTTCGAGTGTTCAAAGTTGCCCAGATAACCGATTTAGAAGTCTTGAACTGCTTCGCGAGGGTGGGCATGTCCAGACCCATCTAACGATCACGGATGATAGCCATTCGCTGAGATTCTGATAAATTAGGTAAACCACGTGGTATATCCATTTTAAATAGCAACATTCATGCATAAAAGAACGATAATACTTAAAAAAAAACCAAAAAATCGGATTTTACCGAATTCCGAAAAATTCAAAAATAAGTTCGCAACTGTTACTGCTTACCGTAATTCATCACTCAAACTCATTTTTAAGCGTTTTTCTCGATCCCTGAAACTTTGGGGTCGATCGGATCATCCGAAGTCGAGTTTCGGTAAAAATCACCCCGGTTCGTATAATTTTGCACGGAACTGTATATTATTGGATATCTGAAAAGTTTCTCAGATTGCTTAGATGTGAAAGTTTCAATTGAGCACGTTTATTCGACGAAACTTTGCCCGGGAAAACGCATTTATTAAATTTCATGCACCTTTTGCAAGCTGAAAACTCTAAACTCTGAGATAATTTCAGCACTGGATGTTGAAATTTCTAGAATTTCAGATAAAATACTTGGATCTTGATCTGCTGGTCTTTGATCTTGAATCATATGGGAGGAAATGTATTATTTTAAGGATTTATTCAATTGAAATTCAATGGTTGATTCAATGGAAAATTTGGCTTAAAAATGTCAAAATATTAGAGAAAAAGTGGGCTTAGTGGGCAAAAAAGAAAGTGGGCTCGGCCGTTTGAACTTCTGAAGTTCCCCACCGTCACTGGATATCTGGAAAAGCTGAAAGCCAGATGCAGAGTTAGCAAGACTCGATATATCTTAAGCAGAGCAGACCAGAGGTGGAATAGGAATTGCAATCTCCGCCAAGCCCCCCCCCCCCACTTGACAGAACCGTGCCAGATAGTTAAGAATATTAAAAAAAAAGTTCAAAACAGCGTATTGCACTATGTGAATGCTCATTATTTCAGAATTTGTCTCAGACATGCTCTCGAAAGCTCTTCGACGACTCCTGCTTACTGTTAGTGTGAAAGCAAACATGTTTTCAATATTGGGGGACAGGTGTAATCCAATTTGATACACATCATGCCTATTCCAGAACATTTTGAATGCTCTAACGGGAGCAAGAAAAACGAAATGAGAGAGAGAGGAAAAAGGGAACGAAAAAAATAAAGGTAAACATAAATGTTAATAAAAATTTATTAGATAAGAGGTGCAATCGTCGTTTTTCTTTCCAATGTTTAGGTATTGACTTATTTCAACATATCAAAAAGTTTCAGATGCTAAAGTTAAGCCCAAATTGCTTAAAGCTTCGAAACTCGATCGGATCAAAAGGAATACTGAGAATCGACAACTGCACAAGCAATAAAGTATATTCAGTCGTGAGGGCCAACTTGTCAAATTATTTAACGTTCAATGGTGAAGGTATGTTTTCTGCGTCTTGAAATGCACCAAAATTCGTTTATGAGAAATTCTTGAACCGGAAGACAACAACTTCCGCTTTTCTTGAGACCATTAGGTTGAGCGAAAACTTGTTTGTTACTCATTGCTCAGTGTTAATTTAATTTTTCTGATTCTTTTTTTAATATTGTTAGTGCTTATTAAGACTGCTTAAGACACATGACAAACATACAGGTAGCCATCAAAATGAGCAAGAATTTGATCGCTGATAGCCGTACTCTCAGAAGTGCTTTTCTGTACGAGTTTCTCCAAGGTCGCAAACACAGTCGTAACTTGTGTGACGTATTAGTCGAGAACTTTTTCTCTACCCTTAACCAAGAGCAACGTCACGCGAACTTGCGTCGACTTTCAAGTATCATGAGAAAATTATTATAATACAATTAGTGATCATCGTTATAAATCTGGAAATGTCAAAGTTTGGTCAACTCATTCCTCACTTTTTGACAGATTCACAAAAACAATTGCGTTGTGACCTGACATTTTCTCTGCTCACTATGAAACTGTTGTATCCATGACTCAAATGGAAGCGTCCAGACACAATAGTCTCGGAGGTTACTTAAATAGCTTTTATTCGAGAGAGAGAGCAAAATAGAGAATTAGGGGACAATAGTTAAAGGGAATGGGGAAAAAAGAGAAGAAGTATGTAGCTAGGAGAATGAACCTAACAAGGTAGACAAGGGCTCTGCCGGGATTCCGATCTCTTCCTGATTAGTAGAAGAGAATCAGTTGTTGAGCTTCTATGCCATGTAGAGGCTGAGTAACTATAGAAGGCGTTGTGTTGTAACCAGGCGCTTTCTCTGCTAATTATGAAAAAACGACCGTTCCTTCAGCCAATTTGGAGTCAATTAGTACTTTCTCATATTCACTTAGAGGTTTACCTTTCGGCATGTGTTCTAAAAGCAGAAAAACGATAATGGGGTTATTCATGATGCATTTTTATGCAAAAAATGCCACTTTAATCTTATTCACGATACCATTTTCATTGAAAAAAATGCATCTTAGTTCAGTGATATGCTCAGTAAAAATGCAAGGTGGTGTCGGATACCGTCACCGAGAAAGTCTATGCGCCTTTAATGTGTCGATTTACGAGGCCCTCAATTTTTTGGAGAAGAACTCCTATTGTGCGAAAAATTCACATTTTCGGAAAAACTTTAAATTAATTTGATAAAAATAATATTTTACAGCCATAAATGAACGATGAGGAGGCTAAAAAGCGTAAAATTACTATGGCAATGGTGAAAAAATAGCAAAATTATTTATTTGAAAGATTAAAAGCGCATAGACTTTCTCGGTGACGGTATCCTACATCACCTTGCATTTTAACTGAACATAGCACTGAACTAAGATGCATTTTTTTCAATGAAAATGGTATCGTGAATAAGATTAATGTGGCATTTTTTGCATAAAAATGCATCATGAATAACCCCATAAGTGAACAGATTAGAATCAAGTTTAAAGTTCGAAAAACGACAAAAAATAAAAGATTTCTCGATTGCTCAGTTTAATTTTATTTTCGCTCCTGGACCCATAATTGTATTTTTTAAAGGTATTTCCATATTTCCATATAAATAATTAGGAATTACAGAAAATCGAAAATTTGAGATTTTTGGTGGTGAACGTAAAATTATGTGGAGCACTGTACATTTTTCCGAAAAAAATTCAAAAAATTACGTATAATGTTTGCTCAACCTAATAGAATGATGCATATTGACTAAGAAATCTTAAGAAATCATGCTGCAAGGTTCTGAAATCAATTAGAATTTAGTAATAATGAAATCGTATTTAACATTTATTTAACATTCAACGGTAAAGGTATGTTTTATGTGTCTTGAAATGCACCAAAATTCGTTTATGAGAAATTCTTGAACCTGAAGACAACAACTTCCGTTTTTCTTGAGACTAGAGAGATGCATATTGGCTAAGTTCTGAAATCGATTCGAATTTAGTAATAAAAAAATCGTCTTAGCAGTCTTAAAATACATATAACTGAAAATATGCAGAATACTCCAACGCGGGGATTCCTGGAAAATCTTATATCGAAATTGTTGTACAATGCGTCAAGAAAGTTCCGAAGAATGAAGCTCCCCTCAAAATCTGTGTATTTACAAAAGATAAGGAGAATACACGTTGGGTTGCCGCTGAGTTCGATGGAAAGGAAGACGAAGAAGAAGCAAATCCAGTAGAAAATCAATTTGAAACGTAAGATATTGATTTGTGAATACAGGGTGTTCCATAAATATTGACCCATATTCAAAGCGGTAAAACTTTTTTGAAACTTCATAAAACGTTTAGATATTTTAAAGTTTTATTTCAAACGCGGGAAGCATTTCATATAGTAATTTTAAAGAAATCAAAAGTCTATGAATTTCGTTCGATTCAGAATAAAAAATAACCCGAAGAGCCAAACTTTTTCATGACTCTAGAACTTACTGTACTCGTATACCATCCAAAAGTCATTTTCTAAGACGTCCAATATGGATGTGGCAGCGATTTGTTCCACTTTTTTTCTTCGAATTACATTTTTTGTTCAGATTCTGTCGTCGTTTTTCATTGTTTTCCATCTCAATCGATCTGATTTCCCTATCATTTGGTTTAAAAGAAAGCTGATTTGATAGATTTAAATTTGATTTAGATTTAATTTAAATGATAAATCATATACATTAATCAAAATGAAACATTCAGCGATATGCTCTCCTCCATTCCTTTGGAACACTTCGACCATTTTATTGGACATGCTGGCTCCACAAGCTCTCAACTTGAAGCGAGTTGAACTTCCTTCCATGTTTTTTCAAGCGTCGAATCAGCAGTCCCCGCAAAATTACGATTGAATTTAGGACGGTTTGATTTCTAGTCACTCGAGGTACGGATTTTCTCTTCGCCGCTTTCTACCAATCTCGAAAGGATTGGGTGTTCCAACTGGACGCTACTCTCACTCACGAGTAAGCCTTCATCCGAAGTTCACGACGAATCTCTCCGACGATTACCTGAGTGCAACCATCGCTCTCTATTCACGTCGTGTCTACGCGGTCATGGAAGCCAACGGAGGCGGAATAAAATCAATATTTTTGACTTATATTAAATAAATTCTCTGCTAATTTTCAGCTTAGTTGCTATCCTACTTCCTAGTAGCACAAATTGGTCTCAGACCTCTGTTTGCTCAAATCATCCATACAACTGCACGTTGGGGAACTACTTTTTTTGCGTTCACTCCCCCCCCCCCCCTAATTCAATTATGCACGTCTTCTGGGTTTTTAGACTAATTGAATAAAGAATTTCAGGAAAGGACAGGAAAGTACATCTGAAGAACGAAGTAGATCAAATCTGCTGAAAATTGAATGTCCAATTTGCTATGAAAATTTCAACCATGACGAATTGAAGCCTCGAATTTTGAAATGTGGGCACACTGTCTGCGAAGCCTGTGCCAAGAAACTTTCGAAAACCACCAAGGGTGTTCATATCGAATGTCCCTTCGATCGGAAAATTACGGAAGTTAATTGTGAGTCTTCTATTCCAAATGAGTAACCAATACTAACTTCCATAATTTCTGTTTCAGATGACATTGAGAATCTTCCAAAAAACTTCACTCTCCTGGATATCCTAGATCAGATGAAGCCGAAGAACTCTGAAGAAGCATCTGCAAATGCTGAACAATATCCAAAATGTACCACACATCCTAAACAACTAGCTCTATTCATTTGTACAGTAAGTTAGAATGTTCACTCAAATCTCGCGGCAAACGCTTTCAATCCGTGCTTCCTGTCAACCACAACCGTAGTTTCGTCATATTTCCGCCAGAATGGAACCGAGCAAAGTAGAGCGGTGTGTCTGACAATATAACTTAAAATCTGAAACCGGAAAGATACTGAAATAATTGGAAATTTCAAAAATGATTTTTATGAATGTGCACAAACTCTAAAATGAAAATATTCCAGAGCACCGATTGTAAATTGAAGAACAAATGGATGTGCCAATTATGTATGATTGCCAATGGTCCCCATGCAAGCCATACTTACACATCTTCAAATAAAGCATTAGAATTTCAAGAAAAAGCTAAAAGAAAGCTAGACGAGCTCTACAAAGAACTTGAGAATCTTAAGGAAACGGAAGATAATGTGGAAGTCGACACGAGGAAGATCGATGATAGGCACAGGGATGAGGTACGAATTATAGAACAGAAGTACATGAAGAAGATTCAGGAAATTGAACTAGAAAAAAAAGCGAATGTGAGAAAGTTAAATGAAAAGCATGAGGCAGAGAAACACAGATTACGAACGAAGAAAGAGGGGATCGAGTCAAAACGTCTGAAAGTTAAAAAATTGATGAAGTTAATCGCAGACAAACTTATATCGAATGAAGTGAATGAAGAATTCATAAACAGCTTGCAAAATGGAAGATAAGTCGAGTATTCCTCAACCATCAAAATGAACAAAATGTGGACGAAGAAGGATGAAGAATTCAAGTTTTCGTTTCAAAATGGATTATAATCATTTATTTTTTAAATTTATTATAATAACTTTTTTATCTTAAAAAAAACAATTATGTCGGCTGGTTATCTGGGCGAGGTTAGAAATATGAGTGGGGGAGAAACTTTCCAGCGTCTCCCTCGTCCTTCCCATGCTATGTATGTTTTTGTTGTTTTTTTTTTCATCAGAATAAATAAAAAGTTTATATAAGAATGTAATCAATATCGTAATAGAATAAAGGCGCTATGGTAGTTGAAGGGGGTCAATGGTTTTTAGTCATTTTTGGAGCTTTTTTCTTGATTTTTTTTCTGAAAATGTTTGTTGCTATTGTTAAAATATTTGTAACTTGTTTTTTATGCGTGACGCTTACTCTTGCCACGAAAACTACGATTCCCCTTTTTTTGCGCTTCAACGATGAGCAATTTTTGTAATAATTTTTTTTTCGCTTATTAGTTGATAATAACTTAGTCAATCATAGATATGAATAGGACCGCAGCTCTCGACTTGAAGTAAGAGCATAATTGTATTAGGGGGGGGGGTGAACGCAAAAAAAGTAGTTACCCCGTTTGTATGGATGATTCGAGCAATCAGAGCTCTGAGGCCAATTTGTGCTACTAGAAAGTAGGAAAACAACTAAGCTGAAAATTAGCAGAGAATTTATTTAACATAAGTCAAAAATATTGATTATCTTCCGCCTCCGTTGGCTTCCATGACCGCGTAGACACGACGTGGATAGGGAGCGATGGTTGCACTCAGGTAATCGTCGGAGAGATTCATCGTGAACTTCGGATGAAGGCTTACTCGTGAGTGACATCAATCTTGGCTGGAACTATTGAGACTAGTTGCCAACTTATTTTCTATTCGATACTCGCATCTTCTTGGAATCGGTCGAGGACCACAGTTTTTGTCCGTTTCCTTTTTTGCTGTCTAAATAAAAACATTACTTCGCTCCTTGTAAAAACTAGTCGAAAAGGAGATAGAAAGTGATGAAACAAGAGTGAACGGGGTGCGTGTGAAATGCTTCATCAGTTGCAAATTTGGTGAAGAAACTTTGAGCCGTCTTTGAGACTTATTAACACAGTTATTGTACTCCTACATATTTTAAACAAGTTTCGCACAATTTGCGGCCAAATTAGTGACTCATCCATAAAAAAGCAAAATGAGAGAAAGAGAGAGAGGAAAAAGGGAACGAAACAAATAAAGGTAAACATAAATGTTAATAAAATTTTCTTTGATAAGAGGTGCATTCGCCGTTTTTCTTTTCAACGTTTGGGTATTGACTTATTTCAACATTTCAGAAAGTTTCAAATGTTAAAGTTAAGCCCAAATTGCTTGAAGCTTCGAAACTCGAACGGAGCAAAAGGAAAACTGAGAATCGACAACTGCACAAACGATCCTATATTTTCAACCACGAAGGCCAACTTGTCAAATTATTTAACATGCAACGGTAAAGGTATGTTTTATGTGTCTTGATATGTACCAAAATTCGTTTATGAGAAATTCTTGAACCTGAAGACAACAACTTCCGCTTTTCTTGAGACTAGAGAGATGCATATTGACTAAGTTCTGAAATCGATTAGAATTTAGTAATAATGAAATCGTCTTAGCAGTCTTAAAAAACATTCTGAACTGAAAATATGCAGCATTCTCCGACGCGTGGATTCCTGGAAAATCTTATTGCGAAATTGTTGTGGAATGCGTCGAGAAAGTTCCGAAGAATGAACGTCCCCTCAAAATCGGTGTATTTACACGAGATAAGGAGAGTACACGTTGGGTTGCCGTCGAGTTCGATGGAAAGGAAGACGAAGAAAAAGCGAATCTAGTAGAAAATCAATTTGAAACGTGAGATATTGATTCGTACCAAACTTTTTCATGACTCTAGAACTTACTGTATTCGTATACCATTCAAAAGTCATTTTCTAACAAGTCGTCCAATATGGATGTGGCAGCGATTTGTCCGACTTTTTTTCTTCGACTTACATTTTTTTGTTCACATTCTGTCGTCGTTTTTCATTATTTTCTCCGGATTCAAACCCGGATTCAAACCGGTAAAAGCGAATTGAACTTACCATGTAGTATATTCAGATAAAAGGTTCTTCTTGTATCTCGGAGGAAACTCCTCCAAGCGTCTCCCGTAAGACGCCCAAACTTTACCGTTAAGATACCCCGTTAAGATACCTGTGAATATCGCATTCGTGAAAATAGTAATCGAGTGGCTTTTAATTATGTGCAATCAAGTTTGATTACATGGATCACCCTGCTCATTTTAAAGATTCTCGTTCTTCCCAGAAGCACTTCGGACAGCTTCATTGGATGTTACAACTGGACGCTACACAAAGCTACACCCAGTCACGAGTAGTGCGAAGCCAGCATTCCGAGGCCATCAGAAAGGATCCTAGCCGGACCTCAACCTCCTCGAATATTTCTGAGTTTTGCAGAATTCAGTTAATGCTAGACCTGTGCTGGAAGATGCTAGAAGAATACTATAAGAAGAGAATTCTCAAGTAATGGACGAATTTCTCCGACGATTACCTGAGTGCAACCATCGAAGCCTAGTGTCTAGGAGGACACAGAAATCAATAGATGCTGAATATAATCAATATTTTTGACTTATATTAAATAAATTCTCTGCTAATTTTCAGTTTATTTGATTCTCTACTTCCTACACAGTAGCACAAATTGGTCTCAGAGCTCTGATTGCTCAAATCATCCATACAGCTGCACGTTGGACCGCAGCTGATGCACTTCTCGACTTGAAGTAAGCCTAAGCCTAAAACTAAGCCTAAGCCTAAGCCAGAGTGTGGCCTCAAAGAAAATGTATGGGATGATCATTACTTTGAGGCGTTGTTGCATTTCAAATATCATGATTGAGCGAAATTTTACAAGTTATGGACCGGAATCGCCAAAAAATATCCAGTCACCTAGTCATTTTCTTTTTTGTGCGTATTTTTGTTGTCTGCCAATAAAATCGTTCTAAAAATTTCTAGTGTTATTCGAGTATGTCTAATAACATTTTCAGAGATCAAAATAAAAAAAAAAGCTCCGAAAATGACTAAAAACCATTGATCCCTCTCAACTACCTTACCGCCGCCGCCGAGATATTCACTTCGGATCGCAATCGAAACGAAATAAAACATCAGACATTTAGGCGTCAAGGTTTTTTTCCGGCCAGAAAAAGATATTCACAGGTTCACAGTTCCTCTAGCTGAAGCTACATGCACGGCCCTCACTCGAAGGAGTATAAGAGACAATGTCTGAGAGATTCGACCACCAGTAGTCACAGTCTAAAAAAGTTGTTTCAATTGATCTGATTTTTTATACAATGGGTACTGGTGATGCCCTAAGTACAAAACCGTATTCAGAATTAGGCTCCGCCCCCTTCGAGTTGAGATACAGTAGGGGTGTTTCGAAAAAAATGTTTTTTTCTTTTTTGAGATAACCTCGATTTCTTTTCTGAAATCGATAACCGGTCACTTATGAAGCATTTTTGTAGTGGAAAACATTTTTCTAGCTGTTCTCTTTCCGACCAAAAAATTGAATTTTCGGAAAAAAATGGTTTCATTTCCGTACTGTCGAAAAAAAAATATATTACCGGAGGTGACTTCTCATCAGAATTTTATACTTCAGAGTATGGGTCACAAGAAATGTGTCCATGGATGTGTCCATCGGATCACTCAGAGCAAGAAATGGGAAAAATAATACCAAAACAGTAGAAAAATGACAAAAATCGTGAAATAACTAACGGCCGCACCCAAACCGCGGCGAACCAGTTATGAATTCTTGTAGCTCATACTCTGAAATATAAAGTTCTGATGAGATCTCACTTCCCGTAATATATTTTTTTTCAAAAAATGGGAAAAATGGTACCAAAACAGTAGAAAAATGACAAAAATCGTGAAATAACTGACGGCCGCACCCAAACCGCGGCCAACCAGTTATGAATTCTTATAGCCCATATTCTGAAGTATAAAGTTCTGATAAGATCTCACTTCCCGTAATATATTTTTTTTCCACTATGCGGAAATGAAACAATTTTTTTCCGAAAATTCAATTTTTTGGTCGGAAGGAGAACAGCTAGAGAAATGTTCTCTACTACAAAAATACTTCATAAGTGACCGGTTATCGATTCCAGAAAAGAAATCGAAGTTATCTCAAAAAAGAAAAAAAAAATTTTTTTCGACACACTCCTACCGTATCTCAACTCGAAGGGGGCGGAGCCTAATTCTGAATACGGTTTTGTACTTAGGGCATCACAAGTACCCACTGTATAAAAAATCAGATCAATTGAAAAAATTATTTTTTCAAAAAATGAGAAATGTGGTACCAAAACAGTAGAAAAGTGACAAAAATCGTGATATAACTGACGGCCGCACCCAAACCGCGGCCAACGAGTTATGAATTCTTGTAGCTCATACTCTGAAATATAAAGTTCTGATGAGATCTCACTTCCCGTAATATATTTTTTTTCCACTATGAGGAAATGAAACAATTTTTTTCCGAAAATTCAATTTTTTGGTTGGAAGGAGAAAAACTAGAAAAATGTTTTCCACTACAAAAATGCTTCATAAGTGATTGGTTATCGATTCCAAAAAAGAAATCGAAGTTATCTCAAAAAGGAAAAAAAAAATTTTTTTCGAAACACCCCTACCGTATCTCAACTCGAAGGGGGCGGAGCCTAATTCTGAATACGGTTTTGTACTTAGGGCACCACAAGTACCTATTATATAAAAAATCAGATCAATTGAAAAAATTATTTTTTCAAAAAATGAGAAATGTGGTACCAAAACAGTAGAAAAGTGACAAAAATCGTGATATAACTGACGGCCGCACCCAAACCGCGGCCAACGAGTTATGAATTCTTGTAGCTCATACTCTGAAATATAAAGTTCTGATGAGATCTCACTTCCCGTAATATATTTTTTTTCCACTATGAGGAAATGAAACAATTTTTTTCCGAAAATTCAATTTTTTGGTTGGAAGGAGAAAAACTAGAAAAATGTTTTCCACTACAAAAATGCTTCATAAGTGATTGGTTATCGATTCCAAAAAAGAAATCGAAGTTATCTCAAAAAGGAAAAAAAAAAATTTTTTCGAAACACCCCTACCGTATCTCAACTCGAAGGGGGCGGAGCCTAATTCTGAATACGGTTTTGTACTTAGGGCACCACAAGTACCTATTATATAAAAAATCAGATCAATTGAAACAACTTTTTTAGACTGTGACTATGGGCAGTTGAGCTATGGTCGAATCTCTCAGACATTGTCTCATAAATTCTACAGCTCGGAGGAGTCAATAAACTCGACCACTCGAAAGAGTATAAATTCTACAGCTCGGAGGAGCTATAAACTCAAACATCTAGAAAGATTAATAACTCTATAAGTTCAAAGGAGTTAAATCCTCAACTCGTACATTTCTTTCCTCTTAAGGTGTGGCAGAACGAAACTAAAATTCTTAACTTCAGCATTTAGAAATGCCGGTATAATACAATAATTCCCCCCCGCTTGATATAAAAGTGACCCCCCGGTGGAATACTGTGGAATGACCCCCCACCCCTTCCCATAACGTCAGTTTTTTCCACCAATTTTTACAATTTTCACAATTGTAAAAATTTGTTTCATAACTAAAAAAATGTTTTCTTAATTTTTACGTGGCATCATGAACTAGTTTCATTTTCATATTTTCATTTCATTTCGTCTGAATCTCATGGAAATGTTGGAAGGGGGGGAATATTGGAAGGGGGGATCATTCCTGGGTCTTCCGGTGGGGGGGGGGGTTAGTACTGTTTGTTGGGGGTTGATTATTGTAGATTACCTAGGATCCAAATATTACCCCCCCCATTTCAACTGGCGGGGGATTAATATTGGATAACGACTTCGTATAGAAGCCCCCCCAACATTAATTATCCCCCACATCAATTTTGATGATGAATAACGTTGGTTGGAGGGCTATTATCGATGGTGGTGGGCGATTCTTGGAAATTACCCACAAGTTCTTCTGAAAACAGTGACGGATTACTATGAACTATTAGGTGATCGTCTAACTCCCATTCCCCGTGAAGAAATCGACCGTAGCCTCGAAGAGTTAGAAGAATCTCTCGACTCTTCCTACAAAGAATCAATTGAGGAAGAGAACTCATCCGAAAATTTTGAACGTCGAAACTCGAATTCCAGCTACAACAGTCTGATCGACCTATTGGAGAACAACCCAACAGGTCATCTTCCACCGAGCTCCGGTCTCCCTTCCCAAAAGTCACAGGGACATTCCCTTTCTTCCCCTCTTAGTAACTCACCCCTCCCATTTAATTCTCATCGCTCAAGCTCATCAGAAGCGAGATATCGACATGGTGCCATGAACACATACCATGCGTTATCAACCCTTGCAACAGGCAACCAGGGAACTCAACAGCAGTTGAACAACGTGTCGGACAACACGACTCGACTCGTTTTATTCGGATCTGACACTTGATTCGGCTCTTTAGTTTTCCTTGAGTCAATAGTCTTCCAAATAAACATAGGCTCACACACAGTTTTGCATTTTCTCAATTGCAAAACCTTTCTTTTAACTTATTCAAAAAGCTCAAGGTCTTTTTTTACTCAAAAAGAGATAATTCAAAAAATGTAGGTGGACCTGTGTTTATTTGGAGAACTGAATCATAATATCTCGTTTTAGGTGAAGTTAATTTGTTCATGGACATGTAGATTTTGGCTTTGAAAAAATGAAAAAATTTGAATGAACCTATATTTATTTGGAAGACTAAATAATCTCGATTTAGGTTAAGTTAAAACAAAGGTTTTTCCATTTGAAAAAATGAAAAAATTTGGCTGAGTATTTATTTAGAGAACTGAATTAACTCGTAAATCATCTCGAACTAAATTAGCTCGTTTACAAAACTTAACTACTCAACTCACGAAATGAGCTAGAACCACAAACCAGCCCTCCACAAAAGACGGCGTGCAGCATGGGCAGCGTTCAACAAAATCAAAAACAGTACCCACGCTCTCGCCTGCCCACGAATTCGAGCTCAACTTTTCGACACCATCGTTCTTCCCGCGCTCACATGAAACGTGGACCCTTACACAGACCTTCTCTGAAAGAATCTGTGCACACGCACATTATGCGAAGAACTGGCGAAAGATGGAAAAAGACTGATACAAAAATGGATTCCTCGAGACCAAAACCGACCTGTCGGACGACCTCCCATGAAATGGTCCGACTCACTACGTAAAGAAGTCTTATTATACCGAGGAAACTGACGACTTCATGGACAACCATCGCCCAAGATTGCAAAGCATGGTTAGCTGTGATCCGTGTTCACAAAAACGACTGATGGATTGATAACTGTTTCTTCCAATATGCCACCTGGTTCCCACTTATCCGTCTCCGAACAAATTCACATCGATGTTCTGATCGCTAGAGAGATCTCAGGATCTTTGATCAGTCGCCAGCTAGAAATGAATCTCGCAACTGCCTCCACCAAACCACCAAAATGAAGGGCGAGGGGGAGGGAGGCGCTATACTTTTGAGCCACACTATATTTAAAACTATAATGGAGCTTCCATTTGGGCGAAATCGTCTCGTCTTCGTCTTTGTCTTTGTCTTGAATTCATCCGACTTGCGTAAGTCTTGAGTTAATTGCGTAAAACGAATGCAAGACGAACAGAAAGACAAACGAAAACGACTTTTTGCCTTCGTCTTTCGTGGAAGCCTCACCTTGGAGTTTATCTAAAAGAAGCGACGCGCTGTCTTCAACTCAAGAAAAGCTCTAACGCTCTAACAAAAGAGCCATCGTCGATAAGGTATTCTTCAATCTAAAATACAACAATCGATGATAGCTCTTTCGTGACCTTGTGGAGAGGAAATCAATTTTGGCGGGCGCTACATGCTGTTTTAGAAAAACTCACAGTCACGGAATCCGTGATGAAGATTCGGAAGAAGGAATTATCAGCGAACGATTTTCTATGTGTGTGCAATATTGTTTTGAGAATGAGCAAGTGTAGCATAATACCGGGAATCAAATACAAGCAGGACGCGACGTACATTGAAATTTCGATTAAATTATTGTATTCCGTACTGCAATCTATCCGAATAGAATCCTCAAAATAGGAGAACGCTTGCTTCTGATCTCGGTCTGAAAAGTTCGTGCTTCTAGAGTGGAGCACGTATACAGTGCTCCACATAATCTTATGTTCACCCCTAAAATGTTCGAAAACTCGAAAACTGGCTTTTCAACCAAAATGCTTCCTATTGAAGAAATATGGCCTTTTAGTAGGTATTTCATGATAGAAACTTAAAATAGACTTAAAATTCACACATCAGGAAAAAACCAAGATTTTATGAAAAAAGGTAAAAAAAATTTCCACAAAATCATATGTTCACTTGCACAAAACCGTTAAAAAAAAGAAAATTACAGACGAATGAACATTAATAATCGATGGGACGACCATTCTGTCGAGCAACTTCAAAAATTCGGCTATCCATAGACGAATAAAGATTGTCGAGCAGCTGTTGGTCCACTTTTTGCCATGCTTCAACGATAGCCTTTTTCAGAGATGCAATGTCCGCATAAATCTTGTTTCCTTTGTAGATGTTCCGTACCATGTATCCCCAGACATTTTCGATGACGTTTAAGTCAGGGGAACAGGCCGGCCAATCGAGAATCGGGATTCCGCGGTAACCTATCCACTTGATTATGCGTCGAGCCCGATGGCATGGAGCTCCATCCTGCTGATAAATGAAATTTTTAGAGCGATTCCGACGGATAAATGGTATGAGACCTCTTCTCATCACGTATCCGATATTGGCAACCGTCCATGTTCTTTGGTACAAAGCAAAGTTTGACTTTGCCTTGGGCACTGATATCATATATGATAAATAATTAAGAATTACTGAAAATCGAAAATTTGAGATTTTTGAAGGTGAACATAAGATTATGTGGAGCACTGTATTATGTATTGGATATCTGAAAAGTTTCTCAGATTGCTTACAAGGGAACTGTTTTTAGATAACGCTTGAGAATTTTATGAAAATTGGTACACAGACACTTTCGAGCATGCTGAAAACCATGGCAAACTTTTCTAGTGCCTATAATTCTCTAGAAGCTGAATATTCGCATCTGAAGTTTCATCGGAAGTTCTCCCCTCATCTCACGACCTCACTCTTCTCTATACTTCCATATCATCCACTCCGGAAGCAGCGGTCACAGGTAAAACGGGGTTAGCGAAGAATTAGTAATCAGTGTGCGAGTGATCACTGAGGCGTAGACAATCGGTTGTCGAATGAATTCAATAATTGATTACTAACCCTTGAGCAATCGACTGCTGCGCAATCCTTCAGTAATCGTGTTTTTTTCACTTGATTATTGAACATCAGTTTTTTTAACTTGGTTTATTCAAAAACAGCAACAAATGGGGCAACAAAACAAGGAAAAAGGATAGAGCAAAAGGAATAAAGAAAATTTTAATCGACGTTATCAGAGGAGACGATTTCTTGATTGTTGATGGGATTATTCTCAGACGGAACTTCATCATCCGAGAAGAGTGCCTGTTCCTCCGGAGCAGTGTCCACGTTTCCAATGACGTTTAGGTAAAGTTGGAAGTTATTGTCTCTGAAATGATGATGTTTGGACTTACTCGGACTTACTCGAAACTCACTCGGCAAAATCCTCTTGGAACTCTTTCAATCGCTTCTCCGTTTCGGCGAGGCACTTTCCACGACGCCGATTACTGAAACAATGAATTCAACTGCACTGGTCGTCATTAATTCTATGGCGTCATCAGTTAGACCTTTTATTGGCGCAACTCGGATGGAGTCGGTGGGAATTTTTCAAATCTTCATTTTTTTTGCGAAATCTGGGCTGATACTTCTCAGCAATTAATTTGGACACCAATTTTGGAATGTACAGCAAAATTTTGTGTATTGATAACGCTTTCTTCGCTTGTGCGATGCATGGCATCGCATATAGCTGCGTATTTTATCTCGAAATTCGCTATAATATCGCGTTTCTCTTTCTTATCTTTTTGGAATGAAAAGACTTACGGCTCTTTTCAAAAATTTCCTTTTTTTATACGGATGTCGAGTCTTCGAACTGTCCGGCAGCTGGAATTGTCTTCGTGGCGATTTGATCGCTCTGAAAAAATTCAATTGGAAATTACGCAAATCCGATATCGATTCTTCAAATGAAAAGGCGAATTTCGGAAAGAATTTTCCGATGATAATAATGAGAAAAAGGAATAGCGAATATTAAAAGGGAATAGCGAAACGGTGTACAGCTTGGTGTACGAATCGGTGTAGAATGTACAACAAAATTTTGTGTATCGATAACGCTTTCATCGCTTTTGTGATGCTTAGGCATCGCATATAGCTCTGTGCGTGTTTAATATCGAAATTCGCTATAATTTCGCGTTTCCTTTTCTTCTCTTTTTTGAATAGAAAAGACTCTTTTCGAAAATTCCTTCTTTTTTTTGTGCGGGTGTCGAGTCTTCGAACTGTCCGGTAGCTGGAAATTTCTTCGTGCCGATGTGATCACTCTGAAAAAATTCAATTGGAAATTACGCAAATCCGATATAGAATACACGAAAATCAACGAAAACGGTTAAAACGACAGCTAAGAATTGCGCGTGTTGCCTGCGAATAATTTTTTAGGGCAAGCAATAATTTCGCGTACGCAAGTTTGCGTTGCATGCACATGAGGGGTCTGCAGTGTCTACCGTAGTCGCGGCGCGAATAAAATTGATTCAAAATGTGAATCTTGGGCCTGATATCGATTCTTCGAAGGAAAATGCGAATTTCGGAGAGAATTTTCCGAGGATAATAATGAGAAAAGGGAAATAGCAATATGGCGTGCAAAAAGCACGGGTGCGGTGCGCATAGAGCGACTTGAATCTTGGGCAGAGCTTACGTCATTACTGAAGTTGCTTCAAGGAGGAAGCATGAGGGCGATTCTGCCTGTAAGCTAGAATCTAAGTGCTGAGGCGTGCCAGAAAAGGCGTCTCGAGGCAATGAGTGAACAGTGTGGTTCAGTGGTAAAGTTTATTTTTATTTTTAATTTAATAATTAATTAAAAATTTTTTTAAAATGTTACTTAGACCAGTTACAGTTAGACCGCTCTGAGTCTGTGATATTCAATCACTGTTCCACAACTGCAAACGACATTATTGAAAAGCTCGAGACGGAAAAAGTTACCATTTCGAATTCACGCCTCCTTCTGCTCCGCAATTATTACAAAAAAAATGCTTTGTAATTTTACAAAACGTGTTCTTCCACAGACTGGTAGCCTTTTCTCTGAATTTTGCATTATCATGAGAAGCCAGGAATCGTTTAAAATCAGAATCGGTAGAACGAGCAAAACAGGCAGCAGCGACGAAAGTTATAACTTCATCCGATTCTGAACGTAGTCGCTCTCCCAAATCTGAAAAACCAAACATTTACTAAGTCTCCGTATGCTTTCTTACCAGGTTCATGTAAGTTATCGTATTCGATGTTGTCGCTGTTATCAGTATCAATTTGAATGTCCTCGTCTTCCAAATGAAACAGCGGTCTGTCCGAAGTCCCTGGGTGGTGTAGCTCCACCACGTGTAGTCGCTGACAGTCTGGGAAATAGACTTCGATTTGATCGCATCACAGTGTATATTAAACTGTCTATAAAAAGAATCACAAATGTATGTACAAAGTGAAGATAAAACGCAAAAACTGTGCAAAAAAAAGCAGAAATTATTTAGTAATCATTCAACAACTGTTCAACAATTTCTCTGGTCGCCAATCGCTTAGTAATCACTCGCAAATCCGGACCATATTCAGCAATCGTTCGGTAACCCTTCGCTAATACAGCACTTTTTCGGTAATCATTCGCTAACCCCGTTTTACCTGTGGTGGTGTAGTGGCAGTGGGATGGTGTGGAACCCTGGGGGTCGGAAGTTCGAACCCTACTATGGACAATTTTTTTTGTTTCTTGTAATTTCATTTTCTAGAGGTCTCCAGAGCACATTGGTCTCGAATGGAACTTGCAGAATGCTGAAAAAGGGTATATGGGTTGTGTTTAATTGTTTTTTGATCTCAAAGGCTTCTACTCTAAACTTTAGAAAACAACAGAAATTTATTGAAACATCAAAAATTAACACATATAGTACTTGAAAACAAAGTCCTGAAGTCCTCTGATGCCACACGAGTGAAAGCAGCTGAAATTTCGATTAAATTATTGCATTCCGTACTGCAATCTATCCGAGTAGGATCCTCAAAATAGGAGAACGCTTGCTTCTGATCACGGTCTGAAAAGTTCATGCTTCTGGAGTGGAGCACGTATATTATTGGATATCTGAAAAGTTTCTCAGATAGCTTAGATGTGAAACTTTCAATTGAGCACGTTTATTCGACGAAACTTTGTCAGGGAAAACGCATTTATTAAATTTCATGCACCTTGTGCAAGCTGAAAACTCTAAACTCTGAGATAATTTCAGCACTGGATGTTGAAATTTCTAGAATTTTAGATAAAATAGTTGGATCTTGATCTGCTGATGTTTGAGCATGAATCATGTTGGAGAAAATGTAAACTTTTAAGGGTTTTTATTGTTGATTCATTGGAAAATTTAGCTTAAAAATGTCATAATATTGGAGAAAAGAAGTGGGTTTAGATCGGCTATTTGAACTTCTGAAGTTCCCCACCGTCACTGGATATCTGGAAAAGCTGAAAGCCAGATGCAGAGTTAGCAAGGCTCGATATATCTTAAGCAGAGCAGGCCAGAGGTGGAATAGGAATTGCAATCTCCGCCAAGCCCCCCCCCCCTCCCCATTTGACAAAACCGTGCCAGATAGTTAAGAATATATTTAAAAAAAGTTCAACTCAGCGTATTGCACTATGTGAATGCTCATTATTTCAGAATTTGTCTCAGACATGCTCTCGAAAGCTCTTCGACGACTCCTGCTTAGTGTGAAAGCGAACATGTTTTCAATATTGGGGGGACGGGTGTAATCCAATTTGATACACATCATGCCTATTCCAGAACATTTTGAATGCTCTAACGGGAGCAAGAAAAACGAAATGAGAGAGAGAGAGAGAGAGAGAGGAAAAAGGGAACGAAAAAAATAAAGATAAACATAAATGTTAATAAAAATTTATTAGATAAGAGGTGCAATCGCCGTTTTTTTTCCAACGTTTGGGTATTGACTTATTTTAACATTTCAAAAAGTTTCAGATGTTAAAGGTAAGCCCAATTTGCTTAAAGCTTCGAAATTCGATCGGAGAAAAAGGAAAACTGAGAATCGACAACTGCACAAGCAATAAAGTATATTCGGTCGTGAGGGCCAACTTGTCAAAATATTTAACGTTCAACGGTGAAGGTACGTTTTCTGCGTCTTGAAATGCCCCAAAATTCGCTTATGAGAGATACTTGAACCGGCAGACAACAACTTCGCTTTGCTTGAGACCATTAGGTTGAGCGAAAATTTGTTTGTTACTCATTGCTCAGTGTTAATTTAATTTTTCTGATTCTTTTTTTAATATTGTTAGTGCTTATTAAGACTGCTTAAGACACATGACAAACATACAGGTAGCCATCAAAATGAGCGAGAATTTGATCGCTGATGGCCGTACTCTCAGAAGTGCTTTTCTGTACGAGTTTCTCCAAGGTCGCAAACACAGTCGTAACTTGTGTGACGTGTTAGTCGAGAACTTTTTCTCTACCCTTAACCAAGAGCAACGTCACGCGAACTTGCGTCGACTTTCAAGTATCATGAGAGAATTATTATAATACAATTAGTGATCATCGTTATAAATCTGGAAATGTCAAAGTTTGGTCAACTCGTTCCTCATTTTTTGACAGATTCACAAAAACAATTACGTTGTGACCTGACATTTTCTCTGCTCACTATGAAACTGTTGTATCCATGACTCAAATGGAAGCGTCCAGACACAATAGTATCGGAGGTTACTTAGATAGCTTTTATTCGAGAGAGAGAGAGAGCAAAATAGAGAATAAAGGGTGCACCAAAATTATGGTGACAAAACCTTAGACCTAGCAGGCGGCAATTTTTTCGCATTAATTTTTTCCCATTTTTTTCAGCATGTTTTAATTAATATTTTGCCAAATTTTCTACTCGCTAGCTCAATTTTTACAGAAATGGTATCCAAGTTTGTACACCGAGGCACCATCATTGAAATGGCGAAAAGAGGGCAGAGTGCAAGTACCATTGGCAAAGCTCTTGCGATCGCTCGACAAACCGTTTGGAGGATGATTAAACGGTATAGAGAGCTTAACACACTCAACAACCGTCCCAGAAGTGGAAGACCAAGAAGTTCTGTCACTCCGAATAGGATCAAGACGGTCCGTGAACGTCTACATCGAAATCCCCACCGAAGCATGCGAAAGTTGAGCACAGAACTCTGAATCAGTAATTCTTCGATCAGAAAAATTGTAAAAAGAGAGCTCGGGATGACCCCATATCGTGTTCGAAAATCTGCGATTCTATCGGAAAAGAACAAGATGGCCCGGATGAAGAAGTGCAAAGTCTTTGAGACTTATTAACACAGTTATTGTACTTCTACATATTTTCAACAAGTTTCGCACAAATTGCGGCCAACTTAGTGACTCATCCATAAAAAAGCGAAATGAGAGAGAGAGAGAGGAGAAACGAAAGAAACGGAACAAGTAAATGTTAATAAAAATTTCTTTGATAAGAGGTGCAATCGCCGTTTTTTTTTTAAATAAAGTATATTCGGTCGTGAGGGCCAACTTGTCAAAATATTTAACGTTCAACGGTGAAGGTGTGTTTTCTGCGTCTTGAAATGCACCAAAACTCGTTTATGAAAGATTCTTGAACCGACAGACAACAACTGCGCTTTGCTTGAGACCATTAGGTTGAGCGAAAATTTGTTTGTTACTCATTGCTCATAGCCAGTGTTAATTTAATTTTTCTGATTCTTTTTTTAATATTGTTAGTGCTTATTAAGACTGCTTAAGACACATGACAAACATACAGGTAGCCATCAAAATGAGCGAGAATTTGATCGCTGATAGCCGTACTCTCAGAAGTGCTTTTCTGTACGAGTTTCTCCAAGGTCGCAAATGGATCGAAGCTTGTCGTAGCTTGTGTGCCGCTTTAGTCGAGAACTTTTTCTCCTACAAAACCAGAACCAAGAACAACGTCACGCAAACTTACGGCGACTTTCAAGCATCATCAAAGAACTATTAGTGATCATCTTTATAAACCTGGAAGAGTGTCAAAGTTTGGTCAACTCGTTCCTCACTTTTTGACAGATTCACAAAAACAATTGCGTTGTGACCTGACATTTTCTCTGCTCACTATGAAACTGTTGTATCCATGACTCAAATGGAAGCGTCCAGACACAATAGTCTCGGAGGTTACTTAGATAGCTTTTATTCGAGAGAGAGAGAGCAAAATAGAGAATTAGGGGACAATAGTTAAAGGGAATGGGGAAAAAAGAGAAGAAGTATGTAGCTAGGAGAATGAACCTAACAAGGTAGACAAGGGCTCTGCCGGGATTCCGATCTCTTCCTGATTAGTAGAAGAGAATCAGTTGTTGAGCTTCTATGCCACGTTGAGGCTGAGTAACTATAGAAGGCGTTGTGTTGTGACCAGGCGCTTTCTCTGCTAATTATGAAAAAACGACCGTTTCTTCAGCCAATTTGGAGACAATTAGTACTTTCTCATATTCACTTAGAGGTTTACCTTTCGGCATGTGTTCTAAAAGCAGAAAAACGATAAGTGAACAGATTAGAATCAAGTTTAAAGTTCGAAAAACGACAAAAAATAAAAGATTTCTCGATTGCTCAGTTTAATTTTATTTTCGCTCCAGGACCCATAACTGTATTTTTTAAAGGTATTTCCATATTTCCATATAAATAATTAGGAATTGCAGAAAATCGAAAATTTGAGATTTTTGGTGGTGAACGTAAAATTATGTGGAGCACGGTACATTTTTCCGAAAAAAATTCAAAAAATTAGTATAATGTTTGCTCAACCTAATAGAATGATGCATATTGACTAAGAAATCTTAAGAAATCATGCTGCAAGGTTCTGAAATCAATTAGAATTTAGTAATAATGAAATCGTATTTAACATTTATTTAACATTCAACGGTAAAGGTATGTTTTATGTGTCTTGAAATGCACCAAAATTCGTTTATGAGAAATTCTTGAACCTGAAGACAACAACTTCCGTTTTTCTTGAGACTAGAGAGATGCATATTGGCTAAGTTCTGAAATCGATTAGAATTTAGTAATAAAAAATCGTCTTAGCAGTCTTAAAATACATATAACTGAAAAGATGCAGCATACTCCGACGCGTGGATTCCTGGAAAATCTTATATCGAAATTGTTGTACAATGCGTCAAGAAAGTTCCGAAGAATGAAGCTCCCATCAAAATCGGTGTATTTACAAAAGATAAGGAGAATACACGTTGGGTTGCCGTTGAGTTCGATGGAAAGGAAGACGAAGAAGAAGCGAATCCAGTAGAAAATCAATTTGAAACGTGAGATATTGATTTGTGAATACAGGGTGTTCCATAAATATTGACCCATATTCAAAGCGGTAAAACTTTTTTGAAACTTCATAAAACGTTTAGATATTTTAAAGTTTTATTTCAAACGCGGGAAGAATTTCATATAGTAATTTTAAAGAAATCAAAAGTCTATGAATTTCGTTCGATTCAGAATAAAAAATAACCCGAAGAGCCAAACTTTTACATGACTCTAGAATTTCCTATACTCGTATACCATCTAAAAGTCATTTTCTAGGTCGTTCAATATGGATGTGGCATTGATTTGTTCGACTTTTTTCTTCGAATTCCATTTTTTGTTCAGATTTTGTCGTTGTTTTTCATTGTTTTCCATCTCAATCGATCTGATTTCCCTATCATTTGGTTTAAAAGAAAGCTGATTTGTTAGATTTAAATTTGATTTAGATTTAATTTAAATGATAAATCATATACATTAATCAAAATGAAACATTCAGCGATATGCTCTCCTCCATTCCTTTGGAACACTTCGAGCATTTTATTGGACATGCTGGCTCCACAAGCTCTCAACTTGAAGCGAGTTGAACTTCCTTCCATGTTTCTACAAGCGTCGAATCAGCAGTCCCCGCAAAATTACGATTGAATTTAGGACGGTTTGATTTCTAGTCACTCGAGGTACGAGATTCTCTCTTCGCCGCTTCTACCAATCTCGAAAGGATTGGGTGTTCCAACTGGACGCTACTCTCACTCACGAGTAAGCCTTCATCCGAAGTTCACGACGAATCTCTCCGACGATTACCTGAGTGCAACCATCGCTCTCTATCCACGTCGTGTCTACGCGGTCATGGAAGCCAACGGAAGCGGAATAAAATCAATATTTTTGACTTATATTAAATAAATTCTCTGCTAATTTTCAGCTTAGTTGCTATCCTACTTCCTAGTAGCACAAATTGGTCTCAGACCTCTGTTTGCTCAAATCATCCATACAACTGCACGTTGGGGAACTACTTTTTTTGCGTTCACTCCCCCCCCCCTAATTCAATTATGCACGTCTTCTGGGTTTTTAGACTAATTGAATAAAGAATTTCAGGAAAGGACAGGAAAGTACATCTGAAGAACGAAGTAGATCAAATCTGCTGAAAATTGAATGTCCAATTTGCTATGAAAATTTCAACCATGACGAATTGAAGCCTCGAATTTTGAAATGTGGGCACACTGTCTGCGAAGCCTGTGCCAAGAATCTTTCGAAAACCACCAAGGGTGTTCATATCGAATGTCCCTTCGATCGGAAAATTACGGAAGTTAAATGTGAGTCGTCTATTCCAAATGAGTAACCAATACTAACTTCCATAATTTCTGCTTCAGATGACATTGAGAATCTTCCAAAAAACTTTACTCTCCTGGACATTCTAGATCAGATGAAGCCTAAGAACTCTGAAGAAGCATCTGCAAATGCTGAACAATATCCAAAATGTACCACACATCCTAAACAACTAGCTCTATTCATTTGTACAGTAAGTTAGAATGTTCACTCAAATCTCGCGGCAAACGCTTTCAATCCGTGCTTCCTGCCAACCACAATCGTAGTTTCGTCATATTTCCGCCAGAATGGAACCGAGCAAAGTAGAGCGGTGTGTCTGACAATATAACTTAAAATCTGAAACCGGAAAGATACTGAAATAATTGGAAATTTCAAAAATGATTTTTATGAATGTGCACAAACTCTAAAATGAAAATATTCCAGAGCTCCGATTGTAAATTGAAGAACAAATGGATGTGCCAATTATGTATGATTGCCAATGGTCCCCATGCAAGCCATACTTACACATCTTCAAATAAAGCATTAGAATTTCAAGAAAAAGCTAAAAGAAAGCTAGACGAGCTCTACAAAGAACTTGAGAATCTTAAGGAAACGGAAGATAATGTGGAAGTCGACACGAGGAAGATCGATGATAGGCACAGGGATGAGGTACGAATTATAGAACAGAAGTACATGAAGAAGATTCAGGAAATTGAACTAGAAAAAAAAGCGAATGTGAGAAAGTTAAATGAAAAGCATGAGGCAGAGAAACACAGATTACGAACGAAGAAAGAGGGGATCGAATCAGAACGTCTGAAAGTTAAAAAATTGATGAAGTTAATCGCAGACAGACTTATATCGAATGAAGTGAATGAAGAATTCATAAACAGCTTGCAAAATGGAAGATAAGTCGAGCATTCCTCAACCATCAAAATGTGAACGAAGAAGGATGAAGAATTCAAGTTTTCGTTTCAAAATGGATTATAATCATTTGTTTTTTTAATTTATTATAATAACTTTTTTATCAAAAAAGTCAATTCTATTGGCTGCTTATCTGGGCGAGGTTACAAATATCAATAGAGGAGGAACTTTCCAGCGTCTCCCTCGTCCTTCCCATGCTATGTATGTTTTTGTTGTTTTTTTTTTCCATCAGAATAAATATAAAGTTTATATAAGAATGTAATCAATATCGTAATAGAATAAAATAGAATAAAAATAAGATAGATGGAGGTAGGTTCCCGCGCTCTTATGTCTCACACGAGATAACTATCACAACTATCCTTCTTCGATGAGTCAGTTAAAGACGAATCTCCAATGATGATACGCCTAGCGCTATGCGGATGAAAGCGTGATTTATAACGAGAGAAAAAAAAGATGGTTGAAATTATAACATTTATTGAGGGGAAAAAAGCCTGACACTGTTGGTCGGTTGTAAAAAACCTCAATTAAATGAAGATGGAAAAAAAAACATTAAAAAGCCATTTGAAAGTTCATCGTTGCTTTTGATAAAAAGATAAAAGATACCGTAAAAACTCAAATAGAGTTGCATGCAATACTATTGTTCAAGCTTGTCTCTGCGGGGCAATACTATTAGGGGCGCAATTCAAATAGGGGTGCAATACTATTGTTCAAAAACTATTTTTCTCGTTGTTTTCCCTGTCGACTTTTCAAAACAATAAGAATTTATTACGATTTTCAAAAAAGTTTCAGTCAGAAATGGCAAGACTTTCAGTAAGAAAACGGCAAGAGTTCCAGTTAAAAAACAACAAGAAGTAGAACGAAAGCAACGAGAATCGAGCATACAAAAATTATGAACTAAAATCAATGGAAATGCCCAATTCGTCATAATCTTAACTTTCTTCGTATTCTTCTCCTTGTAAGTCAATGTCACCAATAAGATCGGCAACTGAACCTAAAGACAATGACTGGGCAGCTTCTTCTTTTTTTCGTTTCATCAGTTCCAATCCCTCTGGCATTTCGCCGTCGTCTTTGAAACAATGAATTTTGAAATCTTCGGATCCGTCCGTAGCATTCTTCAACCCACATCCTAAGCAAGATTTTTTGATCAAAGATTCTGGCAACTGTTTCCAAGCATCCAAAATCCATTGTAAATAAATTACCATTGTGGAGGAGGACGCATGTTTCCTGAGTCTGTGTACGACTTGACTCCGTGAATCATCCAACTCTCATACGATTCACAAATCTTACTTTTAAACGGACTGTTCCAATACACATCTGGTACCTATGATTGAAATCCTGGTGGAATGCTAGAAACCAGAATGAATTTAGTGGTCCCTCCAGGAATCACAGCCATATCAACACGTAGGGTTTTCATCACTTTCTTGGTATCCGTGCTAATTTGGCAACGATATGTACGATATGAATCCCAGACTAACAGTCTCTTTCCAAACAAAGTGATTCCGGTGATAGATTTAAGGTAATGCTCTGTGGTCTCATCATTGAGAAAAGGTTCTCTCTGACCATGACAGCTCCATCGAGGAACCAAACTTTTTAATAATCGATGCAATAGAACATTTTTTCGGAAACAAAACAAACGGACGACAATTGAATCCGTCCGAGCGAGCAATAAGCATGGCAGAGATATAATGCTTGTTATGTCTAGTTGTAGTTGCGGAGACCTGAACTCCTTCTTAATTCATTTTTTTTGTTTAATGATGTACCTACTTAGCTCCCAATTCGTCGATAGTCAAACTATTTGAGAAATCCAAATAATCCGCCGTTTCATTACAGGAAAAAACGTAGTTATAGTTATTTTGGATCATCAGTTTTTCAACATAAAGTCAAAAATTCTACAATTTTTTTGACTTATTCATCTGGAGGTCAAATACGTGATCGAGAAAAACATTAAAAAATAGAAGATAAACAAACAAAGAAAAAAGAAATAATGATAAAAAATATGAAATAAGGAAAAAATAATTAATCTAAATTGGTTCGCTCTCTTTTCACTATTGAAAGGCGTATGGGTGGTGTACAGTTCTCAAACTTGGATTAAAAAAATCTGTCGTGGCGCCGATTGTTTCATCACGAAGGGGCAAGGCAATTAGGGAGGCAATACTATCATGGGCGCAAATCAATTAGGGGGTGCAATACTATTGTTCAAGCTTGCCTCTGCGGGGCAATACTATTAGGGGCGCAAATCAAATAGGGGTGCAAATCTATTAGAGGTTTTACGGTAAATAAACTCCAAACTTGTTGTTGTCCCGAAAACGCAAGCGAGTCGCGGCGGATTGCGGCGAGACCCAGCGTTTCCGGCGGTAGTTCAAATTCCCACGGCGGAAGCTGGAAGAAAGGATTAAATTAAAATGAAATAAGGACATTTTTCAGTGGAAGTTTAATTGATTATTGTGAATACGTAGTATTCGTCCTTCATACGAGGACGAGCGATGGGCGCTACACCCTACATGTAGCAAAACAGAAATGAAAATGTTTTCCGAGCAATTCATGGTCGGTGGCGGCGTCGAACCTGTGACATGGCGGCATTAACTTTGGCTTATCAAGCCTTCGGACACTTCGGGGGGGGGGGGTGCGAAGAAATCCAAGAGTATCCCTCGTCTTTTAAGAGGAACATGGTGTTTCTAAATGAAACATTTATAGAAAGATCAAATCGAATAAATATCGAGCAGAAGAGGCTTAGTAAAAAATCAATTCTATTGGCTGCTTATCTGGGCGAGGTTAGAAATATGAGTGGGGGAGGAACTTTTCAGCGTCTCCCTCGTAACATACAGTATCGGCCAAAAAGGTATTCGCAAACAGTTTTTCGAGCATAACTTTTCTGAAACTTCCCGGATCGTTTTGATATTTTGAGACAAAATTTAAAACGGTATAAGAAGTTGATTCAACAACAAGAATAATCAAACTTTCAAAAATTTGAAAAAATATCGAAAAATTTATGAAAATGGCGAAAAACCGAAAAATGGAACTTTGACTTTTGAGATCTAGGAATCACCGGTAAATGAAAAACTACAATAAAACATGATGAAAACAGTTTTAATACTTCGTTGGGTAGCCTTTGGCGTCGATGACCGCCTGACATCTTCTTGGCATCGAGTCGAGAAGGGTGTCGATAACAGACAGGGGGATGGCCTTCCAGACAGATTGGAGTTGATCGAATTTCTGATTGGCATTCGATGTACGGACCCCTCTAAGTTGTCTCTCGACATGCTCCCAGATGTGTTCGATCGGATTCAAGTCAAGAGAATGATTGGGAAAGTCCAGAAGATCCACGTGGCGGCGTCGGAACCAGTCCTTGATGTGCTTCGAGGTGTGTTTCGGGTCGTTATTCTGCTGAAAAACGAACGCCCGGCCCACATTAAACCGTGCCCAGGGTCTCATTGTGTTTTAAAAGATGTCTTCTTACACAAGTCGATCCATGATGCCCGTAATTCTTCTCAGGGGGCCGATTGAAGTCCCAGAGAAACAGGTTTTGGAGCTGGTAGCTGGGATTGAACCGACATTCAACCGGACGGCGAATCCATTTGATACCGTCAGTACCAAACAGATTATACTTGGATTCGTCACCGAACACGTGATTAGCCCAATCCTGGCGTCCCCAGTGAAGATGAGCTCTGGCCCATGCTACGCTACGTTTCTCGGGGACTTCAATCAGCCTCCTGAGAAGAATTACAGGCATCATGGATTGATTTGTGTAAGAAGACATCTTTTAAAACACAATGAGACCCTGGGCACGGTTTAATGTGGGCCGGGCGTTCGTTTTTCAGCAGAATAACGACCCGAAACACACCTCGAAGCACATCAAGGACTGGTTCCGACGCCGCCACGTGGATCTTCTGGACTTTCCCAATCATTCTCTTGACTTGAATCCGATCGAACACATCTGGGAGCATGTCGAGAGACAACTTAGAGGGGTCCGTACATCGAATGCCAATCAGAAATTCGATCAACTCCAATCTGTCTGGAAGGCCATCCCCCTGTCTGTTATCGACACCCTTCTCGACTCGATGCCAAGAAGATGTCAGGCGGTCATCGACGCCAAAGGCTACCCAACGAAGTATTAAAACTATTTTAGTCATGTTTTATTGTAGTTTTTCATTTACCGGTCTTTCCTAGATCTCAAAAGTCAAAGTTCCATTTTACAGTTTTTTGCCATTTTCATAAATTTTTCGATATTTTTTCAAATTTTTGAAAATTTGATTATTCTTGTTGTTGAATCAATTTCTTTTACCGTTTTAAATTTTGTCTCAAAATATCAAAACGATCCGGGAAGTTTCAGAAAAGTTATGCTCGAAAAACTGTTTGCGAATACCTTTTTGGCCGATACTGTAGTTCGTTACTATTATAGTAAAAATTTCGCGGCTACGCCGCTGTTCTAGAACTATCAGGAACATTCTGGAATGTCTTAGAATCTTTGGAAAACAATGTCTATTAAAGTTGTAGTTTCACACATACGAAACTGGTTTTTCACATGTGATGCACGGACATCCACATTGCTATATCAGAAAAATGTTGACTTTTTATATCGTTGTTAAGACAGTTTTTTACATTTTGTGTGTATAGTTCTACAGTATTCCAAGTATCCAGCGGCATCCTAGAGATATGGCTGCAAAGTTTTCGAGTGGTCATGACTCCACCCCTCATGTCAAAGAAGGAGGCTCACGTTCTTGTGTTATTCAAAAAAAAGCAGAAAAAACGCCATTCAACACATTGTGCCCAATTCCACCAAATCAGCCAACCGCATGAAGACTGATCTTTAGCTTTCGGTGTCGAAAAACACTGTTCTCCGAGCCATTCACTCTACTGGACACATGACCCTAGAAGCCATGAAGTCGGCACAAAGACTGAAAACCGAGCACAAAGCGAAGAGACACCAGTTCGGTAGTTCTTGATGTCTTCGCTATCGCCCTTCTTGAAGATCAGTACATTCGACGAATTCGACGAGGTTTATCCGGCATCTCTTCAGGCTGGCTCGCTTCTCGGCTGCTGTCTTCAGCTGGTGGTCTTTGTATTTCTTCAGCAACTCCTTCATGGCGACTCGGCACACTTTGTTGATGATGTTCTTCTCGATCAGCGAAGATGTTGGGTCTTGGTGGACAGTGGATCGTTGTCTCAACAGTGCGCGAGTTGTATCGTCGATTCTGGAGTTGGCTGTTGAGCTAGGCTTGACTGCAGCGGCGGCACAATGGGAGATTCCTCGGACGAGGTGTTCGTAGTCCGGTCACATAGGCGCTTTCTTTCCAAGTGTAGATCTGAGCTGCGGCTTCCATAAGATTCGGATCGTATTCCGGGGAACTTGTTGGTGGCAGGCCGGTAGTTATTCCTGCGTTTGATCTTGTCACGCAGGTTGATCTTGGAACGAAAAAGGCGATGGTCGGAGCCTGCGTTGAATACCGGTACAACGGCTCCATCAAACAGGTTCCATCGTCGATTTGTCAGGATGTGGTCGAGTTCTGAATGTGTTGCTTCGTTTGTGCTGATCCTTGTCCAGCGCGCGTCAGGTTTTTTCTCGAAGAGACTGTTGCCGTGGAATAGATTGCAGCCGTTGGGCAGATCGATCATACGTTCTCCGTTTTCGTTGGTTTGACCAGATCCGTGACTACCGATGCGAGCCGACGTCCTTGATTGATCGTTGAAATCTCCGCGGACGAACTTGTAGTATGCCCGCTCGCTCCTGATGATGTTCTCCAGTTGCGCGTGGAAGGCATCTTTGTCCTCGTCGTCGGCAGTTGATGTAGGTGCATAGACTTTGATGATGGACATTGTGGAGCTCTTGCTGGCCTTGATTCGTAAGAATGCGAGTCGTGGACTTATTATTTGCGACGAGATCACTTGATGTTCGATCGATCGATGAACAATGAACCCACACCTCCTACGTTCTTCTTGTAGACTTTAGGTCCCAGGATGATAAGATCTCCGTCGTTGGTTATTCTGGTAATTTCCGCTTTGACTTTGGTTTCCTGGATGGGCAGCATGTCGTAACGGATCTTCTTGCTGGCTTCCATTAATGTGACAAGATCGGCTTCTGAGTTGACGGTCCTGCAGTTGTAGGTGCAGATCCGTAGACAGTGTTCTGTCTCGTCGGCCTTTTCTTTTCCGTGTGCATCCCAATTATAACGACAGTTTTTGTCTATTATTGATAATCAATGCAAAAGTCGGATTGAAAATTGCCTACATAACCTTCCAAACTGATTGGCATAGTTGTCCGTGGGCCGAGTTGCAGCCAACCATTTATTACTTTCTTCAAATTCATTTCGTTTTATCGATCCAGATAGTAAATTTGACGTTTCTAGTGGGTTTTGTTGAAAAAATGAAACAATCACAAACATACAGTGTTGGCCATAAGTATATAGAAAATCGGTTTTTTCAAGATAACAAAACTCATCCTTGAAGGATGGTTATGAAATTTTTTTCCCATGTTTATGAGGGTAAATTGCGTTAATAAAAATAAAAATTTTAAAAAATTACAACAATTATTCGAAAAACGGAAAAACCCAAGAAAATGAGAACCTGTGAAAGATGATATAGGGAAGCCGCAAAATGTTCATGTTCCGATCCATACTACGGCCGGATTTCTTGGATCTACCACTGGATTTCGGTCCAGAACTAGATACCAAGTATACCTCCCCAAGTACCCAAGTATACCTCCCCAAGTACCAGCTTCCAACTGTCAAGCACGGAGGCGGATCGTGCAGGGTATGGGGGTGCTTCTCAGCTGGCTCCATGGGGTCACTTCGACGTGTCCAGGGAATTACGGATCGTTTTCAGTATGAGGATATCTTGGAGAACACAATGAGGCACTCCGAAATGTAGGCCGAATCTATGTTTTTCAGCAGGATAATGATTCCAAGCACACATCTCTAAATGTGCGCAACTGGTTCCGTCGTCGTCGGGTGGGCGTTTTGGATGGGCCCAGCCAGTCTCCCGACTTGAATCCGATCGAGTACTTGTGGAAGGAACTGGAACGTCGTTTGAAAGGAGTCCAAGCCACAAATGCGGACCAGAAATTCGCTCAATTGGAGGCTGCATGGAAGGCTATCCCACTCCCCGTCGTGGATGTTCTACTGAATTCCATGCCGCGTCGTTGCCATTAATGCAAAAGGCTTTGCCACAAAATATTAAATAATTTTTAATCATTTCCTGACCATTGACTTGCCAATCGGAGCTTCCCTATTTCATTTTTCACAGGTTGTCACTTTCTTGGGTTTTTCCGTTTTTCGAATAATTGTTGTAATTTTTTAAAATTTTTATTTTTATTAACACAATTTACCCTCATAAACATGGGAAAAAAATTTCATAATCATCCTTCAAGTATGAGTTTTGTTATCTTGAAAAAACCGATTTTCTATATACAGTGCTCCACATAATTTTACGTTCACCCAAAAAATGTTCGAAATCTCGAAAACTGGCTTTTCAACCAAAATGCTTCCTATTGAAGAAATATGGCTTTTTAGTAGGTGTTTCATGATAGAAACTCAAAATAGACTTAAAATTCACACATCAGAAAAAAACCAAAATTTTATGAAAAAAGGGTAAAAATGTTTCCACAAAATAATACGTTCACTTTCTCAAAACTTTAAAAAAATAGAAAATAACAGACGAATAATGATTAATAGTCGATGGGACGACCATTCTGTCGAGCAACTTCAAAAATTCGGTCATCCATAGTTTCCTTCGTAGATTTTCCGTACCATGTATCCCCAGACATTTCCGATGATGTTTATGTCAGGGGAACAGGACGGCCAATCGATAATCGGGATTGGTACAAAGCAAAGTTTGACTTTGCCTTGGGCACTGATTTCTGCCCAAACCATCACTCCTCCACCTTTGAAGTTTCGACGTGAAAACCGCAGTTTTTCTTTTCTCAAATCATGCCAGTAATCACGGTAGCCATCCGGGCCATCGCAGTTAAATTTATACTCATCACTGAAGATAATCTAAAAACAAAATACCAGTTTAAGAAAGCTGCAGTAATCCTTACCTTTTTCCAGTCAGTTTTTTGGTTATTCTTAGCAAATTCAATCCGATTTTCTCGGTGTTTAGCGGTCACATTTGAAGCCTTTCTCATTTAATATTTCTTTGTTATACTTTATTTGTTATCCTTCGTTTGTATTGTTAACCTTATTTAAAGTTATATCATGAAGGTTTAATTACCTAAGTTTGAGGTCTACTCATTCTACACAATTCAAAAGCATTCTACCACCAATAAGCGGAGTCACCCTTTTTTGTACACTTTTGATCTTTGAGCAAGTGACATTAGAATTTGATGCTCTGCGGATAATTCTTCGCTTGTCTCGTCCAGAAAGAAGAGGTGAACGACCAGAAGACTTCTTTGTACCATAACCAAGTGGATTTGCTACATATCGATTGATTAAATCTAGGGAACGTTTTCTTTAGAGATTTGACGGTGCGAGAGTCCTTCAGCCAATTTGGCGTCAATTAGTCCTTTCTCATATTCACTTAGAGGTTTACCTTTCGGCATGTCTTCTGAAAGCAAAAAAACGATAAGTAAACAGATTAGAAACAAGTTTAAAGTTCAAAAAAGGGCAAAAAATGAAAGTGAACGTATCATTATGTGGATTAAAAAAATACCCATTTTCGAAAAATGTCAAATTTCTCGATTGCTCAGTTTTATTTTATTTTCGCTCCAGGACCCATAATTGTATGTTTTAAAGATATTTTCATATCATATATGATAAATAATTAGGAATTACAGAAAATCGAAATTTTGAAAATTTTGGGGGTGAACGTAAAATTATGTGGATCACTGTACTTATAGTCAGCACTGTACATATTCCGCTCTACTGCCGCCACCAAAACGTCTCGGTTCCGCCTACCATACGGCGTCTTGCAAGAAATTGATCAAGTATATATAAATTTTGTCTTCGAATCTAATCAACGCCATGAAACGTCTAGACATTTACAATTTGCGAGTTTGAGTAAGTGAAATGAAATTGAAGAATGTAATGGAAGTGGTCGGGTTGGACCTCATCGACAGAAGGGTGCTAAGACTTCCACGACAGACGAAGATAATAAGTCGTCCTTCGTCTCGTCTTCGTTTGCCTTTCAGTTCGTCTTTCATTCGTCTTACGCAATAAAAACGTTGTGTACTGTGTACACAGATTTTTATCTCTGCGTGAGACGAATTCAAGACGAAGACGAAGACGGTTTTATTTCGTATTTCGTGGAAGTCCTTACTTCTATATCAGACTTCTCTTCTGACACAGTTTTCTCTGAAACTAAAGTAATGGCTTCATTTCCAATAACACTTGTAGGAATACAAGTATGTACATTGATCCTCAAATCACTCCGATGAAATTTGTGATCAAAGATGTGGAGACTCCGGTCCAGGCAGTATTCGTCTCGGATTTTGATCTCTGCGAGGAAATGAATCATCTCCCGGGGCCCTGTTTGACACAATACAAACGGGCGAAGTGGAGCTGAAATTTCTAGAGGAGCTTGTCATTGACATTGAAAAGTTGCTGGCTTCCAGCGATCGGCCGGACGATGGTAAAAACGAGAGAGGCTGGCGGTACCACTGTAAGCCAATTCATTTGATGCCTTGATTCGTTTCAGAGAAACGGAATGCCACGTTGCAGAATTTCTTTGGTACGAAGGGTGAAGCCGGCAGATAGCCAGTTGAACCAGCATGGGCTTGTTGGATTCGAGTTTGCGAAGAATCATGTGAAACGAGAAGAAATTACAACAAATCACCAGGTTCCATCAGTTTCTGTAATGTACGAGAAGTTCATAAATCTTTTTGGATTCTGATCTTTTTGAATGAAAGCAATGAAGAACGCGTTGTTTTTTCACTTTTCACGAGTTTTTAGAATATGAATGCAAAACCAAAGAAATCAGAAGGCCGCATTATTATCGATAACAACAGAAAATGTATGTTGCATTCCATACATACATGCATTAGTTGACCTATTATCCATCCGCGAGGACGTGAGCACACACTGCGTTTTTGAATTCTTTTCGAAAGTTGATTTTCGAAGATTTTTGAAAAACATCATTGCACGAAGCAAAATATAGAAAAAATTCGAATATTCGCTTCAAATTTCGAAAAGAAATCACAAACGAAGTGTGTGCGCTTTCTTACAATTTAACGCGCTATCCCCTAACGAGACCCAAACAGCGCTTTTAAACGAAAGATCACGTCCTCGGGGAAAGATAATACTTAGTTTTGATCTACCCCAAGCAAAGAGGCGCGCTTGTTTATATATTGTTATTGTTTACGCGCGCATATTTAGCATCAAACATGTGACGTCATCACCACTATTTAAAGTGGCTGATTTTACTTTGTTATGCCGCGTTCAAAGTTGATTTCCAGGAGAAATTTCCTGGAAAAACGCCGTCCAAAGTGGCCATTTTTTTTCCGGATTTTCCGGAAACTGTTGAAACGAATGTTACCGTAGTTTGTCTCTTCCCTTCGAGACTACCGATCATCGCACGGTTTACGGCTCTTTTTTAACGCAATTTTTTTCGCTATATTTGGCTGTTTTATCTCAATATGTCGCCTCAAATAATCGTTTCAGACGGAGAAATCGTTGAAGACGTGATGGGAATAGACGAAAAGAATACAATTTCGTCAAAAATCGATCATCCGGATAATTCAAAAATTTCAATTAATAAGTATGAAACTTTTAAGAAGGTGAGAAATAATTATTTATTTTTTAAATTGCTTAATTCAGCTTAATTCGGCTCAATGCCTTGAAGTGATTCATGCCGTAGCGGAAAATGAGTCGTGACTTCGTTGATCCGCCTTCACAACGATTTAATTTCAGAACATGACCACCGGCCCACAATCGTTTTCGAAACATCCTCTCACCCGTACAAAGATGCCAGAGAGCAAAGAGATGCACGAGATTATGAAAGTTCCTGTTGCAGTAGATTTATAATTTTCAATTGAACATTTTATTATTAAAATTAAATTGGACAATAAATGAATTACACCAAAATTTTAGCTCAAAAAAAAATCACTCGAATTGAATTAGTCATCAATCTTTTGATTACACTCGTCGACGAATCCGATGATCTGAAAGAACTCGGTAACTCTACAATATCGCATACGGTGGTGGCGATTTACCCATAATTGGCTCTTTCAAAAAACTCATTTCATCATAAAATGGAAATTTTCTGACTAGTTTCGCTCCACTTCCACTCGGTTGGTTCTCCCTTTTTCTTTCAGCGTCGTACGCTCCTTTTAAGGAGTTCCAAGCCTTGTTAACATTGTAGCCTGCAATAATTATAGTGCTTGACATGTAAAGAAACGAGCGAATTACCATGATCAGAATAGAAAAACGACATGTCTTTCTCAAGATTTGTCCATGTCATTTGTTTAAAATTGGAATCCTTATAATTCGAATTTTTTAAATTCCACAGGCACTCATTTTCCGCTACGGCATGAATCACTCGAAGGCATTGAGCCGAATTAAGCTGAATTAAGCAATTTAAAACAGAAAGAATTATTTATCACCTTCTTAAAAGTTTAATATTTATTAATTGAAATTTTTGGATTATCCCGATAATCGACTTTTGACGAATTTTTATTGTTTTCGTTTTTTCCCATCAGGTCTTCAACGATTTCTCCGTCTGAATTCATTATTTGAGGCAAAATATTGAGATAAAACAGCCAAATATAGCGAAAAAAAACGTTTAAAAACTTTTAAAAATTGCGTTAAAAAAAGAGCCGTAAACCGTGCGACGGTCGGTGGACTCGAAGGGAAGAGACAAACTACGGTAAAACTCGTTTCAACAGTTTCCGGAAAATCTGGAAAAAAATGGCCACTTTGGACAACGTGTTTCCAGGAAATTTCTCCTGGAAATCAACTTTGAACGCGGCATTATGTTCATTTTTCTAGCTATTAATAAACTTGTTTCTCTACCTATTACTCTACGACCTTTTACATGGCCCAAGACGTAACAATGTAAAAAATCAAAATAAAAATTGAAGAAAACATGCAAACAAACTTTATTTTTTTTTGATATACTAACTTTAAAATTCTCTATTTAATAAGAATTATAAAAGCGACTGATGTAAGCATTTATGCTCCCTCGCTTCTTCTCACGACTCCGCTTGGTACACAATAAAGTTTTTAGGTATGCGTCTTCAAAATACCGTAATTTATTTAGATTGAAATTTCATTTCAAAGAATTTCTTTTGGAATCATTTCAATTTTTTTTTTTCGGAATTTTCGAAAATTCACACTCCGTTCCGCTAACTCCTGGTGTCGAAGCGTTCTCAGAATAAGCAGAATTCGCGTTTTTTTCATGTGTCATAAGAAGTAATTGCATATACGCTTTGCTGAATGCATTTTGCCTTTATCTGGTTTTGAAAATCGTTATTTATTGAAAAAAGATCGTTTTTAAAGCAAATTTAAGACCTTTTCAACATGATATTTTCAATTGTTGATATTCTGGCGATAACTTGGCGTTTTTATGAGCAGAAAATTGAAAAAGAAATTAATAAATGAGAAAAAAAAATGAATATTGAGAATATTAAATAAGTCCGCTCGAGATGTAGAACAACGTTTTCATGACTGCGCTTTTAAATTACCGTAATCCTTTATTCTGATTTATATTTCTCCGAATTCCGATCTAAACCTCTATTCCGGATACTGTTTTCAGGGGCATTCATATCGGAATTTATTATCGCCGTAAAAAAGTTCCGACATTTTTTCGAGCCCGCGAAAATCGGGATTTGAATTTAGAGGCTACGCCCATTTCATCATCAGAGCGCATTTGCTATGCGCTATATATTTCTTGAATTTTTATTTAAAATTCCGAGAAATGCCTGAAATTTCAGAAGTATCCCGAACTCCGTTCTCCGCACCCCTCGTGCACTAATTTTTAAGGCTTCCTTAAAAGACGAAGACAAGAAGTCATATTTCGTCTTTCATTTTGTCTTGCATTCGTCTTACGCAATAAAATGGTGTCAACACACTGCGCCAGACGAATTCACGACTAAGACGAGGACGAAATTTCGCCCCAAATGGAAGCCTTACCAATTTTGCCTCAGTTGTGCGTATATTGTACACCTCTCAAAACAGCTTCAATCAAACGAACTGCAGCCAATGTAATGTTGTATTGATTGTTATTGATTTAACCGGATGCCCAGCTCTTGATCATTCATTTTTACTTGAATTAGGTCGATTCATAGCCTTTAGCAGTGAACGGAAACGGACACGATCACTGCTGTGAAGATTTGAAGATTTTGGCAGGCTCATTTATAGCGGATTCCGATTTTCTCAACTTTCGAAAAACGGCGATTCGAGATGATAGTTGGGAGCTTGTGAGCAGTATAATCACTGATGATCTGATAAAATAAGGATCAATTTCTCTCAGAACGTCACTCACTAACCCGACAGTCAAAATATCGAATGCGAGAAACTGAAATAATACTAAGAAGCCGATCTGTGTGTACTTAACGCAAAATGCAAACATCAGCTGCAAAAAGGTATTAACAGTTTCCATAAGCTCATTCACTACAGACACCTGTGAAGTTGCCACAATGAGAAATGCAATGGAATAGAAGATTGAAGCAAGGCAAAGCGACTTTTCCGCTTTCTTGATGCGATCCGGAAGAATGTACAGTTTGTATAGGGAAGCTGATGTGCAAACGATCGTGAAGAGAAGAGCACTCAGAATATAAATTGATTGAAACATTGATAACGATGCCTGAGCAAATGAAATTGGAGGAAAATCACTTTAAGATAGGAACTCTGTCTGATTCTGTCTGATCCTGATTCGCAGTCATCAAACTTTCCTAATTTCTCATAAAGTTTGCGTAGCAACTTACCCACTCTACGTATTTGAAATATGTGGTATTGAATCCGCCGCGATAAGGGAATAAGAGCATTCGGGAAAGCAGCAAGTTCCAGGTGCCGGCGAACGGTAGAACAAGAATAAGCAACACCGTGACCACCGAGTATTTATTCCAAAACTGTAATTCAAGGAATAAGAATTAAACAAACAGGGTTAAGGCTTCAAGACAAAACAAATCGGTCGTCTTTCGTGGAATCCTTTCGTCTCGTCTTCGTTCGTCTTTCAGTTCGTCTTGCATTCTTCTTACGTCGTCAATTAAAATGCATGCGTACTACCAACACAATGTCTATCTCTGCGTCAAACGAATTCTAGATGATGACGAAGACGAGAAGAGACGGTCTCATTTCGTCTTTCGTGGAAGCCTTAAACGGAGCACATGCACTATCATTACACCTTGTCATATGTCAACGGTGACCACACGCAGCACATTCGGTTGGCCACCATCCACATCTGTGCCACCGATTTCGTCATTCTCGCGTGATTGTACGTCCAATAAAACACTTTCAGAAACAGAGATGGCTCATAGAACAATGGGCTCAGGATAGGGCAAATTGGCGGAACGAATATCCCAAGTCGAATGAACAGAACGTCCCATAGCATCAAAATGACGCTCTGAAAATTGAAAAAGAACCTTGTGCAAGAGCTCCAAAATGAGCAGATTTCTAATTGTAACTTGCACACGAGCAATGCTATTCTTAAAATGGCTTGTTTGGTAAGAGCATTCCAAAAAGAGCCAATGGGAGTCATATAATTAGAAGGAGCGGGAGAAGTTTGAGCTTGCTCTTTTCATTTTCCACATTTTCTCTACAATATGTAGCTTGTTTTCCGATAGGCACACGGTCAACTGTAGTGTAGCGCGTTAAATGAGCCATCACGCTGCGCTGCAACAATCGTCTACCCGTTTCGATTTACGTATTCTTCAATGCGAGGAGCTCTTCAGGCTCTTCAGAATATATTTAGAAGAAACGGTTTCAGGTTTACTCGAAAAATGAATTTTCAGACAGAAAATAAGCTTAGGAGATTATTAGCTGAAACTTAGCTGAAATTTAACGAGAAATTTTGAAATTGCAAGATTCAACAAAAAATATCTACAGTGCGCTTCAAAATTTTGGTGGTTCTGAATTTTCTGAGCAAAATGAAACAAATCTGCAAATGCAGTTCGATCAAGTGGGTAAGAAAACACCTACAGATAAAATATAACGACTTGTCACCTCAAACTCAAACTTGGGTAATTAAACCTTTATTTAAGATATAACAAAAAAGGTAGTGAACGAAACAAACTAAGATAAAAGAATTAAGAAACAATTTTAGGAAACATAAGAAAAGTTTAGGAAGGAATGTGCGTAAACAAAACACAGTACCTGCGTTGCGGGGTGAGATATAAAAACCGAAATGGCGGGTGCGCCTTTACAATAGTGGTTAGCAACGAAATGACAAAACAACTGACGTCATCATTGGATATGCAAGAACATGCGCTAGCGCGCATTTACATTGCAAATGGCAAAAAATATTATTGCGGGATAAAAATATATTTGGTATTCGGTGCGAGCGTATACATAAAACGTTTTATTCAGATCTGACACTTGATTCGGAAATTGCAAAACCTTTCTTTTAACTTAACTAAAAAAAAGATACCTAATTCAAAAAATATGGGTGAACCTATATGGAGAACTGAATTATATTATAATATCTCGTTTTACGTGAAGTTAAAAAAATAGATTTTGCCTTTGAAAAAATGAAAAAATTTGGATGAACCTATGTTTATTTGGAGAACTGTTTCTCAATGTACTCCAATGTACCACCTGGCTCCCACTTATCCGTCTCCGAACAAACTCAGATCGATGTTCTGATTGCTAGAGGAACCTCAGGATCTTTGATCAGTCGCCAGCTAGGAAGGAATCTCGCAACTGTCTCCACCAAACCACCAAAATGAAGGGCGAGGGGGAGGGAGGCGCTATACTTTTGAGTCACATTGTATTTAAAACTGTAATGGAGCTTCCATTTGGGCGGAATCGTCTCGTCTTCGTCTTCGTCTTTGTCTTGAATTCATCCGACTTGCGTAAGTCTTGAGTTAATTGCGTAAAACGAATGCAAGACGAACAGAAAGACAAACGAAAACGACTTTTTGTCTTCGTCTTTCGTGGAAGCCTCACCTTGGAGTTTATCTAAAGGAAGCGACGCGCAGTCTTCAACTCAAGAAAAGCTCTAACGCTCTAACAAAAGAGCCATCGTCGACGACATAAGGTATTCTTCAATCTAAAATACAACAATCGGTGATAGCTCTTTCGTGACCTTGTGGAGAGGAAATCAATTTTGGCGGGCGCTACATGCTGTTTTAGAAAAAACTCACAGTCACGGAATCCGTGATGAAGATTCGGAAGAAGGAATTATCAGCGAACGATTTTCTATGTGTGTGCAATATTGTTTTGAGAATGAGCAAGTGTAGCATAATACCGGGAATCAAATACAAGCAGGATGCGACGTACATTGAAATTTCGATTAAATTATTGTATTCCGTACTGCAATCTATCCGAATAGAATCCTCAAAATAGGAGAACGTTTGATTCTGATCACGGTCTGAAAAGTTCATGCTTCTGGAGTGGAGCACGTATATTATTGGATATCTGAAAAATTTCTCAGATTGCTTAGATGTGAAACTTTCAATTGAGCACGTTTATTCGACGAAACTTTGTCAAGGAAAACGCATTTATTAAATTTCATGCACCTTGTGCAAGCTGAAAACTCTAAACTCTGAGATAATTTCAGCACTGGATGTTGAACTTTCTAGAATTTCTGATAAAATACTTGGATCTTGATCTGCTGATCTTTGACCATGAATCATATGGGAGGAAATGTAAACTTTTAAGGATTTTTATAGTTGATTCAATTGAAAATTTAGCTTTAAAATGTCATAATATTGGAGAAAAAAGTGGGTTTAGATCGGCTATTTGAACTTCTGAAGTTCCCCACCGTGACTGGATCTGGAAAAGCTGAAAGCCAGATGCAGAGTTAACAAGGCTCGATATATCTTGAGCAGAGCAGAGCAGAGGTGGAATAGGAATTGCAATCTCTGTCAAGCCGCCGCCCCCCCCCCCTTGACAGAACCGTGCCAGATAGTTAAGAATAATTTTTAAAAATGTTCCACTCAGCGTATTGCACTATGTGAATGCTCATTATTTCAGAATTTGTCTCACAAGGGAACTGTTTTTAGACAATGGTTGAGAATTTTATGAAAATTGGTACACAGACACTTTCGAGCATGCTGAAAACCATGGCAAACTTTTTTTTTGCCCAATACTCTCCAGAAGCTGAATATTCGCATCTGAAGTTTCATCTGAAGTTTCATCACATCTGAAGTTCTCCCCCCATCTCGCGACCTCACTCTTCTCTATGCTTCCATATTATCCACCAGCGGAAAGTTCGCGGCTACGCCGCGACTTCCACTGGCTTCCACTGGCTTTCGTTTAGAAAGAATTGTAGTCGTTCTGTTTTTCTACTTGTTAGTAAAACAATTTTTTAGCAGATCGTCAAAAACCAAATAAAATCTACATCCCGTGCCGTATCCCAAGTACCCTGCGACCTCCTAAATATATGAATGTGAAGCGCTCCGGTGGCCATGACTCCATCCCGAATATCAAAGTAAAAGACCCACGATCTTTTGAGTTATTCAAAGAAACGTCTTGGACAGAGTCACGGACAGACAGAACTATTCGCTTAATAATAAGTAGATAGTGATGTTCCAAAAACGTTGGAAAACAATGTCCATAAAAATAGTAGTTTTAAAGATATCAAGCTGATTTTTTGCATGTGATATACGGACATGTCAATTGATATATCAGCGAAATTTTGGCTTTTTTTATCGACTTTAAGACAGTTTTGTAGATTTAGAGTGTACGGTTCTACAGTATCCCTAGTACCCTGCGACCTCCTAGATATATGGTTTCGAAGCGCTCGGGTGGTCATGACTCCATCCCGAATATCAAAGTAAAAGACCCACGATCTTTTGAGTTATTCAATGAAACGTCTTGGACAGAGTCACATACAGACAGAACTATTCGCTTAATAATAAGTAGATTTCCATAAGCAGCGGTGGTGTAGTGGCAGTGGGATGGTGTGGAACCCTGGGGTCACAAGTTCGAACCCTACTATGGAATTTTTTTTTTGTTTCTTGTAATTTCATTTTCTAGAGGTCTCCAGAGCACATTGCTCTCGAATGGAACTTGCAGAAAGTTCCAGAGAAAGTTCCAGGCATGCAAATTAGTATAAAAAGTAGATTTTCCTTCAGTTTCTTCATTATTCGTTTCCATTTTCTTATCTTATCCATTTTATCCATTACTGATGACCAAGTTCCGTCGGATTCTTATGTATATACTTGATCTGGAGAGCAATCCGAAGAGGGTCCCGCTGTCAGAAGAAGATCTCCAACTTGCTGCTCTGCTCACCTCTTTCAGGTTGGACTCCTGAGGACGAGGAGTACCATAAAATCAAGGAGTATCCAGATGTGGTCAACCTTCCTGGAGCCCCTAACTTGATTCAATTCAGTATTGGAGAATTCGTCGAACTTTCTAAAGTCAAGGAGGCATTATTGAATAATTGAATTTCAGCTGCTTTCACTCGTGTGGCTCGTTTTCTCTGATTGCGAAAACTTATAATTTGTAGGATTCGCCAAATCCAATCGGAAAACCGATTTGGAATTCATCTCGGCCGAACTGGAAAAGTAGGTGAAGAGGCACATCGAAGATGGGAAAATCCTACATGATAACGTTCTACGCTATCTTATTGCTGACATCATAAGGAAGAACAACATTTGCATTGGAAACTTTGACGGATCGGATGGCTGGATGGAAGAAAAGGTTCGGAATTTCCTCCAGGAAAATCACGAAATTTGTGTCTACCATTCGACACGAGACTCGCGATAAGATTGAGAAGGGTTCCAAGAATCTCGTGAATTCTGCCAACCAACATTTCCCTTTGTACCACCCATCCAACATCTACAATGCTGATCAGAGTGGATTCCAGCTCGAAATGAACACAGCTCGGACTCTTACATTTACCGGATCCAAAGATGTTCACTGTGTTGTTGGAAGTGTCTAGTACTTCGTTCATTAGATGTATCCATTGTGAGAAATATCTTTGATTCAAGGACTTCGTTTTCAAGTACCATATGTGTTAATTTTTGATGTTTCAATAAATTTCTGTCGTTTTCTAAAGGTCGGAGTCGAAGCCTTTGAGATCAAAAAACAATTAAATACAACTCATATACCCTTTTTCAGCATTCTGCAAGTTCCATTCGAGAGCAATGTGCTCTGGAGACCTCTAGAAAATGAAATTACAAGAAACAAAAAAAAATTCCATAGTAGGGTTCGAACTTGCGACCCCCCGGGTTCCCCACCAACCCACTGCCACTACACCACCGCTGCTTATGGAAATGGATGATACGGAAGCATAGAGAAGAGTGAGGTCGCGAGATGGGGGAGAACTTCAGATGTGATGAAACTTCAGATGAAACTTCAGATGCGAATATTCAGCTTCTGGAGAGTATTGGGCAAAAAAAAAGTTTGCCATGGTTTTCAGCATGCTCGAAAGTTTCTGTGTACCAATTTTCATAAAATTCTCAACCATTGTCTAAAAACAGTTCCCTTGTCAGACATGATCTCGAATAGTGTGTCGTGTCGATTCAAAAATCGATCAATTTTGATTTGATGAACGGGCTAATCGATTTGAATCGATTCGATTTCGCGAATGAATCAACTTGAATCGATTCGATTTGATTCAATTTTCGATTCGATTCGATTCGATTCAATTCGATTCGATTCGATAAAATCGAATCAACAAAAAATACTGAAATCGAATTAAATCGACAATTTTTGAACATGATTCGAATCGCGATTGAATATCGATTCGATTCGATTTGATTCGAATTGGAATTGATTCGATTCAATTCAATTCGATTCAATTCGATTCAGTTCGATTCGATTCGATAAAATCGAATCAACAAAAAATAGTGCACATGCGCTCCACCGATCAATGCCTTCGGCGGCGGTTTGAAATCGTATTTTCCTTTGAAAAATGCAATTTACTAAAAAACAGTTAAAAAATACGATTTTAAACCGCCACCGAAGGCATTTATCGGTAGAGCGCATGTGCACTATTTTTGTTGATTTGATTTTATCGAATCGCGATTCGAATCATGTTGAACCGATTGAATCGATTCAAAAATTGTCGATTTAATTCGATTCAGTCGATCAATTCCAAAATCGACACGACACACTACTCTCGAAAGCTCTTCGACGACTACTGCTTAGTGTGAAAGCGAACATGTCATAACAGGCTTTCAATATTGGGGAACGGGTGTTATCCAATTTGATACACTTCATGCCTATTCCAGAACATTCTGAATGCTCTAACGGGAGCAAGACCGACAAGACCGAATGGGTGGAATTCAAGAAATCAAAGACTTTGAATTGTCTTATTTTTCCATATCTCTTTGAATTGAATTAGTGAGTTTTGACACCTATTTATGTATTCAATATCAAATCTTTTCGATTTAATATTTTCAGCGTTTTCAGCATTTTCAGAATGTACTTGATTCATGCTGGATACTGGGTTTCAAGGTTCTTATAGCACTTTGTCTATTCTCCACTTTTTAATCTAGGAAAGTGCGCGCAAGTTTCGTCATTTTCCATGAGCTTAAACTGGTCGGCAAAAGGGCAGGCAGACTTGTCAAATAGCGGCCTCCAAACCTCCATTGGAGCACATTCAAACTTTTCAGTATTTTTTCGGTCACAATAGCTTCTTGTAATATCTGCTTCGAAGAGGTCTTTAATCAGGAGCAAGCTGGATGGGAAGCTGACACTGCACTGCTCAACGTGTTACCCAAAGAATGTTGGACAAGCACACGGAAACTTACCATGTCCAAATGACAATCCTTGAAGCTCTAAGCTGTGGACCGGCCAACTTTCCCATTGTTGGCTGTTAATTGACCAATAGCGACATTATTATTTTTTTTTCATCAATCTAATATTAAAAGAGCTTTCTCCCTCCGCTGTGCACTCTGAAATATCTGAAAAACAAGCTGAAAACAATTTCAAAGATTATGCAGCTGTCATTATATGTATATCATGTTAAACATTGTAGAGCAAATGAGTGTCGGTGACACGAGAAGGGTTCGAACAGCTGCACAAGGGAACTGCGCTCGGCGTGCAGTGAATCAGAAGATTTTCCAAATGGAACTGCGAAGATCTAACCTAATAATTAGAATTAAGACTCTATGTATAACGTACTGTGAGTCCGGTATTAAGCGTGCTCCTCCAATTCTATGGAGAAAATGTAGGGTGGCCACGCCCCCTCAACATCTAGGTTTCTGAAACCAGTTCTTCTTTACTCTAAGCTATTCGACAGTTGATCGTGAGCCAATCGGAATTCATTCTCGAAAAACTTCTAAATTATAGTGTCATACTTGCTATGCAGCTGTCAATATTCAACAAGCCACAAATTGTGGAGCAAATAGACTCTAGAAGGCTCAGAACCACACAAAGAAAAGAAAATGCAACGTGCAGTGAATCAGAAGATCTTCCAAACCGGAATCCGGCTATTTCAATGGATGAATCCAAGTTTCTGGTGCTCGGAAGTAATATAATCCAGTGCCTAAAAAACCAAATTGTTATATTAAAATTAATTGAGAACAGCTTGTTCAATGTCGCAAGAAAATATTCAGTAAAGTTGCGCGTTTCAATTTGTTTTTTTTTTTCTAAAAAAACCAACAAAAAAAGAATCAATAATAGAACCAGGACATATTTAACTTCTGAAAAAAAAGATAAAGGAAAATAAGAAAAATTTCTAAAAATTGAAAAGCTCGACAAGCACTCGTTTTGGTGTTTCAGCGTTTCGAATGCATTTGAAAGTCTATTTGACAAAATCTATAAAAAGTTTAATTCGATTAGTTCAATAATTATTCTAGATTTAGCCTCTTTTAGACATTTTACCTATTGAAATGAAATTCTGGAGAAGTTTTCATTAAATACACGTACCTTTTTGGGTCGGGTTTTGATCTCGAATAACCAGATTTTTATTAGGTTGAACACAAGGTTATGTCGTTTTTATGTTGTTTACTTTTGTGAAAGATTTTTGAATAAAATGTTTGGTTATCTGTGGTCGTGTTATATATCATTTTGAAGAGCGTAATTCGCTCTATCTACTCGTCTTATTTATTTTTCCTTGAAATAATTATGTCACTTTTTATAGCATTTCAAAAAAGCATGGATAAAAGGCAAATTCGAACGATTTTCTTGTTCCAGTTCAAACTAGGCCGAAACTCTGTCGAGACAACTCGCGATATCAACGATGCATTTGGCCAAGAAACCACTAATAAACGTACGGCACAATGGTGGTTCAAAAAATTCCGTAGCGGTGACGAGAGCCTCGAAGATGAAGATCGTGACGGCCGGCAGTCTGTGATTGATAACGATCAATTGAGAGCCTTAATCGAAGCCGATCCTCTCAAATCGACACGAGAAGTTGCCGAAGAACTCGACGTTGACCAATCAACAGTCGTTGTTCATCTGAAGCAAATAGGCAAATCAAAAAAGCTCGACAAATGGGTGCCACACGAATTAGACGAAAATCAAAAAATATCGTCGTTTTGAGGTGTCGTCCGCTCCTCTTTTACGCAATAAAAATGATCCGTTTCTTGACCGGATCGTAACGGTTCATGAAAAGTGGATCCTCTACGACAATCGACAACGTTTCGCACTGTGGTTGGATCGTGATGAGGCTCTCAAACACTTTCCGAAGCCGAAAATCCACCAAAAAAAGGTTATGATGACTGTTTGGTGGTCTGCAGCCGGCCTCATTCATCACAGCTTCTTAAATTCGGGTGAAACGATTACAGCAGAAAAGTGCTGTCACCAATTTGACAAAATGCATCAGAAGTTACGACGTATGTGCCCAGCATGGATCAACAAAGAGGGACCAATTCATCTTCAAAATAATGCTCGGACAAACCGACCTTGCAAAAGCTGAACGAATTAGGCTATGAGACTCTGCCTCATCCACCATACTCACCAGACCTCTCGCCCAGCGATTACCACTTTTTCAAGCTCCTCGACAACTTCCTTCGCGAGAAATGCTTCAAAAGCCAAGACGATGCCGAAAATGCCTTCAATGAGTTCGTCGCTTCCAGAGACCCGGACTTTTACGCTACCGGCATAAGGAAACTTGTTTCTCGTTGGCAAAAATGTATTGATTCTAATGGTTTTTATTTCGATTAATAAATTTGATTTTAAAAAAAGTTATGGTCATTTAAAGTTGAAGGTTAAAAAACGACATAACCTTGTGTTCAACCTAATACTTTCTTCACGAGCACTTTACAGCATCGAAATTTTTTGACGTTTCTATTGCAATTTAATCGATTTTCAATAACTCGGTTTAGTTTCCTATGAAAATAAATTGAAGGACTGGGATAAATCTTGCTGAACATTTTTAGGGATATTGTCGTCAGGTAGAATGTTATTCCTGCAGCTTTCAGCACCGTGATTGCAGAAATCAATTTTAATTTAATTTTTTTCAGTTTTCAAAAATAAACTTTTAAAAAAACATGATTTTCGAAGCAAAATATAGAAAAAATTCCAATATTCGCTTCAATTTTCGAAAAGAAATCACAAACGCAGTGTGTGCGCTTCCTTACAATTTTTAAATTGGCGCGTTAAAACGCGCTATTCCCTAACGAGACCCAAACTCCGCCTCTATACGACAAACCACGTACTCGCGATCCGATAATATGTGAGCGCGGGAATAACGATGGTGTCGAAAAGTTGAGTCCCTTCGGGGGCGGGGGTTCGAATCCCACTCTCTACACCATACATGTTGCAGAACAGAAATGAACATGTTTTCCGAGCAATTCGCTGTCGGTGCTCAGGTAATTTTTGGCACATGTGCCCCAAGTTGGGGCGCGGTTGCCGGTGCTACGCGTTAATTGTGCACGCTAGCCCGTAGCACCGGCAGCCGCGCCCCAACCTGGGGCACATGTGCCAAAAATTACCTGAGTGGCGGCATCGAACCTACGACCTGGCGGCATTCAGTTTGGCTTATCAAGCCTTCGAACACTTCGGGGGTTGCAATGAAATCCAAGAGTATCCCTCGTCTTTTAAGAGGAACATTGTGTTTCTAAATGAAACATTTATAGAAAGATCAAATCGAATAAATATCGAGCAGAAGAGTATTCGAAATTTGAAAAATAATAAGAGAAATTCTAGAATTCGTCAGCTGGACGAAAACCTCACTAAACGAGATGAGGGAAACCTGAACATCAGCGATAGATGTTCGTACGACACAAAATTCGCAAAGGACACGTGGTTTATACGAATCAGTGATTCCGATAATTCGTTTCTGGGACCTAAAGAGTTGGCAGAAAAGGGCTTCAAGGCAACTTTTTCTATTTTTTGTTGATTTTTGAAAACTAAAAAAACACTTTTAGTTAAATTTCTTTCGTTTTTCTTTGTTTCACGTGAAAAACAGAAACATTCGGCATGAAAAATAACTAAAATTTTTGAAAGAAAATGCAAAATAATTGCAATTACGGCGCTTTCTAAATGAAATTTTAATTCGTACTCTTTGGGAAATCCACCTTGTTTGTTGATTTTTGATAATGAACACATTAATTTCAGTAGGTTTTCAAAATTCAATGAATTTTCAAAATAAATAGCTCATTAAAAGGCAAATTCTTGAACGAAAACAATAATAATATAGACAATAATCGATTGAAAACGAATTAAAATTTCAGTTAGAAAGCGCCGTAATTGCAATTATTTTGCATTTTCTTTCAAAAATTTTATTTATTTTTCATGCCGAATGTTTCTGTTTTTCACGTGAAACAAAGAAAAACGAAAGAAATTTAACTAAAAGTGTTTTTTTAGTTTTCAAAAATCAACAAAAAATAGAAAAAGTTGCCTTGAAACCGATAACCGTGGTGACGGTGGAAAACAATTGCTCATCCATATTACTTCATTTTTATCTCAAATTATACATAAGAACATTCGTCTGCCAGTTAAAACTGCATCATAGAAGAATAAATCATCTCCAGAGATATTTCAATTCGGCCATTCGATGATCCTGACTTTCTTTGTGATTAGTAATGTGATGAATGGATTGTTGGCGATCACGTCTCACATATCGGATGCAGAATATGATGAGAAATGGAAGAGTGACTGTTGCGTACGATATCGCCTGAAATTACAATATCATATATTGTCAATTTTATAAAATATCGCATTGCGCTAGCTCCAGTAACTCCTGCACCTACCCAGGACACATTTTCGCAATGCAATGGCACGCGGTTGCGGTTTTAATAAATTTTACACTTCATACCAAAATTTTTTAAAATTAAAAAAAAATGTAAGTTATATTTGCTTTTTTTGTATTAATTACCTATAATAATGTAAGTTTTAAAAGATTTCAAAATTTTACATTTTTTGGAATATGGCAACTCTATAATAATCTACCTAATTGTATTAAAATTCGCGACCAACACAACCCAGTTAGATTAACAAATCGTTTAATTAGACTCGCATATTACCTGATTAGATTCGCACTGCGCATAATTAGATTTGTATTTGGCTTACAGTGCTGGCCATAAGTATATAGAAAATCGGTTTTTTTCAGGATTGTTACTCATACTCGAAAGTGGGTCATCAAATTTTTTTCCCATATTTATGAGGGTAAATTGCGTTAATTAAAAAAAGAGTTTCAGAAAAAAAAATCAAAATTTTAAAAAATTACAACAATTTATTCGAAAAAATGGAAGAACCCAAGAAAATGACAACCTGTGAATAATGAAATTGGGAAGCTCCGATTGGTAAGTCAATGGTCAGGAAATGATTAAAAATTATTTAATATTCTGTGGCGAAACGTCGAAGTGGCCCCACGTAGCCAGCTGAATCCATGTGTTTCCGTTTTCGTCAGCCTGTTAGAGCCAGATACTTCCCCAAGTACCAGCTTCCAACTGTCAAGCACGGAGGCGGATCGTGCATGGTATGGGGGGTGCTTCTCAGCTGGCTTCATGTGGCCACTTCGACGTTTCCAGGGAATTATGGATTGAATTTTCTTTTTTTATTAACGCAAATTACCCTCATAAACGTGGGAAAAAATTTGATGATCCTCTTTTGAGTATGAGTTTTTTTTTATCTTGAAAAAAACCGATTTTCTAAATATTTATGGCCAGCACTGTAATTAGACTCGCATTTATAGGGTTGGGCGCAATTACTCGGGATAAAGTTTCGCGCCATAGAGCGAAACACTGACGCATTTTCGGCGCGTACATTTTTCAAAATTTTGTTTATTTATATGTTTTTAACTATTTTGCCAAGGTTTAGATCATTTGCTCAAGTTTCAGCTAAATGGTGCGAGCTAGCAATCACCGTACCTCCATTGTGACCCTTCTCAAGCAGGATAGAGATTGCAAAAAAGGCCGCTGTCATCATTCCGAACGTGTGAAGGCCGTGAGGGAGAGGATCAGACGAAATGCCCACAGAAGTATCAGCAAGATGGCTACGGAGATGAAAATGAGCAGGAGATCGATGGGACGGATTGTCAAAGGCCAGCTTGGCCTCACAACTTACCGTGTGAGAAAAGCTGCGATATTATCGGTTGCCAACCAGCTGAAAAGACTGGAAAAAGCGTTCTTCGCCGCACGCGACTGGGTGAGCATTTGGTGACGGTCTTCTCCGACGAGAAGCTTTTCACAGTAGAAGCTGATAGTAAGTACAACTCCCAACATTATCGTGTCCGGATTTGAATCCGTTGGACTATTCTGTCTAGGGGGTTTTGCAGAGCAAGGTCAACGCTCGCCCTCACCGAAATGTGGAGTTTCTCAAGAAAACTCTCGTCAAGGAATGGAACGAATTGACCTGCGTGTCACCATCATGGCCTATCCACGACGTCTTCGGGCTGTCATCGACGCAAATGGAGGTCGAGTGGAACAACAGTAGTTGATATTTGTTGCTTATATATCTGATAAACATTTTATTAAATCTCGTTGTATTCTGAATTGTGGTCTTTGAAATAGATGACGTCAAGTCATCCCGGGTAATTGCGCCCAACCCTGTATGTACAATGTAATTACAATGGATTCAGATTATTATTATATTTTGTCTAATTAGACACGTAATTTGTTGCGTTAGATATTAAAATTTTGAAATTTCGTACCTTAATAACATTGCTTTTCGTTATTCGAAAAATATTAAAGGGCTTAAATTTAAATTTTCTGTTAAATAAATATCATTTTACGGAAACTTTGTTGTGACTCTTTTAGCCTTACTGATGACTGCGCGAATTTCAACTTTCCGCTTTTATATGAAAAATTATTTTTGTATAGAAAAAAGCGATTATAAATATTGTGAAATTCTATATGCGGACATGCGGCTTAAGCAAGGCATCGCACGGGCGTTGCGCAAGTGGGTGGAGGACTTTTTTTAATTGACAATATTACCCACGGTGAAATATCTTGTTACTTTTGGAATCGCGCTCCATTGACACGAAAACTCTGCCTCTCTCAGCGAGAGAGTATTGGTCCTCTCGGACAAGAGGGAAGCATTAAAATTTTGAAATGCATTTCGTTTCTTTTGTGATTTGAAAAGCGATTTTCACCGATTTTCTTCGTTCTTTTTCTCAAATATAAATAAATAATACATTTTTTCATAATTTTCTTTGATTTCAGATTTTGATCTCTTGTCCGAGAGAACCAATACTCTCTCGCTGAGAGACGCAGAGTTTTCGTGTCAATGGAGCGCGATTGAAAAAGTAACAAAATATTTCACCGTGAATACCGGAGAAAATAATAAACGCTAATAAACGTCGCTAGGTTTTACCTCTCTTTATGCATGCCTGCTAAGCAAGATCAAGATAACAACTTACATACACCCAGATAATGAGATTATTGTACAAGTACACGGGAATCTGATATTGAAACTGTCTAAACATCCAACTTCCTCCGGCATAAATTGCGAGTGCGCTAATCTGTGCAATAACCAACACGGAAATTGACTTCGACGTCATCATAGCCTCGCTTCTTTGATATTGGAATCGAACGTCGTACCTGATCCTATACGAGGAAGCCTTGAGGTCAGTTATTATCGGTTCGCGAGTTCGTGGTGAGCCGCTTACAGGTGGGGTTTGGGTCTCGTTAGGAAATTGGCGCGTTTTAACGATCCAATTTAAAAATTGAAAGAAAGCGCACACACTGCGTTTGTGATTTATTCAGTTTAATAAACAGTTTGACAATAAAAATTAATTAAAAAAAAAGATTTTCGAAGGAAAATATAGAAAAAATTCCAATATTCGATTTCAATTTTCGAAAAGAAAAACAAACGCAGTGTGTGCGCTTTCTTTCAATTTTTAAATTGGCGCGTTAAAACGCGCCAATTTCCTAACGAGACCCAAACCCCACCTGTAAGCGGCTCACCACGTACTCGCGAACCGATAATAAGTATTCAAAATTTTCGAAAATCTCAAAGATTTCTTCTGCGAAGCATCATGCAAGAAAGAGCGAAAAATATATAAAACTCACATCTTTGAGTGTTTTTTGTTGACATAAAGCAATCCCAGATTGACTAACAAGTTGAATAACGTAATAGCCAAACTGCTCATCAAAAAATAATTGGCTCGAGGAGCATCTTGCTTATTGAAAAATTGACAGTTTGGAAGGTACTCGTCTCTATATTCTCCAACTGGCAAGACAATGAATTGAATGGAAATAATGAGGAGCATCTGAAAAGAATTGCCGAATACATGCGTGCGTCGTTCCCTCAAAGGCTTACCATAACAACGGCCAGAATAACACCGGGAACTCGTTGTCTACGATAGTAAAAATGTGGAAGAAAGGTTGCAAGAAAACTGGAAAGAGAAGGTAGCGTGGCTGAAAAAGCTCACGGCTTTCTTACCCGTCGCACGATAATGCCGACAAGATGCAAATCATGCCACTGATTCCGAAAAGTAGGAAACGACGTGCCACATTGCAATCATCCGAGACGAAAAAGATGTTGCAAGGGTCGTCCGCCTTGAAGAAACTGCGATACATTGCAGTCCACTGGGAAAATGTCATTTTATAATGATTTTTATAAGCATAAATACCGTAACTACCTATAATAGAAGAGCAAATTTTAGCAGAAAAAGGTCTTTAGCATTTCGAGATATTTCTTTTTACAAATTCAACAAATCGAAAGTTAAATTGATTTTTTTTCATTTAAGTGCAGTCTTAGTGAATAGCCGTCCAATTGAAACGCTAGACAGAATAAGAAGATCCAATGCCGTTCTATTAGAAGGTTCACAATTTTGGGATTCTATTACTAAGAAAGAGCTTCCCTCGCCTCTTCCTTGCCCCACCCCCAACCCTAGAGTTCTGTGTGAGCTTTGCGGTCACAACGCCGCAAACTGCATCTTTATCATTTTGTCGCTTTTTCCGCCGACTTTAGCACTGGAGCGCGTGTACACCATGACAGAGCTCCGCTGGAATTGATGCGCGCTGAGCAAGTTAATTTTCTAGGCTTTAAAAGTAAACTATTGACAAGGCCGCAGTGTTTCTAGGCCACTGCAAATGCAATTCGTATCACGCAGATGAATTTTTGACGTTTTCATGCTTTTTTTTGGGAATTGAACTAGTTTTGTGGAGTGTTTTCTCTTTTTCTCAGTTATTAGCAGAATTAAAGAAGCGTGTTTCAGATAATTCTACAATCATACACGAAGAAAATGAGTAGTCGACCGATTGCCCTTCTCAGCTCCAAAGTTCTGCTTTAATTTAACGAGTTTTTTTTTTCAAAATGGACCACCCCCCACCCTGCAGTACAAAATAACCAAAGCATCATTTCTTTCTCAGCAAAACTTCAAAAGTCTGACACAATTGTCGCAACAATTCTAGGCCAAGTTTTACAAAAGACTTGCGGGAGATTTGCTGAGTTAGCATATAGACATTGTTACGGTTCCCCGTATAAACTAATTAATTACGTGTTACGTGAACGTATTACGCCCCAATAGTATTTCACGTCACCACGTTGTATTTGACCCCATTTTCACCATATAAAAGGGTAGCTTTTCTTGTACTAAATAAATCGGTTTTATCTCACGAACCTCGAGTATCAATCTACAACAAGTGGCGATCAGTATTGAACAATGGACGACAACACGCTCAAGCAGTTCCTGATGTTTCAAAAGGAAGCTCAAGAACAACAAGCCGCCATCTACCGAGAAATGATGGAGCAGCAGCAACGTCAACTCATGGAGCAGCAGCAACGGCAATTCATGGAGTTAATAAAACAGGTGGGACAGAAAGAAACCGACAACACAGTCATCGTCAACTCGCTTAATGGGAGAATCTCGGCATTCGCCTACAATTCAGAAGAAGGAGAGACGTTCGACCGTTGGTACTCGAGGTATGAAGAAATCATTGAAAAGGATGGAGCCAAGCTGGAGGAAGCAGAGATGGCCCGCTTCATCGTATCAAAACTGGAAAGGAAGGAATCCGAGCTATTCCGCAACAACATCCTGCCCAAATCACCATCGGAAGTCTGCCTTGCCGACACAATCTCCACGCTAAGGAAGCTGTTCAATGAATCGAAGTCCATCACCAGAATAAGGTATGAATTATTGACATTTAAGATGGACGGAATCGACCGAAAAGAATACACTGGAATGGTGAAACGACTCTTCAATGTATCCCAGTGGAATCAGATGACAGACGACCAAGCGCAATGTCTCATATGGATCATTGGCCTCCAATCCAGCCAGCATACTGACATTCGTCTCCGTGCGCTCCGAGAACTGGAATCCAACCCGAAGATCACTTTGACTGAATTGGCCGACCGTCTGGACCATGCCCTCGCATTGAAGGCTGACGCCGACTTCATTGGAGGAGCTCCATCAACCGTCAACTTTGTCAAGGATAAGAAGCCACACTTTCACCAACATACAAAACAGAAATCGACGTCAAGACCTGATTACAACACGAAATCTTCTCAACCACCATCAGAATGTTACAAACGTGGTCAACTTCATTGGGCTCGGGATTGCAAGCTGCCGCCCTCCACTATCTGTAATCATTGCAACAAAGCTGGTCATCTTGAAAAGGTATGTAGGAAAAAGAGGCGCATTCAATCCAACAATGCTGTTTTCATTGCTCAAACGAATTCTGAAACTCGGAATCGCATCTACACAAACGTTTTGGACAATGGCACACCAATCCGGATGCAAGTGTACACCGGTGATGAAGTTACTATACTCAACGGAAAAGATTGGCGGAAGCTGAAAAATCCGAAGTTGTCACCCCCATCCGTGAACCTACGGACTACAACCAACAAACCGATCAACGTCAAAGGTCAGTTCACATGCAGCTTCACCCTGAATGGTCACCAAGGATCGGGAACCTGCCACGTCACCGATACCGCAACACTTCTAGGAATGGACTGGATTGCGCAGGACAAGCCACTCTACGACCAATTGCTGAAAGGTTCCATCAATGTCATGACTGCAAATGCTGAAGCTCTGCCCATCCAACGCCAGCAGCTTCAAACGGTTAAGTTCAAATCAGTATTCCAGCGCGGACACGCCAACCAGCTGCGTCGTCGCGACTGTTGGCCACACTACAAATCTGCCTGCACACCCTTCAGTCATCTGGATTCGTTGAACCTTCAGTTGCCATCTCCTTCACAACTGCCATCTCCACCTCCGTCACAATTGCCATCTCCACCTCCGTCACAACTGCCATCTCCACTATCACCGTCTCAATGCACTTCTCAGTCATCACCGAAGCAACCCATTTCGCCGTCGCCTGCCACAAGTACATCATCTGGTTCTGGACAGTCATCAGTGCCTTCCCATGGTTCAACTCCCTGCACGACTACGTCACCGTCATCGGTTGCCCCCACTCTTCGTCGCTCGACTCGCAGTACCCGTGCACCAACAAGACTGGTTATGGACCCCCATCGCAAGTCGTACAAGTAGACTCAAAAAACGCAACGGAGATGTTACGGTTCCCCGTATAAACTAATTAATTACGTGTTACGTGAACGTATTACGCCCCAATAGTATTTCACGTCACCACGTTGTATTTGACCCCATTTTCGCCCTATAAAAGGTTAGCTTTTCTTGTACTAAATAAATCGGTTTTATCTCACGAACCTCGAGTATCAATCTACAACAGACATTGTTTTAAAGAAATGCGCCCCCTCCCCCTCTATAGTGTATAATCCTCAATGAAATAGTAAATGTTGAATAATATTAGCCCTGCCATTCAAAAAGAGGGTTCAAATTTAGAATCAAATATCATTTTACAAGTAGCTGCTTAGCAGTCAGAGATAAATACCCCAGCATCATGCAATATTAGCTGCATTCCCCACAACTGTCCGCAATTCAAAGCGATCCCCTACTATTCAACATGGTGCTCCCAATTCAGCATAAGATAACAGCTATAAATTCTAATTATCTCAGATTTTCAGTCTTTGCCGACACCCCTACCCCCCCCCCTCGTGCAATTACCTGAATAAAACAATGGGTGACATCATGAATCACTGCAAACGTCAATAATAAATATAGTAGTAGAGTAGTTGATTCACTGAAAATTGGATGTCTTCTCATGCATCGAATGCAGGAGAAAACTCCAATGAAGCATACTGTTGAGAGAAGTGTACAATATAGGATATTGGCTCTGAGAAGCCAAGACGTTTGCAGAATTACCTGCTCAGCGGACGCTTTAAAAGGACATTCGTCGGTAGCATTCACGGAATTCATTTCTGTAATAAAAATTGTCAAAGAGGGAGAATGTCTAGAAAGACTGTTTTAGTTTTAACCAAACGGAGAACTGAAGAAGAAACCATTAGCACAAAGATCAAGAAAACTTGAATAATATAATACATTGATCGATTGAGAGAACGCAGAGAAGACAAACAACTCTGGTATCTTTTCTCTTCCTCTCTCTCTCTCAATTTCAGAATTTCTGCTTGATACTGCCGTCCGTAAAATCTCCTTGTTTAGGGAAAACGGGATTCCAACGGGAAAAAAACCATTTTTGAATTTTACACATTGGTTAAGTACATTCACCGACCGCGGAACGTGGATTACTCAGACTCCACCCATACTTCTATTCTATTACAGCGAGCTATTGCAATCCAGAAGTGCAAGACAACGCTAGCCAGCTAATTAAGCCGGTGAGAGAGCCGAAGAGGGGGGGGGCACTGGAGAATCTGGTACACGCATATGGGGCTCAGTAAGACACTCGGTTCTCAGTGAGTGGATAAGCGAACGACGTTATTCAGAATTTCAGGCAACCCACGCTGCTTTTTGTTAAAATTGCTTTGGTCTCAAGTTCGTTTCAGCCGGAAGACATTAGACTCAAACGCAGACGAGAATCCATTACCGTCTCAACTGTCTCTCTTTGCATTTTCTTCCAACCGCCAGCACCGAGGTGGACGAAGATCTACCCCAACTTCCCCAATTCAAAAATTCACAATGAAGGAGCTGAATCAACTATAGTTGGTAGTTGGTCCAATTTCATAAAAATCTTGTTTTTCAGATTCCAAACTGCAAGATTGTGGTTTTAACTTTTAGAAATCTGACGAACAAAACAAGTGGATAGTTGCCAGTATGTAGAATGAGGAACCATCCCGTTCAGCAATTTCAGCACTTTTTCTCCATCTACTTCCCAATTTGTACATCTCGGTGTGATTTATGAGACGCGTAATTTCGCTTATCAGACTCGCTAGTAGAGTAACGCGTCGATGATGAGTCGAGTCGACGAAAGTCGAAAAAATCGAGTCGATTATAGTCGACTTGACCATAGTCGACTTCGACTTAAAGTCGACTAAAGTCGAAGTCGACTTTAGTCGACCACGCTTCAAGTTGCAAATTCGCTCTATTGGACTGCTTTTTAGAGGGGATTCAAATTTTAAAAAATTTTTCTTTTTTTTCTCAAAAAAAAATGTTTTAAAAACATTTCAAATTTTTGCACTTGATGCATTTTACTTGAGATCCATCTGGTGATTTCTCGAAAAAATTTTGGAGCTTTTTTCTTGATTTTTTTTTTCTGAAAATTAACTAATAAGCGAAAAAAAATTGCAAAAATTGCTCATCGTTGAAGCGCGCCGCGTGTTGGAATTGTCAACTCAACCGTTTCAACATATTGTTCTCCCTCATAATATACCAGAGAAGGGCGGAATTCGGGATTCCGCCGTTTTTTTCATTCCGTTTTCCGGATTCCGGATTCCGTGAAAATACATTTTTTCCGTTTTCTGGATTCCGGATTCTGTGAAAAAACTTTTTTTCCGTTTTCCGGTTTTCGGATTCCGAGTTCCCGAAATCCGATTCCGCCCTACTCTGTAATATATCTTCAAAATATATTTCACATATATTCCTCAATCTTATGATAGCTTACATAACAAGTTAAAGGAACACTTTCGTACAAACATTTTCAGAAAAAAAATCAAGAACAATGCTCCAAAAATGACTAAAAACGATTGATTCCCCCAACTACCATAGCGCCGAAAAAAATTCTACTAAATATTTATTATCGCCGTAAAAAAGTTCCGACATTTTTTCGAGCCCGCGAAAATCGGGATTTGAATTTAGAGGCTCCTCATTTTTTCTTCTGAATTTTGAGAATTAAACTGGATTAAAAGAACGAAATTGTATTAATCGTGAATTTTTTTACACGTTTATTCGAATGTTTAAATATATCAATTTGCGTCATTTATTTTTTTTTCGTTTCTTCTGATAAAAATATATCACGCATAGCAAATGCGCTGATGAAATGGGCGGAGCCTCTAAATTCAAATCCCGATTTTCGCGGGCTCGAAAAAATGTCGGAACTTTTTTACGGCGATAATATTATCGGTTCGCGATTACGTGGTGAGCCGCTTACAGGTGGGGTTTGGGTCTCGTTAGGAAATTGGCGCGTTAAAACGCGCCAATTTAAAAATTGAAAGAAAGCGCACACACTGCGTTTGTTTTTCTTTTTGAAAATTGAAATCGAATATTGGAATTTTTTCTATTTATATTTTGCTTCGAAAATCATGTTTTTTTAAATTTAATTTTTATTGTCAATTTTCTTAAACTGCTTATTAAACTGAATAAAGTATTACAAACGCAGTGTGTGCGCTTTCTTTCAATTTCCTAACGAGACCCAAACCCCACCTGTAAGCGGCTCACCACGTACTTGCGAACCGATAATATATAGACGCATAAAACAAGCGTTTAGCGGAAATTCTAAGAAAATTTTTTTTGATGTAAAACAAACAGGAAAATACATTCTCAAAAAAATAAAACAACGGTTATGTTTCAAATTATTCATCAAAAAAGTAAATTCAAATTAAAAATTAACGAAAAGCACTCATTTAACAATAAATGCTTGGAAATTTAATTTTCAATTTCCCTCCAAAAAACTGTGCAATAAAGCGCGCTTGCAACTTTGAAGTCGAGTCGATTTTAGTCGACTTCGAGTCAAAGTCGACTTAAGTCAAGTCGACTAAAGTCGACTCGACTTGAGTCAAGTCGACTTTAGTCGACTGAGAGTCGAATTACAGTCGACTTTAGTCGATCACTTTTAATCGGTAGTCGACTCCAAATTCGTCGAAAGTCGAGTCGACGCGTCACTCTACTCGCTAGACGTCGTAAAGCAGTCGGCTTCATAAATCACGACCACAGCGCCGTTATTCTAAAAAGTATCTCGAAATATTATTTTCGAAAAGGATGCCGTGACACACACTGAGATGTACAATATGAGAGAGTGGGCAAATGGAAAAATTGAAACGGAAGAAGGTTATGGTAAGGCCCGTTGGGCGCCCGCATGCAGTTCGTATATTGCCCGTAAACATTTCACCTGCTATTGGAGAAACTTTAAAGCGATCAAATTTTTGATGAAATCGAAACAAACACTTTTCAAATAGTTCCTCCAAAAAAAAAAAAGAAAATCTGCAAGCTAAGATATTCATTTTTTGTGTACCATGAGACCAAAAACAGAAGGATACAGATTCGTAACGCATTTCGATTTGATGTGCATATTATGTTTATGCACTTCAAGTATTCTAGAAGTAAAAGTGCATTCTTGTGCCAAAATTTTAAAAGAAAACACACAAAAACATCAAGAAAATCGTAGTGTTCAGTTGGAAAAATGTGGTGGACGTAGTGCATCAGGCACTGGGAGATTTGCGCTTAAGGAGATGAAGGAGAGCTCAAGGAGGAAACTCAATAGGATATCTGAAACGGTGGACTGCAGCAACGAGAGGTGCAAGGAATGACGATGGAGGTGGCAAGAAGAACATTAAACATAGAGGAGACACATGAAGAGGAATTTGCACTTTTCGTGTAAAGAGCAAGACTGTCTGTTTTTTTTTGCAGCTAAAATCTGTAAAGCCTCTAAGAATAGAAAACCTAAAGAGAATTGGCGAGGATTCTTGCACGTAGAGTCGCAAATCGCCATGAAACAACTTACCGGATAAACTTGTGTTGTATTCCTCACCTGCATTAGCTGACCCACGTAGTTTTTAATCCATTCAAAAAATAGGCCGGCCTATTTAAATATTGTGTACACGTGCGTCTAATGTATAACGTGTGACTGCTCACGTCACACGTCACCACCACTATTTAACGCGACAGATTTTACCTTGTTAGGTTCATTCACTTAGCCACTTCTCTCTTTCTTTCCCCATCCCTTCGAACTATCGTCTTCTATTATTGTCCCCCTATTTTCTTCTCTTTCTTATAATGGTTCTCTACGTAACCTCCGAGACGATTGTATCTGGACGTTTCTACTAGAGCCATGGATACAACAACTTGGCAAAAGGCAAAAGGCTTGGCAACAACGTGGCAAAAGGCATTCTGGCAAAAGGCCATGATAAGTTCAGACTAGAACTTGCGGGGTTTCTGCCGCCGGCCTCGTTGAGAGATCAGGTTTTGTTTCCAGCAGAAAGTCTCGAAAAAAAGTAAATTTGCAGCTGCTCGAAGAGCCGCAGAGTTTTTTGGGCGTGGTGCACCTTTTCTGCATCCTTCCCTCAACGTAGCCTTTCGAAAATCGATAACGCGCTCCCGATGCCTCTGATCTGTTCGGGTGTCTCTCTGCATTATACAATCATCGCGACACTTTCTTCGAGGCGCATCCGCGCAACAAATCGGTTTTATGGTGAGCAGTTGTTTTAGAGTGTTACTCTAATACAGGTTACACGGCAGCTATATTTGAAACATTTATTCACTAAACTGAAGAAAATTAGTGCTTGTTGATCATTGAACGTACGCCGTTTTGTCATCGAAAAATTTGGGTCGACTGAAAGAAAATTAGTTATTCTGTGCATTAACAACAAAAAGGACATAGATTCATTGAATTCAACGGAAAACTGTAATTTAACGCAAACACTGTGTTATACCGCCGGCCGCTCTATTGTTCGGATCAAGGCTTGCGGACGCGTTGGACAGGTGGCCTATAAGAGGGCTTAAATACTTTTCTGGTCAGCTATTGCAGCTCGCTGCTGAATGTTTCGAAGGATCTGATCAGTCTTGGGAGCAAGGGGAACTTTCGCCCTCGAGCCGCTTCCCACGACTCAGATCTTGGAAGTGATGTTGAATTGAAAGGTGGAGCTCTTTGAGAAAGAGCATCGTTATATTAGAGGACGACGTTATAATACAAGTGTTTACGGTGGGAGATAATATTAACTCACGTCGCACGCCTTTGAACTCTTTTCAGTGTTTGAGCAAATGAGACTCTGTTAGTTCGTAATGTGCACGACGTCGTTTTTTGCTCGCTGATAGGAGTCAGGATGTTAGTCGAAGAGTCATCTCTGAAACAATGTTTTAAGCTAGCGGTAGGCAAACATTTCGAGCAAAATGTATTCTTCCTGGAGCTCAGCAACATCATTTTGAACATGAATTCTCTAGTACACAAACATGAAGCAACCGAAAATATAGGCTCGTAAACAGCCCGATATGCGCCAGCAAGCACACATGACGACGGTCAAATTCCGTTGAATTTTGACTAGAAACTCTCAATTTACCAAATGAAAAAAATAATTTTGCGCGCGATCCCGCGCGTTTTAATCAAACATTGAGAGACTATATAGCGTCCGGATAACGCATTACCGCCGTTCTTTTTTCTAGATCGTCAATCCACTGAAAATGGAGATATGCGGCGTAAAACATCGATATCAAATGAAGTTTTCATAAATATTGGAGTCATTCTAAAACAGGAAAATTTCGTTTCATCAGAAACCATCCGAAAAATTTAGCTTGAATATAAATTGCAGGCGCGTTTCAAGATCATGGCGCATTTGGTCAGACAGCCCATCGAAAAATTGTTACATTTTAAACCGGGCTTAAATGCTTATATAATACGGTAAATTTCTCTCATTTTCAGCTGCTTTTGAGATATTTCTGGCTTTGCTTCTTCCGACTTCAAAATACCACCCGAAGACAGACGACGACGATAATACAAAACCACACAATCGAAACGATCTGCTTTTGTTTTTATTGCATTTTTTTCCGCGTTGTCTTTCGTTTTAATAAAGAAATCCCTTTAACTTGCCTTGCTGCTTTTCCCAGTGGCACGTCGATAAACTCGGTTTTCGCGGAATCTGTCTCCAACGTGGAAAGCTGAGTTTTTCTAGCAGATTTTCCAGAGAGTGACGTATTATTTGCAGGTAGATGTAGATTACGAGGCACTTTCAGAGAATCAATTCTAAAAGTAAAAATAGCAATAAAGAGAGGGGTTTTTCCACAACAATCTAACGTCGTATTTCTCTCCTTAATAGATTTCTCACTGGATAGCATTCGTTCACTTTTATCCGAGTTAACCGAAGAAATCGAAAGTGCTGTCTGTTGCAGTAGTATATCAGAATTATCCGATAACACTTCTCGAGAGCTGGCGCTGAAAAAGTTTAATACATGATTATTATGGTAAGTTATTTAAATTTCGATGTTTGGTTACAAAATGTTTCAGAATAACTACCCGTTTTAAAGTTTTACCGATCAGGTTCGAGCATAAAAGACCATGAAACAAAATTACTACTTAGGTCAATTTCTATTATGTATGCTACTCCTTTAATATTATCAAATGCTATACACTTACGTTTTCTGAGATTTTTTTGAAACGCACAGGGTGAGAACGAGAAACGACACAATTGGCGACAACCAGAATAGGAACAGAATCATTGATATATGCGAATATGAGCACAATTATTTGATACAAAGAGACTCGGAGTTATTTATTGAATTTCACTCGAAATTAAGAAATTAAATTGATATGGTTTTCTTTCGGATTAAGAAATAATTTTTAACAAAAAATTATATATATATATATTATACGTAACTTTTTTGAAACTTTGCATTTTATATTTTCGATCGTAAAGCTTAACTTTTTTAACAGTGGCATGCAATTTTTTTTTAAATTTGTGTTGTGTGATCTCGTGAATAATGTACCTATTATGCTTCAGATAAATTCATTAAGCGATGTATTAGGCACTTATATTCAATTAAAACGTTGATGTTTTTTTTTAATGTCTTTAAATTGCAGACGAACGCAGAACACAGCATTTCTCCGCAATTTCAACAAGCGACACAATAGCGAATGAGTTGTTTTGGAGAAACGGGAGAGGAACAATGCTTCGACTGGTATAATTCGTTACGGTATCGAAATTATGGCTGAAAGCAAAAAGAAAAAATTTAAGGAAACGGCGGCGGGCTCTTGGTGGAACGACGGTGTAGGCTGGCTCCTCCTCTTATCCTCTACTATCACGCCAAATCACGAAGTTCGTTGAAATCGTCGCGAGAGCACACGAACTGGGATTCATGCGCCTTTAATATATGGTAGCGCGCAAAATGAATTTCTTGATTATTAAGATGTTCAGCAAACCCCACGTGCACCAGGTAAAGTGGTAAAGTGTTGGAAGCGGAAACGAGGAAAAGTGAGAGGAGCATAAAGTCTCATGCTGCCGCGTTGTCTATGTTTCACCCACTTTTCTCTGTTTCGGCTTCCCGCATTCAACTGATTTCTCTCCTTTACATAGGGTCTCGTTTTTAATCATATACCCTCAGCGATTTCCACCGGTAAAGAAGCGGAGGATATTGGGAGGAATCGACTTGCATCGCTGTTTCACCGCTAGTCTTTCGTTGTTCACTCAAAATTATTCCTGTGCACTAACTTCCACGGCTGCTCCGTCTGAACAGTAGCGCCGAAATGAATTTCGAAAGAGCTCTTCTTCGTCGTTTTTTCAAAACGCCCTTTTCTTACAGGTAGAAAGTACTGCGTGCAATTTTTTTTAATACTAAGCAAGTTGAACCGGTGATTCCTACCGGTTCCATACCGTTTCCTCTCCACTTTCTCAATAAAATCGTCCCAGTTCTTTCCACTTAGTCGCTGTTTCCCCAAAACAGCAGTCCCACAACGAATTATGATTGACGAAACAGCGTTCCTCTTCCGAACGCAAAACGTTTTCCTTTATTTAAATTGCAGTCTAAATTATTATTTTCTTTAAAAGCGTTTTGTTACTCTCCGAAAAATCAACGATTTCTAACAGTGAAATATCGGAAAAAGCCAAACCGTATTGTTTTTTTTGCCGCAAGTCTCAAAGATATTTTTTTCAGCTTATTTTCATCCGTCGGAGAGTTATTCCCGAAGCGAATTGCCGCTATCGAAAGAATATTCCTCCCCCACTAAACGCTTCCTTCGCCGCTGTTTCGCCCTTAAAAATTGCAAAAAAGTCATTTAAGTTTTCATTTTATAACTACTAATGGGGTTATTCATGAAAAGCACGAAAAGCGTTTTAATGCAAAAAAATGCATTTTTTTTGCATTAAAATGCAATTGTGCTTTTCATGAATAACCACATAAGTGATAGAACAATAATACCATTTTCCCAATTTTTTTCAAAAATTGTTACGGAGTTTACTGGTATCTTCCGCCTTTTCAAACACTGTTGCTGAGCAACGACTATAAGCCGTGGTGGATGACGCGGTTTTGGCCGTGGTTGCGGTCCATTATTCTTTAATTACCAATTTGCTAAAGTTTGAAATTTCTTGTGCAGCAGCTGATGAGAAGAGAAGCGGCTAGGACGTGTAGCGGAACAATATAGACTATCGTAGCTATTTTAATTTTCATAAAGCTCTTTAAGAAATGAGAGAAGTCAAAATTTTCCGAAAGGAGTAGTAGAGCAGCTGGTTTAAAAATTTATTTTTTTATTTCTTACGTTAAACTTGTTTTTATTCAATTAAGTAGGCTTCCGGAAAAGTCATTCGGAAGCTTCCAGAGCACTTTAGTAGCTTTTGTAGTCTCAAATCAAGCCGCAGTCACATGCAAACAACTAAGTAGTTTGAAAGAAAATCAAGATTGATTATCCGATTGAGAAAAAGATGAAAGGAGTGTTTTATCTTCTAATTATCTTTCGTATTTCGATAGAATTTTTTGACATTGATAAACTGAAATACGCACTAAAACATGCGGCGCCGATTTTATTTGGTTCGGCAGAATAGGGGAGTGGAGATCAGTCTGTTTGTTATCAGTTAACAGTAGGGCAGCAGTTTGATCTGTGGTCACACAGCCCCTCGAAGCGGGTTGTTTTCTTTTTCATTTCCCCACACAAATTGCAATTCTTATTGTTCCTTTTTATCTGCGTTGTTAACGATATTGTTGATATTGTTAACGTGTTGCTTATGTTTAATTGTTTGTTCTACTTGGACGCTGGTTTTCAGTATATAATTAAAGGCTCCGTGATTTGGCTCTGCGGCTTAATTAAACAATTATATCAAGTTTCTTTATAATCTGTTTTTCAAGATTTCATTTATGAGCCGAACCATGCCAACAAGTTTTCCATATCTAAAATTTTTGAGAATTCCAACATGTATGCTCCCTGCAAACTTACTATTGCGTTCATAAAGTCATTGAATCGATTTTCTTTTTCGCTATACAATTGCTTCTGTCTCAACAGAAAATTTCAATGAAAAGCAAGATATAAACAAAAATTGAAAACATACGTTAACTGACTTCTGTCTAAAAGAATTTTACCAGTCAAAGTCTGTTCACAAGAAAAATAATCTACCTTCACTTTTAAAATGTAACATTCTCAACGCCGCCGTGCTTTTCGTGCGTTTCAATCCGTCCGAGCGATATCTTCTCGCTTGTCACGTTTGCTGCTCGTTTTTTCGTCCGCTCAGCTTCTCTGTGTACTCTTAACAGGTTGAACTATTTCGGTTCTTGCATCTTCTCTGGGCCCCAGAGTCTGCGCGCTTTAAAAGAACGCAACGAACTAAAGAGAAAACCCCTTAATTTTATCTTCCGCATTTCTATTAGAAAAGTCTTTGAGCTTCGCGTTAAATTCTTAAACCATAAGCAACGTATTCGTTCTTCATAACTGCAGAACCTAATCAGTTTTGCTTATCAGTGAAAAGCACATGTTTGCTCTTCGTTGAGGTTAAATTTGAACTATTTAATTAGTGAGCTATTTGAATGAAAGCTTGGGATTTCTTCTATTCTATTTTTCTAACGCACACGATCTGAAGTCCTTATAAAGGATAAGAACTCGATGATTTTTAATCTAATTTTAAGTGTATTTTCATTTTTAAATTGATTTGCCAGCTGACGTTGTCGGCTTTGTTGCATTGCCGATCCCTCCATTACATCAACAAGGGGCCCATCAGTCTGTTTCATTCTTTTCGTGCTAACAATTATTCTTTCAGAAGAATTATCACGACGAAAAACTCTGAAAAATGCCGGATTATTCTCGAATGCCAAGGAATTTGTCATCGAATAAGGTTTGTGAGCCAATTTTATCAAAAAAAAATTAATTATTCCAGATCGCGAAAACAATAGCTGGCGAAAACCTTAATGAAGAAGAAGTTGTCGAGATGGACGGCGGCAGAAGTGCCCGTGAAGAAGGGCGTTTTGTGTTTGAATGTGCGTGGGAAGTTGCCAACAAGGTGAAGCATATGCCAATTTTTAAATAAATATTTTACTTGTAAATTTCGACAAGTTTTATTGAAAAAATCTGCTCCAGAAAGAAATAGAAAAATAGCGATTGTTTTGCAGTAAAATAATTCACTAGAAATCGTTAACAATTTCAGGTCGGTGGAATTTACACAGTGTTACGCAGTAAGGCGCAAATTAGTACCGAAGAGCTCGGGGATCAATATTGTATGTTTGGACCGATGAAAGATGGGAAATGGAGACTCGAAGTTGATCCAATCGAACCGGAAAACCGAACGATCCGTGCAGCTATGAAGCGTTTCCAAGCCGACGGATTTCGGTGCATGTACGGAAGATGGTTGATAGAAGGGTATCCTAAAGTGATTTTGTTCGATTTGGGTTCAGGAGCTGTCAAGATGAATGAGTGGAAACATGAACTTTTCGAGCATTGTAAGATTGGCATCCCACACGAGGATATTGAATCGAACGACGCTGTTATTTTGGGATTCATGGTAGCTATATTTCTGAAGCATTTCCGAGAGTCTGTCACCACCTATACTCCATTGGTTGTTGCCCATTTCCACGAATGGCAAGCTGGAGTAGGTCTTTTGATGACTCGGTTGTGGAAACTGGATATTGCTACTGTATATACGACTCATGCCACACTACTTGGAAGGCATTTGTGTGCTGGTGGAGCTGATTTGTACAATAATTTGGATACCTTCGATCTCGATGCTGAAGCTGGCAAGAGAAAGGTATTTTTATCAATGGCGTTCTGATTTTAAGTATGTAGTCTATATCGGGATATATCGGGAGTAATGTCCAACGCCCGATGGCCAAGGTAAGCGGTCTGTACTTAAGAACCACGCTGATATCTTTACGAATGGGGGAGTGAGTGTGATAGAGGACAAAGGTTGCCGGTGTTCGTACATATGGTAATTGTTAATAGGACTCTTGTAGATTAAAATGCTTCCAACGAACCGTTCGAAAAAAAATCTTCAAAATGTTTTTCATTGAAAGGTGCTTTGACAATATTTACCTCGACTTGTTTTAGATTAAATATTTTCTTTTCTAAACCTCCTGAGTTATATTCTTCATTTAATCATTTTCAGATTTATCATCAATACTGCCTTGAACGAGCTGCTTGCCAAACATCGCATATTTTTACTACTGTCTCCGAAATCACTGGACTGGAAGCTGAACACTTCCTCTGTCGAAAGCCCGATGTTATTACACCTAATGGCTTGAATGTAGTGAAGTTCGCCGCACTTCATGAATTCCAGAACCTCCACGCCCAAAATAAAGAAACAATTAACCAATTCATTCGAGGACATTTCCACGGACATCTTGACTTCGATATTGACAAAACACTCTATTTTTTCACTGCTGGACGATACGAGTTCTCGAACAAAGGAGGAGATATGTTCATAGAGTCTCTGGCTCGTCTCAATCACTATCTACAAACTACCAGTGATCCGCGTCACACAGGAGTTACTGTAGTGGCCTTCATAATCTATCCCGCTCCTGCTAATTCTTTCAATGTCGAATCACTCAAAGGACAGGCAGTAACGAAGCAATTAAAAGAAGCCGTAGACAGAGTCAAAGAGAAAGTTGGTCAGCGAATTTTTGATATTTGTTTACAAGGACATCTTCCTGAACCAGAAGAGCTCATGTCTCCTGCAGATAATATTTTGGTGAGCTCAAATATGCGATTCTTATCGTTTCACATTAATTCTAATTTCCAGTTGAAACGTTGTATCATGGCTCTTCACAACTCAAGTCTTCCTCCTATTTGTACACATAACATGATCCGAGGGGATGACCCTGTTCTAGAAGCTCTCCGCCGAACAGCTCTTTTTAATAAACCTGAAGACCGGGTGAAAGTTGTTTTCCATCCAGAATTCCTTTCCTCTGTATCACCACTGATCGGCTTGGATTACGAAGATTTTGTCCGTGGTTGCCATCTTGGAGTCTTTCCTTCGTACTACGAACCATGGGGGTACACCCCTGCGGAATGCACTGTCATGGGAATCCCTTCAGTGTCTACTAACCTGTCTGGATTCGGTTGTTTTATGCAAGAGCATGTGGAAGATCATGAGCAGAAGGGAATTTATGTGATTGATAGACGACATAAAAGTGCTGAAGAATCTGTGCTGGAATTGTCACAAGTTATGTATGATTTCTGTGGACTGTCTCGTCGGCAACGCATCATACTTCGTAATTCTAATGAAGGTCTTTCGGCATTGCTCGATTGGCAGAACTTGGGAGTATTTTATCGGTGAGCAAAATTTTATTTCATTTTCAATGAAAAAACAAGCAATTACAATGTTCTTTCTCTTGTATGTATAAATGATTCAATACGAACATTAGTGTAAAAAATCTATTTTCAGTGACTGCCGTCGCCTCGCTTTGGAACGCCTCAATCCCGACGTTTACAAGATCATGAAAGAAAACGAAGGAAAGGTGCCATCAGCTGCTACATCCCGTCGTCCATCAGTTCATTCTAGCGATGGCGAAGATGAAGAATAAAAGTCGTGTTGGCATTAGTTTCCAAGATTTAATGCTGCGCACAATTTCATCTTTAGTTTTATTGCACCCATTATTCTTCATGTACCTGCATGTCTTTTTCTTCAAGATCACCGGTGCCTTAGCATGTATTTTTCTTATTTTCGAATGCTCATTGATGATTAGGACACAATATAGATTGTTTTATTTATGTATACTCTCTACCCAATAACCAATTTTTCCCTTGTTGCCCCAGTTTGATTATATATGCATCCATTATTGATTAGGCAGATTCGATAATATCATAGTAAACGTTTAGTATTACTTATTTTCACGTGAAATTTACTTATCAAAATCAAGATCTTGGAACGAGCGAATATCACCCTTTATTCTGCTAATTTTGATTGATAGAATCCGCCTATATCATCTAAAAGCCAATTTCTGCCTGAATTGACTAGTTGTGAAGCAACCATCAAAATGGCATCGCAAAATGATGAAGATCCCAGTAAGATTAATTGGAATGGATGTTCAGATTGATATTCGTGTGGATTTGTTACATGGACATTTCAGATCGGGCACCGTCACAGACTGAATTGAATGCGCAACAACCGAATAATGCGAATGGGTCCACTGGTAACATTTCTGTAATTTCATTAACAGAAACTGTTCGAGAGGAAGAACGCGAAGGATTTGGAAATGGAATCGAATTTGTGTTGACCTGCCTTGGATTGGCGGTCGGCCTTGGAAACATCTGGAGATTCCCGACAAGAGCATTCGAAAATGGTGGATCCGCATTCCTGATCCCCTATCTTTCATGTGCTTTCCTCTTTGGATTTCCAGCAATTTACTTTGAATTTTTGACTGGCCAATACCAAGGGAAATCGCCGCCTGTCATTTTTCGTCGGGTTATGCCATTTTTTGAAGGTGTTGGTTGGATGGGACCAATTGTCGCCGCACTAGTTGCAATTTATTATATCGTAATTATTTCGTGGATCAGCCTTTATATTATCAGCATTTTCCGCGGAGACTTCAACGTTTGGACCAATTGTGACAACGTTTGGAACGATCGGAATACGTGTATTGATATGTTGCGGTGAGTGTGACATCTGAATTCAAGAGTTTTGACCAATCAATCATAAAATGATTTCCCATTGGAAATTGGTTATTGTCGCGAATGCTCGAACATACTAACAAACGCAACTAGCAAGGCGAAAACTTTTACTCCTTATCTTCAGGCAAAAGGAATGCCATGTACCGAATCCACCTGGATTCAACATGTCAAAGGTTAAAAATATGACACTACCCGAGAAAATGTACTTTATTAATGGAACTTGTCACGATGCCAGTAACTTCGAAGAAAGCAAGATGATCAGCGCCACAGAGCAATACTTCATGAGGCACGTGATCGATCCATCGGAAACTCTTTATGATTTCGAAGGAATCAACTGGCCTATTCTGGCATCAATGACTGTATGTTGGGCTCTTACTGCTTTGGGAATTTTGAAAGGAGCCAAAATCATGGGAAAGATTTCATATGTGTCTGTTCTTTTGCCGTATTTCATCGTAGTTGTTCTCTTCGTTCGAGGAGTCACGTTGCCAGGTGAGAAAGTAAAAACTCCCTCTGCGAATTGAAACGAGAAGCCAAGTCGATAAGGTTGAAATCAAAATGATATGCTCTTCCATTTTCCCCCGTCTAAAAGGATGACAATTGCTGTTTGAAAATTCTATCACTAAAACACTGCGAGAATCTCTTTAAACTCGTTTCAAAATGTTTAAACCGCGGATTTCGAAATTGTTTTCCCTCGCTCTAAAATTACAAAAAGAAAATCTCCGGAAAGCCCTGAAAATCGCTTAAAACTGATTATTGATTGGAATAATCATATTTTGGAATATTTTGAAGTTTATCAATGATTAATAGCTTGAATAATTGCTTTCTCGATTTATTTGCTATTCATTATTAAGAAAAAAAATCCATATCTAACTTGACTAACTTTTTTTCAGGCGCCGGCAACGGTCTTTACTATTACTTCGGAAAACCAGATTACTCCAAACTTTTTGTCACTAGAACATGGACCGAGGCTCTCAAACAGCTATGCTTCTCACTCTCTGTTGGTCACGGCGGATTGATTAGTCTTTCCTCATACAGTCGCAAGCATAACAACATTTTCAAAGATGCTCTTATAGTTATATGTGGAGATACCATCATGTCTCTTATTGGTGGTGCCGCAGTGTTTTCAACACTGGGGTTCTTGGCTAATCAGCGAGGGGTGGAAGTGCCACAAGTCGTGAAAAGTGGTCTTTCATTGGCATTCGTTGTCTATCCGGAAGCGATGGCTCAAATGCCATTACCATGGCTGTGGAGTTTTCTCTTTTTCCTGATGCTTTTCTTGCTTGGAGCCAGTACCGAAATTGCTCTTGTGGACGTTTTCTGTTCGTGCGTTAACGATCAAAGCAGGGCGTTAAGGAATAAAAAGTGGCTGGTAGTGATTACGTGGTGCTTTTCCCTGTATTTGATTGGATTGGTGTTTTCAACAAGAGTAAGTCTTAGATAAGAATAATGAAAATGAAAAGTACTTAATCTTGAAGTTAGCGAGATGAAGACTCGGCTTTGTCAGTTATTTATTTTTAATCTTTGGTATAATCAGAAGACGAAACCGAAGTTCAGATGATCCATGTAGGTCAGGAATTGAACTTTATAGAATCCAACATTCCGAACGGAATGGTTGTGATCTGAATAATTCTAAAACGATGAAACTCCAGTCTTAATATTTCGATGCGTCACGCATAACCAAAATTAGTGTTACATCTAAGGCTTCCACGAAAGACAAAGAAAATCGGTCGTCTTTCGTCTCGCCCTTTTGTTTCGTCTTGCATTCGTCTTACGTCGTCAATTAAAACGCAATCGTAACAACACTATCTCAGCGTCAGACGAATTCAAGACGAAGACGTCTTTCGTGAAAGCCTTCGTTGCATCTCGAGAATATTTTCCATTTTTTAACGTTTCAAAATGTTCCGAAGATTAAATTAATAATTAATAACAATTCTTTATTTAATATTAATTTTAACTTTACAAGTTTTATAGATTTTTTTGAAAAATCTGATGTATAAATGCATCTTTCTAAAATACTTCTAGGCCGGATTATACTGGTTTGAAATGTTCGATGAATACGCTGCTGGGTTTTCCTCTGTTTGTGCAGTGGTAGGGGAATTGCTTGTGATGATGTATGCTTACGGATTCCGAAATGTTCGCGATGACATAACAGAAGTGTTGGGAAAGCCAAAGAATTCGGTGACCGCTCATATCGGGCCACATTCTTGGTATTTTACGGGCAATTGGATGGTTATTTCTCCTTTGATTGCAGCGGTGAGTTTTGCGAGATTTAAACTGGAACTTTCTGCTTCATTGTAATCCTTTCCGACAATTAACTAAACGACTAACTTCAGGCAACTGTAGTAATTTGGACTAAAAGTTAGGCATTTTTATAAATGATTAATATAAATAATTAATTTTTGTTAGATCAGGGATGATATTTTTTTTAGCAGTATTCAGATATTGAATAGAAATGCTTAATATTCTAAATATAAAACGAGTCGGGTGAGATGTTTATTTTTTTTCAAATAATCCGTTATTGTTTTTCAGTTACTTGTTGTTCTCTCCTTTTTGCGAGAGTACCCGTATCAAAATAATGCAAATGTTTACCCAGTCCTCTTTGACATTCTCGGATGGTTTATATCGTTCATGCCCGTTTTAGCCGTTCCTTTATTCATGGTTCTCAACTACATACGCTTTATGAGAAGTGGCTATGTTTGTTCCCTCTACCAATTATTTATTTATTGTATCCATTTCAGACTGTCAAATCATTGTTCATGCTCCAAAAGCAGCACGTATCATATCCGAGAATTGCTGCCGAGTTTAATGAGGAGCAAAAGGCACTGCAGACTCAGCTTCCAGATAAGGAGCCGTGGGATGAGGAAACAGAGATCGAAGGAAGACCATCGGCCAGTGGCGACGTTGCTACCGTGAGTATTCTTATTGAGTATTATAATATTTAATTTTAATAAAATGAAAGTCTCAACCTACACCATTTGCCGCAAATAAATAGCTTGCAAATCTGTAAATGCAAATCAAACCTCAAGGTTTTTTGCTGTTTCTCAGCTGAGCTGAGCTGAATTTTTCCACAAAGTTTCTCTTACGCACGCTCGAATTTTTCTCGATCTTCCGTTTTATAAGATTTATGGAGCAAATTTTGCCGTCAACCCCGCTCGCTTTCATTCAAAACTGGACTATCTCGAGATCTCGGCCTATTTGGCGTGACAGTGCCATTGGCCTTTTAATAGTTCCGTACTATTATTGCAATTACTGCCTGATATAATAAAGTTTAGAATAGTTTTGCGCTTGCATTTTTCTCGGTTGACAGAAATGAGATAATTCAAAAACGTTTTAAATAAACATTTTACATTTTCAGATTGAAGTCAGCTCTTCAATTCATCACCACGTTTATTAAATCAATCAAAGCAAGACAATTGTGACGGGAAAGTTGTATTATAGCACAAATAAAGTGTTGATTGATTGGTGTTTTTTAAAAATAAATTATATGTGAATTATTTAATTAAATTGAGATGACTAGATAAGTAGCACTTGGACAGGTTATAAAACGCACATAATGAATCAAAGATATTGAAACTCTGTGGTCCTTTTGTAAATTTTTGTGAATTTATGGGTCCTTCCTTTGAATTCTCTTATCATGTACTGCATGAGTCTTTTATTCTTCATAGTGAACCATCTCTTTGACCGTTCAGGATGATTTGCTTGATTTGTTGTGCCGGGCTTGAAGTATTTATATGTTGGAGTAAGCATCAAGGTTGGAGCTCCATCGGTTGAAGTTTTTTCATCAAGAATGTCGCCTTCTTCGATCATCATTAGACCAGTGTTACTAACAGTTGTGAGAGCTCCTTTTTCTACAGTTTGATCGTCATTTTTATATTGCTGAATGGTCAGGAATCCATTGTACTGATGCACATTTATTGGATCATCTAGGCTTGTCATGGTAGCACTGAAAATTAAAGTTTTCCGTAGTTTTAAAATATTGATTTAAGGATCAGCAAAGTCAATCTGAATAATGCAATTCATGATTTTATATTGAGAAATATGCTAAATATCGGTGCATTGTGGGTGATATCAAAAAAGAAAAATTAAATGTATCATGACAGATTTGATGGCACCCAAATTTTATCCTATTTCAATTCATAAAAGTATTTTAGAAAGAAACCTTAACTAGCCTTGTTTGCAGCATTTTGTGAAGGTTGCAGGTCTTTGGGGATGGTTATCTGAAACCGCACTGCACCTTGCCTAAATTTCTCTCAGGTCACACCCTAATGCTACAAACGAGAAAACTTTCGCTCAGAAGCACTCAGAAGCGCTCATATTGTTTAAAATAACCAGAAGCAAGGATATTTTAAACAATACGAGCAGATTGCTTAAAACCTGGCTACGCTACGCGCAAGACTATACGTGCATTTCACTTCCTATCAAAGTCGACAATGCTTTGTTAAACAGCTGCATAATGCCAAAATCCCGCGCAAAAGTTGTCAGAGAATGTCGTATGGTTAGCGAAGCTGCTCAGCGTGAAAGTGTCTAGCAATTGCAGAGTTAATAGAAACAATTTAAAAGTAATGGGAGTGCAGAAATACATTAGAACAGATTTAATAGCTGTGAGCCACAAGGAAGTCCGATTATCAGCTACTTACGTGTAATTGATATACGGAGTTCCAAAACTTAAGGATTCTGTCACCGAAAAAGTGATCGTTTCGTTATAAATCATGCCTTCCATATCAGCTGGGTAGTCTGTTGTGTGATTGTTCCATCCTTTTATAGTTGATTTCCATTCACCCAACAAGAATGCGAATGGCATAAGAATTGGTTGTAGGGGGAAATAGGTTTCATCTGAAAAAGCGAAGATTTAGAACTAAAAATACGGAAATTTGTGTTTTTTAAACATTTTTCACCTGTTTGGTTATCAACTTTAGTACAAATCCCACACGAAGCAGCACAATTCAAGTCAAAGAAATCAGTGGCGTTTTTCATTTGGCCGCACTGACCGTCCCTTTTCCATACACGACAGGATTTGTAGATATCCTGGCAAGGCCCTGCAGCACGCTTGTTTTCTTAGAATTCTTCAAGCCACTCACTTTCACAATTTCTGCCCATCCATCCATGTTCACAATCACATCGGTAATCATTGAAGAGATCAACGCATTTGGCGCCGTTTTGACATTTATTCCAACCACATTCGTTAATTTCTTAAAGTGAATCGAATTAAAATAAAGAATTAAGAAATTAAGGTGAATTAAAATAGACTAACCTCTCTCACACTTTCTTCCAGTAGTTCCTGGCACACATTTACACGCCAGTTTTCCATAAATATTCAAATAACATTTTCCTCCGTTTTCACATTGGTCTAATGGGCACTCAACTGAAACTCTTATTTTTAGAACAGAAATCATAGTATAGAAGAGAAATTGAGTTACTTTTTAGAACGTTATTTAAAAAATTCATTTACTACAGTTCTACAGATACTCGATCACAACATGGTGAAATAAAATAATAAGAAGAACTTTTGAAAACTCTAGTTTGTAGGCGGAACTGTCAGGTAATTTTGTATTTAAGCTAGAGAAATTTTCGAGCAATCATGTTGTTCCATTTCTGTCCAGATCACTTTTTAAAATTGTCTTTCAATAACTTTTAAAAATCGTTACAAAAGCAGCGATTCTATGATCGGAATAATCCGAAGCAAAAATTTCGAAATGGAATTTCAATTAGATAACGAGAATTACGATTACTGATTAAAGGCGCACAATCAAATGTTATACGGAAATGCGAAATGATTTTTCTCGAACTAGGCGATACGATGGTGGGACAAACTTGGACTGTCGTTTTACCCCGATTCCGCCACCGTTTCTTTTAAAAATTTGTGATTTCTTTCTGTTAAGACGTTGTTTTGTAGAAATAAAAACTTATTTTTCCGGTCGAAACAGCGTCTCCAATTTCTCGAAAGACAACCTATTCCTTTGCTTTGTTACCAAAAAACTAAATATTTGCACCGCCGCTTCGTCCATTATGCATTTTTGGTTTATTTTATTATCTTGTATGATAAAATGCTGATTTTTAAAAGTATTTGCTCGTCTTTGTTATACACAAGGCTTCAGAAATGTATCTGTTGTTTTTCAGATACTTCGTGGCAATTGGAAAACACCTACATAATCTAAACTCACTTTCACAAAGATTGCCTAGCGTTCCATTTTCGCATTTACAGGAATATCCAATTGGTGAATTCTTATCATTATAGCAGGTGGAATTGTTGGAGCACTCGTTATTCAAGCATTTGTCAACCTCTGTACAGTCAACTCCAGTGAATCCAAGCTCGCATTGACATTTAGTGCTTCCTTTGCTTATATTACACCGTCCTCCGTTTTTACAAGGATTTTCGTTGCACTTTTCTAAAGTTAAACAACGAAAAATGCTTTCCCAACTTGAATGGCTTTAAATACCTTCTATTTCTAAATCATTGTCGTCTACAAAGTCATGTTGCAGTTTTCGATGGTGTGCATGGGCATTTAGAAATTTCAGATCATCTTCCTGGAGGACTGTATCATTAAGGGGAGCAAACTTCTTGAACATTCGGCCAATCATAAACGATAATTCTGATGGTTTTTCAATAAGGAACTTCGATGAGTGCTGTAAATTACTTAAAGTGAGATAACTGATATAATTAAATTAATTAAAGTTGCATTCAGTGTGCGTTGTCGACGAAATTTTGTCGACAAATTCCTTGTCTGACAAATTTGTCGACAAATTTTGTCATCTGTTGTCGGTAACGCACACTGGTTGCATTCTATCAAATTCGAGCCAAATGCAGCGCCCTATAAGGAATTTATTTTTCAAAAAAAGTATTCCGGTTTGTAACGAATACTCTGTTTTCGTCATGTTCTGTTCAGACATCACGCAGGTATAATGTATGAAATATGTGTAAAGCTTATGCCAAGTTTGCGGTGAGCGTGTGTGGAACTTGAGCTTCACTTGGGTGAACTTATTTTTTGGTTATAATCGAGCCAAATTAGACTCTTACCGAGTTGCAAGGAATTTTAGCCTATTCTCCGCCTATTTTTGGGTTGATGGTAGCATAGCATCATGGCTCATTTAAGTTGACATGAAGCAAATTTGGAATACTGCACGCGTTGCTTGCAGCGAAGCGTGCCGCCCGCCTAAAGCAAAATTCGTTAATTTTTTAAATTGCGCCTGCTTTTAAATTTTTTTTTAACGAAATGTAATCTTTTTTTTTGCATTTTCATTTCAGATATAGTTCTGAAATCCTAACCTTGAATATCCTATTTATCTTAACTGTCTTTAGTCAAACTCATAATCTTATTCATGCTACTCTGAAAGTTGTGGAAAAACGCTACAACACGACGTCCAAATATGACTTGCCTCTTGATTTTTTTGCGTAGTTCGTGACTACCGTGATTAGCCTGCACATCAAAACATTTTTTTCTGAAGGTTTAATTTTCTAGTGAAAATTTGAAGAACCAGTTTAAACGTGCTGATATGCTGATATTAACAACTAATATTCCTGATGGGTTCTCCACAGGTTAAATGTGTATTTACGAACTTCAAAAGTCATGTGTCAAAATAAACATTTTTGCGTTGGCTATTTTTTAATTTTGCCATGAATGCTTCTGGGGTTATTCATGATGCATTTTTATGCAAAAAAAATGCCACTTTAATCTTATTAACGATAGCATTTTAATTGAAAAAAATGCATCGTAGTTCAGTGCGATGTTCAGTTAAAATGCAAGGTGGTGTCGGATATCGTCACCGAGAAAATCTATGCGCCTTTAATGTGTCGATTTACGAGGCCCTCAATTTTTTTTCCGGAAGAACTCCTATTGTGCGAAAAATTCACATTTTCGGAAAAAAAATTTAAATTAATTTGATAAAAATAATACTTTACAGCCAAAAATGAACGATGAGGAGGCGAAAAAGCGTAAAATTACTATGGCAATGATGAGAAAATAGTAAAATTATTTATTTGAAGGCCAAAAATAAATTAAAGGCGCATAGACTTTCTCGGTGACGGTATCCGACACCTCCTTGCATTTTAACTGAACATAGCACTGAACTACGATGCATTTTTTTCAATTAAAATGCTATCGTGAATAAGATTAATGTGGCATTTTTTGCATAAAAATGCATCATGAATAACCCCATTCGGAATCGAAGCAAAACGCGCGAAAATCTAAAAAATAACTTTTAGAATGATCATCAAAAATATACCGATACCAGTGATGTCGTTGTTTCGTCTTTGTGATCTTGAATCTTGATTGGAACCGGCTCTGTCGAGTTAGTGGAATTCAGTGCTGATTCATTCAAGTCAAAAACGTCAGCTGAATTTTCAGAAGTCTCCGTTAAAGATGGCGCTATTGTCACATGGTTCAACGATTTTTTCGACTTTAAAAACTCCTTTTGTTCCTCGAACAGTGGATGCTGCGATGGTAGAATTGGCTCTGATGTCACAACTTTTTCAGAAGCCTTTTGTTCCGCGTCCTTCTCTAAGTTGTAAATAAAGATGCTTGGGTCTTGCACGGAATATTTTTGATAAGGGCCTTTCAGAAATGCGTTTCTGGGGCGCCATCTCTCCCAATAAAGAACGTTTTCTGTTGCGATAGTGGCACTGAAATTAAAAAAAAAACAACTGTCTCCGCTAAATGAGTCCAGTGGTATTTGAGAAAATGCTAAAAGTACCTACACAAACTGGATGTTCCCAACGTCGTGTGTTGCATGCCATTTAGCCTCAACCAAAAATTTCTTATCATCTCCTGTGTGTGTCAGGGAATCATTAGTGACCAATCGTCCGCATTGATGAAACATAAATCCTGAAACCGCGGAAATTGGAACGCTTCTTCGATTTCTAGTTTTAATGTTCTAGCAATTTGCATTCCATGAATAAAATGTGTAGCAGCTACCGGCAAATTCTGCTTAAAAATATCCTTTTTTTCAAAAAAAGTTTAAGCTGAAGATCTTTCGTAGGTTTTAGAAATATAAATGCGCATTCATTGAACTAATTGACCTTAAAACAATAATCCGGGCCGCTCAATTCCTCGCTTACTTTACCGATACAAATTAAAATTACATTTTGCGGAAATTTTTGCGCCGGCCCGAGTCGCATGTCTGGTTCAAAGTGAAATGTCAAGTAGCGAAGCACGGGAAACAGCAATACAAAGTATTCTCAGTAAAACAGTTTACTTTCAGAATGACGCCAATTAGAAAAGCATTTCTCCGCGAGGAGCACACAAACAAAATTCTTTGAGTGTACTTTGAGCAGGATCTCAAGTGAATACAGTTGGAGAGATTAACACTCGGTACGCTACAATACGTAGTTTGAATAATCAGTTTTCGGGACAATGCAGCTTACGGTAAACGGTGATTTCCAATAGACTCTAAATGGGCTCATACTTATGAAGAAAATGCTTCACCATTAACGAAATATGACCGTTTCGTCTCGTCTCGTCTTCGTCTTGAAATCGTCTGACTTACGTAGGTCTTGCGTTTATTGCGTAAGACGAATGGAAGACAAGACGAACGAAGACTAGGAAACGAACGACGAAGGGAAAGACGGTTTTTTGTCTTCGTCTTTCGTGGAAGCCTTACTCACCATGATTTTCAAATTGCTCATCCTTGATGAACATTCCTCCTCTCAGTGACCCGATGATTTTGCCAGATGGTGTACACAGCCTTGGCTGAAGCATTAGGCCACGAAAATGAACGTAGGCTTCGAGTTTAACTGAAAATAACGCCGATTTAAAATTATTATTGAAAAAAATATTACCCATCTGCGAGTACGTGATTTTTCGTTTAAAGGTGCTGTTTGGGTCTCGTTAGGGGATAGCGCGTTTTAACGCGCTAATTTAAAAATTGTAAGAAAGCGCACACACTGTGTTTGTGATTTATTCAGTTTAATAAACAGTTTAAGAAATTTGAAAATAGAAATTAATTAAAAAACCATGATTTTCGAAGCAAATTATAGAAAAAATTCCAATATTCGCTTCTATTTTCGAAAAGAAATCACAAACGCAGTGTGTGCGCTTTCTTACAATTTTTAAATTAACGCGCTATCCCCTAACGAGACCCAAACAGCGCCTTTAAACGAAAAATCACGTACTCGCGGAAGGATAATAAGTTAAACAAAAATATAAACTTCTGCAGCCCGCCAAATGGGCCACCGTGGTAGAAAAGGCCTGGGCAGATGTCAACCATCGGTTTTTTTTACAACCTTTTCAATTTTATGGCTGGAATAGATGGATGCAGTGAGATTACAAAAATAGAGCTTCAGTTGAAAACTCCAATCTTTGAGATTGTGTAAATGGGTGAATATAATCTAAAATGATCTGAAACGTGTAATGTGCAGTTCTTACACTTAAATCTGCATTTTGTAGTTGAACACGTTTTTGTAGAGTCTCCGCCAAGACTGTTATTGCTCAATGAAGTGTATGCTACATGGCTTCACTTCATTGAGCTATATCAGGTTTCGCAGAGCTTATATAAATATATTGCCAACAACAAAAATGTAGGTTCAGGTGAGGAGATTTCCCAAAAAAGTTTCGAACAGACCACTTCATTTTCTACTAACCCATTTCATTCTGAAAGAGAGAACGCAATGTCTGCTGAAATTGCTCCACCTACCCGTATAAATATTTCCAATTTCATAGCTTCTCGCTCTTTTTCCGGATGAATCAAACACCGAAATATCGAACGGTGGATCTGTGGTTTGCGGATTACCATGAAGGTGTCTGGGTAGCCTCATAGAGTCTCTGAATAAGGGGATTTGTGATGTTTCAGCTCACAGAATTCTTGGCTTAAAATCTGCCATTTACCTGCTATAACAGTGAAATCCAGTGGTTTCGTAGAGCCCTTTGAAAATATGCTTTGCGGCAATATCACTGCCTTGAATATAGGGCATAGAAACTAATAACGTTACCAAGTATAACGTCTCCATTTCCCATAAATCTGAAAATGACCGTTGGGGAAGAAAGAAGAAAGAGAGAAACATGGAATGCAATGGAGATATCGAAAAAGTTGCATATCAGAAAACTAGTAAGATTGCTGTGAAAGCAGGCAATCGTAATAAAGAGAGAATTCTTTACTATGGTTGCTGGTGATGGAAGTGGAACTTTCAAACATCGGAAACCATCAAACCATCTTAAATCCCAATTTAAGACACCCATCTTGCAAAGCTTAGGTCTTCCAAGATCTATAAAGAGTATCAAAACTGAACATTGAGAAAAAGTGTTCATCTTTTCAGTCCAACCTAGCTGAAACTGTGAAAGCTTTCGTCTCATTGGTTGAGAGCACTGCCCACAAAATTTGCGACAAAGTGTCAGCTTTGCGTTTGGGGAATACCAAACTATTCCTGGAATCCGGATGTTTTAAATTCGAAAGTGACTATGGGAAAACGACAACAAATTGTAGAGTTTGGTCCTGGTTGGTTTTATAATTGAACTTCAGAGATTTTCAGACTTTTCCGCCTATTTCAGAAGTTTATTATCTGGCACGTGGTTGGCCCGAATTGGCGCGGATGGCAAGCCCAAGCCCACTTCCGAATTTCCGCAAAGCGCACCGCAATTCCGCATCAAAGCACTAACAACGCTGAAAACCTACCGCAAGTTTACCAGAAGTTTAGTATAAGTCATAGCGAGCATTGGTGGGAGACTAGCGCTGGAATTGCGCAGGTTTGCTCTCACAGTTTGGCACTGTTCCTCTTGGTGCGGCACATAGGTACGGCCGCATCGTTGCAGCTTGTCCGAAATGTGCCCAAAAGTTCCATAGAAGAACACAGAAGACTGTAAGGTTCAGACTTAGCGATTGCAAATACTCCTGGCATCGCTTGATCAGCGTTTTGGTTCTAACCGTATCATGGCTTTGCTCATAGTTTCTCGACAATGTCCAATGCCATAATGATCCAGAGCGCAATTCGGTCGATAGAGAAACGCTTCAAATTGCGCTTCACAAGATAGGTCTGGACTGGAAAAAATGAGTGGGCTCTCTCATTTACTTATCTAGAGACCTGAATTTCGATTAATTTTGAAAATTGAAAAGACGGGCAGTGTTAAAAAAACATTACTAAACTCGGTTCAGGGGAAGAGCCTCTAGACTACTCACACAACTCACACGAATGTGCTGTTTATGAAGATCTGTGAAGGGAAGGATATAAAAATATTGAAATATCAATTAAAAGTTAAAAAAACAAAACCGAATAGAAACAAGGAAGCCGACAAAAGCGTACAGAGATGATCCTCTCCTCTCGTTAATATTAAATAGCTATTGCAACAACAACAAAAAACGGATAAGTTTTCGTCGTCCAGCCATCACCTATTGCGGTGATCCCTTCTCGTCCATATCCACTATTCGATCCCTTATGCTTCTTCGTCTTCTTCCTCTTTTTTGGCAGTCGCCGCCGTCCCGACGAAGGATGAACACATTAGAAGGATGGGAGGAAGCGACCAGTTCCTGGACGTGAAGCCGCCGCATGTCGCATTCTCCATCTCTGACAAGCGATAGTTGACGTACTTTCTTACCCTTTTTTCTCTAACATCATCGTAAAGGCTGTTCCATTCGAGACTCCTTTTGGAGAAGACGCAATTGCAGGTAGGAAGTGCTAGGAAAGTGATAAGAAGGCTTGGGGGGTGAGAGATAATGAAGCCGGTTTGGGAACTGTTGGCTTCTACTCTAACTCTTTAAGAATTTCATTGATGAAGCAGAATGGTGAGCCAATGGAATGCAAATGAAGACTACTCCGCCAACTTTGCTGATTTTCAGTTGGGCGGTCTTTAATTCGCCTAGATGTCATTTCAAGCCGATGACCACATTAGGTCACTTCCCGCCTAGAACATGGGACCTGACTTAAAATCAAAGGAACCCTTCGCAACTTAAACGACTAGCAGCGTGATTGAAAAGGAAAGTTGGAGTTTTTTGCTCAAAATAAAGCGGAAACCTGCAATACACAGCATGTGACAGACAAGAAAGAAACCGATGCGGACATTCATCGGACGACTGAGAATATTAGATCTAAGTCTCGTTGGAAAGCATTCGCAACGATTTGAGAAGCGGTTCTTGGTGATGTTTTTTTTTATAAAAGCTCCACGTCAATGAATCGCTTCACTAGGAATCCGATGTCGCGATTGACAGGCAATATGATAAGGAAGAATCGGTGGAAATGGATGGCGAACAGGGGAAAATGGTCAACGATTATTGTATGAGGCTTTATGAACACTTCAAGGAAGCTACTGTAGGCAATCCTAGAGAAATCATATTAACCTGGCTGGCGTTTCCACAGTGCGTCTTGACCCTCATTTTTTGAGCAACAACGTTGTTTGCTATAGTTGGAGCTTTGAGATGGATTTCAAGTCGCATGTGCTGTAACAGGATTTACTGAAATCGATTTCCTATATATGTAATAACTCATAAATAGCCCCGTGACCACCAGAGTAGGGCGGAATTGGATTTTGGGAACTCGGAATCCCAAAAACGGAAAACGGAAAAAAAATTTCACGGAATCTGGAATCCGGAAAACGGAAAACATATTTTTTCATGGAATCTGGATTCCGGAACACGAAATGTAAAAAACGGCGGAATCCGGAATGCGGAATGCGGAAAACGGAACTTTAACCATTAATGAGGGAATATTTATGATGTAAATGCGCTCTGTTCGCAAAAATTTTTGCGAGAGTTCAAAAAAGTAAGCTTTTCACAACAATTGAGAATAAAAAATTAAAACGGAATAAAAACGCCATGTCGCGGAATCCGGAATGCGGAAAACGAAAAAAAATTTTTTTCACGGAATCTGGAATCTAGAAGACGGAATGAAAAAACTGCGGAATCCGGAATTCCGCCCTTCTCTGGTGACCACCGCTCCACGTGCGAGCAAAACGAAGGGGGCTCAGAAAAAGAAGCCCAAAGACCGGAAAAAGGACGAAAGATGGCAATTGGAAGCTGATGGAAGGTAGTCGATTACGTGACGCTCTGCACATTTGCATCAGCCATTCTATAATAATCGTGCGCTCCGATTTGTCCTAGACATAATCGAGCTGGCATTCTTGGAATCTGTTTGCCAACATGATCAACGCATCCTTATGCGATACTGTACTTTTTACAGTGTTTTGGCTTAATGTAGATACCGTATTCACACAATGCTATGAGCTGTCTTGTCTAGAAGAGTATTGAGGTCAATAGTGATTGTGCACACCTCGGGTATGAAACTAGCTTGTCATCTAGCAAGATATTCGCTCAAATGTTTCTACTGGGGCATGCCCTTATACCCTCTTAAAAAGACTATATGAATACTGTAGCTCTGCCCAGAATTGCTCACAAAACACAATATTTTCCAACGGCTTCGTCTTCATACAAATATAGTTACCGAGGAAGCTAGATATGCGGAAAACAAACGATCATAAGCTCGGAGTTCGTTCATGAGGTCAATGTTTCTTTCGTGTACTACACGTAAACTAGAATCAATTCAGCATAAACTGAAAAACGTCAAATATCTAACAGGAAGTTAGGAAAAACTGTACATTGTAAAATGATCAGCTGACAGCTACAGCAACAGGTTTTCACAATGAAGCAAAGGAGTTCTTTTTTACTTAAAATTTTCCATACATTTTAAGGTTAATGTGCTGAAATGAAACATTGAAAATTTCGAATTATTTATATCTCATTATTTTCAGACAACCTTCTTTCAGACAACTGAAAATCGATGGCAATACCGTATTAAGAAATGGCCGTACGTGTTGAATATACGATATCGCATATTGGCCAACAAGGAATCTAAAGAAAATAAGAACGACGATCGCAGAAGTGACGAAACTGCTTCCTCATCGCTGAACGCCTTCACTGGAACACCTCTTTAAAGACCAGCTATACACTGAGCAAACAGATTACATTTATTTGAAGACAACCATCTACAAAAAATTGTTTAATATAATAATACCGCTTTTTCAGCGTGAGTTGGCTGATGGATTTGCACTGCCAATGAGTATGACTTTTTTAATTCCGTGTCCATATCTTCCTCTTCCGTATCCGCTACCGTATCCGTGTCCGCTTCCGTATCCGTGCCCGTAGCCATGACCACCTCCGTAATAGTCATTCGGCTTACAATCTGAATACATAAATCGTTGTCGAAATGAGATGGACTACTCACTATTCTTCGAGGTGGTTAAAGATTTTTCGGTTGTGGATGCTACTGTACTGGTCAATGGTCTCTCAGCAGGCGTGGTCGCAGATATTTTCGTAGAAGAAGCTGATGGTAATGCGGAAGGTTTCATATCTGGCGTGGTTGCTGCGCTTCTCGTAGAAGAAGCTGATGGTAATGCTGAAGGCTTCACAGCAGGTGTGGTTGCCGCGCTTCTCGTGGAAGAAGCTGATGGCAATGCCGAAGGTTTAACAGCAGGCGTTGTTGCTGCGCTTCTCGTAGAAGAAGCTGATGGTAATGCTGAAGGCTTCACATCAGGTGTTGTTGCGGAGCTTCTTGTTGAAGAAGCTTGTGGTAATGCCGAAGGATTCACAGCAGGCGTGGTTGCCGCGCTTCTCGTAGAAGAAGCTGATGGTAATGCTGAAGGCTTCACATCAGGTGTGGTTGCGGAGCTTCTTGTTGAAGAAGCTTGTGGTAATGCCGAAGGATTCACAGCAGGTGTGGTTGCCGCGCTTCTCGTGGAAGAAGCTGATGGCAATGCCGAAGGTTTAACAGCAGGCGTTGTTGCTGCGCTTCTCGTAGAAGAAGCTGATGGTAATGCCGAAGGCTTCACATCTGGCGTGGTTGCTGAGCTTCTCGTGGAAGAAGCTGATGGCAATGCCGAAGGTTTAACAGCAGGCGTTGTTGCTGCGCTTCTCGTAGAAGAAGCTGATGGTAATGCTGAAGGCTTCACATCAGGTGTGGTTGCGGAGCTTCTTGTTGAAGAAGCTTGTGGTAATGCCGAAGGATTCACAGCAGGTGTGGTTGCCGCGCTTCTCGTGGAAGAAGCTGATGGTAATGCCGAAGGATTAACAGCAGGTGTGGATGCCGCTGGTCCAGTATAAGAAGACGACGACGACGATGGTCTTGGTGTAGTTGTCCTTGCTGATGGTGAAGTGGATTTATTGTTGCCACTATTTCCACCGTTTCCACCGTTTCCACCGTTACCTCCGTTGCCCCCATTTCCTCCATTTCCACCGTTTCCTCCATTGCCCCCATTGCCACCATCGCCGTTTCCATCAGAGTTTCCACCGTTTCCTCCATTGCCTCCATTTCCACCATCGCCGCTGCCATCAGAGTTTCCACCGTTTCCTCCGTTGCCTCCATTTCCACCGTCGCCATTTCCATTAGAGTTTCCACCGTTTCCTCCGTTGCCTCCATTTCCACCGTCGCCATTTCCATCAGAGTTCCCTCCGTTTCCTCCATTGCCCCCATTGCCACCGTCGCCGTTTCCAGATGCGTTTCCACCGTTTCCTCCATTGCCTCCATTGCCACCGTCGCCGTTTCCAGATGCGTTTCCACCGTTTCCTCCATTTCCCCCATTGCCACCGTCGCCGTTTCCAGATGCGTTTCCACCGTTTCCTCCATTGCCTCCATTGCCACCGTCGCCGTTTCCAGATGCGTTTCCACCGTTTCCTCCATTGCCCCCATTGCCACCGTCGCCGTTTCCAGATGCGTTTCCACCGTTTCCTCCATTGCCTCCATTGCCACCGTCGCCGTTTCCAGATGCGTTTCCACCGTTTCCTCCATTGCCTCCATTGCCACCGTCGCCGTTTCCAGATGCGTTTCCACCGTTTCCTCCATTGCCTCCATTGCCACCGTCGCCGTTTCCAGATGCGTTTCCACCGTTTCCTCCATTGCCCCCATTGCCACCGTCGCCGTTTCCCTTAGAGTTTCCACCGTTTCCTCCATTGCCCCCATTGCCACCGTCGCCGTTTCCAGATGCGTTTCCACCGTTCCCACCGTTTCCTCCGTTGCCTCCATTGCCACTATCACCATTTTCTGTGGCGCTACCAACTGCTCCTACGACTCCACCAACTCCACCATTTCCATTTCCAGTAGAGCTCCCTTCGTCACCAGCCTTTCCAGCATTTTTTCCGTTGCCATTACCAGCGATGCTTCCCTTTTGCCCACCGCTTCCCCAATCTTCGTTTCCATTTCCGGTTCCAACGATTCCGCTATTTCCTCCGCTTCCTCGATTTTCCTCTAAAAAAAGCATGTAGGATATTCAGATGACACACTAGGTTGTAGTTTGTTACATAATCAGCTGCTGAAACTGAAATAGTTTAACCTCCAATTAGTTGGGCTCTTTCGGTTCATATTTGTTTTAAATGAAAACTAAAAAATGGAATGTCGTAACTCCAGCAGCTACTGTTGCGCGCCTTCTTATCCAAAATGATCTACCATTAAAGGAATCTCCAAATTAGATGTTCTCGAAAAATATTCCTTTTGACTTACTTCTTTCTCTATAGTTTTAATGATTTCTTTTATGCAGTGCTGCATTTTAATCAAAAACTTGAGCTAAAATTTTCAATTGCTTGTTTTGTGCAGTGTGTGCACCCGGGAAACTCTCCCGGGTAATTTCCCGGGTAATTCCCGGTAAGACTTCCGGGAAAGTTCAGGATCTTCCGGGAATTATAACTGAAATTTGAAAAAAACTATTGCTCACTGTAAAGGAGTGTTCACACAATTTTGTAAAATTATTTTATTATAGTTAACCAAATGGTTTGATTGTCCATAACGAGCTCCTCAAGCACTAAACTTAAAAAACGATGAAGAATCTAATTAATTAAGAAAAAACTAATTTTTCAAGTTTTTAGCCTAATTTATTAAAAAAAACAGCTATCTCGGGACAATTACCGAGAATTACCCGGGAAATTCCCGGTAACACTCCCGGGTGCACTCACTGGTTTTGTGATCCTCTGCCCTTCTAATATGGGTAAGTGGTAATTTGTAACATTATGAATAGAAAGAAACCATACCTAGAAGTGTATCTACTTCAACAACTCGACCCCTCTTTGGGAGGTATAACGAATGAACGGTCATCAATACGGTGAACGCGGTCAACAGCCGAAGGCAAGTCATTGAGGAGGACACCATCTTCCTGAAAGACGTCCAATTTAGTGGTGTTAGCTCAAAGAAAGACTGAGATATTGGGAGTCTCAAAAGCGGCTCACATCATTGGCCGCCAGAATAAGCTTTTATATCGGGTTGCAAGTGGCCATAAAGTGTTCTCAATACGGTTCAAATGCGTCGTAAACTTGGAACGTTTTGCACAGAAATCGCTGCGTTTCTGCTAATCAAAAATTGCTGCAAAAAGTAGAAATCATACGAATCTAGAAGCTGAAAAAAAACACCGGAATGCGTATTACAGTCCAGTTCAGTGTTTTTGCTACCTTCGAGTTTGAGTTAAGTGAATTGTGAAGATGAATTCTGAAGTCTCGTGTGACAGTTTCACGCCTAAAACCTACATTTTTGCAGTTCACCACTTTTTTCAACACTGCTTTATGTGAAAAATTGCCATTTTCCGTTCCACAAAAGTATAACCTCACTTGAGAGAAAAAATTGTCAGATCAACAAAAATGAGATAAATAGAAACTCAAAACATAATTTCATAATCCGTTGTGTTTCCGTTGTTCCTTTCCACATATTGATAGATACAAGTTGTGAAGATACGTCTGCTCGACCGTACTCCAGGCATCGACAATGGCCTTTTTCAGCTCACTCACTAGTCAGGAACATTGCTGTACGTCTTTCTTCCGTCGTAGATTCTTTTCACCAAGTATCCCCAAACGTTCTCGATGATATCTATGTCCGGTGAGCATGCCGGCCATTCGAGAACTTTGATGCTTCTGGCTCGTATTCGAACTATGGTTCTCTGGGCTTGGTGAATCGGAGCTCCATCTTGTTGATAGATTATTGAAACGGTTTCGATGTCACAATGGAAGAACTTCTCCCCGATTACGAAAATCTGAGCAGTTAATCTTTTTCGAAACGAAGCGTAATTTCACTCTGCCGAAAGAAGAAATGACACCCCAAACCATGTCTCCTCCAGACCTTTGAAGTCTCGGCGAGAAAATCACTATTTTTCTTTTCGAGTGTCGTAAAAATCACTGCGAAATCCATCCGGCCCATCGCAGTTAAATGTTTTCTCATCAATCTGAAAGTTCTTCGGTAGGGGTTACAGTTTATCCATAAAAGTTATTTTTCCTACCTGATTCCAGTCAGCTTTTTGATGTTTTTGGTGAACGCCAACCGTTTTTCCAAAGGGGGGATTTTCAGATTTTACGTCTTTTGATAGACAGGCTCTTTGAACAGTTTCAGAAGACACTTTCAAATCGAGCTCCGCCTTGATTTCGGAACACGCATCTATTCTGTTGGACGTTTTATGGAGAACCATTCGTTTTTGACGGCTCGAGATGAGATTGAAAGGCGTCCGAATCTTATTCTGGATGAAAGCGTGTTTTTAAAAGAGAAAAAAAGATTATTAAAATTATAACATTTATTGAAGGGAAAAAAGCCTAACACTGTTGGTCGGCTGTAAAAATCTCAATTAAATGAAGATGACAAAAGAAATCATTAAAAAGAAATTTAAAAATCCATCGTTTCTTTTGATAGGAAGATAAAAGATAAGTGAACTCCAAACTTGTTGTTGGCCCAAAAACGCACGCGAGTCGCATGGCGTCGCGGCGCATCGCGGCGAGACCCAGATTTTCCGGCGGTAGTTCAAATTTCCACAGCGGAAGCTGGAAGAAAGGATTAAATTATAATGACATAAGGAAAATTTCAGTGTGAGTTTAATTGAATATTGTGAATACGTAGTATTCGCAACATTGAGCGATTTGTCGGCGTGAGAAAGCTTGGTCGAATTTTGCATCGATTTGGTCTTTTTCATTGGCAGTAAGAGGCGGAACTTTCGGCATTATTACTAAAAATAATAATTTGTGCGAAAAAAAGGAAACAATTTCTGAAAAACGCAAAAAAAACCAGAAAAATGAAGTGAGGTCATACTTTTGTAAAACCACAAACTCCAGTTTTCAAGAAGTAAGGGAAACATGCGCTCTTTTGGAAAACGTCTGATTATTGCTTATTGCTCATCCTTGATTATTTGCTTCAATGGTACTGTTTTTTCATTAAGCCCTCGCTTAAGATGAATGCAAAGATCAGGGTTGAAAAATTACATATTGCTTGCTAGAATGCGAAAATTTATTTAAAAAAGACGTAGTTTTTAAAGCACCGTTTAGTAAGGCTTATGGGGTTATTCATGATGCATTTTTATGCAAAAAATGCCACTTTAATCTTATTCACGATACCATTTTAATTGAAAAAATGTATCTTAGTTCAGTGCTATGTTCAGTTAAAATGCAAGGAGGTGTCGGATACCGTCAACGAGAAAGTCTGTGCGCCTTTAATGTGTCGATTTACGATTTAATTTTTTTAAAAAAATTTTTTGCCCTTAATTTTTTTTCCAAAAGAACTCCTATTGTGCGAAAAATTCACATTTTCGGAAAAAATTTAAATTAATTTGATAAAAATAATATTTTACAGCCAAAAATGAACGATGAGGAGGCGAAAAAGCGTAAAATTACTATGGCAATGGTGAAAAAATAGTAAAATTATTTATTTGAAAGATTAAAGGCGCATAGACTTTCTCGGTGACGGTATCCGACACCACCTTGCATTTTAACTGAACATAGCACTGAACTAAGATGCATTTTTTTCAATTAAAATGGTATCGTGAATAAGATTAATGTGGCATTTTTTGCATAAAAATGCATCATAAATAACCCCATTAAAAAAAGGGGCGCAATCTTGGTGGGGGGGTCAATGGTTTTTAGTCATTTTTGGAGGATTTTTTTTTCTGAAAATGTTATTTATTTATACTCGAATAACACTAGCAATTTTTAGAACAATTTTATTGACAGACAACAAAAATACGCACAAAAAAGAAAATGACTAGGTGACTGGATATTTCTTGGCGATTCCGGCCCCATATCTCGTAAAATTTCGTAAAGCCCCATATCTCGTAAAATTTCGTAAAATCCGTTGAAAACTGTAAACGACTTCAAGTCGAGAAGTGCATCATCTGCGGTCCTATTCATATCTATGATTAACTAAGTTATGATTAACTAAAAAGCGAAAAAAAACCAAAAAAAATCTTTTAAAAATTGCAAAAATTGATCATCGTTGAATAGCACCACGCATGAAAAAAAAGTGGAATCGTAGTTTTCGTGCTAAGAGTAAACGCCACGCGTGAAAAAAACAGTTTACAAATATTTTAACAATAGCAACAAAAAATTTGAGAAAAAAGAAATTTGAAAATACCTCCAATAATGACTAAAAACCATTGACCCCCCCAACTAAGATAGCGCCCAAAAAGAAATGTTGCCTTTGAAAACGAAGAGTATTGGGAGGAAATTTTTTGAAAATCATTCTTCATTTTTGTATTTGACAATATTCTTCTGGCGTCTTAGCAAACGCTGGTATATCCACAGACGTTTTGCACTGAAATACGTTTTGATTTCAGTAGCGCACTGTTTGTGGGTCTCTAGCAACCTCGACTGACACTGTATGAAAAAGTTGTCAACTGCAAACTGTAGAATTTGGTTGGAAGCGTTTCGTACAAAAATGTCAATTTCAGACGGCTTTTTCGAAAAATTCAAACCCTAACCATAAAACATGGTGGCGGAAACGTGATTGTATGGTACTTCATGGGGTCGGGCCTCTCTACCGCATCCGAGGGCACATGAAAAGCTTTGTGTCTTGCAATCTATGGTGGTACCGTTCGCTTGTTTAGGGTCCAAGGGTCCGTACTTGTTTCCACAGAAATCATGTTCTAAAACGCGCCTCCAACCACATCAGTGATTTAAGAGACAATGTCTGAGGGGGTCGACCACCAGTAGTCACAGTCTAAAAAAGTTGTTTCAATTGATCTGATTTTTTATTAGGTTGAACACAAGGTTATGTCTTTTTTTAACCTTCAACTTTAAATGACCATAACTTTTTTTAAAATCAAATTTATTAATCGAAATAGAAACCATTAGAATCAATACATTTTTGCCAACGAGAAACAAGTTTCTTTATGCCGGTAGCGTTAAAGTCCGGGTCTCTGGAAGCGACGAACTCATTGAAGGCATTTTCGGCATCGTCTTGGCTTTTGAAGCATTTCTCACGAAGGAAGTTGTCGAGGAGCTTGAAAAAGTGGTAATCGGTGGGCAAGAGGTTCGGTGAGTATGGTAGATGAGGCAGAGTCCCATAGCCTAATTCGTTCAGCTTTTGCAAGGTCGGTTTGTTCGAGCATTATTTTGAAGATGAATTGGTCCCTCTTTGTTGATCCATGCTGGGCACATACGTCGTAACTTCTGATGCATTTGGTCAATTTGGTGACAGCACTTTTCTGCTGTAATTGTTTCACCCGAATTTAGGAAGCTGTGGTGAATGAGACCGGCTGCAGACCACCAAACAGTCACCATAACCTTTTTTTTGGTGGATTTTCGGCTTCGGAAAGTGTTTGAGAGCCTCATCACGATCCAACCACTGCGCGGAACGTCGTCGGTTGTCGTAGAGGATCCACTTTTCATCACAAGTTACGATCCGGTCAAGAAACGGTTCATTTTTGTTGCGTAAAAGAAGAGCGGACGACACCTCAAAACGACGATTTTTTTGATTTTCTTTTGATTCGTGTGGCACCCATTTGTCGAGCTTTTTTGATTTGCCTATTTGCTTCAGATGAACAACGACTGTTGATTGGTCAACGTCGAGTTCTTCGGCAACTTCTCGTGTTGATTTGAGAAGATCGGCTTCGATTACGGCTCTCAATTGATCGTTATCAATCACAGACTGGCGGCCGGCACGCTCTTCCTCTTCGAGGCTCTCGTCACCGCTACGGAATTTTTTGAACCACCATTATGCCGTACGTTTATTAGTGGTTTCTTGGCCAAATGCATCGTTGATATCGCGAGTTGTCTCGATAGCGTTTCGGCCTATTTTGAACTGGAACAAGAAAATCGTTCGAATTTGCCTTTTATCCATGCTTTTTTGAAATGCTATAAAAAGTGACATAATTATTTAAAGGAAAAATAAATAAGACGAGTAGATAGAGCGAATTACGCTCTTCAAAATGATATATAACACGACCACAGATAACCAAACATTTTATTCAAAAATCTTTCACAAAAGTAAACAACATAAAAACGACATAACTTTGTGTTCAACCTAATATACAGTGGGTACATGAGATGCCCTAAGTACAAAACCGTATTCAGAATTAGGCTCCGCCCCCTTCGAGTTGAGATACGGTAGGGGTGTTTCGAAAAAAATTTTTTTTTCTTTTTTGAGATAACTTCGATTTCTTTTCTGAAATCGATAACCGGTCACTTATGAAGCATTTTTGTAGTGAAGAACATTTTTCTAGCTCTTATCCTTCCGACCAAAAAATTGAATTTTCGGAAAAAAATAGTTTCATTTCCGTATTGTGGAAAAACAATATATTACCGGAAGTGAGATTTTATCGGAACTTTATACTTCAGAGTATGGGTTACAAGAATTCATAACTGATTGGCCGCGGTTTGGGTGCACAAGTCATTTTTTTTCACGATTTTTGTCATTTTTCTACTGTTTTGGTACCATTTTTCCCATTTTTGGAAAAAAAGTTGTTTCAATTGGTCTGATTTTTTATATAATGGGTACTTGTGATGCCCTAAGTACAAAACCGTATTCAGAATTAGGCTCCGCCCCCTTCGAGTTGAGATACGGTAGGGGTGTTTCGAAAAAAATGTTTTTTTCTTTTTTGAGATAACTTCGATTTCTTTTCTGGAATCGATAACCGGTCACTTATGAAGCATTTTTGTAGTGGAGAACATTTTTCTAGCTTTTTTCCTTCCGACCAAAAAATTGAATTTTCGGAAAAAAATAGTTTCATTTCCGTATTGTGGAAAAAAAATATATTACGGGAAGTGAGATCTTATCAGAACTTCATACTTCAGAGTATGTGTTACAAGAATTTATAACTGGTTGGCCGCGGTTTTGGTGCACAAGTCATTTTTTTTAACGATTTTTGTCATTTTACTACTGTTTTAGTACTTTTTCCCATTTTTTGGAAAAAAAATATATTACCGGAAGTGAGATCTTATTGGAACTTTATACTTCAGAGTATGGGTTACAAGAATTCATAACTGATTGGCCGCGGTTCTGCTGCCTCCAGTCATTTTTCACGATTTTTGTCATTTTTCTACTGTTTTGGTACTTTTTAATCCCATTTTTTTGGAAAAAAGGCAGCTGAACCGCGGCCAATCAGTTATGAATTCTTGTAACCCATACACTGAAATATAAAATTCTGATGAGAAGTCACGTGCCGTAATAAATTTTTTTTCGACAATACGGAAATGAAACCATTTTTTTCCGAAAATTCAATTTTTTGGTCGGAAGGAAAAGAGCTAGAAAAATGTTTTTCACTACAAAAATGCTTCATAAGTGACCGGTTATCGATTCCAGAAAAGAAATCGAGGTTATCTCAAAAAAGAAAAAAAAATTTTTTTCGAAACACCCCTACCGTATCTCAACTCGAAGGGGGCGGAGCCTAATTCTGAATACGGTTTTGTACTAAGGGCATCACAAGAACCCATTATATAAAAAATCAGACCAATTGAAACAACTTTTTTTCCAAAAAATGGGAAAAATGGTACCAAAACAGTAGAAAAATGACAAAAATCGTGAAAAAAATTACTTGTGCACCCAAACCGCGGCCAATCAGTTATGAATTCTTGTAACCCATATTCTGAAGTATAAAGCTCTGATGAGAATTCACCTCCGGTAATATATTTTTTTTCCACAATGCGGAAATGAAACAATTTTTTTCCGAAAATTCAATTTTTTGGTCGGAAGGAGAAAAGCTAGAAAAATGTTCTCCACTACAAAAATGCTTCATAAGTGACCGGTTATCGATTCCAGAAAAGAAATCGAAGTTATCTCAAAAAAGAAAAAAAACATTTTTTTCGAAACACCCCTACCGTATCTCAACTCGAAGGGGGCGGAGCCTAATTCAGAATACGGTTTTGTACTTAGGGCATCACATGTACCCGCTATATAAAAAATCAGATCAATTGAAACAACTTTTTTAGACTGTGACTACTGGTGGTCGAATCTCTCAGACATTGTCTCTTAAATGTCACAATTTTTCAGTGGCCGCTACTTTATGTTCTCATATTAGAGCTCTTACATAGCACTGTTCCTTCTTTCCAATCGGTTTCCGATCATTACAGTCGCACTCAATATTTCTTCTCGCTGAGAACTTCGTGAATCATATGGAGTACATGTGTTTCTGTTCATTCGCCCCCCCCCCCCTTCATTTCATATTGCTTTTGTCCTCTTTCTCAAAATGAGTGGGAGTTAGTACTTTTCCTGTTTCCCGACCTCAACTCACTGAATGGGTGGACCCCAACGAGATGGCAGATATCGCAACGATGGTCGTATAAAAGTGAATGTGATGTAGGTATGAAGCGGTCCAGCGTTAAAAATGGCCGGGCGTTTCCAAATATTAGAGGAAAAACTCGCAGGCACTCGTCCTTTTCGTCGGCGATCCCCAACGATTTCTCGACAAAAGCGTTTTACATCTCCGTCACCTCGTTCAAACCAATGTTTTGAAGGTTTTTTTTTGTATTTTCTCAAAAATGAATCGAAAACTTAGTTATTCATATTTATATTTATATTCGCTTTTTATTCGTTTCAGAAAACTAAGACTACAAAAATTAAATCATACGATTTGAAAGCCAGCTGAAAGCTCAGTTTGTTAGAGAGCATACTATTATATTAAAAGAAAATTTTATTTTTCTGATATTTGCATAATTTGTGTGCTTTATGCCTCCCCTTATATGCTTCTATCTTAACGTTCCTAGCTTTTTCCTATTTTTTTTTGACATTATCTCCGTTTCCGTCAGTGTTCGTTTTTTTCTTTGACATATTTCATGATTTCTGGATGTTTTTTTTTCTACACAAATTTCTCATCTTCTTTTTTTCTAAATTGGATTTCCATACAAAAATTATTGATGATTCTTACTCGGTTTTTTTAAAGGAAATCGCATTTCCTCCTGATTTTTAATTAATATAGTAGAGCGGTCTAAGACGGCAATTTCTCATAAATTTTCAAAAAATTTAACAATTTTTTCGACATTTAATTACCAACTTTTCAATAGAAGGACACCGCGGAAGACTTGAGATACATATCACAATAAGCTCTGGGATGATGATAACTGCTCTTATAAGATTTCAAGTCTGGAGAGTAGTCGCTTAGTGGTAGTCGCCAACTATGATAAGACTGAAATTTGTTTTTTGTAAAAGAAAAGTTCATTAACAGTCTGAAAATCTAGACTCACTTTTTACGAGGCAGCTCCGTGGCACCTTGTGGCAGTTCCTGTATATTCCCACAGGAATTTTAAAATATGAAGCTCCCGCCTCAGAACTCCAAGAACCTGCGCGTTAGGCACATATCCAGATTCGAAATGGTCAAATTCTACTAGCCACATCGGGAAGAAAGGTATTTTCTTTATATTACTTCTCATTTTCAGGTCAACATTTTAAAAATTCAGTTTTATTGCCTTAATACAGATTTGGGTATAACAGATTTTTGAGAGCTGTAATCCCAATGAAACATTTTTTATCTAGAAATCTGTCCTTAAGATTCATGTGAAAATTGCTCGAAATCAGCCAAACAGCTAGAGAAAATCGACTGAAATTTGTTGAATTCTGATCCACTTTGCAATAAATTTCATCAAAAACCAAAAAATCTCTTTTCTCGTTTCGATTAAAATCCTTTAATTTTCCGCGGAAAAAAGAAAACAATTTGGAAATGTCGGAGGCCAAAATAGCTTAAATGAGATTCTTCCAAGATGTATTGGTCTTTGTCATTCTACTTTTTCCCTTTTCGGCAACTTAGTTTTCAACTCAATTTAAGCTTTCCATATCGTGGCAGTATCGATATATGATGGAGTGGAGCACGTTTGGTGAAGCTCCAAATTCATCTTAATATTTTTTTTTTGCTTTAATTTTTAAAATCTTTTCCAGGTATTTTCTCCAAAACAGAAATTGGAGAATTGGAAAAGTTAAATAAAAAAATAATAGCAAAGAACTCATAGAGAAAAATTCACCCAGTTACAAATCGGAAACAGTGACCTTCATTTCTTCATTTTTTACTTTCTAAAGGGTGCCGCTTCATTCAGAAATGCCTAACATTTTTCTGGAAATTTTACGCGATTATGCAACAAAGGATGGCAAAAAATTACTGAATTTCGAAAAAAAAAAACAGTATTGAAAATATCTGCAAGATGCGCGTCGCGGTGTTTGCGTATAAATGAACACCATAATCCAGCATGAATAAAAATAGCTTTTGAGATCAATAAATAATGGAAAATAGTGAAAGCTAGTAATTCGTATTTAGTTGTATCAGATGTGTCATCCATATATTCCAAGACATTTTATGGATTATGATTAACGGAAAAAGTTATACGACTTTCAAAGATTTGAAATTAGAAACACATAACAAAATTGAAAATATGTGCGATCTATTTAGTGTGTCGTGTCGATTTTGGAATTGATCGATTTAATCGAATTAAATCGAAAATTTTTGAATCGATTGAATCGATTCAACATGATTCGAATCGAATCAACAAAAATAATGCAAAAATAAAGAAAATGCGCTCTACCGATCAATGATTTCGGCGGCGGTTTAAAATCGTATTTTTTATCTGTTTTTTAGTAAATTGCTTTTTTCAAAGGAAAATACGATTTCAAACCGCCACCGAAGACATTGACCGGTAGAGCGCATTTGCACTATTTTTGTTGATTCGATTTTATCGAATCGAATCGATTAAAAATCGAATCGAATTGAATCGAATCGAATCGAATCAAAATTGATCGATTTTTGAATCGACACGACACAGTGTGTCGACACACTAGTGCGATCTGTGCGTCGCAGTGCTCACGTACAATCGGCTACAGTACTATTATAACTTCAAAATAAAGGAAGGTTTAAACGAGTTTTTCCCCTTCTGATACTGTTCGCCTATCGATTGATTTTTTCCACTTCCTTAAGCATTCCTATAATTTTTGATAATCCACTATATAGATTAATCAATAATCGCATTGAAAAATGGAGTGCCGTTATAAAAAAGGTTGCACGTAGTCGTTCTGAGGTCTCAGCTCACGCGATTCTTCCCTTCAAAAACAAGGAAAAGGAAGAACTCGATTGAATATGATCCCGGAGGCTGCTAAGAGAGCAACATATGATGAAGTCTTCGGCGCACATTTCACCCCTCCCGCATCGCACACATTCACCCAGTTCAGAGCTCTATTTTATGGCCTTGCTCTTCCGATGAAAAATAGAGGCTTTTCATTCATACTTTTTGCTCACGATCACGGACTGGAGATTTTCAAGTTTATGGAGAGCCGGTTAAACGTGCAATAAACACTCCCTTCCTGTAGGTATTTTTAACCTTATTCCATTATGCACTTTTCTGATTTAATACAGTTTCTGGAATACTTGAACTTCAGAGCAAACCGATCTCGTAATCCGTGACAGTTAGTGCATTCCATTGCGTTCTTATCATAGTTCGGTTTGCATCACTGTAGCATTGCTCCGCTGTATTAAAACTGAAAAGTAAGAGAGCGGATCGTCAGAAGCGGATCTGAAAGCTAGTTTAACAACAGTGCATTTTTTAAAAGGAGAGCACTTCTTTGGAGATTTTATCTAGACTTTGTACGAAAGCTGATCTTCGAAGGCCACTTTGCAGTTCGATAGTTGAGCATTCTCTCATTTTCAACGAAACGCAAAGTTCCTCGATTAATTTCTGAAGCGGCTGGCGGCGGATTTTCGAAAACACTTAAAACGTCACTTCTGAATGTGTAGCTCCTGACTTGGAGGATATTTATGCAAAAGAAATGGTATTTTTCCGAAGATCTGGGCAGCCACCGTTACATTATGGTAATAAGGCAGCTTTCTTTGAAATTGGCTAAGGCTTCCACGAAAGACAAAAACAAAAAGTCGTCTTTCGTCTCGTCTTCGTATGCCTTTCAGTTCGCCTTGCATTCGTCTTACGCTATAAAAAAGTAGCGCCTGTGTACCAACAAAATGTCTAACTCTGCGTCTTACGACTCCAAAACGGAGACGATTTTATTGCGACTTTCGTGGAAGTCTTAAAATTGACGATCGACCGTGGTATGCCACAACTTTTGTACCGTACGGTATGCATCAGAGAAGGGCGGAATTCCGAATTCCACCGATTTTTTCATTCCGTTTTCCGGATTCCGAGTTCCCAAAATCCAATTCCGCCCTACTCTGGTATGCATCATGAAACTTGCAACTCATACATCGTGCGCTGCCCCTACTTTGTGTTTCTGGGCGATACGGGCCGAACACGGGCAAGGTGTGTGGAAGTTGCTGGCCCGGATTTATTTATTTGTTGTGTCTCATGCCCCCCCCCCACATAAACCCGAAACACTTTCCGAGATCTTCAATAGGCAATCTCTTTCGAGTAAGATTTTCGATTTTAAAGAAAGCTCTGATCCCGACCCGGTAAATGGGTCAGTTTCACATGACAGGGCTGGTTACTTTCTTTTGGAATGCTGTCACTGCAACACATCCGTTTTAACCCCCCCCCCCCCCTCGTGCCCCTCGGGTGCCATTACTCTTAACCCCTCTTTTCCTGCATTCCATTGGTAATCCCTTCGGTCTTCCATTGTTTTAAAATGTATTTTTTTCTCGGAATACAGAATACGGAAGGCGGAAGTTGCTAATAGAACACTGATTTTAATTGTGGTGTATTATAATTGTTTACTGAACATTTGCGTTTTGAAAATTGAATTTTTCAACTTAGTTTATCTCGATTTTCAGACATTAACATTCCGTTTTACAAACATATAAAGGTATTTTGACGAAATACGGAACCCGGAGTAGTTTTCCTCAATGGAACACGGAATACGGGTAATTATTTCCTTTGAGAAAATGCAGAATACGGAATGATTTTCCTTCATGAAGTGCGGAATACGGAATGATTTTCTATGAAAAAATGCGAAATACGGAATAATTTTCCTTCGTTGAATGTGGGTTACGGAATGATTTGTGCGGAAATCGGAATTCGGAATGATTTTCTTCCGTTGAATGTGGAATAGGGACTCATATTGCCAATAAGTAACTCATTTTTCATTGCTAGACAGTGCTCGCTGGATTTGACATTTAGTTGAGTTTGTCAGCTGTAAACTTTGTGTCAACTGGCGTACCTTTCACGCGTGCGCTATCATATTTCACAATTTTCATTATCTTTGACACTTTTTGAAACCATTCAAAAAACCGAACCCGTATAATATTTTCAGAAGCATTAAAGATTTTCAGCACTGTTAAAAATAAGTTGAGCTTCATTCTATGCTCCAGACCATTTAAATGCACACCAATTCCCAAAACATAGTAAAACATCAAGATGATGGACAAATGCACTTTTCCTCCCATTCAGTGCTTGTGCTGAGCCCATATGTTAACGTCGATAAAGAGCAAACCAAGAGAAAATGCTTCTTTTTCTTGTTGCCTCTCTGCAAATCTGACGTTCAATATGTAGTTGAAATCAAGATGATGCTGAAACTGGTGTCGCTTGAATTCTGAAGTTTTCTTTAATTTTGTTCTGCAGTGAGTTGTAAGGAAGTACGTTTAGATTCAAGCTCTACGGAATACGATAGCATCCGCCAACTACCACTTATAATTCAATTTTCCGTACCAGGACTAATAACCGGAATCAGATAATTTAGTTTTCCGACACCTTCTTCTTAGTGCAAACATTTTCTGCTGCTTCATTGTGTCAAAGTGTTGGTATTCTGAACACATTCTAGATTTTTTGATTCATCACTTTTCATTATCTATAAAAATGGACTCTGAAAAATAGCCACGGGTGCAGTTGTTGCGGTGCATGGGAAACTCAGCCATGGTGATGTTGATAGTGCCTAGCTGCTCCAGTTAAGACTATTTTAATGATTGATCCTTTTTTGAACCAAAATTTGTTTGACTTGCTTAAGACATGTTGAAGCTGTAGGCTTAACGTGGTAGAGCTTCATATTTTGTTGACAATTTTGTTTGGGTTGACAGCTCCTAGTACGTACAGCTCAAATCGGCATTCAAGTTTGTGCAGCTGATCTGATGCCGATGTAATCTGTCAAACTTGCTCCAAGCTTTCCGCAAACATGCGCCAAACTTTCTTCTATGTAGACTCCGCATACTTCGTTTAATGTCGTCGCAATCTTCTTTTGCAACTTTTGTGCATATTTTAGGTTTATACGGGACTTTTGGTAAAACTTTGCCAATTTTTGGTGGAATGCTAGGTCCTGCTTAAACAGTAGAGTTGATTTGACCTCTTGGCAAAAGTGTGTAGAAGGCTTGGCAGTTTCGGCAGCCCGTAACCAGAGAAGGGCGGTATTCCGGATTCCGCATTCCGCATTCTGGATTCCGCTGTTTTTTTCATTCCGTCTTCCGGATTCCAGATTTCGTGAAAAATTTTTTTTTCCGTTTTCACGATTCCGGATTCCGAGTTCCCAAAATCCAATTCCGCCCTACTCTGCCCGTAACCCCCGTTAAACAGCCCATCTATCGCTCAAAATTCGCCAGCGAATAAATACAAATTTTATTTAAGAGAAATGAGCAAACAAATGAAAAATAAATTTCTGATTCATTTTTTGGGTTATTCATCAAATGTGGTATTCCGATGGTCGTGGCATAGATCTTCGAGGCCGTAGTTATCAATGACGGATCTTCATCTTTTAAGGATATTCATTGGCAGTTTTGAGACGTCGAAAACAATGTTTATTATTCATTGATTCATTGATTTTCTTCTGTAATCTTAATTTCCGCTTTAATTTTTATTTTTTAGAGTTTCATAATTACTGAATTCCTTATATACTTGATTCTGATCAAGCCCAATATGAAATAGAGCCATCTAACTCTAACCCATAGCCACTCGGCTCCTTCTTCCTTCCGAAGCCTAAGTCGGCAGGCAGCGGGGTTCTCCAATCATCTCTCGAATGCTCCATCACGCTCCCACCGGGCTCATAAACTAAACAATCATGTATTCGTTGCTCGTCAGCGTTGCATATGTTTCATCTGTTTTGTTTTACGAACTGCCACACGCAGCCCACTTTACTACGTTAAACCGCTGCATCAGAAGGCACATTCCTAATTGTTTCTTCGCTTTCAGATTCTGTGCGAAACACGTGCGACGACGTTTGTTTGCCGCACACATACAAATGAGAACGCGTGTCTTAGCGCTTTTGGTGTTGATGGAGGCATTTCAGGTGAGATTTGCAAGAAAAAAAACAACTGGAAGTCAATGACAACCTCTAATTGAAGCGCATTCTTAAGTTTTCCAATAATGCAAGCGCGTGAAAATGATGCGCATTTTCAACAAAAACACGAACACATTGAACTTGTCGCTTCACCGCAGAGTTACAAAAAAGAGCAATGCGTGGGAAACGAGGAAACGACTAAGAAGTCTGAAAAAGAGCTTTGAAAAGTAGGTATCCAGATTTAGCCGTGAGCACTCTTCTGGCTTCTCTGGTAATTTTGCGTGAAATTCATCTGAAAATAATTCAAAATTGTTGGATGTATTCGTATTCTGAAAATTTCAAATAAAATTTCAAATATGTTTCTACAGTTTTCATAGAGTTCAAAGCTTTCCCTTTCTGACAGAGCTCAAAGAATCCGCCGCTGCAAAAAGAGACCCCACCTCTTCGTGATTCGTCGCAAAATACTGGCGCTCGTACCTCAGTTGCACAGCTCACAGTTAACGATTTCAATCATCAGAAAATTACCCGCGCACGTCACTTTTAGATACTTTTTTGCAATTAGCGTTGCAGCTGAAGTTTCAGAAATTTAAAGATTTGAATTTAGACAGCTACAAAACGAATTTGCATTCGCAAAATGTTACAGACAACGTTTTGAAACGATTTTCAGCAATTCGCAATTATTTTTCCAAAATTTCAATTGAAATACTCGATTAGGAGATTCTAATGTGCATCTTTTAGCTCTCGGCTCTCTTGGAATCACGAGAGCCGGTAATCATTCGAGTTATTCGTTGGTGACATGATTACAGACTTGTTCTGGAATGCGTGCCGCGCTGCGCCTTCGGAAAAAGTCAAATTCAGCAGACGATTCTGAAGACGAGGAACTGCTGGATGAGATGTACGATGACATATATGACAAGTCTTCGATTTTCGAGCAGGGGTAAGAGCGAATGCAAGGCGAATTTCAGCATTTGTTCCATTTCCAGAGAAACGCACGACTTTCTTCAGTTCTTACGAAGCATCAAATACGATCACCGCCAGGTTCCAGACGATGGTTTCGATGGGCCAGTCAACGTGAACGTGTCTATTGTTGTCAGCAATATCCGATCAGTTTCTGAAGTCACAATGGATTACTCGGTTGAAATGTTCTATCGAGAATCATGGAGAGATCCGCGATTGACTTATAGTCGAGAAAAATTCAAAAATAAAACGGAAATCTCGCTGCATGAGAGCTACTCCAACTTTTTATGGCATCCCGACACTTTTGTGCCGAATGCTATATCCTCGAAAAATCCAAGGAGACAATCTATAACTCATAGATCACTATTGAGGTGAGTGTATTCAAATGTTTTTCATTGTCATTGCCAATAGCATTTGCTCCTGAAAATGACGCAACGCCGTCTAGTAGAAATATAGAGCAGTATAGAGCCGTATAGAGCCGATCAGAGTTCCGGTTCGCCTTCGATTCAGTGGATATTCTGAATCACCTAGATGCTCCCGAAATGGTCGATCGGATGGCAGTACGGAAGATCTACAAACAGCGACGTCGAAACTTCCTTTCTTTCTGAATGACAGACTCCCCATAACATATGACGCTTCATGAATCCCGTGGTTCGAAACATCAGGCGGATTGAAATCCTCTTCCATGCTTGACGGTTTGGAACTGATTTTTGAACCATTAATCCACCGTCCGTACTGTAGACGTGATTGACCTAAGTAGAAGGGAATCAGTAGAGATGAGTACCGCCTAATCGATGGCTTCTTGGCTGGTCATCCTCCATGGAGTACAGCGAGCTGGAGACGTCTTAGAATAGTTCTTCAAAATAGTGTGAATTCATTTAGTGTTTACCTTAACAATTATTCGAATTCCGAGAGGACCAAACTATCCGAAGATCGGACGACGACGATGTTAGGTCTACCTGTTGCTTTTTGCTCCGCCTTTTTTGTACAGATGAAGTTCTCCACTATCGTTTTCTTGGAGCATCCTCTTCTGGAGACAACGAATGATTCTTCTTCTGGAGATACTCTTCTGGAGACAACGGTGCTCTGAGAGGCATTTCTTCTTTAGGGGGTCCCAATTAGTAATGTAAACTGTTTAAAATATAATATAAGATCTCAATTATGGCTGCGAAACCCTAGGCGATGCTCACAAAATTCCTATGTTTTTAGAGTTTGTATTCATGATGCATTTTGTGCGTTTTTCATTGATTTTCGTTACTGTTCAACTAGACAGACAAAGGATTCCACAATCGTAGCAGAAGTTTTCAGGCTACGAAACAACGGAAGCATTCTCTACAGTCGACGTCTTTCGTTGATTCTCACCTGCGGTATGGACTTGACACTATTCCCATTTGACACGCAGCTCTGTAAGATGGGGTTTGAAAGTTGTGAGTTTCAAAACGCCGAACAAGCTGTTTGCATTATATTTCCCATCTTCAGATGGATACACTGCTGACAAGGTGAAGTACTTCTGGTCATCCGGAGTTATTCAGTCTCTGAAACTGCATAAAATTCGGCTGCCAGACTTTCAAGTCAAAGAGGCTTACGTGACGAGTAGGGTGGAGAGTTACGCAACAGGTACGTTTCTCAGAAAAGTTGGAAATGCATATCTGCCAAAGCACAAAATTCCCAGAATTCGGGTTTCTAGGCCATAGCTATAAGGTGTTTCATTTCTTGCACAGCAAGTCTACTTTCCCATTACTTTTACAGCAACTGCTACATATTCAGAAGCCCTGATTTCCATTTCAGGCGACTACTCTCGCCTTTACGTTTGCTTCGTGTTCAACCGAGCCGCCGGTTTTTGCTTCCTTCAACTAATCATCCCTTCAACTGCAGTTGTGATCACTTCCTGGGTCTCTCTTTGGATGGAAAATGAAACATCATTTCAAGTATTGTCGTTTTCTTTAATTTTAGAGTGATCGCTCTCTTCAGTTTCGGCTTGTGGTCGCTTATTCTTTTGAACTTTTCGAATTCTTTTGCCCGAAAATCAAATATAAAGCCGAACAGGATAATGAAAACTGATAGAACTGGCGAATTTCAATAACCTTAAAGAACAGAATGAACGACAGGTCTCTGTAGTGAGCCAGGTGCCTGGCGTTATGAGAATGTGAAAATAATGAAACTGGAAACATTTCAGGACATGATTTCTATAATTCTAACGATCACTTTCCTTCTGTTCTCATACAATGAAGTGATGCCGCGTGTTAGTTATATCAAGGCGATGGACGTTTATTTAGGTGAAGTTTGTCAGTAACATCTCATGTATAACTGCTCTGTTGCAGGTGTCTGCTTCTGTATAGTGTTTCTGTCACTGATTAAATTGGCGGCGGTGAAATACATGCGTCAGCGTCTATTAATAACAAGGTTTGTTAAAAGCAGCGATGGGCAGTTTGGCAACTGGCACCTGCTCGCTGTTCTGCTACTACAGAGTGAGGCATAATTATAGCGCCGCTACTTTGCGTAAGCTCTGGCGCATGCAGAACGCTTTTTGTAGAGCACAGTATTATTTTGTAAATCGAATTATTTTGTTTTTAACTATTCCTGACTCACACAACAGTGGTGCGAAGACAATTTCCCCAACTTCATCCCGAAAGATCAATGGCCGCTTCCAGCCCGGACTTGAACCCGATGGATTTCGCTGTTTGGGGACATTTAACCCAACAAGTGTCCACGAAAATTTATCCAAATTTGGGAGCCCTGAAGACCGCCTTGGACAATGGACAATCGCCTTGGACAATTTAGACGCCTCATACCTCCGTGCCGTCATCGACTCCTACCCGAAGAGACTTCGAGCAGTCATTAAAGCGAAAGGAGGAAGATTCGAAAATTGTTAATGCTATATCTTTTGTTATGTTTTAGTTAACATTTTGGTTGATTTTCAGAAAAAAATCTTTCGATTTGAAGTTTTTACACCGTCTGGAATGCGGCGCAATATATATGCCCCACCCTGTATGCTCATGGAATGACTGCAAATGCAGACGCCTACTTCTGTATAGCTCGTTTCCTTAAAGTCCTTTGAGAGTCAGGTCAAGGTTTCCTGACTATGATTCCATGCAAACTATCTGAAATTTCTGAAAGTTAAGGCGGAATCCGATATTCAGCAGTTGGCGTCGTAATCTTCGTGAATGTTCTATCAGCTTCCTGAGAAGATTCTTGAAGATACAAGAAAGAAAAACAAAAACGCTGATGAAAATCCAATATTTTCAGAGACACGTCGATCGTAGCTGCTGGAATGCTGCCCATGTTACGGCTAGTCAACGGGATTTATTCGCCAACTGCAGCTGATGGATTCACATATGAGAATCCGGCGTTAAAAAAGTAAGAATAAGGGCAATAGCTGTGGCTTGAAGAACTAAGCTACACATAATTACATTGAAACTGGCGATAATAAACTCGATTAGCGAATGGAGAGCTGATCCAGAGGATGGGACGTTAGATGAAGTACAACTTCTCTTATAAAACGAATTTCTTCGTTTTTCAGACAGCTCTCATAGAGCTAGTTGAAATAACCGTTATAATTCAATAATTTTCAATATAAACGGAATAGTTTCTATAATACAGTGCTCCACATAATTTTACGGGCACCCCAAAAATGTTCGAAATCTCGAAAACTGGCTTTTCAACTAAAATGCTTCCTATTGAAGAAATATGGCCTTTTAGTAGGTGTTTTATGATAGAAACTTAAAATAGCCTTAAAATTCACACATCAGAAAAAAACCATAATTTTATGAAAAAAGGGTAACAAATGTTCCACAAAATATTACGCCCGCTTGCTCAAAACTAAAAAAAAAGAAAATAACAGAATTTCTCGATTGCTTCGTTTTATTTTATTTTCGCTCCAGGACCCATAATTGTGTTTTTAAAAGTATTTTCATATCATATATGATAAATAATTAGGAGTTACAGAAAATCGAAATTTTGAGATTTTTGGGGGTGCCTGTAAAATTATGTGGAGCACTGTAGATAATGAGCATGAGCATGTGTGCAACATTGTAAATTGTAGATTTTAAGATTTGAGATTCTAAGATCTCAAGAATCTTAAAATGCTAAAATGCGAAAGTTCTTGTTCTGCAGAATTGTTTTCAGAGTGTATTTCAGAATTTTCTTGAGAAAACTGCCACTGATAGTTTTGAAATACGATTTGGAAGCGCTGAAACAATTTCTCTCAAAGAACGTTTTTGAGAAAACTGCAGAAAAAAACTGTCGAATTTCTTCTGAGCGTGCTAAAAAAAAACAACGTTTTGTCAGAGCGGTTCTGAAAATGAATAATTCTGACTTCAATTCCAACAGAGTGTCAATAGCTCCGGACACGTTCACTCAAATCCCCATCGATTCAAATGGGTCCACGTCTCCAGTCTGCCGTCAAAACCGAGTGAAAGATAATGGGAATGGTGAGTTATACATCTAGAAATTACGAATAAATATTCAGAATTCAAAATGCTGCTTCTGAAGCATTAAAAAAAGGCGTAGTGAGTCATTGCAATGCAGACCTCGATATTCATAGAAAAATGGGATTTTAGTTGAGAACGGATTACTTTCAGATAGTAATTTCTGATTATTTTTAAACTGAATCTAATTCAAATTGATTTTTTAATTTTTTTTTCAAGGACCTCCAAGGAATTTGAATGAACGGATAGTTTCAGCGCCTTTTTGTCGTCAATTTGCCTTTTTTCAAAGACGATGAACGGTTCTCCAAAACCATTGACTTTAAAAAATCAGAAATATACTGCATAATCAAGTTTATATTTTAGAGAATGTTAAAACACAAAAAATTATGGATGGCGTATCATTGTGTGGATAGAAAATAAGTGCAATTCAAAAATCAGATTTTGCTCTTATTCAGCTCATTTTCGTGGCAAACCCCATGAATGTGACGTGAGAAGTGTTTCATGTGCAGCGAAAATGAGCATCTAGTCAGCGTTCATTTTCGAGTTATCATGAATATACGGGGTACTGTACATCAGAGAAGGACGGAATTCCGGATTCCGCCGTTTTTTCTTTCCGTATTCCGGATTCCAGATTCCGTGAAAAAAAATTGTTTTCCGTTTTCCGGATTCCATGAAAAAATTTTTTTCCGTTTTCCGTTTTCCGGATTCCGTGAAAAATATTTTTTTCCGTTTTCCGTTTTCCGGATTCCGAGTTCCGACTATGAGTTTTAATACTTTATTCTCAATTGTTGTGAAAAGTATACTTTTTTGAACTCCCGCAGAAATTTTTGCGAACAGAGCGCATTATTTGATTCCCTCATTAATGGTTAAAATTCCGTTTTCCGCATTCCGCATTCCGGATTTCTCCGTTTTTTACATTCCGTATTCCGGATTCCAGATTTTTTGAAAAAATATTTTTTTCCGTATTCCGGATTCCAGATTCCGTGAAAAATTTTTTTTCCGTTTTCGGATTCCGGATTCCGTGGAAAAAGATTTTTTTCCGTTTTCCGGATTCCGGATTCCGTGAAAGAATTTTTTTCCGTTTTCTGGATTCCGAGTTCCCAAAATCCAATTCCGCCCTACTCCTTCTGCTACAGTAAGATAACACTCATAGATGTTATCTTACTGTAGCAGAAGGAAAGCCATCTCAAAGCCATCTCAAATCAAATTGATATTGAATCGTTCTTTTTCTAAAATTAATATGAAAAATAAGACTTTTTTCCAAAATGTTCCAAAAGAACAAACATGCAAACCTTCTTCCTCCAGTTCCCCATTCATCAAACTGCTTCGAGTTCTCTCCCACATTTATGCACCGCTTCCATTGGATCAGCCAAATGACATTTTTCTTTGGATTCGTCATCTTCTGCCTGTTTTATTTCCTGGTCTATCCCAACATTCATACGCAGGTTAGTCATTCTTCTTTAAAAGAGCATGCAGACAATTATTTGCTTTTCTCAGATAACTGATGACGATTGTGATCGGCACATGGCCGAGTGGTTTGCCGAGATTCACTGATCAGCAGTTCACAGTTCATGTCCTATTTTCAGCTTTCAAAATGCTTATCTAGACCCCATTTTTGGTATTCATTTTGGTAATCAAAGAAAAATTCTTTGTACAAACATTTGAATTTCGATGGTGCCATAGCTCTCTTCAATTGCTCTCTTTTCACTCGATCAGGGTCGCAAATCGTTTATCTTTGTGCATTTTATACAGTGCTCCACATAATCTTATGTTCACCCCAAAAATGTCCGAAATCTCGAAAACTGGCTTCTCAACCAAAATGCTTCCTATTGAAGAAATATGGGCTTTTAGTAGGTGTTTCATGATAAAAACTTGAAATAGCCTAAAAATTCACATATCAGGAAAAAACCAAAATTTTATGAAAAAAGGTTAAAAAGTTTTCCACAAAATCATATGTTCACTTTCTGAAAACTTAAAAAAAAAGAGAAAATATCAGAGAAATGATCATTAATAATCGATAGGACGACCATTCTGTCGAGCAACTTCAAATGTTCGCTCATCCATAGACGAATAAAGATTGTCGAGCAGCTGTTGGTCCACTTTTTGCCATGCTTCAATGATAGTCTTTTTGAGGGATGGAATGTCCGCATAAATTTTGATTCCATCGTAGATTTTCCGTACAATGTATCCCCAGACATTTTAGATGATGTTTATGTGAGGGGAACAGACCGGCCAATCGAGAATCGGGATTCCACGGTCACATATCCACTTGATTGTGCGTCGAGCACGATGGCATGGAGCTCCATCTTGCTGATAAGTGAACTTTTTGGAGCGATTCCGACGGATTAATGGTACGAGACCTCTTCTTATCACGTATCGATATTGGCAACCATCCATCTTCTTGGGTACAAAGCAAAGTTTGACTTTGCCTTGGGCACTGATTGCTTCTTAGACCATCACTCCTCCACCTTCGAAGTTTCGACGTGAGAACCGCAGTTTTTCTTTTCTCAAATCATGCCAGTAATCACGGTAGCCATCCGGTCCATCGCAGTTGAATTTCTTTTCATCACTGAAGATAATCTGAAAACAAAATACCAGTTTAAGAAAGGTACAGTAATCCTTACCTGTTTCCAGTCAGTTCTTTGGTTATTCTTAGCAAATTCAATCCGGTTTTTCTCGATGTTTGGTGGTCAGATTTGGAGCATTCCTCATTCTTTGGCGTCTGATGAATTTTCTCATCAAAAAACGCGGCGAACAGTCTCCGCGGATACGGAAAGTCCAAGTTCGCACTTGATCTTTGAGCAAGTGACATTAGAATTTGATGCTCTGCGAATAATTCTTCGCTTGTCTCGTCCAGAAAGAAGAGGTGGACGGCCAGAAGACTTCTTTATACCATAACCAAGTGGATTTGCAGCATATCGATTGATTAAATCTAGGGAACGTTTCATTTCTTTAGAGATTTAACGGTGCGAGAGTCCTTCAGCCAATTTGACGTCAATTAGTCCTTTTTCATATTCACTTAGAGGTTTACCTTTCGGCATGTCTTCTGAAAGCAAAAAAACAATAAGTAAACAGATTAAAACCAAGTTTAATAGTCAAAAAACGACAAAAACTAAAAGTGAACATATCATTATGTGGAAAAAAAAACACCCATTTTTCGAAAAATTTCGAATTTCTTGATTCCTCAGTTTTATTTGATTTTTGCTCTAGGACCCATAATTTTCTTTTTTAAGAGTATTTCCATATCATATATGATAAATAATTAGGAATTACAGAAAATCGAAATTTTGAGATTTTTGGGGGTGAACATAAGATTATGTGGAGCACTGTATAATAAAAATGCGTGAGAAAATACTAAACTTATGTGGAGACCTTTAGAGATCTGATGAGTCAAATAAAGCATTACTGTCGAAAGCTATGGTGGCCGTGGCCTAGAGATCTGGCATTTCCACTTATAAAGCTTAACAGCCATTGGTGACGGGACCATCGGAATCCAAAACCAACTAAGGAAACATTTTAAATTTATTTCAAAAATGAAAGGAAAAATGGGTGACTGTCGGCTTTCCTCCTTCGTTAAATACCATTTTTATTTATTTTTTAACTATCCTTCGGTGTTTGGAACTGCAAATAAAACGGGTAAATGATGATTATTCAAGTTTAAGAGATACAGAAAATACAAATACTGAAATTCTGCGATTCTGTGCGTTCTGTCCATTCTGTTGTATTATCGGAGATTCGCAAAGAGGGGAGGAAACGAATTCTGAAAAACCAATCAGAGACGAAAAAAGTTCACACAATTCCGTCTTTTGAACATTTCTGAATACCGCATTCCATATTCTTATAGTTGTAATTGATAAGAAGGGGATTTCCATTATTTCTGCTCTTAACTTCTGAAAATGAAAGAAATTGCCGTATTCAATATCGTTGTGCTTTTATTTAAAAAATTCGAAAAAATTCAATTTTATTTTGGAAAAATAACAGAAGTTTGATAAGGAAAACTACAATCTCTTAGAGGTCACCGAGAAAGGAGAATAGCCTAAACAGCTGTCACGGATAAGCGGCTATCATCCGATCATTTGCATCCATGACCTGACACGAGAAGCGTTTTTAGGGGGAGAAAATAGCGGAAAACGAGATTTTTTCCTTATATTATCCAAGAATTCCAATCTTTGTTTCTCAACCAGTTTTTATCTTTTTTCGGGAATAAAATCTAGTTTGTGGCAGCATTTATGCAAGATGCTATTACGGTAGGTTTCGGTCCGAAAACGGGATATTCTTTTATGCATTTTAATGCGAATTTGAAATGAAATAATTGAAATTCAGAAAGCAGTGAATCTTCAAATTTATCACAGATTATGGAGATATAAGCGTTGAGCTCAGTAAGATTAGCTCTGTCTGACAAGAATCGTCCACAATTCCATAGTGATTGATTGATATATCTTTGCGCTTTTCCAACTTTCCAACATATTCCTTCTAGCAATTTCATCACTTCCTGAAGCTAAAAATGCTATAGAGAGCTCTAAAGTCTAACAATTCTTGCTGAAAATCTGAGTGAAATTTCGTTATGATCGGTCTCACTTGCGAGCCTCATTCACTTCCTTCACTAGCCATATTCAGTATTAAAATTGTTGTATTATGAAAAAGTATTAAAAAAAAACAATTATTCAAGCGACATTTCGTAAATTCTAAACGGCAGAATTAAGTGTGTTGCGTAGCGGGACTTAAACGATCCGTTTTTCGTCCGTTGCGCACTTTTATTAGGTCTGTACGCATTTGCCTCGTAAATTGCCAAAAATTAACTGATTCTGTTACTGTCACTTTCACATTTGCAGTCGAAAATAGTTTTCTTTGTATTCAATACAACTGGGAGCTGAACTATTCACATTCTGTGGTTTTTTCTGGATTCAGAATCTATTTGACCTTGCGAACCATACGAACTACCTTCTTCGTGTCATTAACAATGAATGATTAACTGAACATGGCCTGTAATGAGGAGTGCAGGGACGACCCAAATATGGCTCGTTTCGTTTAGTGTGCCAGTTTCTCGACAAGGTGAAACTTGTTATCATTCTCCTCCCCGTTGTCCTCCCACCCCAAAGAAATCAGGAAAATTAAACCGTAAAACCACAACGTCACTCTTCACACCCAGTATAAATAAGCTTGTATCTCTAGCTGTTCTTATCACCACTATCCAATATGTTCGCCGCAATCACTTGCCTTATTTCGCTGATTCTCCTTTTCATTGGATCCGCTGAAGCAGGTCCTTATGGCTCGAATCGTCAGTACGCTAATTATGGAAACTATGGAAACTATAACTATAACTACCCAACCTCCTACAACCGCGGCTATTACCAAAATAACTATTATCAAGGGTACCGTAGCCCATACAACTACCAGCGACAGGGATATCAAAGATATCAAGGTTATCAGCATTACGCAGGATACCCAGGATACAGTAGCAACTATCAGAACTACTACCAGAACGCTTACGCTCAACCACAACCAAGTTACGCGCAGCCATCATACGGAAACGGTATTAATTATGATTCCTATGGTAATTCCTACATTGGAACAAAAGAAAATGGTATTTACTTATTCTGTAACGGACACGGTTGCCCTGGAAGAGGATAACTTTGTATCTTTTCTTGATTACTCCGCATGTTTTGTACATATTACCCATTTGATCAGTTTGCAATATCAATATAATTTGAACGGGTGTGACCTCCATCAACGTTTAATAAAGCATTGCGTTTTAAACATGATTTCCAACTTTCCAACATATTCCTTCTAGCAATTTCATCATTTCCTGAAGCTAAAAATGCTAAAGAGAGCTCTAAAGTCTAACAATTCTTGCTGAAAATCAGAGTGAAAATTCGTTATGATCGGTCTCACTTGAGAGCCTCATTCACTTCCCTCACTAGCCATCTACTTATTATTAAGCGAATAGTTCTGTCTGAATGTGATTCTGTCCAAGACGTTTCTTTGAATAACTCAAAAAATCGCGGGGCTTTTACTTTGATATTCGGGATTGAATCATGACCACCCGAGCGCTTCACATTCATATATTTAGGAGGTTGCAGGGTAGTTGGGATACGGGACGGGATGTAAATTTTATTTGGTTTTTGGCGTTATGCTAATACATTGTTTCACTAATAAGAGGAAAAACAGAACGACTACAAATATTTCTAAACGAAAGCCAGCGGATGCCAGTGGAAGTCGCCACGTAGCCGCGAACTTTCCGCTGGTATTCAGTATTGAAATTGTTGTATAATGACAAAAATATTGAAAAAAAATTATTGAAGCGACATTTCGTAGATTCTAAACGGCAGAATTAAGTGTGTTGCGTAGCGAGACTTAAACGATCCGTTTTTTGTCCGTCGCGCGCTTTTAATAGGTCTGTGCGCATTTTCCTCGTAAATTGTCAAAAATTATCTGATTCTTTTACTGTCATTTTCACATTTGGAGTCGACGTTAGTTTTCTTTGTATTCAATACAAGTGGGAGCTGAACTATTCACATTCTGTGGTCTTTTCTGGATTCAGAATCTATTTGACCTTGCGAACCAGTTACCTTCTACCTTCTTCGGGTCATTTGCCAAACTCTTGCCAAACTTTTTCCAAACTATACATGAAAAGATGACATGGCTTTTCAGAGCACTTAAATGGGAATTGGAGCTCTACAGTGTACAGTACTAAAAATCGAAAACGGGAATTCGATTTCTTAAAGGATTTCTTCTTAGAATATCAATATATCGTTCTGGATTATTTTTACTTGACTGTATTAGACGAGTTCTGAAATATGATTGTATTCTTTTTAGTCGATCTATTTGCCAAACTCTCGCCAAACTCTTGCCAAACTTTTGCCAAACTCTCGCAAAACTCTTGCCAAACTTTTGCCAAACTCTCGCAAAACTCTTGCCAAACTTTTGCCAAACTCTTGCCAAACTTTTGCCACACTTTTTCCAAATAATACATGAAAAGATAACATGGCTCTTCTGAATTCTTGTCTAGCACGAAAACCACAAATAATGGGCCAGAAGCTCACAGATTGATTCCTGAGAGATTGCTTCTGCAATTGGCATTGACGCTATTCACCCAAATACCCACTCCCCAATTATCGAACTGGACTTCAGCTGGTCCAGATAGTTCATTTGCTCATTTTTTGTTTAAAATTGAAAATAAATCAAATTTAATATATATTTTAAATGAGAAGAAAGTGATCTGTTTTCAACTTCTGAAAAATCTGAAAGAAACTGTAATAAGCAAACGTCCTCAATATCATCATTCTGCTTATTGTACTTTTATTTAAAAAATTCAATTTTAATTTGGAAAAATAACTAAAGTTTGATAAGGAAAATTACAATCTCTTAGAGGTCACCGAGAAAGGAGAATAGCCTAAACAGCTGTCACGGATAAGCGGCTATCATCCGATCATTTGCGTCCATGACCTGACACAATAAGCATCTTTAGGGGGAGAAAATAGCGGAAAACGAGATTTTTTCCTGCTTATATTATCCAAGAATTTCAATCTTTGTTTGTCAACCAATTTTTATCTTTTTTCAGGAATAACATCTTTGGAGCCGGCATTCAGAAGCTCTATAGTGAATACTGGAATACTGTAGATCGGAATAATACAGTTAAGATTTTCACAATTTGAAATCAGAAATGCCGAGATTCGTGATTCTCCCACTAAGCATATCTCGTTTTTGCTTTTTTTTGTAGCACTTTGTGATAGATGGAGAAAGGCAGAAAACCATTAATATATCTTCTTATAAATGAATTGAGAACATAACGGAAAGGTAAATGATAAATTGAGAGAATAGTAGTATTTCCTTACCCTTTTTATCATTTTTGATTCGGAAGTTTACGGTGATCTTTAAAATAAAAGAATCCCGAACGCAAGTTAGAATTGGTTCAACTTTGACCGGAATCCGACCTCAGATATCTGCCTGTTTTCAACATTTCTACAAATATGCTCACAAATCTATTCTCTATTTGAGAATCTATTTGACCTTGCGAACCATACGAACTACCTTCTTCGTGTCATTAACAATGAATGATTAACTGAACATGGCCTGTAATGAGGAGTGCAGGGACGACCCAAATAAGGCTCGTTTCGTTTAGTGTGCCAGTTTCTCGACAAGGTGAAACTTGTTATCATTCTCCTCCCCGTTGTCCTCCCACCCCAAAGAAATCAGGAAAATTAAACCGTAAAACCACAACGTCACTCTTCACACCCAGTATAAATAAGCTTGTATCTCTAGCTGTTCTTATCACCACCATCCAATATGTTCGCCGCGATCACTTGCCTTATTTCGCTGATTCTCCTTTTCATTGGATCCGCTGAAGCAGGTCCTTATGGCTCGAATCGTCAGTACGCTAATTATGGAAACTATGGAAACTATAACTACAACTACCCAACCTCCTACAACCGCGGCTATTACCAAAATAACTATTATCAAGGGTACCGTAGCCCATACAACTACCAGCGACAGGGATATCAAAGATATCAAGGTTATCAGCAGTACGCAGGATACCCAGGATACAGTAGCAACTATCAGAACTACTACCAGAACGCTTACGCTCAACCACAACCAAGTTACGCTCAGCCATCATACGGAAACGGTATTAATTATGATTCCTATGGTAATTCGTACATTGGAACAAAAGAAAATGGTATTTACTTATTCTGTAACGGACACGGTTGCCCTGGAAGAGGATAACTTTGTCTTTTTTCTTGATTACTCCTCATGTTTTGTACATATTACCCATTTGATCAGTTTTCAATATCAATATATTTTGAACGGGTGTGACCTCCATCAAAGTTTAATAAAGCATTGCGTTTTCAACATAATTTTGTTTCATTTTTATTTGAGAGATTCAGCGTATTTTATTCAAAAAAGAAACGAATTTCAGTTGCAATCCAAACAGAGTGCTTCTGAGGGCGTTATAGTATCAAAGACCACAAAGATTCAGGAAGAAAAGATATGAAATAGAACCGGGGAAATGAAGAGCCCTATATGAGATGTGGTTTAGTTCTAGTTTTTATGCAGGACGGCTGCCCTATTGTTACGCTTCCGGTATTTCAATCTTTGAGAACACATAATATGCATAAGGTCCACAGGCCTTGCGTTTGGACATCATTGCTTACAGGCGACGGTAGAGCAGCAGAGCAATGAGGGTATAAATTGCTCGAATGCTGGACATTTAGTCCACTAGACGCCCATCTTCATGCAAATGCCATTCGCGAATCTGAAAAGTATTCCGTCGATTTATTGAATATTATAAAATAGGCAACCTCTACAGTCCACATGGGGCAGTTTTAAACACAATAAAAGTTTGCGGTATGAAAATTGATGATTAGATGATGACGGTGATGATTGATGATACATACGCATGGCACACACAATTATAGCTCCCATTCAGGGTTCCACGTGGACGCATGAACATGCGAACAAGTTTTACCGTTCTTCCTGCGCTCAAATAAGAATATGAAACGTGGATCCTTACACAGAACCTCAGAGAAAAATCCAGGTGACGCATGCATCACTAGAAAAAAGATTAATAGGAATGACCCTCACGGAACGGACACCAGCGAGACTTACACTGCGAAGACATCCGAAAGATCGCCCATAGCACGGATCCACCCAAAGACATCAAAAATAAAAAAAGTTAGGATGTGCCGGGCTCATTATGCGAAGAACTGACTGAAGATGGACGAAACTGATACAAGAATGGATTCTTCGAGAGCAAACATGACCTGTCGGATGACCGTCCAAGAGATGGTCCGACTCACTGCGAAAGGTAAGTATGATACTCGACTACTTTTGTTAGGAGTATTGTCTCAGATAGCAAATGGGCCGGATGCCTATAGTTTGGGTTGCTTTTCTTGTTCTGGTAAACGCTATCGACTGACGAATCTGCCCATCTTCAAACTATCCATACTTCTCAGCATTTTGCTTAAAATTAGGTGAGATGTATATGTATAGGTTACCCTACTTACTTACTTAGTTACTTAGTCGATCCGTCAATCGCTTGTGTGAGCGCGGATCACAGCTAACCATGTCTTGCGGTCTTGGGCGATGGTTGTCCATGAAGTGGTTAGTCGATTTCCTCGGTATATTGAGATTTCTTTACGTAGTGAGTCGGACCATCTCATGGGGGGTCGTCCGACAGGTCGTTTTTGATCTCGAGAAATCCATTCTTGTATCAGTTTCGTCCATCTTCCGTCAGTTCTTCGCATAATGTGCCCGGCCCATCCTAATTTTTTCTTTTTGATGTATTTGAGTGGGTCCGTGACTTGGAAGATTTTTCGGATGTCTTCGCGGTGTAAGTCTCGTTGGCGTTGTTCCGTGAGGGTCATTCCAATTAATCTTCTTTCTAGTGATGCATGCGTCACACGAATTCTTTCAGCGAGGTTCTGTGTAAAGGTCCAGGTTTCAGATCCGTATGTGAGCGCGGGAAGAACGATGGTGTCGAAAAGTTGAGCTCGAATTCGTGGGCAGGTGAGAGCGTCGGTGGTGTTTTTGATGTTGTTGAACGCGGCCCAGACTGCCCGTCTTCTTCTGTGGAGTTCAGGTTCTAGCTCATTTCTTGGGTTGAGTAGTCTGCCAAGGTAGACATACTCATCCACGTCTTCGATTGTTGTGATGGTTGTACTATTACTGATGATCACCGGATGTGTGGTGGCGTATGTGTTTCTCAACACTTTGGTATTGTTAGTATTTATTTGAAGGCCTACTTTTTTGCACCTTTCTGTGAACTCTTGGATCATCTGGCTGGCAGTTCGTGGGTCGTTTGCGACGAGAATGATGTCGTCTGCGAATCTCAAATGGGTGAGATTTCTGCCATTGATCCTTATTCCTGGCACGTGAGCGTAGTCGTCGTCTTGTCCTTTAAGGTGATTCCAAGACAATTTTCCGAGAACGAGCTCTAGACAACCTGAGAAGAGGTTTGGTGATATTGGATCACCTTGGCGTACACCTCTTGTGATGGGTGAGTTAATTAGGTGAGATGTATATACATAGGTTACCCTAGAGCTCTCTAAATGCCCAAATGCAAGGCCTGTGGACCTTATGCATATTATGTGTTCTCAAAGATTGAAATACCGGAAGCGTAACAATAGGGCAGCCGTCCTGCATAAAAACTAGAACTAAACCACAACTCATATAGGGCTCTTCATTTCACCAGTTCTATTTCATATATTTTCTTCCTGAAACTTTGTGGTCTTTGATACTTTAACGCCCTCAGATTGCAACTGAAATTCGTTTCTCTTTTTGAATAAAATACGCTACATCTCTCAAATAAAAATGAAACAAAATTATGTTGAAAACGCAATGCTTTATTAAACTTTGATGGAGGTCACACCCGTTCAAAATATATTGATATTGAAAACTGATCAAATGGGTAATATGTACAAAACATGAGGAGTAATCAAGAAAAAAGACAAAGTTATCCTCTTCCAGGGCAACCGTGTCCGTTACAGAATAAGTAAATACCATTTTCTTTTGTTCCAATGTACGAATTACCATAGGAATCATAATTAATACCGTTTCCGTATGATGGTTGCGCGTAACTTGGTTGTGGTTGAGCGTAAGCGTTCTGGTAGTAGTTCTGATAGTTGCTACTGTATCCTGGGTATCCTGCGTAATGCTGATAACCTTGATATCCTTGATGTCCCTGTCGCTGGTAGTTGTATGGGCTACGGTACCCTTGGTAATAGTTATTTTGGTAATAGCCGCGGTTGTAGGAGGTTGGGTAGTTGTAGTTATAGTTTCCATAGTTTCCATAATTGGCGTACTGACGATTCGAGCCATAAGGACCTGCTTCAGCAGATCCAATTAAAAGAAGAATGAACGAAATAAGGCAAGTGATCGCGGCGAACATATTGGATGGTGGTGATAAGAACAGCTAGAGATACAAGCTTATTTATACTGGGTGTGAAGAGTGACGTTGTGGTTTTACGGTTTAATTTTCCTGATTTCTTTGGGGTGGGAGGACAACGGGGAGGAGAATGATAACAAGTTTCACCTTGTCGAGAAACTGGCACACTAAACGAAACGAGCCTTATTTGGGTCGTCCCTGCACTCCTCATTACAGGCCATGTTCAGTTAATCATTCATTGTTAATGACACGAAGAAGATAGTTCGAATGGTTCGCAAGGTCAAATAGATTCTGAATCCAGAAAAGACCACAGAATGTGAATAGTTCAGCTCCCAGTTGCATTTAATACAAAGAAAACTAATGTCGACTGCAAATGTGAAAATGACAGTAACAGAATCAGTTAATTTTTGGCAATTTACGAGGCAAATGCGTACAGACCTAATAAAAGTGCGCAATGGACGAAAAACGGATCGTCTAAGTTCCTCTACGCAACACACTTAAGCTTCAGGAGGTAGCTTCAAAAATGATAAATGTGGGTAGGGAAATACTACTATTCTCTCAATTTATCATTTACCTTTCCGTTATGTTCTCAATTTATTTATAAGAAGATATATTAATGGTTTTCTGCCTTTCTCCATCTATCACAAAGTGCTACGAAAAAAACGAATACGAGATATGCTTAGTGGGATAATCACGAATTTCTCGGCATTTCTGATTTCAAATTGTGAAAATCTTAACTGTATTATTCCGATCTACAGTATTCCAGTATTCACTATAGAGCTTCTGAATGCCGGCTCCAAAGATTTTATTCCCGAAAAAAGATAAAAACTGATTGGGAAACAAAGATTGAAATTCTTGGATAATATAAGCAGGAAAAAATCTCGTCTTCCGCTATTTTCTCCCCCTGAAGACGCTTCTCGTGTCAGGTCATAAATGCAAATGATCGGATGATAGCCGCTTATCCGTGACAGCTGTTTAGGCTATTCTCCTTTCTCGGTGACCTCTAAGAGATTGTAGTTTTGCTTATCAAACTTTTGTTATTTTTCCAAAATAAAATAGAATTTTTTAAATAAAAGTGCAACAAGCAGAATGATGATATTGAGTACTTTTGCTTATTACAGTTCCTTTCAGATTTTTCAGAAATTGAGAAAAGATCACTTTCTTCTTATTTAAAATATATATTAAATTTGATTTATTTTCAATTTTAAACAAAAAATGAGCAAATTAACTATCTGGACCAACTGAAGTCCAGTTCGACAAGTGGGGAGTGGGTATGTGGATGAATAGCGGCAATGCCAATTGCCGAAGCAATCCCTTAGGAATCAATTTGTGAGCTTCCGGCCCATTATCTGTGGTTTTCGTGCTAGACAAGAATTCAGAAGAGCCATGTTATCTTTTCATGTATTGTTTGGCAAGAGTTTGGCGAATGACATGAAAAAGGTAGAAGGTAATTGGTTCGCAAGGTCAAATAGATTCTGAATCCAAAAAAGACCACAGAATGTGAATAGTTCAGCTCACAGTTGTATTGAATACAAAGAAAACGTGTTTGGAAAAAGATTGGCAAAAGTTTGGAAAGAGTTTCTCAAGAGTTTGGCAAAAGTTTGGCAAGTAGATCGACTAAAAAGATTGCAATCATATTCCATATCTCGTCTAATACAGTCAAGTAAAATGAATCCGAAACGATATATTGATATTCTAAGAAGAAATCCTTTAAGAAATCGAATTCCCGTTTTCGATTTTTAGTACTGTACACTGTAGAGCTCCAATTCCCATTTAAGTGTTCTGTACTTTTCAGAATCATAATTCCAAAATTGCACGTCATGCAGAGCAACCCAAACTTCTTTTTTATCATCATTTTCGTATTCCGTTTTCATATTTCTTCAATTGTCAACTCGTAAAGGTAAAAGTGAAGGAATAGGCGCGCCTGCATCTCTCTCTCGGAAGCCTATATAAAACCATACGTACATCAATATGTGCCTTCATTTTAAAATGAGATGCGTTTTTTTGTATTCAACGCTTTTAATTCTCCAAGTGCAGTCTATCGTTCAAAATGAAGACGTCGAAAACGGTGAATGTTCTAATGAAGATGAACTCTACTTCATGACAGTTTCTGACGAGGATAGTGGAGATTACGGTAGTTTTTCATGCTCTTCAAACAAAGCGTTTTCAGAATTTCCGGTACCGAATGGTGAGTTCTGGTGACGAAACTAACAAAAATTGAGAACGCGCTGTGCTTGTTCTCTCTATTCTTAAAATTTCTGTTCCAGATCAAGCCAAAGCTCGCCGTTCTTCGTAAAAATGCGTTTCTGTAGGTTCTTTGGCACACCTGAATGCACAAAGTCATTCACTTCTCCATATCTAGGAAACCGGATTTCTGGAAAATCGAATAGGGGAGGGGGGGGCTATACTTTTGACGGGAACAGTCTTCCAGATAAACATAGGCTCACCAATATTTTTATGTATGAATTATCTCGTTTTATGTTAAGTTAGAACAAGGTTTTACCATTGAAAAAAAGCCGAATTTTGAATAAAGTTTGATACATGTGGGTAAACTTTCGAAAAAATGTTTGAAAAAAATGCAGATATTCATTTGAAAAACACGCTGAAAAAAAAACCAAAAAATATAGGTTCACCCATATTTTTTCTTATTTCTTACATTTTTCAAAATATTTCTTTTGAAATTCTGAATTTTCTGAAATTTCATTTGGCTATTTTCTGGCTCAGAAATGTGCTTCTTTTAATTCCGTTTTCTTAATGCAGAATCCGGCGGCAACGGAGGGGATGGTGGCGATGGTGGTGACGGAGGTGCTGGTGGAAATGGGGCAGATGGAGAAGATGGAGAGAATGGCGCTCCTGGGCAACCGGGAGCACTTGGAGGGCGAGGAGGTCAAGGTGGCCGTGGTGGATGTGGAGGTGCAGGATCATTTCGAAAAGACAAAAGAAGGCAAGGAGGTCCAATTTTTCCTATTTTGAAAAGCCACTCTGACCAAAAACTGGTTGGGTGTGATGCATTAGCAAGCACATAGCAAAAAAAAAAGAACTCCTTGTTTTAGTTCACTCTGATCTTCGAGGCAAAGGTCGTGGAGGCAAAGGTGGGAATGGTGGCAATGGAGGGAAAGGCGGACGTGGTGGAAGAGGTCGGAATGGTGGCAATGGAGGGAAAGGCGGACGTGATGGAAGAGGTCGGAATGGTGGCAATGGAGGGAACGGCGGACGTGGTGGAAGAGGAGGAAATGGAGGCCATGGCGGAGACGGAGGATCGATTTTTCTTGAAAGATGAGCTGGGCCAGCGGGGAAACAGAGACCATAAACTGATTTATTCATTTGTTTCATCTTGTGTATAAGATTACAATCAAGTTCAAGACGATAATGAACAAATTTTAAATCAAATTTGGAGGTACATGGGGCAGAAAAACAAGAGGGTCGAAAACTCGCCCTACTGATAACTAAATGATGAATGAGGTTCAAAATTGCAAATTTTTATTTAAAAATGGAGCAAATCATCTGCTCGCAACTCCATTAGAACTGGAATCAAAAGTCGTCTTTAATGGAATTCTCTCGGAATTGCTACTTATTGAATTTTTAAAAATTTTAAGACAATTTTAAAATTTTAAGGAAAAAACATTGTATAATAGATCGAGTATCATTGTTCAATGTTCAATTGTTCATGCAGAATAGTAAAAAACCATTTACAGTTTTTATTACATACGGAGGTTTGTACATACATATTTAAGCGCACTATCGCCCGGCCGTGTTTGCAGAAAAATGAAGTTTCTACTGTTATTCGTGATTTTCCTAGCGACTTTTGTAAATGCCACGATTGTTTTCAACGATGAATCGGAGGACTGCGAAGATGATAATAGTGGAATCGTGTTAAATACAGAAGGTGAGCTAATAGATGTCCGAGCCTTCTGAGGGCTAACAGATGGCGAAGAGTGCAGAGAAGTGAAAGGTGAAACTGATTCCGCTGTTTTAAGCACAAAAAGAGTAGTGGTTTTGAGAAGTTTCTTTCATGGCCAAACTCTTGTGGTTATTGCTGAAAATGACTGAAATTGTGGTTTTCAAAAGACAGAAAGATGCTTATTAGGATAACATTGAAACGTGTGAGACTCTTTGCACAGAAAAGAACCGGGCCAGTCCTTCTTCTGAACAATCTAGACCAGAGAAGGGCGGAATTCCGGATTCCGCATTCCGCATTCCGGATTCCGCCGTTTTTTCATTCCGTCTTCCGGATTCCGCGATATGGCGTTTTTATTCCGTTTTAATTCTTTATTCTCAATCGTTGTGAAAAGAATACTTTTTTGAACTCCCGCAAAAATTTTTGCGAACAGAGGGCATTTACATCATAAATATTCCCTCATTAATGGTTAAAATTCCGTTTTCCGCATTCCGCATTCCGGATTCCGCCGTTTTTCACATTCCGTTTTCCGCATTCCAGATTCCGTGAAAAAATATTTTTTCCGTTTTCCGGATTCCAGATTAGTTATCCGTGTGGTTTCGGATTCAGTGGCCTTTTGACGATAAAACACGATTTTTACGAGAATTACGAATTTTATTCTTATCCAAGAAGAATCCGCAATTAATGACACAGAATTTGATAGTTAAAACCAGGAAAAAACACAAACAGAACACCAAAAAACTCTTAACTGAACTTAAAACACTAAAAAAACAAACTCCCGGGCGGCCAGATGGGCGATGCGCAAAACTGCCAGCGTGCGGGATGTCGGAGTGTCGTTGCGAGCGTGAGCGAGCGTGAGCGAGACCGGCAGAATGGGGTTTTTGATTCGGCGGGAATGCCATCCGGCAACTATTTCCGTGAAAAAAATTTTTTCCGTTTTCCGTTTTCCGGATTCCGAGTTCCCAAAATCCAATTCTAATAAAATGACACAGATTTTAAGATTTAAGATTTTTGCTCCGCGAGTCTATCTGAAATGTGACTGAAAATTTATAATCGATATCTTACATTCTATAAGCATCCATTATTGTATCCTTTCAGATTCCTGTGAAGGAGATCACCAATTGGAACTCGATGCTGGCGGTGGAAGAAGAGGAAGAGGACGACACCATCGGCATCACAGAGGGCATCACCATGGTGGGCATAAGCACCGTCGGAGAGGGTATGGTGGCGGAAAAGTTATCGGATCTTTGAGGTCTTGAATTTCCAGAATGTTTTATATGAAGTTTTTTTTTTAACTGATGTTTCTGTTTATCTAACAAGTTTGATCACGCGCCGTAGGCGCGACAGATTCCACATTTCGAAATGCTTTCACATTACTCGCGATTCTGGAATGAACCGAAGGCTTCTCTTGAAAATTGCAGATTTTTATTAAAAATCAGAAATGGTCGAACCCGTTCAAACAATTGAAATTGGTCAGGGGAAATGCGAAATGGCACGATAAATGAAATATACAGAAAATTCGAAATAATTAAGACCGCCGCAACACATAAATTATCCTCTTCCAGGGCAACCCCGTCCAGTGCAAAATAAGTAAATGCCGTTATCCTTGGATCCGATGTAAGAGTTTCCATGCGAATCCACATGAATGCCGTTTCCGATATAACGATCACCACCGTAGTACGGCTGACTTGGCTGTGGTTGAGCGTAAGCGTTCTGGTAGTAGTTTTGATAGCTACTACTGTATCCCGGGTATCCTGCGTAATGCTGATAACCTTGATATCCTTGATATCCCTGTCGCTGGTAGTTGTATGGGCTACGGTACCCTTGATAATAGTTATTTTGGTAATAGCCGCGGTTGTAGGAGGTTGGGTAGTTGTAGTTATAGTTTCCATAGTTTCTATGAGTTCCGTGCTGTCTGTTCAGGCCATAAGGACCTGCTTCAGCGGATCCAATGAAGAGGAGAATCAGCGAAATAAGGCAAGTGATCGTTGAGAACATATTGGGTGTTGGTGAACAGTTAGTGATGATGCATGCTTATTTATACCGTGTTTCAAGCGTGACGTAGCGGTTTAACGGTTTCAATTTCCTCGTTTTCTGCCCTGACTGCAAGGGGAGGAGAATGGGAATGGGTTTCACTTAGACAGAAAAAAAACTGGCACCTTATAAAACGAGCCTTATTGGGTCGCCCTGGGAAAATTGATGAGAGATCTTGTTCAGCTAGTCATTCGTTTCTATTAACATAAATAATAGTTTATATGATTTGTAAGGTCAAACGGATCCAGAGATACGCCTACAATGGTTTACGCGAGAATGCAGGAATTCGGTTCCCAGTGGACTGGATCCTGAGATATGGATACTGATAGCGAAAGCGGTTTGATAATGATCCTTTTTTGATCTTTTCTATTAATATAGAATGCTTGTTCTGTGTTTCTGCCGCATTTTCATTTTTATTACAATGAAATGTGGATACAACAGCGACCAGACGACACATCAACATCTGATCGTCTTACAGTTGAAAAGCTCCAACTTTGTTTGCTCGACATAATGTCAAAATTAGGTTGATTCCTTTAAAACTTCTATAGTGAATTTCGCCAAAATAGAGCTTTATTTTTGTAGTTGGCCACTTTTTGGTACGATGGATACCTACAAATGTATAGCTCTCCGCAGAGAGCTCCATTTAAAAATTGCTGGATTTGTATTAAAAACGAGACGAAGCGCAATTTCCGGAATTTTTGGAAATTTGCGGTATATATATATAAAAAAACTGAAAAATTAAGAAAAGCCCGTTTTACATTTTTTGGATGGAGTATACTTTAAAATTCTTCAAAATGTTCAGAACGCGAGTTCAGAAATTCCATGAAAAGCATATTTGCTTTTCGGTCCAAAACTGGCAAAAAAAATGAAAGACGACAACAAAAATTCGTCTTTCGTTTCGTCGTTCGTCTCCCCGTCTTCGTTCGTCTTTCAGTTCGTCTTGAATTCGTCTCACGCAATAAAAAAGCTGTGTACTGTGTACACAACTGTCTATCTCTGCGGTAGACGAATTAAAGACGAAGACGAAGACAAGAAAAAAACGAGATTAGACGGTCTTATTTCGTCTTTTGTGAAACCTTTTTATGTGCGTCAAACCAAAACCCGTTAGATAGCTCGTTTTTATAGATTCTGAGCAAATTTCATTGACCAGTTATTTTGCGGCTTTCATTTCAAAACTGCATTACTTAATACATACCGTAAAACTTCAAATAGATTTGCACCCCAAATAGAATTGCACCCCTAATAGTATTGCTCTCTAAAAGGCTCTACGAACAATAGTTTTCCATGCAAGTCTATTTGAGTTTTTACGGTATTCTGAGAAATGTGTTTTATAAATCTCCCCCGAGATTTTCTATTTGTGACCTTTCTTTTCAATGCTCATTTTGAAGAAGGTTTCGAGGCGACCCGTGTTTGTCCCTGTTTTGCCCTGTTTCGCCCGGATCACAAGTGGGACGACAAACACGGAAATATTTTTGTTGTGAAAAAAAGGTTATTGATCGCCACGTGGTAGGCTCTAATTGTCCTGGATTGCACGTTTAAGGAGCATTTGAAAGTTTTGAATCTGAAACTTCGAGAAGTACTAGGTTTGAATGGTCTCCTGCTTGTGAGCCGCCTTTTAACTCTCCCTACAACCCGAAATGTGTATGTCTCAGCGAATTCTATGAAATATATATATTCTTTATTCAGCTTTTTATTCAAATTTAAAACAAAAGAAATGTAGTGGCCGTGCCGAAATTGTGCAACCGGCTGTCATAACTGAACAAAGTTTTCGAGCCATAATTTCCACTTTGAAGAGCTATAACTCAGCAAGTTTTAGCCACAAAGGGGCGCAGGAAATGCATCGAACTGCTACCATAGTCCTGTTAATAGTGTCCTTGAAAATCAGGAGTCTCCTCTTAATCTCTGGAGTCATCACAGGGCTCCAAATAGCTGAGCACCAGGGGTTACCTGGTTGCAGTCGTCACTTAGTGGCGCGTATGCCGGTCTTGTTCGAAATGGTTTACGGCTAGTTTCAAGCGAAAAACCTTCTAAAGCTAGCCATTTTCAGCCAAAAAAAACTAAAAATCTGCAAGTTTTCGAGAAGTACTGTAACAAATATTCTAGTAAGGGGAGCTTAGGCAGTAAACGTTTCCAGAATTCCGTTAGAGCATCCCATTGCTCTCACGACTTCGTTGCATTAAACCCAACAGACGGAAAGTATCCAAGCCTGCCAAATAGTAAACGACGAATCTATGATCCCATGAAGTATAATAAATGGCTAAAGTGGTCTTAGGGGAATCAATGTTTCTTCTATTCCAAAGTTTAGACTTCGGGAGATTTAAAAACCTTTCTTTTTAGAAAAGAAATATTCGAATATTTGATATTATAACTGTATTTCCCCCTACAACCTTCGGTATTACCCCCCACTGGAATGAACCGGAATTGCCCCCCCCCCTTTTTTTATTTTATTCATCCAAAAATCACGTCGAAACGACCTCATATGCAATCAGTTTCGATGGAGGGTCATCCACGTTGCAGAGACGTGGTTTCCGATTGAAACCCGGGGAAATGTAATCATTTTCAAAAATTTGTTCTGAAATGAACATGTTATCTGGAATCGTGGGGGGTGATTCCGGTTCATTCCAGTAGGGAATAATGTGGGGGTCATTGTGAAAGATTACCTCTTTTCCGGAGTCCCCCCCCCACATCAAGAGGTTGGTGTAATTTGGATATTTATACCTCACAGAATAGTTCACCACACACAATCACCCCCACATCCAAAAGTAATCGAAGCCATAACTGTGGGGGGGGGGGTCATTCCGGTTATGGGGGACCGATAGAGGTGTGGGGGGCGATTCTCGAAAATTGCCGAATATTCCAGCGGACCTCTGAAAAGCTAAGCCTGCTATCTGAAAACTCAAAAAACATGTAAACGTTCTTTTTCGTTTTGATATTCTTGATTGAACAGAGGGAGACCTGCCAATTCAAAATTCTCAATCCATGGCGTCTGGGTATTCTGCAATTATGGAGTACGAATTGGAAAAAAGTGCTGTACTAATAGAATAATAACAAGCAGCAACTTTATGAGAATTTCCATTTTTAAGATAATTTTTAAAATGTTTTTTTTTCTTCACTGAATTCCATTGTTCAAAATAATGAAATTTAATAATAATTATTATTTTTGTCTGAAAATCAGACGAATCTGAAACGGAAATAATGAGAAAATACCCGAAATAATAGCTGCAGATTCAGATTCTATGTATATTCAGATGCGGCAGGAAAAGCAACGCGGATTTAACCGTGTCGGTCTTGTCTTTTATACATAAATAAGTTCCAACTTTGATTTTCAATCTCTATATTCTTGGCTTTTTTGCTTTGCACCGACAAGCCATATTCTGGACTGCAAAATCGAATCCTCCTCTTTTCCGTCGAAATGGCATCATCCGTTGACATCACTAACCTGCTTCTTGCGAGGAGAGAGAAGAGCAACGGCGGAAAGTGATGCCAGTTTAAACGATAGCCGCGGAAAAGCAGTCCATTCTTCGCAAGACGCGTCGGACGGAGATCATTGACGCAAACGTTCGGAGACCGACGGCCAGCAGCTACACATGTGAACCCCAGCACTCGTTGTTAGCATTGATGATACGGCGTCTAGGGGATGTGGGAACAAGCCTGATTTGAAAGATAAACGATGCGGCACAGTTGGAAGAGATAAATGAAAAGGAAAGGGAAAATAAAGCGACGTGATGTTCATTCCATATGTACTGCGTACATCAGGAAATCTAGTTCTTCTCGTGAGAAACTTGAAAAATAAAAGGAAATTATAAAGAGGAAAACGGAATATGTTCATTTTTTGTTAGAATCGCTCTGGAATAAAAACGATCCACAAAATGCTTGAATCATCATCAAGACGGTGTAATCGCAGGAAAAAGAGGAATATCAAAAAAGGAGAGGAATATTTCTCAAGGTAAACCAGCACTTTTTAACCATTAAAAGACAAATATTTTTTCTGAAAATTTAAGCTGTAAACTGTTCTTCGCTTTCAGCTTTGGGAATTCAGTGCTTTTAGAGCATTTTTCCAGAATTGCCCCCTTCCCCCCTTCCACAGTTGATACGATTTTAAGTTTCTTTGTTGCTCTAAACATTGAATTCTTGACCTTTCTGAATTTAATGTTCGAAGTTTACTAACCCTAAACCTCTGTCAGAAGTTCTGAAATTCAGCAAGTTTTAATTGAGTGAGAACTCTTTAATGCTTAAACTCAGCCACAAGCTGCTAGATTAAAAAGGAGAATGAAAAAAGATGCTCTAGCTTGCAGACTACCCTGAAAGCGGACCCCTCGTGGGAGGTTGCCTATGTTTTGCGCATCAGGTGCTCAAAAAATGATCCTAATTGTAGATCTACGACTTATTAAAAATTTATAATAAAACCGATCCTATTTCGTGGCTCCTATTTCAAAATTGCTTCATTTGACAACAAATATCGGAATAGAACAAGCCGAAATCTTCCATTTTCGACTGTTTTCAAGCATACTCATTTTCTCACCGATGTTTTAGCAAAGATCGATTTCAGCTTGCAGCAATTTTAACTAAACTGTCTTCAAGGATGAATGAAAGCTGCTAATCGTCGTCTTCTGAAATCAGGGAGCAATGATACTTGACGGGTCAAAAAATTGTGATTTTCCACTGCGCTATGTGCAAAATACTTTAATGTAAAACCCCCGTCAAACGAATTGTTTCATTTTTAATTGGTTTATATTTGAATTTTGAATTGTCTTCCGATGTAAATTGACTTTTCCAGTGATGTTGGGCGGGGGGGTCCAATGGTTTTTCGATTTTTTTGGATTGGATAACTTCAAAGTGAACAATGCATAGAGGAAAGAGGGGAAATGAAGGGGACGAGTAAAGGGTGCGGTGCTCAGGATTTTCAGAGCGAATCGTGGTTTTCTTGTCACAAAAAAATAGAAAAACCTCCAAAAAATGACTAAAAACCATTGGACCCCCGCCCCCAACTAAGATAGCGCCCAGCTATCACCATTTTTAGAAATCTTGTCTTTGCCTTCCCTCATGTCCCTCATGAAGACACTATGTTACCAGCCACAACGTGGATCGAAGCATCATGAGAGCATCAAGAATGGGTTCAAGGATAGCTTCAACCGAAACCCATGTGGTCACCGACTCACAGCACGTTCTGAAAACCCGCAAAACTCAGAAATGAGTACGGCTCATCTACATATACAAAGCGTACAAAATCATGTCTACTTTGTTTGGAAGTGATTGAAATAGTTGGCCTCGACAACCTGTTGTGGCTAGATACTCCACAATGTACAGCTCACCGACAGTGAAAAGCCGGTCATGTATTGTCATGGACGCTTCTCGGCAACCTCTTCGAGTCACTGAAACGAATTTAATGGTGCCTTGAATCGGAATGGCAACAAGAAAAATCTTTGAAACACCACAAGACCATGTGCTCGACGATATGTGCTACGTGCTCTCGCGTCTTTCAGAGAAACAGTGATCCTAGACGCACACATCTCTCAATGATGGCAACTGGATCAAATAGGGGGGAAGCACTACAGCAACGGCTTGGAAGGCAAAAGCTTGCTTGGGAAGCCTGCATCACAACGGCATATGCAATATAATTGCGTTTTCAAATTCCTTCTGATTAATAGAGTCGTATAAACAATGTTTCTTTCAAATTTTCCATACAGAGCATACGGTAAACTTAGGCTTCTACGCTTATCACTGCTCTGCTTTTGGTGGCTGGTCCTAACCGCTAGTTTTAAGGAAGACTGCAAAAATGGTTTTATCGTTTTTTTCAGAAAAACAATCACTTCAAACGTAGCACCCGAAATTCACCCATCGAATGATTCAAAGTCTTCATCACCGATCTCAAAATCTACTTCTGAAACTTCGAAGAAGACAACGATAGTTATTGGTAGTAATTGCACGGACAATGATGATTATGACTCCACGGCGGAGTAAGCTGAAAGTTGTATTGATCAACAAATATGCACACTCATTACAGATATGAAATAACCTTTCCAACTGTGGAGCTGAAACTGCCACGTCAGCAAAGACGTCATTCAAAAGCTTCGAAATCGCGTACGGCTGATAGTCGAGAGCACGTGACATATTCGAAAAGTGTTCGGAAACGACAGATTTATGACTCGGAAAGCAAAAAGTGCACTATTTTTTAGAAGGGGGGGGAGACGACAGAGGGCCGGAGACTTCTCATCGAGAACATGAAATTTTCAGCTTCGTCACCGAGCTATCGTCATACTCTTACGCCACTAATACAGACCGTTCTTCGCGTGACTCTCCAGGTTCTCAAACAGATCATACGTCGACTTTCAATCCATATGAGAGTTCTGCAGCCACCGATGTTTCACGCCAAACGTACAACTCACAGCAACGTCTTCAAACATTGGGCAACTTCTTCTCGTCCATCATGGGCATCTTCCGCAATAACCCCGTAGGTCAACTATGTTTGATTAGGCTAAGAGCCGGGGATTTCCGCGCTCTATTGCACTAATAAAGACCGGCGCATTGGAACATCAGCCACAGCCACCAGGGTTATCTGATCCATGCCAATGATTTTTTTTCATTTATTGATTGATTGATTGCTATTTCTATGGAAAAAAAACAATATTCTTAGTTGGTGGTTCGTTGTTTTTCCAGTGGGATTTGGAATGACAAGAAATGTTTCATGGAAACTCGATGAATTACTGAAAAATGTGAAAACCAAAGACGAAGACCAGTGGAAACTGCGGAGCAAAACGTGGACGAGACAATATTGGATTAACACAAAATAAAGGTTCTGGATTTCATCAATAATACCTGAAAATTCTGACATAATGAGCAATTCTAGAAGCTGAATTTTGAGCTATCTGTCGATTTTTTATATAACATTTTTTCAGTTTTTATTTTAATATTAAGTGATAAGAAATTGACGAAACACACTACCAATAGAACCAATGAAAGTGGCCGTGGTTGATTTTCCGACGTGTCGACGCTCTCCGGGGAAGTAGACTGGTGCAGTAGAGCGCGATGAGCCTCTCTACTTCGCAGACACGAATTTCTTGTAAAAAAAGTTTTTTATTCGAAATTCCTAAAGCGATGCCAGCAAAAGCAGTCTCACATTTCAGTTACGTTGGTCTATTTCACTTTTTGATGTGAGCATGGCTTAAAAAAGCAGTGGGGGCCGTGAACCAAACCATTTTGCTGGTGGTGACTGGTCACTGCCATTCCCATTATCCTTAAACCAATCAGTTCTGAAAACTGAAATTCTGAAAGCTTAAAACGCCACGGCCACATGGTTTTCTGGTTATGAAGTCTCTAAATTCAGCGGTTCACAAAGATCGGTTTCGGCCTCATTTTGTGTTACGTGGTGGTGTGCAATCTGGAAATTCTGATCCCCAGAGTGATTGCCATGATCGTGAGGCTCGTCTACCCGTGGGCTCGGTACTCGGCCATCGCGGCTGAACAGTTCTTCATGGTGATTGCGAACATGTTCACCAGAATGGACGCCGTCATTTTTGTGAGTTTTACATTCTGTATTCGGTGTGTTTCTGCGCTTCTGATGCAGAAATCCGCATTAGAACAGCATGCAGTTTTATTTTTAAATTTGGAAATATGAATCTCTGACAGCAAAAGTTCACAGCACCACTCTAATTTTGTGAATGATCTCAGTTTTCCAAAGTTAAATCGGAATGACTCGAAGGGGTTATTCTTACAAGACGCTCTAAATCAATGATGAAATAGTTCAAACTATCCAGAAACAGTCTTCTGTTAAAATCTAAATTAAGAAAGGTTTGCAGGCCTCATATTGTGACTTCGCTTCCACCTACTGTCGTTCTCGCCGTCTGATGTGCGACGTCACGTGCTCCATAGTCGACCACGTGCTTTCACAGGCTCGTCCGAACTTATCGCCGATTCCTCAAAATTAAGCATATTCGCATAGCGATTTGTTTTCTTCTAATGTCATTTAAGGTTATAATAAATACCTAATGCTCACGATGCAGGCACGCTCGACTCTCGTTGCACGCCCTATGTCTGCAGTTTTCTTATCAATTTGTTAGTGCGTCTTCCGTCTCGTAATTTCGTTTCCTTTTTACCTTTTGTCTCCCTTTTTTTGCCTTTTCTGTAAGGGTATTTGCATGGTGTGATGATCCAGCCAGCGGTCGTGTACCTAGCGTACTCGTTCTCCATTCTTTGCACTTTTATGAAATTTATTTCTTTGAAAATGGTCTAATTCTCAGAAAACTACACTTGTAATTCTCTTTTTAATGCTCAAAATTGGTGAAAAATCGCCACGGGACCTAAACTTTCCGGGGTCGTCTCAGAATCCCGGAATTATGAAAAACTGAGTGTTTCCGCCGTTTTTGACGACATTTCTGCTTCATATCGCTCAATTTTTGGTTTTTACCAAAGGAGCGCTTCCACGGAAAACTAGCTGAAAATTAGAGCGCCTCCTCTAATTTTCAGCTAGTTTTCAGCTCGGCTCCTCATTTTTTTGTCTTCCTCTGAATTGTTGAAATCTCGTTACAATTTTTTGTTTTTTTTTAATCCAGTTATGGCTTTCCAAACGGGTCGTCAAATCAACTATCCAGAATATCAAAACTTTTTGGATCAGTTGGCAGATAATGGTGGCCCCTTCAAATTTGTGACCTCACAAAAGCGATTTCCAATCGGCTCAAAGGTTGGCACACCGCCAAAAGCCAGAGGACTGCATGAGATTCGGAAATCCGTTTTGGAATCGCCCAGAGTCAAGGTATGTTTGCGACGCGGGGCGCGGCTGGTTTCTTGCAACGATAACTAGGCACCCAATCAGCCTGAGCCGAAGGATCCTTGGCGATCAGACGTAATATATCTTCTGATCTGATTTTACACTTTTGTTATTTAAACGGGTCGGGATCTATAATTTTCCTTCTTTTTTAAAGCAATAATTCTCATTTTTGCTGAAAGTAATGGACCGGCCCGTGCCTGACCGTTTTTGCCCGGATAACAAGTAAGAAGAGACATAAGAAAAGCGGCACTTTAGATTGTTTCGGCAAAAACAGAATTTCCAGAAATTTTAAGTGCAGAGCCAACCCAATATGTCAAAGACATCACTTAGCCGTTTGACGCTGTTTAATCGGTGTACAGAAATGTTCAGGTTTTCAAGAACACAATGATTCATCGAACAAGCTGTAAATCACTTTTCTTTCACAAAATTCCCCTGGGAATCAAACTATAGTATGCACGTGCGAAAGAATGACAACTGAAATTACATTGAGTGATAAGAATTGCTGGAGCTTTCCAATCTTTAATTTTTCCTTGAAAATAAAGAGAAGAAAGTTCTGTTCAAAAATAGAAATAGCAATGGCAATAGATATGAGCACATGTAAGACGGTCGATGTAATTGAACCAGTTTGTAGTTCGAATTAGGGTCTTCCTCATTTCCCCCCCCCCCCCCCCCGCAAATTCTTCAGATTGATACTATTGATACGGTTTCGCTTTTAGTGATATTCAGTTTTTTGAAGATAGTGGGATACATCTGCCAATGTGAAGCAGTGCGCTACGATTGGCACTGAGTCAGTGGGCCCAATCCGAGCTGACAGTAATGGAACATTATAGCTTGGCTTTATTAACATTGAAATATATTTTTGCATTTTTTCAGAGTGTGATTAGTGAGGAGACGTTGCGCCGAAAATGCGCTCCAGAAGCTGTCCGACAGGAGGCAGAAGAGATTCTGGACGAGATGGCGCACGCCTTCAACCTCTTCAATGTTCGCGCATTTGGATATGCGATCTGTAGCGCCATGAACAAGCTGTACGATGGAATTTACGTGAATGAGCAGAAGCTTCTAGAGATTCGCGAACGGAGCAAGAAGGATTGTGTCATTTTCATGCCGTCGCATAAGACGTACTTTGATTTCCTTCTGCTGTCACTCATTTGTTTTCAATATGTGAGTAATAACGCGCTGATCGACATGTCTTCTTCAAAAATATGGTGTGATGTTTAGGGAATTCAACTCCCAGCAATCGCCGCCGGTCAAGATTTTATGAGTATGAAGTTTATTGCTGGAATACTGAGGAGGTCAGGCGCTTTCTTCATGAGACGCTCTTTTGGAACGGTAAGAACGATTCGAGAATGGGCGCATAGCAACCATTTCCTAATAGAAGCGCTCTTAGCTGGAGTACTTCGACAATTACATAGGAATTCTCTTAGGCGCAAATAGCATTCTTCAAAGTGGGAATTATAGATCGAGATATTCAAAAATTTGTAGAACTCTGTGAATTTTATGACTAAAAACAAGTTGCGTACTAGAAAAGAAGTCCCAAAATATACAGATTTCGAGACGATTTTTTCAGCCCGACTACTATCTAAACGGATTTTATCTCACATAGATTCATGCAATTAAGCGAGGCCTGCAATTTGCGACCTTTCTCTAGTTTTAATGTATATTTTGAAAAAGTTATAAGGCGCGCGGGATTGGCCCCAGTTGCACAGCATTAGTCTTCAAGTTTTCTGGTTCTGCTGAGCAATGATTGCACTTTTATGAAATTTATTTCTTTGAAAATGGCCTAATTCTCAGAAAACTACACTTGTAATACTCTTCTCAATCCTGAAAAGTGGTGAAACATCGCCACGGGACGTCACGGGTTTTCCGGGTCGTCTCGGAATCCTGGAATTATGAAAAACTGGGTTTTTGCGCCTTTTTTGACGAAATTTCAGTTTCATATCGCTCAATTTTTGGTTTTTATCAAAGGAGCAGCAACTTCGACAATTGAATAGGAATTCCGTTAGGCGCAAATGGCATTCTTCAAATTGGGAATTATAGATCGGGATATTCAAAAATTTGTAGAACTCTGGGAATTTTATGACTAAAAGCAAGTGCGTACTGGAAAAGAAACCTCAAAATATACAGATTTCGAGACGATTTTTTCAGCCCGACTACTACCTAAACGGATTTTATCTCACATAGATTCATGGAAATACAGGGTGGGGCATAAATATAGCGCCGCATTCCAGACGGTGTAAAAACTTCAAATCGAAAGATTCGTTTCTGAAAATCAACCGAAATGTTTATTAAAACATAACAAAAAAGATAGCATTAACAGTTTTCGAATCTTCCTCCCTTCGTTTTGATTACTGCTCGAAGTCTCTTCGGGTAGGAGTCGATGACGGCACGGAGGTATGAGGCGTCTAAATTGTCCCATGCAGCTGTCAAGGTGGTCTTCAAGGCTCTTAAATTTGGATAATTTTTCGTGAACACTTGTTGTGTCGAATATCCCCAAACAGCGAAACCCATCGGGTTCAAGTCCGGGCTGGAAGCGGGACATTGATCTTTCGGGATGAAGTTGGGGAAACTGGCTTCGCACCACTGTTGTGTGAGTTTCGCGGTGTGGGCCGACGCTCCATCCTGCTGAAAAGTCCAATCGCCGTCTACGAAGTGGAATTTGGATCAGAGCAACACTCCCGACACCAAAATTTTCTCAATGTAGTATTCCTTATTGACTTTGGCTCCAACATCAACAAAAACCAACGGCGTCTTTCCATCTGAACAGATACCACCAAATACCATCACAGAAAACGGATGAGAAGTTTTATTGAGGATTTTACCGTTCTTACATGCACTCTCATAATCGACAGCTATGATCCGGTTGTTTTGGCCGTTCTTATTGGCTTCCATAGTGAAAATGTTTTCATCTGTAAACAGCGACTTGAGATGCGTGCCAACGCGCGTGTCTCTCGGGCAGTCTCTGGCTTTTTTCATGCGTAAAGCTTTGTTTCGGTTAGTCAGGAACGTTCCTTTTTGAATTCGATACGGAATCATCTTCAGCTTGTTTCTGACAATTCTTCTCATATATTTGGCACTCATTGCAAGCTCTGTGGACATTTTTCTCATGCTTCTTTCCGGATTTCTTCTGATTTTCTCTCTCTGACGACCTTGACCGCATCTGGAGTAGTCACAGACACCGGGCGACCACTTCTACGTTTGTCGTTCAACGTTCCCAGCTCCCTGAAGCGAACGAGAGTGCGAATCGCCACCGATTTGCCGACTCCTAGCTTTTTAACAATCTCCGAAGAAGTTAATCCTTTCTTCGCACACTCTACAATTGCAGATCGGAATGGAGAAGAAGCCACCATTACCTTCAAAGTTAATATAATTGGCTGAAATTTTCAGGAATAGTTAAAAACAAAATATTTAATTAAAAAAAATAATACTGTGCGCTACAAAAAGCGTTCCACATGCGCCAGAGCTTAGGCAACGTAGTGGCGCTATAATTATACCCCACCCTGTAAACGAGGCCTGCAATTTGCGACCTGTCTCTACAGGGTGCGCCAAAAGTATGGTAACACATGTTTCGCGCAAGCTGGCGGGCGCGGGCGCACTTTTCGTGCACTGAATTTATTTTTATTATTTTCAGCATGTCTTTATTACTATATTTCCATATTTTCAAGTCTCTATGTTTTTTCACAAGTATGGTGGGTACTTTCATTCTGTCCATCGAGGTACAATCGTCGAGATGACCAAGAGGGAATGGACCCAAGTAGCATCGGAAAAGCTCTTGGAATCTAACGCACAACGGCTTGGAGAACCATTAAACGTTTTGAGGAGTTGAACACACTCAAGGACCGTTCAAAAAGCGGAAGACCCCGCACTTCGATCACTCCGGAAAAAATCAAGGTCGTCAGAGAACGAATTCGTCGAAATCCCCACCGAAGCATGCGAAAGTTGAGCACAGAGCTCAGAATCAGTCATTCTTCGATTAGAAGAATTGTAAAAAGAGAGTTCGGAATGACCCCATATCGTGTTCGAAAAGCTGCGATTCTATCGGAAAGGAACAATATGGCCCGGATGAAGAAGTGCAAAGCTCTCCTTGCTGGCACGCGCCAAATGAACATTTCAGTATTCTGCTCACTGCCGAAAAATTGTTCACTATCGAAGCCGCATTCAACTCCCAGAATCATAGAGTAGAGCACGCTCTACACGGTAGAGCCATCAACAGAGCTTCCCATCCACAGCAAGTAATGGTTTTTGGAGCCATTACTTCTGCCGCTCATTTTTGTGGATCCTGAAGTGAAAATCAACAAAAAATATTATTTGGAGGAAATTGTGAAGAAGCATGTGCTTCCAAGGACAAAATCCCATTTTGGAAACCAGTTTTGGACATTTCAACACGATTCGGCCCCGGCTCACAAAGCAAAGATCATCCAGGCCTGGTGTTCAGCCAATTTTCCGCGATTCATAGCTAGTTCTAAATGGCCAACCTCATCCCCAGATCTCAATCCGTTCGACTATTCGGTATGGGGAATTCTTCAATCAAGAGTCCAAGCACGTCCTCGTCGCAATTTGGAGTCGTTGAAGAAAAGTTTGGAAGTGGAATGGGCCAAACTATCACCAGAATACCTCCGTGTCACGGTAGAGGCATTCTCGAAGAGACTCATGGATTTTGTGAGGAACAAAAGCAACCGCATCTAGAAACTTTGATAATATCTTTATTAAAAAGTATTCAATAAAGTATTGTTAAATTTTCATGTTGATACGAGTCGTTTTGCGAAAGTTACATCACTTTGAATGTGTTACCATACTTTTGGCGCACCCTGTAGTTTTAATGTACATTTTGAAAAAAGTTAAAAGGCGCGCGAGATTGGCCCCAGTTGCACAGCTTTAGTCTTTAAGTTTTCTTGTTCTGCTGAGCAATGATTTGTCATGTGGATCAATTTCCATGGATTGTTCGATTCATAGAATGCAATGAAAACTTGCGATGTGCGGTAGAGAGAGAGAGAGAGAGCTGTCTAAAGGTTTGCCGAGCAGTAACAGCATAGTGGTTTAGTTGTCTCTGCCAACATTTTGGGGAACTTTTTAATATGTTTCTTTTCTGCTTCAGGATCAACTATACTGGGCTGTTTTCTCAGAATATGTTCAGACCCATGTGGTGAATAATGACCGTACTGTGGAATTTTTCGTCGAAGCAACTCGCTCTCGAGTCGGCAAATCTCTTCATCCAAAGTATGGAATGCTCCAAATGATCCTTGAGCCGTATTTGCGCGGATCTGTATATGACATTGTCATCGTTCCGGTTTCAATGAACTATGACAAAATATTGGAGGAAAAGCTGTATGCTTACGAGCTACTTGGATTCCCGAAGCCGAAAGAATCAACAGGAGGCCTTTTGAAGGCACGCGAAATTTTGAACAACAATCACGGCAGTTGCTTTTTGACTTTCGGAGACCCGATTTCGGTTAGAGATCACTTCGGATTCCGCTTGCACCGTAATACTTTTGTGTGCCAGCCGGACTCGCAGTTTGTACTGGAACCCCAGGTCAAGCAGGAGATCAAGAAATTCGCGCATCATGTCGTGGAAATTCATAACCGAAACGCCGTCATCACTGTTTGGAGTGTGGCATGTATGGCTATTCTTCAGGTGAGAATGACTTCTTGAAGACGTTCGAACGGTTGCTAATTTTGTAAAAATGAAGAGCAGCTGTCTGGAAAGCACGTTCAAAAACGACGTATTCAACCTGTAATTTTTTCTCTAGATACTCAAATTCTGGAAGTATTTTCTCCAGGAAAACCACGTCACTTCACGTTTCCAGAGTTTTATTTTGAGTAATCAAGCGGGCCAAGATACAGTGACATGGCCTATTGTTCTGAAAGCCGACTTGATATTTGAGGCAAAGAACCTGTATTCTGGCTTCAACGCACTTTTTAATGAAGTCGTGGGCATGTGCGTCCCAGGGCACCTGCGCCGTTTTATCTTCGCAAACTCTCCGCGCATCTTAGAGCAACAGATTCTGAAAATTTTCAGACTTTTGATCGCGACGACCAAGCTGTTCTCAACTATTCTGATGTGTACAATGGTGTAAACGATCTCATGTCACTCCTCAAACAACTTGGAACTGTTGTCAATGTTCAAGAAAATTTAGACAAAAATTTAAGGTAATGAAGATGACCACAGGTACGCCAGAGACGGAGAAATACTAAAGTATGACTTGCACGGAGGCGCAGCAGCTGTTCCATGCGAGAATTGTCTGAAAATACAAAGTATTTCCAGTCTTCGTCTCTCTATTTCTCCCAAGTTTTATTCTGAAACTCTCCTTTATCCTGCAGCTTCTGGAGATACTCTATTTTCTCTCTATTTTTTCAAGCTCTCGAGTTCATCGAATTTCAGATATTATCTCACAATGCACGCAGACCTATTCGAACAATTTGACGTCTCTGCCAGTGATTTTCAGTTGAAGTTCATCGATTTTCCGGTGGCTCATCAAATGCAGGAAGTTCCCCTCGAACTTATGCAACGAGCCGTGAGCAGACTGATTTTGACAACTTATTCTAATGGGGTAAGTCCTTTCGTATATTGGCGAAGTTACACTTCTTTTAAATAAGCTCCTTCTTTGAACTGGTGCTCTTTTAAAGCAGTTTTTTTCACCGGAAGCTTCTATTTCAGATGATTCATGCGGTGGACAGCGAAGGGATTATCTGCACTATATTGAAAAACACCGGAAAAGTATCAACAGATGCAGTCAAAGAGGAGTTTTGGTAGATCTTGATTATGCTTAATGAAATGGAATTTTCTCCGAGCCATATATCTTTTCAGCTGGCTCCATATTCTCATGAAGCGAGAGTTCGTAACGGTTCGAGACGAGCTGCCGCAATTGTTTGAGAGAACAATGAGCATTCTGACGACGGCCGGAGTGGTACAAGTCTGCGACAATGGAACAATAGAGATTGTCGATAGGAAGAGCGCCACCGTTCTGAGCAACCTTGTGCTTCCCTATTTTTATCATTTCGAAATGGCATTCAACGTGTTCTCTGAAAACAGACCAATGGTCTCTAGCCTATCAGAAGTCGTCGGAACTGTGCAGAAAGTGAGTTTCGAACGCTACCAAGCGAACCGAGAAATGTTTCAAAATCCTTCAGAATATTAGCGACGCCTATCAAGCTCTTCAACCGAACACAAGGCTCTCTTTTCTCTCAACGGAGCCAATAAAAAACGCGTTCTCCGCTCTCACCGATTATGGTGTTTTTGAGAAATCCGTAAGCTTTTTTTTTGGAAATTAAGGGGTCTGATTGGAACAAAAAGATCAGACAACGCTAAATAAACATTGAAAATCGCTTGCTTAGAAAATTAGCCTTCATCAAACTCACATCGTTCCTGAAATAGGCGATCCTAGTCTGATAGTCTTATAGTCTAGAAAGAACAAATCGGAAAATCAATAAGTTGAAGAATTCTTTAAAACTTTGAACTTTGAACTTTGGCAGTACTCGAACCTAAAACATTGAGTACAATTGCTTGTTCAGCTTTCCCTGCAAAAAGGTTTCAAGGAGACTGTAATTTTTTTTTCTTTTTGCAGAACTCTGGAATGCAAATAAACTTCGCCAAACTTCATGAAATAAAGAAGCGACTAGGAAAATTTACGCAATCTGAAAGGTGCTCAAAGTTATAGTTTTTTTCTATTAACATTTTAAATAAAATTGTTTTTTTTTCGTTTTAGCCTTGTACTAGAAGCATTTATAACCTTTAGAAGAACCTTGGAAATGATAGAATTATAATAGATTTATCTACATACAACAACCAAAGAAAGTGTAATATTTCTGTTAAATTCATTCCATATCACATCTATCTTTTTTTAAATAAGAAAGCATATTTTGTGCATTTTCGGCGTTTTCAATGGACTCATCAGAATCATCAGAAGAGCCTGAATTGCCGGAGCTTCTAGAATGTGATAAGCAGTCGCTAGCTTCATCGGAGGAGCCATCGGAATTGTCAGACTCGTCTGAGCATTCCGAATCATCTGAACCATCGTCATTAGCTTCATCGGAGAAGCCATCAGAATTGTCAGACTCGTCTAAGCATTCCGAATCTTCTGAACCACCGTTTGCTTCATCGGGGGAGTCATCGGAATTATCAGACTCGTCTAAGCATTCCGAATCATCTGAACCATCGTCATTAGCTTCATCGGAGGAGCCATCAGAATTGTCAGACTCGTCTGACCATTCCGAATCTTCTGAACCATCGTCATTAGCTTCATCGGAGGAGCCATCGGAATTGTGAGACTCGTCTGAGCATTCCGAATCTTCTGAACCATCGTCGCTTTCATTCATTGAAGAATCGCTATGCTCCGAAGCGTGACCGCAACGCTCATCGATCACATCTAGTATGGCAAAGTTTTTGGCGAGTTGTTTGACTCCGTCTGGAATCATTATGCAAAAGTTATTTTCGGTTATTTCATTGAAAATGAACAAAGCCCCCACCGTTCAACAACGTCACTTTCCTATCAAACGGGCAACTGATTACGTTCCCATTTCTCTGCTTTCTCACGCACGATTCGCAGAAAGTGTGTCCGCAGGCGGTCAAAATTCTGGGTGTCCGTTTCCTCACATTTCCATCGTATTTTTGAAAACAAATTTTGCAGTCCATATTATTTTTTTTATTTCAAGCTGAAATAGCAACTTAATGAAAACATTAATTTAAAATTCGTGGGCGGGGAGTGGTGGAGGGAACTTTGACGGATAGCGCAAAAATATGTGAGGAAGAAGAAAAATACATTAAACTTCATAAAGTTTCCAAATAAACATAGGCTCGCCCTCATATTTTAAAATCAAGTTAAGTTTAAAAAGGTTTTGCTATTTAAAAAAATCATTTTTTCTGAAGTGCACATTTTTCTATTAAAATGTATTCAAAGTGCGACTTTTTTCAATGAAAAAACCTTTTTTATGCTTAATTTAAAACGGGGTGAATCAAAAAATGTGGGTGAACCTATGTTTACTAAGAGGGCTGTATAAACATCAATTTAATTTAACAAACATTGGCCTTTCCATCAGGTACTTGATGGTATTAAACGTTAGTTAGTTGATAAGTTTTATTACAAAATGATAGAAGGGGAGGGAAGAAACGCGTGACACTCCACGAAACAGTTTATTAGCAATTTCATTGCGCAATCATTGTGAAATCGGGAAATGCTAACATGGGAATAAGAGAAATCAGCAATACTATAATAGCAATTCGGGCCACCGGCAAAAAGTCAGTGTTTCAAATTGAAAAATATACTGGCAAATTGTTGATCTCCGATTGATTTATCATAAAGGTGTAAATGTGAATCCATCTAACAACCTGTCAGTTGTCAATCGGCAGCTGTCAGCCCGGCTACACAGTAGCTCGTCAACTGGCGCTTGCACGAGAATGGGCATTTTGTGCACGCCTTTGCGATTCAAAAAGCTGTGGGAATCTGTACGCAGTATTATGTGATTGGTGATTCACAGTATATGTAACAGTCAAATTTAATTGAAAACATTTCAAACACCATATTATTAGGTTGAACACAAAGTTATGTCGTTTTTATGTTGTTTACTTTTGTGAAAGATTTTTGAATAAAATGTTTGGTTATCTGTGGTCGTGTTATATATCATTTTGAAGAGCGTAATTCGCTCTATCTACTCGTTTTATTTATTTTTCCTTGAAATAATTATGTCACTTTTTATAGCATTTCAAAAAAGCATGGATAAAAGGCAAATTCGAACGATTTTCTTGTTCCAGTTCAAACTAGGCCGAAACTCTGTCGAGACAACTCGCGATATCAACGATGCATTTGGCCAAGAAACCACTAATAAACGTACGGCACAATGGTGGTTTAAAAAATTCCGTAGCGGTGACGAGAGCCTCGAAGATGAAGATCGTGACGGCCGGCAGTCTGTGATTGATAACGATCAATTGAGAGCCTTAATCGAAGCCGATCCTCTCAAATCGACACGAGAAGTTGCCGAAGAACTCGACGTTTGCCAAACAACAGTCGTCGTTCATCTGAAGCAAATAGGCAAATCAAAAAAGCTCGACAAATGGGTGCCACACGAATTAAACGAAAATCAAAAAAATCGTCGTTTTGAGGTGTCGTCCGCTCTTCTTTTACGCAACAAAAATGAGCCGTTTCTTGACCGAATTGTAACGTGTGATGAAAAGTGGATCCTCTACGACAATCTACGACGTTCCGCGCAGTGGTTGGATCGTGATGAGGCTCCTAAACACTTTCCGAAGCCGAAACTCCACCAAAAAAAGGTTATGGTGACTGTTTGGTGGTCTGCAGCCGGTCTCATTCACTACAGCTTCCTAAATCCGGGCGAAACAATTACAGCAGAGAAGTACTGCCAGCAAATTGACGAAATGCATCAGAAGTTACGACGTATGTGCCCGGCATTGATCAACAGAAAGGGACCAATTCTTCTCCACGATAATGCTCGGCCACATGTTGCACAGCCGACCCTGCAAAAGCTGAACGAATTAGGCTATGAGACTCTGCCTCATCCACCATACTCACCAGACCTCTCGCCCACCGATTACCACTTTTTCAAGCTCCTCAACAACTTCCTTCGTGAGAAATGCTTCAAAAGCCAAGACGATGCCGAAAATGCCTTCAATGAGTTCGTCGCTTCCAGAGACCCGGACTTTTACGCTACCGGCATAAGGAAACTTGTTTCTCGTTGGCAAAAATGTATTGATTCTAATGGTTTTTATTTCTATTAATAAATTTGATTTTAAAAAAGTTATGGTCATTTAAAGTTGAAGGTTAAAAAACGACATAACCTTGTGTTCAACCTAATACATTTCAAAGAAAGTAATGCAACGGACCGTGTTTGGCCCGTGGCCACCCCAAGTGGAAAATCAATAAGAAATCGAAAAGCGAAGTTGATGTGAAGTACTTTATAATAGACAATCTGCTTCGTATATAATACAGTGCGGCTTCTAAGTATGACAGACCACAAACGACCTGTCGGACAACCCCCCCCCCCATGAGATGGTCCGACTCACTACAAAAAGAAGTCTCAACATAACCGAGGAAACCAACTGACTACTTAATGGACCACCATCGCCCAAGATCGTAAGGCATGGTTAGCTGTGATCCGCTGCCACACAAGCGATTGACGGATCGACTAACTATAAGTAACTAAATAAGTACGGCTTCTAAGTATGGAGACTTTTGATTTCGAGTCAAATTTGGAAACCACAGTGATTAAAACTAAATCAACTCTATTTTCTCATAGAGCAGATCAAAGGCTACAATTTTATGCAAAGATATTCGAAATTTGATCCTTTTACCTCGATGCACGCCTTCAGACAAGTCGGTGAAGATTTGAACGTACGCCGCAGGTAGTTCTTGTCAATTTCGTCCCATGCCTTGAGCAACAGCAGTGAGCCACGACCTTCTGATCCAATAATACCCGGTCGGAATAATCAAGGGGATTGAAATCCGGCGACAAGGCTGGCTACAAGTAACCCCAATATCCCAGAAAATGAGCGTCGAGTACCTCTTTGGTGGATTTGGAGCCGTGGAGAAGAGTCCAGTCTTGTTAGAAAATGAAACGTTGCTGGCCAAAGTGACTAGAGGTCCACGGAAGTAGAACATCCTTCAAAACGGTTTTTGGTATACCTGACTGTTAATTTTTAACGTTCCGATCAATGAAGATCAGTGGAGCCTTGCCGTCGGATGTGAATCCAGGCCACACTATCACCGATTGAGGAAACATCTGGTTGAATGCCAAACGGCGTTTCGGAGATCTCGATTCATCTTTTCGTAAGAGTTTACGCCAAATTTTTCCGGTTCAGAAGTGGTCTAATGGTGAAGATCTTCTCATCAGTCCAAATGACGTAGGAGAGGCGACTGGCCTTAACGGCTGCAATCATCTTTTTGGATTTTTGAAGTTGATTTTTCTTGTACCAGTTGGAAAGATACTGCCCACGACGAAGGCGGTAACTGGTAAGGCCAAGGTCCTTCTTCACGATTTTTTGAACTGTTCGGCGACCGATTCCAAGCAAAGAAGACAGCTTGTTCATGCTGGGCGCCTCATTCCGGGCAATCCTCTTTTTGATAATGTCACGGATTCGAGGAGCGTTGAAACTGTTTTGTCTTCCTGTTTTTGACAGTTCCTTGACATGCCCTCTCATTTTGATATACTTCACAACCTTGTAGATGGTTGACTTCGGAATTTGAAAACGTTGAACAATGTCACACGCGCGGACTCCATCAGCGTACAGCTTGGCAATCAGTGAACGATGTAGTGAAGCAATCATAGCTAGCGATGCAAATTAAGTAATGACTTGTGCTTATAATCTCCTCTTATATAGTTGATCTAATTTCGAAAATATACGAAAGTTTTCGAAAATACCCCTTGGCACCATGCCAGCAGCTCTCGGAAAAAAGTCTCCATACTTAGAAGTCACCCGGTATGCATGAATTCTTGATATCTCTCCGAGAAATGTTGGAAATTGACATGCAACTAACGATTTTATAAGAAAATATGAATCGAGAACTTTCGCGAAACCCCGCTTTTGACTGTAATTTATAGACTTTAAAAAACAGGCCAGGTCAGATTATAACTATAATATAACTCTCGGCATCCATCGCCCGGTCGAAAACAGTGCAATAGGAAAAATGTGTTATTTTAAACGATTTTCAGTGATTTCTCTTCATCTTTCATTCAAAAATGCAACGTTCACTTCATTATTAAGAACCGATACTATTCTGAAATGTTGACTCGCGGGAGCAAACCGCTCTCATTGGAAACTGCGTCATCTGGTTCCCATTGGACACCTTCTTAAACCAGCACAATGGATGATAAGCCCTTTTCCTTGGAACATGATCTTCTTTAATCAATAATCAAAAAAATTCTGAAAATAAAATAGATTTTTATAAATGTTTCGAAACTTGCGTTACAGAGATGCATAGAGCGATTTGTCAGATTACAGAAAGTTTTCAGAAAATGCATTTTCAGCCAATATCCTTCATTAGCTTTCATGAATTTTTGTGTGAGCTGATATGTAGTCGGCCGTGATCTTTAACTATATAGAAATTGCAAATTTCAGTGAGCTCCATGAACTTCCAAAATTAGTTGTTTAACAAAAAATGAGTTGAGATATTTAATAAATAATTTATTCAACTTATTGAGGCCTCCACGAAATACGCAAACAAAAAGTCGTCTTTCATCTCCCCGTCTTTCGTCTCGTCTTCGTTCGTCTTTCATTTCGTCTTGCATTCGTCTTACGCAATAAAAACGTTGTGTACCGTGCACAAAATGAATTTTACATTACCAACACGATGTTTATCCAGTGAACGATTGCTCCATTTCTCCGTTAACAACTTTTCGAGGCCCTCGGAGTTTGGGTCATGTTTAACACAAAATCCACTCATGCAGTAACTCGCGCATGTGATTCACTTGTGAAATTAAAAAATTCTAGAGCCCGTGGTCGGCTCGGATTGGGTTCGCCGACCAATGGCAACTATCGGTTTACATAATTCAATAAAATCGAAGAGAACCCATTTTGAAACAAAAAATATTTTAGTTTACATATTAGATTTATTCATGAATTTCGATAATTTTAGAATTGAAAGATTGTATTATTTTATAAAAAATTTGAAAGCGTCATTGGATAAACTAGACGTACTCGCCATTCTTCTCGATATCTGTCTTCCAACGTGATACCAATTTGGAAATGCCTATGTACCTGATGACCTGCCTTTCTGCCAGAAGGCGACTTCTTATCTAGAGTTCCATGTTTTCCACTGAGATGACGTTGCAGATGGCTGAAAAGATGGTAATTGCTAGGAGCAAGGTCAGGGCGGTACGAGGGGGTGAGCAAGAACAGTCCATTCATATTCTATTCTTTCTTTTATAATAGCATGTGGTCGTGCATTGTCTTTTTGGAAATAAGACTTAGCATTTTTTCATCGTTTCAGTTCGACATGAAATTTGTGTTTTTTTTAGTCGGCGAGATTAATTGTTATACCACCAAACTGAAAACGTCTCCTTTTTATAACCAATTGCATAGTCGGACATCTCGCCTGACTATACGTCTTTTTAGACGCATTCAGTACCTATTTGTTGTCGTGGAGCTCCCATTTCTCAGTAGTAATGACTTCATCCGTGCAGCGCTACAGGGCTAGAAGATACGAGCTCATGTCTAGGCATTTAAGTTTTTTTGAGTCCAAAGGCATAACGGAATAGTTTTTGAGTTTTTCCAATTGTTTCCAGTTCACGAGAATCTACACTATCTCTTATTATCCTTGATAGCTCACGGTTGGTGTCAAATAGATAATTCCCCCACCTCAAGCCGCAGTGAATCCAAATGCAACTCTTGTTGCCGTCCTTATCGATCGAGATCATTAATTGAAAAGTCGCCATTTTTGAATAGATTCGAATCGATTATCTACAAGTTGTTATTTGAGAGATGGCATCTGACAAACCACCTCCAGGTCTTCATTAATCTGCACTATTTTCATCGCAGATAGGAACAAGATAACGTTCCGAATACATAGTCGATAAGAGACGAAAAGATTCAGCATGACTCGGAGCCAAGGATGAAGCCAATGAAACTGTTTTTCAGTCAACTAATAAATTAACTCGGTTTCCTTTCGAATGAAAAGACCATGTAGGAAAAAAGACTCATGAAACATATGAATCAACCTAATACTCGTTCCTCTGAGTTATTTTTTCGGTTTCGGTTTTTATAATATTTCGTTGTCTACTTCCCGCAAATTTTCTTGCTCTGCCTTAATTTCCACTACGCAGATCTTTCATTGTTGAAGAGTTTATGACCTAATATTTACCCTCCGATTATTTTTATTCTTTTTTACGTACTGAGCTTTTAGCGTCGTGCAATTATAATATTCGTCAATAGGTTGTTGTCAGTTGTAAATAAATTCGAATCACAATCTTCTTCCGTCCCATTTCTGTTAACGCCAATTTTAACCCAGACCTGGGGAGAGGTTTTCTGACAGAATATAATTTCTTCTGTTTTTTCGGAAACATTTTGTTTTCGATTTGCCACAAAATGCGTTTTTTTTTCGAATTATAAATGACAATTTTTGTATTATATTACTTTTTTATAAACGACTGCTATTGATGCCAGTATGCTATTGATTTACGAATATTAGACAATACCAGGTCCGAGACATCAAATAGGTGGGAGCGAGTCGGAGGGAAAAGTTAGGTGAAGCCTGAACGTGAATTTATTATTTATCGATTGTTTTTTATTTATAAAAGACATTAATTTGATTTATGATGATTAATTTATCCAAAAAAACCGATAAAAAATCCGAAACAGCTGAAAATTTCTATAAATTTCCATTTACATGTTAAATATAAATGAGAACAAAGCCAAGTAAACCGTGTGCGACAATATTGCGTTTAGGCTCCGCCCACAGTTCACTCAAACGCGCTCCCAATAATGCTTGCTGCTTGCCTCTTGTCCGTATGGCATCGGTGACATCTGAATCTTTTGGAAAGGCCCCATCGAAGTCTCTTCAGGTGTGTTAAATAAACTCAGTTTATCCGTTTTTCATATAATTTAATTCTTAGAAGCCATTATTAATTTAATTCTATTCATGTGAGGAAAATCACATTACTATAATGTTCTGTTATTTCTGTCTATAGGATTTCATGAATTTCATTTAAATTGCTTGCTAATGAAAAGTCTATGACTTGTAGAGAATTCTATTTAAAAATAGAAATAAATAATTTAAGGTTTGGTGAGCTGTGAGTTATTTGAAAAGTTGAAACCCATTTTTAATATGAACTCTAATTCTCTTATTTGAATGTTGCCAATGGTTACCAATCAAATTCCTTTGTATTATATTTTAAGATTTTCTGTCTTAGCTTACTTTACAAAATATTTTCAATTTCATTTTCTGACCTGGTGACGTAGTATTGTATGCACCGGGTTGTTAGAACATTAAGATGTTAATTTGCTTTGGGATATTCTATTCGCCTTGTTTTCAATTCTAATTTGTATCACTGAAACCCTTGTTTCTTGTCTAAAGAAAATTTAAATAAAAGGCTTTAATCCTACGTGCTTGCTTTTAGATTAACCACTGTGCATTATTCACTTTGGCTTTTATCATCCTACCCCTGTCCATTTCCACTCTCTTGTTTGTAGTTCAGTATACTTGTCTTACCTTTCCACGAAACAAAATCGAGATCATTCTGAAAATCAGATTCCAAGCATTTGATACGCTTTTCTTCTCAGCTAAGTCGGCATATAAGAGATTACTAATAAATACAATCAGAAACCGAGCGAGACTCGGAGACGTTAGAGGCTCCGTCGACGGCGGATAAGCCGTGTGAAACGGTGTTTCTCGTCTACTCATTGAATCAGTTTGCCACACGAAAACAAATCCACGGATTTACTGATGTTACTTCGTTGTTCATTTTTTGTTTGCAAAATTGAAAACATCTAAATTCATTTTACCGTGAAAACTATAGCAGAAGTACACATCTCTAAACTTCTGTTTTGGTGTGCATCTATGAAACTTGTACTTCTATTTTTCAAAATAATTTCTTATCCATTACATTTTCCGTTGGCTTTCTATAGGGTAAAAAGCAAAACTGTAATATATGATATTGCTGCTAATCGGTCTGAAACGGACATACATATTTCATTTTAAAAAGCGTTAAAGCTTAAAATTAAGTATTCAGAAAAGTTGCTGGAGATTTGACACAATGTCAAAAATGACTTGATTAAATTAAAAATTGTCGAATCGAAATTTTAAGAAATTTTTTCTGTTATAGGCAGATATAGAAATGGAGAACTATCCCTGAAGATGGCGTAAGCTAAAACGGTGGATTTTTCAATAAAAGAGTTCTTCTGATTTTTAAGTTGAATTCCGGCAATATCACAACCAAAAAGTCTGCCTGCGAACATTACTAATCCAAAAATGGAATTTCTTTTTTCTAGTGAATAACTATTTTGTTCGGCCACTAAAATGCCTTTAAAATCACCGAAAATTGCACTTCGTCAGTACAAAGGAGGTTCTCTGGTGTGAGATATATATTTGTAGGTAGTGGCCTTATAAAAAATGCTGTCAACTTTTTTTTAACTAATCAACTTCTTTTTGACAATAGGCAAGTTCCGTTATTTTGTTTTTCTTTTCTATTGAAAAAAATCAAGTGTTGATATTTTATTGGCCTCTAATGTATGCGCATTATTAGTTATTTTCATTCCTCCAATATCTTTTCTTCTAACGAAAACGTCGAAATATGGGAAACTAGGTATATTTTCATTTAAATTTCAATGAATTCGGATTTCTATTCAAAATTTTTCATTGCTAGAAGCTCATGAAGCAAAAAAATCTGAAATAGAAATGAACATTTAATTTAAAAATTCTTTAATTTGGTAATATGATGCTCTATATCACGGTTTCAAGCGAATGTGACTTTCTGAATCGAGCGAATTAAGAAAAATTTCAAGTTTTACTTGACGCCTTCTGAACTAGTTTCGTGAAGTTATTTTCAAAGACGGTTGTATTTAGTAATCAGGTTTTCTATTATGAATTGCCATTTTTCAAACCTATATCAATAGTTCAAAATATAACATATGCTTCATAACATTATATGCTCATTAGACTGAAAGCATTGCACTTTTGATACTCTATTTTCCTTTGGCAGCTGCTCTCTCGCTCCCCATATATCTATTTTTTTGATGTATCAGCAACTTTTAATAAATCAAAAGTTCCTAATTCTGTTTACAACTTATCATCTTCCTCACGATTATCTTATCACATCGGACAAGCTATATATACTAATGTGTTGGAAACATTGAAATTATGTTGCAATTCTACGGTAAGCCTGAGCACCTTTACGTTTTTTTTTTGAAAATTCGTCGAAATCTGTACATTTTCATTGTTCTAAAACGAAAATGAGTAGTTGGTGCAAAATCAAAAGAAGATGTTGTACAAAATAGTTAGTGAAGAAGCTTGAAACTCAATGATCCGCCGACTTTCTAGCGTATTCGCGTGGTCTAAACATGTTCTATCATATCTAGTTCTATAAAAAAATATGCCACAAATCTTCCTTCACAAAAAAGAACAAGCAGATTAATCTCACGTGAAATGTCTATTGTTAAAGATGGAAAATTATTAATTATTATACTCATTTATAACTCATATCCGGCACAATTTTGAGCGGCGATTCATGCTTATGATTATTAAATCTCCCATTAGTCTTTATTGAGCTCATTATTGGGAGAAATATATTTCTATGAAAGATAGCAATTTAACAATAACACTGCAATTTTCTGTATAAGATTATTTAATATAGTGGGCATTTTCTTTTAACTCTGGGATAACGTCTGAGCGGTTTCGCTAGTGATACAGGATGTAGCCATCGAAAGGTCGCCTAACCGTCGTCAATGTGGCAATCAAGACAACGGTTGTCCACAAACTGGTAGAGCTTCTCTCCACACCGTGTGAGTTTTTATTTTTGCTGAGAACCCGATTAAGGCTTGCTCAAAAGCTGAGAAAGTTTCTCTAGAAAGTTTCATAACGAATAAATTTCGCTCACAAGATTGAAACAAACTTCAAAGCACAGGTTGGAAGACATGCGCTCGTATAGCGAAACCGCTCACCGCTGGCTCATAATCTGACAGCGGATGTCGTGTTAAGATTTAATAATCATTCAAACATCTTAAAACTAGCTTAATTTAATCATTACGAACCGTAAATGTGTATTACAAGCTGGTCAAATAGGATATATAATAACATGTCTTTTAACGGACACACTTGAACCTGTTCAGGAAAGTGGGCTCACCCCATCGAAGACCCGTTCAAACTGGTGCTAATGTAAATTAAAGCATTATTAAAGGAAAAAAACACTACATTTCCCCGTATTGCGTAATATCGAAAAAGGGAAAATTTGTAGTGAACAAATCGAGAGGATATTCAAAAAATCTTCTAAATCCCGATATTAGCATTCTCAATTCTGTAAACTAGAAAGAAGACAGCACAGACTAAGGATCCTGCTATAATCCGAAAATGTACATCTCACATTTTGGAATAGTATTTTTTATTATGCTTGAATAATTTAATTAATGATATTGAAACATATTTCGGCGCGATTTCTTCTTTTGTTTAAACGAATAATCTTACGTAAAAGCCAAAAAGAGCTAAATAAAGAGAGAAAAAGACCTCCGACGAGTGGCTTCGTGTAGAGAGGGCAACGACTCAAACTAATGAGCCATTCGATTCGATTCGAATCCACTTTCCGCTGCTTTTCATCCGAAATTTTCCAATTTTCCTCTCTTCTCCGTCCGGCTGCATCCACGACTTCAGAACAAAAAATGAGCACACACACATTTCCTGTTCTAAGCCAAAACGAAAACGAAAAAAAAACGTTGCTCCTCTAAAGCGGGTTTCGATTTCTCTGCGTTCTCCGCTCATCACGTCATCAGTTTATCCCTGCACTCCCCCAGTACGTCTTCTGTTTTTCTCTTCTCATCTTCTCCTCGACGCCTTCAGAATATGGCTCTCCCGATAACTTTTTCTGTTTTTTTCCCCGCTGTGGATAGACGTTGTTGTGAAAAAAAAAGAAAAGAAGACGAAGAAAAAAAGGAAAAAGAAAGAAGAATACCCTTTTGAAGAAAAATTGAGAGGGGAAAGAGAACGATTGTTCTTATTTTTGTTATTTGCGTCGTGTGTGTTTCACTGTATTTATTTTCAGTACTTGCTTGCTTTGTTTGTTTTTGTTTCAACATTATTCAAGGTACACACTACAGTGCAAGTTCTTGTTTGTTTCTAATATTCATTGATGACAGTTTATGATCTATTCATGTAATTAATGCAAATAATTTTTTCTTTCCAATAAAATTGAGGGAAAACAATTTTTAATGATATTCCGTTTCTTTTTTGTATAATGAAAGAATTTCTTCATTACATGAATAGAGCCATTCAAAATCTTTATAAAATGGTACAGATTAAAAAGAAAAACAAGGCTATGCTGGAGTTTCGCTTCTTGTGTTTGGCAGTTATTAGCCCTTGAAAAGTCCGTGAATATATCTTTGAAACTTCGAAATAAAATGTTAGTTTTTTTCAGCGAAATCCTTCTCGGCTTTTCTATGTCTCCAGGTAAATCAATTATAAAATGTGGCATAGAACCTTTGATTTCACATTTTCTTTTTCAAGAACTTTACCTCTATTCATTTAAATGCTATGTATTTTCAATAGATAAGATTATTAAAATAACAACGGCTTTTCATAAGTTTTTGAATATTTCAAGGTGCTCTGCTACAGTAAATATTTTAAAAATGTTGTTCAAGTAGTTATCAAATAAATTAACCCATTTCTTACTCATAAAATCGCAAGTTTAGAATTTGAATTTGAAAACCGTACATTTTGTCGTTCTTGCAATGTATCACCACGTCAAATGCACAATTTCTCTGAAAATGAAATCTTCCTTTTTTGTTTTTCTGAAACCTCATTCGTAATTCTACATTTATTATGTTAATGCAGCGAGAAACTTTCAAAAAGTATTTTAGATTTTAATATATTCTATAACTACACTCTTTAAAAATTCTCGTGGAGATAAAATGCTCAATTATAGATTGACCAACATTCGTGAATATAAAACATTTTTTTAGCTATTTTCAACAATTGTGAGCCTGCTTTTCGTATATTTCAGTTTTTTTAATACTTAATAAAATTTTTCAAGGATTTCAGTCAAATATGAAACTTGTTATACGCGATTTAATCAGCATCAAAAAGAAATTTCATATTCTCGAAATTAATCTGAAAACAATTTTATTATTTTCCCACCGCCAATGCACCTGTCTTCTTCCCATTCCCTCTCCCCTTTTCTCCCATTTTCTCGCCATTTTCTTGCTATAATCAGCATAAATCCAATTTCTATTTCCTTCTTTCTTTATTTCGTTTCTTCGATTTCTCACTAAAATTGTATTTTTTGAACGAAATTTTTTCTTTGCAGGCAACTCGTCAGATCATCAAGCTGGAGCCTCCTAACGTCGCATTGACATCGAAGAAAAATGAAAATGGTCAGCATCAGGATATTATAGAATTTCAAGCGGAGGAAAAAAAGAGGTGAATAATGTGTTAATTGAATTTGAAAAATAATCATCCACACTTTTTTCAGCGGAAAAGTAGAAAACTTCTGGAATATCGAATTGCTGAAAAGAACTAAAAAGTTAGGAAAGGAATATAAATTGTAAGCTGAGCAAAAGCCCGATTAAAACATAATAAACCTAACGCTGCGTTCGAATTGAAAAGGAAGAAAAGGCGTATAAACTGTTTTGATTTTTTTCTGCTTAGCGAGACCCTCTAAAAATTACGGTTCCGAGAATATTTGTTAATTTGAAAGTTATATCGAACCTATTTAATTTTGTTCTAGTTTTCATAATTCCAAGCTGACGAAGATGTGAAAGTGTCTTTCCCCAAACGGCAAAGTAAACTCGAAAACATTTTCTTGCGCAGTTTGTTCGAAAATTCACTTCGAACGCATCATAATAATGAAAATTAAAATATTACCTTTAAAAAATACTTTTCCTTGCAATTCATAAATGCAGAAAAATAAAAAAGTATTGTCACGAATTTCGTGATTCACCAATCGTGGTTATAGAAAAATTAGCTTTTTCGATCACATGAATATTTCCATTAAAAAAATTAAAAATAAAAATTTTTTCACCGAATCAGTTATTATCCATCCGCGAGGACGTGATTTTTCGTTTAAAGGCGCTGTTTGGGTCTCGTTAGGGGAAAGCGCGTTTTAACGCGCTAATTTAAAAATTGTAATGGGGTTATTCATGAAAAGCATTTTCTTATTCACGATTGCATTTTAATACAAAAAAAGGCATTTTTTGCATTAAAATGCTTTTCATGAATAACCCCATAAGAAAGCGCACACACTGCGTTTGTGATTTATTCAGTTTAATAAACAGTTTAAGAAAGTTGACAATAAATATGACTTTAAAAAACATGATTTTCACAGCAAAATATAGAAAAAATTCCAATATTCGCTTCAATTTTCGAAAAGAAATCACAAACGCAGTGTGTGCGCTTTCTTACAATTTTTAAATTAGCGCGTTAAAACGCGCTATCCCCTAACGAAACCCAAACAGCGTCTTTAAACGAAAAATCATGTACTCGCGGATGGATAATAAGTCTCATTTAAATGTTCGAATTAGGTAATGAATCGAATGTAAATCTAATAAAATTGCTATATCTATAAGAAAATAAAGTCAGCTCTCTTTAAGACTGTTTTCGACGATCACTCTGAATTTTTAAAATGTGTATCTTCTAGAAAAGATCGGGAAACTTTCAAAACTGTGTTTTTTTTTTCGACGCCCTAAATCAAAAATACTCTAAGCCTCGACATGTAGATTCACCCACTGAATTTTATGTCTATTTTCTTTAAAAAATTTCAGCTCCGGCATCGCTGCAAAATTGAGTCCACTCAAATGCCAATTAAATTTAATTGACGCAGAAGACGACGAAGATGAACGGTATGTCTTATTCAAAACGTATATGTATAGAAGTTTTTCTTCCTTTTGCTCCGTCGCATAGCAAGCACCGGGGCTGTTTGATTTTTCCGCTTCAAAACACTTATGAAATTTTTATTTCTAAATATATTTGAATTCTTAACCTAGTTGCGCAGTTGGTAGAGTGCGTAAAATGCTTCCTTTCCCGTTTTTTTTAATTACTACTGTAAGTATCATTCTGCAATTATCTCTATATGTGATCAAAACCTGTCTGTTTTTTATTTCTAATTTCACTGCCAACACGAATTCTAGTTCTAATAATTTTCGTGTTTTTTCGATGTTAAACGCCGCTGGAATGTAAATTGTGAAATTCCAGCCGGTCATCATAAAATTTCTAAACTTACATTTTTTTTCACTGAAAAAACATGAGTTTTACCGAAGTTTCCCCGCATTTTCGACAAAGCAAAACAGTTCGAGACATCGAGAACCGGGGTAAAACTTTTGAGGCCACTAATTCAAAACCTTGTTATTTTTCGATTTTTTTTTTAGAAAATAGTTTTTTTGAAGATAAAATAATCTGATTCGTTACATATATACCGTGTGCGGCTAGATTTTTATCTAACGCATGAAGAGTGTGTTGAAAGCATCGATTATCGTGATATAGTACAGAAAAAACGAAAATTCTACGATTTGTCGAAAAAAATGTTCCGACAAATGTAGGAATACATGGGTTTAGATAAATTTGAAAATTGACGCATGAAACTCTACTCGGAGTTTTTTCCGAAAAAATAGCTGAATTTCCAATACTTCTCAAAATATTTTCTTGCTTACTAGTACAAACAAAGATAAAATGAGATACGAACATTCAGCGTTCGTCCCTTGAAATAAAATCATACAATCATATCTACGTCTTTAATCTATTAAAATTTGCTTCGAGAATTATGTCTTCTCAAAGTGATCTGTAAATCATAGAGGAACTTGAAAACGTAACTTTTTAGAAAATATCCTAAAACAAGTGATAAGAATATTTATAATTGGGTCACGTCGAAATTGGTTTTTTTTTGGCTGACCTGCTTAATTTTCATAGATGAATAAGACATCGACCTAATCATTTATTGTATATTTAAAACTGAAAGTTCACAAGAAATAATAGTCATATGTAAAGCTCACCATGCCCGATGTCCAATCGCACCGCTTTATCCTTCTTGTCGCTCATTTCCTGCCTTTCCTCATCCTTTTATTCAAACTCTTTCTTTATTTCCTCTGCTCATTCCTTTTTGTCTTATCGCGATTGTACCATTAGCCTGCGTCTCTCAATTAAACGAACTGTTACTCTGATCTTTGACAGCGATTGGAAAACAAGTGGAAGGAAAAGGAGGGGGTTAGGTGACTGAGTGACTGCGCAACGAATAAACAACCGGTTTCGAGGAACTGCCAACACTGTTCTTTTCTCATAATCTTTTTTCTTCTTCAAAAACTTTCTTCAAATTTTTTGTACCCAAAAATACATTCTCTCGCCGAATCACCTGATGCATAGTTAATTGGAAAAAAGGAAAGAAAACAACAAAGCTAACGCAGTCAGTCGAAAAAGTTCAATTATTATGAAACTCCTCTATTAAGCATAGTGAACAAATCGACTTCGTCCATCTTGATTGGCAAAAAGACCAAAAGAATCTATAAACTTCCTTGTTCGCTCACTGGGTACTTTGTTTTATTTTCTCTTTTTCATTTAACATAACCTACAAAACGAAAGCAGTGTGACTGATAATGTTAACAGTATACAACATTGCCAGGCGAAAATGATTTCCTGATAAGAAGACGATATCATTATGAAGATTTTCTATCGTTATTCTTTTGAATATATATGTATATATATATAGTTTTTTTGCAAACAAGTCGATGATTGCAACGCAGAACTTTGGCTTTGTGGAATTGAAAGTCTGAATTTCGTGAAAATGAAAAGCTGGGAAAAAATGAGCTTCATCATAATTATTCAGAAATAAAAAGCAATTTCCTTTTAAATTATTTCACCTTCGAAATCCACAAATAGCTTTCGATGCGGTAATTGATTTCATAGGAAGTGAGCGTCTCTTCCCTTTTCCCTCTTCCATTCTTACGCTCCTCGTTTCTCCACCATCTTTATCGTCCGTCAATGCGGTTCAAGGTCTTACCAGGTGGACGAAGACGAATTTTCAAACTTTTTTTTACATGCCGCCGTTTCTGCGGTTCCGATGACGTTAAACATCTTCAGGTTTCTAAGTTTGCAATAATTCTCTCGCCTATCCATAGTACTTGAAATCCCGTTCTAGTTTCTACATAGACTCCATAAGTTTTCGGACTTGAACCCTGTTGACATCATCTAAATCAATGTGATGGTCATCAAAATCACATGGCTTCCATTTTCATTATTTTCGTGCGATTTCTTTGTACATTTTTTCTATCTGGTATCACTTCAATTCATACATTTCGAAACATTGATAATATTGATATTCTTCGGGAAGACAATGACATGAATAATGCGTCTGTGTTTCTTCGTAAATATTTGTTTTTTTTCTCTTCCGTAGGCAGATTTTCAAATAAGAAATAAAAATGTAGGTAACTGATTTGACTAGTACAAAGTTTGTCTTTAAAAATACGCTGACTCTTCGAAAATTTTTGTCAAGTTGCCGTTTAAAAAATTGCTTGCTATATGTATGCAGTATGAAATCTTTTTGTACAAGAAATTGCCGTTTTATGCTATTATTTGCTTTTTTTCGCAGAAAATTTGCCGATTTTCTAGCAAGTTGTCTTATTTTGCTGTATTGCCAAGCAAATTGACGTATGCTTGCCAAAAATTCTCTGAATATGCCTTTTATTTCTTCATCCGAAACAATTTCGCACTGAGAAAATTATTTGAAATGTTGACCCCGGAAATTTAAAGCTAGACTACAATCGAAGTGAATTTAATTAAACTCATTTTTGATGCTTCCCTTGCTCATTTTTAGAGTTTCATCCAGTTTTCGAATTGAATTCAAATGAAAGCGGAAAAATGGAAGGAAATGAAGATCAGAAATAAATGAAAATTCGTAGACGCTCAGCATATATCTCTCATTTTCATTTCCGTCTATACATGTACGTTTTGGGATTATGATTCTAGAGTGAATAAAAACAAACAATCAGATATGAAGAGTTTTCCGCTATTTTTATGAACCAAATGAATTTTTGGCTTCGTTTAATTCATTATTTCAAAAATAGACGTCATTGGTGATATCCTCATATTATTTAGCCTTTCACGCTTGCCATTTAATTCTTGCCTTGAAGTCGCTAACATAGAGATATCTCTCTCTATCTGAAGGTTATAAAACATGATAGGATATTAGGAGTCATGCTTTCTGATATAATAATTAATTTATAGTCGTTTACGGAAAAATGGAGAATTCCTCCTAAAAAATACCGATTTGCAAAACAATTGTTTATCTTTAAAAATTTTCTTTCTCGTTCCGATTTTATATTATTTCCTACATCCGATGTCCTGCATTCACGATCATCCATCCACTTTTTTTCGCTCAAAAAAGTGCCATTCTCCTTTTTACATCCTCTTCGTGTCGTGTAGTCGTTTTCATCTGCCGTTTTGAAGGACATTTCGTTTTGACGACAAACAGACACACAAAAGCATACGGGAAGTGGTATTAAAATTCAGATACGTCGGACTGAAAATTTCAAAATAGTTGAGTAATCAGTTAGAATTCTGATTTTTTTTTCGATAAATTATACAGTTGAGAATGATAATTATGGATAGAGGCGAAATCATAAATTTCTGTCATATTTTTCCTGTTTCTCGATTTTCCTGCTCTTAGTATTTACTTCGAAAAACCACGGTACTTCTTTCTTCTCCTGTTATTCTTGGAATGACCGTAAATATACCAAGCGGCAAGAAATAAAACAAAAAAAAATAAAAATAATAGATTCTGAACAGAATTGTGAATTTCGACTCGGCTGCATTTTGCAAGGTTTTTTTTTTTTAATTCTTTTTGGTCCTTAGATTTATTTATTTTCTAGTGTCAAATGCAATCGCATTCTGTGTTTTTATTCCACTTTTGTTGACTTCAAGTAAGAAACAAAGATAAACACTTGTTCTATTCAGTCAAAACGTTCAATAAAAATTAATCACCTTTCGTTTATTGTAGTGTGATTTCGTGTTTTCTTCGTTCCTATTTTCTGCTTCTTTCCGAAGCTGCAATTCAGAACTTGTTAAACTGCTTAGAAGGAATTTCCGTTCTGATAAATTCTATAATTGACGGCGTTAACTGTTTAGTTTGTCATTCCTATGTCGCTTGTAATCAGGTGATCGCATCAAGAGAAAGTTGCAGATATGATGAGAAAAAGAAAAAGTAAAGTCAATAACGGCAAAAACAGAAATAAGAAATATATTTTCTATAAAATGCTGTTGTATTAATCGAAATATTTTGTCTTATTGGCTTATTGAGATTTTTTGGATTGCCGATCAATTTTTAAAAATGCATATCATCATGATATGTAATAAAAAATATTCGAAATGTATTGTGAGTTCTAAAAAATTCAAAAAATCATAAGAAATTTACCACGCCTACTTGTAAGACTACTAAGCTATTTTAAGCTTATTTTCAATTGTCTGTATAAATGGGCGTCTCTAATTTTCCATATTTCTTTGCTATGCCATTTATAAGAATTAAAAATATATTTATACCGATTTTCAAATTCATCCTCACTAACATTTAATCGAAATTTCTTACAATAGAAACTGAGTAATATTTCCTAACTCCTTATTTGACATGCCAATTTTTCGAAAAGCTCGAAGATTCGTATCCTGCTTCTAGTGCTCGATCACGACGTTTTCCTTTTTTCGCTGAAGTGTTTTTGAGTTAGAAAATAGATAGCGAACAGAAAATAAAATGAATTACAAAAAACGGACACACACAAAATCATAAAGTTAGTAAAGCACAATTGTGATAAATACTTACGCATCGCTAGACAGAGAGGTCTAGCCGGAAATTACTTCTACTTTAAATATTGGAAGCATTTATACCAAATATTTTCCGTGACAATTCTTATTTTATGTTCGATCTTTTCATTCTCTACATTCCTGATTTCTTCTCCTAGTTATTCCTTCACGATTCCGGAGACATGTGACATTTCCCTCCTTCTTCCTCTTATTTCTCAATGTCAATAATACTCCTCGAGATGGAAAAACAAAGTCAGTGGAGAAACTTTTTTTCTCAAAAGATTATGATATCTTTAGTTTCTTCTTGATTTTTACATGTGATTGGTATGCTTTACTTGCTGCAGTAGTATCATACTACTAGTATGTAGTACTTTTTAAAAGGATAATGCTTGAATGGAATATTAAGGTATTGTGAGAAGAAAATCAAGAATTAGTATAATGTCATTTCCAGTAATACCAAGTTTCAATCAGAACTAGCTAGTTGTGATTAAAGAATATTTAGAAAAATATAAATTGCTCTTTCTTTGCTATTTTCTCGGTACAAAAGTCGGTTCCATAGTTGACCATTCACATTACGATGGTTCTCACGCCTAATTTATTTCCTTCGTCTTTTTCTTCCCATCTTCTTTTTTTCATCTCCTCTTCGTTTTCCATGCCATTTTTTTCCTAGCTGTTCTTTCGATCTGTTCCTTCTTCCCTTTATCTTCTTCACCTACTTAAATGAAGTTGACCACTATTTTTAAAGATATTGCTCAATATAACACTTTCTTTTCATTCCTATTTCGGGGAACTCTTTTACATTTTCTCGGCCCATCTTCCGAAAAATCAATTTTCTGAGCATGCAAGTTCAAATAGAATACTATTTTCATATTAACAGTTTCTACTGAAAGCTATTCCATTAATGGAAACAGCTACATGTATTCTTCGAAAAAAAAATATTTTTCTAGAAACCCGAAGAAGATTCGGCCAAACTGCGAAAAGGCGGAAAAATCTGAAATGGTCATGTTCCCTGAATATATTTTAACTGGATTTTCAGAACTTTTTAAATTTAGAAAATGCTGGAAAGGAATACGGTAGAATTTTAAAGACTGGCTGACAAACACGGTGACTGCCATCGAGTTATGTGTTTTTTCTTGAAATTCGATTTTTGAATAATGTGATTGTGTTATTTATGTGCGAATGAATTATTCATACCTACGGTTTCCATTGGAAATCATATGATTGATTTCTCTTTCTGACTCTTTTAAGATTTTAGTTCAGTTCTTCAAAAAGTCAAAAATATCTCAGCAATAAGGTAATAAGACGACAGACGGTGTACTACACTTTTTATGACACCTATCACATGTGCAGTTACGACGGCGGAGAGGTCGTCTTCGTTTTCTTTGCTGACTCTATAGCGGATTTTCTCATTTATACGCAAGACAAGCAAAATAAAATTTGCAGTTTCATTTTTTAAGTAATTTCGTTTATTTCCGGGTTTCATCATCTCTCACACTCACGAAAATCCCCATACTAGACTAGAACATCTGGCTAGCTATTTATCTAAATAGCTAGTACCCAGAGCTGTCAATCCGTTCTCTTTGAACTTTTGCCGCTTAGTAATTTAATGACTATTATTTGTAACCACGCAATTAGTATGACCTCATCTTTAGCGTATTGCATCTTTTTTTGATCTTTCTACAGATCTGAAAATTTGCTACTCTTAGTTAAAATTTTCGATTTTAATGTAGATTTTTCATTCAAATTTCAAAACATCCTTTTCGTGCATCTTTTCTGTAAACGTTCGTCCTTCGCATTTCGATTGATCATCATTCAATTTCTCTCATTATTTTCTTCCTTTCTTTCTTCTATTTGTATCATATCCTTCCTTCCTTTTTTCTTCTCACTGCGAGTATCCTCCGGCTCTTTTATCTTCTTTCCGCATTCTTCTTCTGAGCATTGTAAAATTGTTACGAAACTCGTCCTGACATATTTTTTCTTCTTCGATCGCTCTCGAATTTCTTTCGTTTTCTTGCCTTCTTATTTCGCATCCAGGCGTTCGTCTTATGTAGCTTGTTTACTTGAGGATAAGTTTTAATTGTAATCCAATATAGTCCCCTCTGAGCATTTTGAAGATAGTATTCTCTTAGAGTTCATATGGCTTTTTACCACTCCACTATCTGTCATGGGAAAATCTATTGAGCTATTGTTTGCGTTTCTCTCATTTCTCTCTTACCCAACTCTGTATGACTCTCTGTATGTGTTAATGACTCGATGATGATGTGACAGAAGTGCCATTAGGGCTGTAAATTGTAGGAAGATCTGTGCCTATTCGTTTTAGAGATCTTTAACAACAGGCCTCGTAACGGAAATTTAAAAATATATCCGTTTTAATATGAATTACTAACGGTTTTAAAAATATATTGTTATGCTTCTTTATAAATGGAATGTTCTAATTCCAGACATAAAATGAGAATAATATTCAGTAAATTAAAGAATCTTGTGATGAATTTTGATCACTTATACTAAGAAGCTACCAATTTTTATTATTGTTGTTAGTTGCTTTTCTATTCTTCTGAAGTAGTTCCTCCTTCAACAGTGACCTAAATCATTTTAGAGATTAGTATCTTATTTTATTTTATATGTGTATTTTGTTCCTCCTCCTCTCTATGTTCTGAACTGGTTGGCTGCAAAACGTTTGCTTTCAATAATTCCTACTTCCATTTCGATTCCTAAGAAAGTTGTATAATTATTCATCTGCACTCTACAAAAAATAAATAAAAATTTGCACCACTTGGGAAATAATGTTCCAACACGAGAGAATGCTCGAAAATACATGGAAAAAAAACTGGGAAAAGACTTTTAAATATCGTATTAAATGTGGAGAGTCTGAACGCTATTGAATGGCATCAAATTCCGCTGTGACGCCGCACCCAGGTCTCTGCGTTTCTCATGCGTTCAACAACTATTCTCGTCGTCTAACCCTCTCTTTTAACTCATTCTATTTTTTGTGCTCTGTTGCGTAAATATACAAACAATATAAACCTATTTACACAGAACATTTTCCTCTTCTCTCTATATAGCTTTGTTCAGTTCTTTGCTACTCTCCCCTTTTTCTGGACTTTCCCTTTTTCTTTTAATTTTCTTACAATCTGAATGAGTGTATTCTTCGCTTCTAGGCCTAGAATCCTGATGTTTCGTTGGCAAAATTCGAAAAATTATATAACTAGTCGGTTAAAGTGCGTTGATGACGTCATCAACATGTTTTAACAGGTGCCTTTGCCGTTTTTCCCACAAATTCACGCGCGCACACGCAACATTCTTTCCGCTATTGTCGTTCGAAGAATTATGAAATCTTGCGGAATTTCAAGCTAATAATTTTTGAAACTTCTCACATAAACGCATGATTTTCACCGGTTTATTTCTGTGTCATTGCAATCATTACTATTCCTGGCAACCTGCGATAAAAATTATGCAATGGTTTGTGATCTCTTTGTTCCATCGAATGCAGCTGATCAATCAATATCGGGTAAACTTCTTATAGAGTGCTAGTATTAAAGAATGTTTAATAAAACGTGTTTGAGAACCCATAACACTGAACACTTCAAATGTTTCTTCACTTGTTTGTGATTCTAAACATTTTAACATCAGTCTTATCATTTTTGTTTATTTTTCTTGTCTTATTTTTTATTCTTCTCTAAATTTTCTCTCTTTCTCCATTTCTCTAATTTCACTTTCCTGCACCACCTGTCCCGGGGGTCCCTTCTGACACAACACAAATAATACAATGTGAGATAGAAAGAGAGATAGAAAAGAGAGACAAAGAAAAAGAGCAGAAAATAGCGAGGATTAGAAGGGGATGGCATAATCTATACATTATTAATGACCCCCTTTCTCCCTATTTTCTCACCAAAATGGGAAAAATAGAACATACTCATGAAACACCTGTCATTCTCGATTTCTTTTACCTTCTCTTAAAATGTAGACTTTAAAGAGTTATTTAAAGAATGAAAGAAACCTTGAAAGTGAAGTGACAACCTAATCAGAAACAACGTGTTCCTGAAAATTTCGTATAATTTAAAGCTCTGAAAATCTTTTTCTATTTCTGTTTCCTCGTCTCTTTATCTACTTCATTTCTTGCTTTTCCCATCCAACACTCATAAATAAAATGGATGCAATTTTGATGAGAGATGAAGAAAAGAAAAAAGAAATGGATGGAGGGGGTAGAAAGAGCTCTTACTCTGTTTTTCTTTTTTACCACTCAACCTCGTCCATCCAATTCGTTTCGTCTTTTTTCTTTAACTAAACTAAAGAAAACAGAAATAATTGATTACGAGATCTCAACACATAAATTTAATTCAATATATGGGAATAATCCATGTTTTTAAGTCATACTTGTTAAAACCGTTATTATCCTTTTTCTCGTTTAACCGTTTTCAATTTTATAGTATATACAATGCGAACTTTTCATTGTTGAATACGAACTGACCATGTGACTAAACATTCTAAACATATCTCTAAAATAATTCGAGTCCCATCATGCTGTTAGATGCAGCAAAAATTACAATGTTCCGTGTTTTTTTTTTAATGCTTTTCAGCCACATACCTTTGCTACAATCTTCTTTCGGGAAGTAATGTTCTTTGTTCTCCGGAGAAAATTTTTTAGATCTCTCACTTCCTCTCCAGCTACTGCTATATTGAATGCGTTTTGCTTGAAGCGAGCTCATTGTGCATCTTTTTTCTCTTCGTCTATTATTTTGCTTCCTTTTTCAGGCTTCCTTTTTCGAATAGAAAGAAGGAGAGTCTTTTTCTCTCTTTCCTTCTATTTCTCCGAAGCTACTTCTCAAATAGGCTTCAATTTTCCGTTTTTCTCCATTCTTTCTTCCCCCTTTTTACTCGTTTTTTCAACTCCTTCTTTCATGAGTTTTTCCAGTTTTCTCTAGGGTCCCCTCTTGCTTTTGTTTTCACTTGGATTGCTTGCTTTTCAAAGCATGCTTCTTATCATTTAAAAGTTACAAACATCTAAAAATATATAATTTTCATAGTTAACATTGACATTTTGTAGAATATACACAACTACTACGTCTTCATCCTCTGTGACTACAGCAAAGCCGACGACGTCAACGACAGCTTCTGTGTCCGTGAAACCACTCCAGAAGGCGTCTAGTTTCAGCAGTTCTATCACGACAAGCAGTCACGTATGTTCTTTTTTGAATTTTAAGAAATTTGAAACTGAAGAAACCACCTGAAAATGCTTAAATAATTTTTTCTTAGGTAAATGCGCCAGTAGAGTCAATGGAGGGGCACTCCTCCCTTGCCTCGTATTCTCATCATTCTCATCATCAGCACCATTCTGCACAACTTTCCCAACAACACTCATCGCATCTGCAGGATTTTCAGTGAGTTTTTACATTCTCAAACTGATAAAAATGTAGTCTGTTTCAGAAGCACTCCGTCTGCAAGTCATCCATACTACCATGAGCCTTCACACCAGCAACAGCAATATAGTCAGTCAGCCAGTAGCAATAATGAGGGACAAACAAGACAGTTGACAACGTATGGAAGCGAGTATGACCAAGCTTCGACATCATCAGCGGGACCCTCTGGACTTCAACAACAACAGCAAACGGCGGCTGATGAGCAGCATCAGCACCAGCAGAATCATAACCAACAATTTCAACTCCATACCACGTCGTCTGAACAGCGACAGCAAATTCATAGCTCGCAAGGACCACCACCGCAATACGAACCGCCGCCACAAGCATTGCATACTGTAAGATACGAGCAACTGCCACAACAACCAATGCCCCACTCAGCACCACCTCTGCAAAGAACGCATATGCCACAGTATCCAGTGAAAGTGGTAGATGCATCGCTTCAATACTCACAGTCACCATTGAATCGGAATACTAAGTAAGTTTTGATGAATTATACACGACAGTTACCTTATTTTCAAGTTTAAATATTTATATTTAACAAATATATATATGATTATCGTTAAATCTCAAAAACGCGCGCTTTTATTTTTCAAATAAATATATAGGGCGCTCATAAATTACGGGTTCCCCTAATATTTTTCAATTTCATAATGCGAAGTAAGAAGTTTAAGACTCCACTGTTGCAGTCATTTTTGATTAAAAAAAAGTAAAAATAAATAATTCATATTCTGATATTAGCGCTGTCGTTTGTTAAATGTAATATGTATGTATGTCGTTTCGGTAATGTTTATCATAATGATTATATTCTTTCAATTAGGATGTAAAAACGATAGTTCACATTTTTTGTTATTGATATTGGGTCAATTGAAAATGTGACGACGCCTGCCAATATGTTATCTTATTCCTTTTTCCCACAGGCTATTTTTTGACCGTTCATCCCCACGACGATTAATAGACACGCCAATTTATTGTTCTTTCTGTCTCCTTGTATACCATCCTCACCGTAAAAGTTCTGTGCTCCTGGCAGAACTCGTTTGTTGTATAAAATTTCTTAATCTAGCAAAAAAAACCTCTTGTAAATGATAGGTGGTCGGCTACCTATTTATGCCTATGTCGCTTCTATTCTTGGCCGTTTCCTTCGATTTATTCTGGAATCCTCTATATCTAATCAATTTTAATAATTATATTTGTATTTTCAGTAGTGGTCAACCTAAACCTCTTCCACCTTTGTCATCTCTAACATCATCTTCCCCGTCATCCAACACCAATAACCATACCTCCTCCGACACTCCACCATCAGCTCCAGCAGTTGTGGCGCCACGAAAAACGCCTCCGTCTTTTGTAAAACGTCAGCCAGATGCTAAGGAACAGCAGAGGGTGGATTTTGAAGTGGCGCGGAACGTCTCACAAATTATGTCGAAAAATGGAATGAAACCAACACAAGAGGCGACAGCGCCTAGGTATGTTCCAGAGCATGAGCTTGTTGTTTTAGTAAAAATGCCAGCGTACAGAAAATTTTGTAGAATATAATACTTTTCGATAAGCAAACAGTATTCTAGTTTTTTTTCTCAAAAATTCTGTTATGAAAAGCATATATTAAAAGTAAAATTACAGTTATCTAGCTATATTCCAGATCACTTCCACCGTTGGCACCATTAGCTCCTCTCCCATCACTGAAGTCCACAAATTATCAGTGTCCCAATTGCAATAAACCTCTTGCCAATGCTCGAAATCTTCAAAGGCACCGCCAGTCTTGCGGATCTTCTACAATTTCATCCTCTATGCTTCCGCTGCAAAAACCACAGCAAGCAGCCCCACAATTGGCAGCCATGCTCCAACGAAGTCCACCGACACCATGTGCCTCTGCCCCGCCGTCACAAGTGCCATTGTCAGCTTCTTCCGGGCCTACTATAGGTTTTCAACATCATAATTCCACTGGAAACTTAACGCTTGGTTATAACGCCTCTACTCGGCAACAAAGTTCTTTATATTCTCCACAGGAGATTGTTAGAAATCCAAACGTGATGCTCTCTGATGGATTTGATTTTAAAGATGATCCACTGCTCTATCCTGGAACGTCATGCTCTGATTCTTTGTGGCCACGTGACGATAGTTTTCAATCGTCAGAGCCTCATTCCGCATCTCATGATCAAATGGATTTGGACCGTTTAGGATTTCCAGACCCTCTTCATGACCCTCTTCTTGACTCGTACGATACTGATCAGAACAAGGAAGCTTTAAGAAATTTCAATGAGCCGGAGGAACTCACAACTTTAGACCCGAATCCACAATGCTCTGAACCATTTTACGGAATTTCTTTAGATCCAGAGCTCGAGATGCCATTATCGTTAGACTGTGAAGAGCCTCTAATGCGGTCGGAATCCGCCTCTCTTTCATCAAGTTCGCAAGGAAGAAATACACCTGCCACTGGGTTTTCGTATGTTTATATAATCAATAATAATTTTTTAAAAATCTGAATGTTTAAGATGTGAAGCGTGCAAAAAGATGGTCTCATCGGAACGATCTCTTCGTCGCCATCATAACACCTGCAAGTCATATCAAGCAGATTATGGAAATGCAGTAGAAGAGTAAGTTTTTCACATTTGTTGCTTGTTAAGTTTTAGAAAAATAGATAGAAGTGTGTGCATCTTTCCATTGGCAACTTTTATTTCCTTTAGTGATCTTTCTTGTGATTGTGATTTCATGTTTAGACGACCCACAACTGCTCCAGCGCAGCGGAAACCAACTGCAAAAAGGGCCAAAAAGAAAGAGCCGGAAGTAAATGAAAAAAACAGCGCCATATTGGCAGCATTGAGGAAGGAGCAGACCCCACAGGCCCAATACCACAATCCGCAACAAAACTACCAAATGGTTGCATCCTCATCGACGGGGCAGTTTCAACATCCTTATGGCGGTGGAACTCTTCCTTCGATAAGCGCCTCATGGCTTCAATCTTCTTCTTCTTCTTCTTTTTCTACGTATGAGAGGTCTGCCATGTTCACTCCTCCGATTGCATCCTCTACTCCTAATCCATATCAACAGCAACAACAACAACCACATAAAAGTAGTCCATTAGAAGATTTACTGAATGAAGAGGATACAGTAGAAGATGGTGATAGTAGAAGCAGCAACGGGTTCGTTTCAAATTTCTGAATTAATGTCGTTTTTGAATGTGTTACAAGCATGACAAAATTTTTAATATACATAAAGTTCCGAAAATGTTACGTTTTTTTCAGAACTTCTGCTAACAAACCTATCGGAAATCCGCTCTTCTCTTGTGAACACTGTGCCAGGCAATTGTGCTCTATGAGCAATCTGAAACGTCATCGTGCCACATGCAAAGCTGCAGCGTCTCTATCTACATATAATTCTGTGTCCAATCCACCATCAGAACCGGTTACCCCTGCCGCAACACCGTTGACGGGATCCACATCGGTTCCAACACAAGGTCCACTTCTCCCACAAAGCCAATCCCAGCAGCCACAACATCAAACTGCACCAGAAACTACAGCCACTGTTACCTATACTAAAACGAATGTGCCGGGTGGAACGAACACTTGGAGCTCCGATAAGGGACAGTTGATCTCACCAAAGCAAAAGATTTCATCCGCCGTGATCATGCCTCTCTCCGATTCTTCATTAGATGGAAATAGTGGCGGAAATTCAAACAACAATGGAAAATTTGTAACTGTAGGGGAGGCTCTCCGAGCGCAGCAACATCAGCAAAGAATGGACAATAATATGCATATGCAGTATCAGCAAAGATTCCAACAGCAACATCTTCCCCAAAATTCTCGGATTCCACCACGACCCCCAAATCCCATTTTGAACCAGGTGCAGAATCCGCCACAGCAAGTACAGCAGAATCAGATTCAAACACAAATTGGTTCTAGTCGTCAGGGTCCACCAGCCCATCACCAAAACATTCATCAACAACTTCCACCACTTAGGCTGCAGAGCCCACCAACTAAACGGGGGCTCATAGAACACAAGAACACGGATCTAGTGCTCATTACATCTGAGCCATTGACAGACCGAAGGCCTCAGCATCTTCAGCCTTTGCAAAATCCACAGGAATCAATGGAATCTAGCAGAAGATCTTCAGATGGTCCGGCTGGTGCTACTCTTCTTCCTCCCATTCAATTACCGCAGCGAAATCAATCTCAGCGTCCACAGCAACAGCAGCAGTGCAACAGTCAGCCTCCAATTGCTTATCAAGTGCAGTTCAATGGAAGACCTTTGCCACCTGTTCAACTGCCTCCGCATCAGAGTCAGCTCCAGCAGATTCATCAGAAACAACAATCCATGAAAAAACCACCAATATCTCAGTCCACTAACAACCCATCAATGTCTCAACCGCAGCAGATGAGCCAGCCATTCAATATGCAATATCAACAGATGACGCATAGCATGCCGCAGGTTCATCAAGTTCAACAGAGTCAGGCTTCTGGAAATCGTAGTCGATCGCATAGTACTGTTAGCAAGAATGATGGATACGGAGGAAAAAATGGGTATGTCTTTCTTTTATTCATATATTTTTTTTCTTTATTCGATCCAAATATACCCCTCCCGCTGCAAATTGATCTTTTTCCAAGCATAGTTTTTAGTGATTCTATTAACCAAAATCCTCCGGGCTCTCCGTTGGATTCGATCATTACATCGGTGCCTTTGTCCATAGAAGTTCATCATAACGCCATGAAACAAGGGCCTCCAGAACAAGGACAAAGCAGTGTTGATTCTCAATCGACGGCTGAGCCAAGTCCGCGAAAATCACACCAGCAAGCTTACATTTGTCCTGAATGCCAGAAAACGTTAGTTCCTCTGAGAAAACCGTTGTTTATTTGATATAATTTCAGGTATTCCTGTCGTAAGAATGTAAAACGACATCGCATGGCCGTTCATAAGTTATCACTGGAGGATATTCTTGCCAAGCCCGAGCAACCAGCTCCAGAGACTGCATCAGTCTCTATCGGTGGGCGTAGGCACACTATAGCTGGTTTAGAGACTGCTGAAACTCCGAAAAAGGAAAGTGGGGCCGGAACAAAGCGAAAGGCATCTGCGGCTGTGGCTTCCACTGCTGCCAAGAAAGGGAAAGAAATGGCGGATTCTGTTGAAGTTAAGTCTGATGAGGTAAAAAATGAAGAGTGTGTGGAACACCAAGAGCCGCCGAAATCTATTGTTAGTCTATCTCCCACAATGGCCCCACTCCCGCCAGCGCACACAATCATGTCGAGGGCACATTCGGTGCAGAAACAGTATCAGCAACACAGCCAGCCAGCGACACATAACGTTCAGAATATGTGTCAAATTCTAAATCAGGATGATCAATTTTTGGTACAGGACCAGCGTGCTTCTTTCTCTAATCAAGCTCATTCTTCACGACCATCGAGCAACATGTCGGTCTTCCAGCAGCAACAGCAAAACAATGGCCAACTGCCGAATATGCAGAATTCAATGTCATTGTCTCGACCACCAAGTAATGCTCCGCCACCGGCTCAATCTCCAGTGTTCCAGAGTCAAGTACAGATGCCTCCACCACCGCCGTACAGTCATGCTTCCGCTCCCAATCCCACGCATCTTAATCAAGTTCAGTCTTCCTCTATGTCGTTAGCACTGCCACCTCTACAGTTGCCACCGCTCCAAAGTTCACATGCATCCATAATGATTGAAAATCCATCGCCGTCTTGGGCATCACACTCAATGCCGAATTCAGCTCTTCCTATTACCGCAACAAAGTCTTCAACTATCTCTACGTCACGAAATTCACGAAGCATTGAATTTTCGGATGAAGAGGATACTCGAGCCATGGCAAAAATTGCAGCCGAATTAAAAAGATCAGCAGAAGATTGGCCGGTTTTAGCAGTGATCGAAGGAGTTACTGCCCAGCCCGAAAATGGTGAAGAAATCGACGAGGATGAATTGCTCATGAAACGATTAAGACAGGGAGGTGTTTTAGAAGACGTCGGAGATGTTTCTGATCTGCTGATGAATACCCATGAAGACAATCGCGAAGCTGATTCGACATTTACTGAGGAGTTGATAGATAAAACTGCTGGACAGGTGCCACCTCTTTCTCAAGCTTCAAGTGTTGGATTACCTTCCCTTGCTTCTCCTGAAGAACAGTATTTGCAACAGAGTCAACAAGTGCCGTACCAGCAATATCCTTCACAGCACAACCATGTTTGGAGCAATAGTTATGACCATAACTATCACCATCAAATATACATGCATCAGGAACAAAATGTTCAACAGCAACAACAATTGAGCTGCATGCAACCTAGCCAGGGAAATCTTCCTATGAATAATTCTAGTCAAATAAATTCTCAGCAACTGCTACAGCAGAAGCAGCATCATTATAATTCACAGAATATACAGCAGCAGCAATTTCAAGAGCCCTTGCCTCTTCAACACCCTCAACGTCCATCTTCACAACCGGCAAATCAATCACCTCGACCACTCCCAGCGGTGAAACCTACTCGCCGTGCATCAAACACTCCAAGAACTAACCATACGTGCACAGGGTGTAAGAAAATACTGGGATCTGACTATTCTCTTCGTCGTCACAGGGCTGGTTGTGCTGGCGTTCAGAAAGTACTCAACCCAGAGTATCCAAGACCCCCAAAACGAAAGGCTGCTCGGGAAGCGCGAAAAGTCACCGAAGCTGAAATTCTGGCTTCTATGCCCAAACCACTCGATCCACAGGTGCTTGCTGAGCGAAAAGCTGCCGCCGCAGAAGCCGCCGTTGAGAGAATCGGAGCACTGCCGCCGCCATCCGTAGTCCATGAAATAGTGAATCAAGTGAATGCGGAGAGAGAAATGTTGAAGTAAGTATTTTACAATCCATATCGGGAACAATAGACTTAGTATCTCATAATTTTCAGAAAAAACCAAACAGCGTCACCGCCAGTTGAAGAGGAAGCTCGAACCACCAACTCATCGGATGATGTTATGTCCTCTTCTACATCATCGACGTCTTCGACCTCTCCAATCTCTTCGATTCAAGGAGGTCCGCAGCCGATAAAAAATCAGGCGAGACATATGTGTCAGGTGTGCTACCGATAACGCTTTTGTGATTAGAAAAAGGAAACAGTTCAATTTTCAATTTAAAAAGTTGAGAAAACTGGAAAAATTCACAATAAATCTGACAAATGTGTCTTGCTTGTTTTGAATGTTGTGATTGGAATTGCTTGCTTATTTTATTGCTGCACATCCCAGCATTCCGCATTTGTACAATGATTGGCTTGCTGTGTTTTTCTAAGTTTTTTTCATTTTGGTTGTTGTCTTGCGAACGCTTCTGTCATTTAAACGGCTTTACTGGAAAAAATGTAACAATACTCTTGTGTTGGCAACACAAGGCTTGGAATTATTATGCCGTGTGTTTTGCCTAAGTTTTAAAATAAACAACTTTTTTTCAGGAATGCGGAAAGCTGTTCTCTAGCGAGTGGAATCTCGAACGCCACAGACGAGAAGCATGTAAAGTTATAAAAATAGCTCATTCTTAGTAAGATTCACGACTTTTGATATATAAATATAATGCAAGTTATTTTAGCGAGCCAATCTCTCCTTCTGACCACGCTGATCTCATTTTTATGGACAAATCGAAGCGCAAAGTGTCTCGCGCGTTTTTGTCAACCGTGTCTTCTCTCATTTCTTATTGGCTTGAAAAGCATAGCAATCGGCTGGAGTTGGACACGAAATGGGAAGATTTCCAGTTGTTGCTCGATGTGCATACTTTAAAAGTTGGCATCACAGGTTAGCTGTCTAATGCTTTAAAAACTACACCTTATTTTCGCGTTCATTGAAATTAAAAAAAAATTATTGTGTAATAATATTTGTTTTAATATAGGTCCTGCCATCAAAAATTAAAATTTCAACGTTTCAAATAAATTTCAGCTGACAATGTACAATTAATTGCTGAGCAATCGAAAAAATATCAATTAAAGCATGTGGTCCAAATGGCAGAGCAGTTTATGATGCAGACGGTAAGTAACAATTTTTTCACAAGATCTGTTCATTCTTCTGACATTTCAGAGCTTTGTGCATCACTGATCATGATATCGTCGTGCTGACATTTTTTAAAGCTCATAACTCAATCCATATTTATCATTTTATCACTTTCATCACTGACCCCCAATTGCCTTTCCTTGATTCGTTTTTATGTGTCTATTTCCAACATTTTCTCTTCTGCTGTTCTTTCAATTCTTGTGAATAATTTTTTCAGCTACCTAAATATCTACAATCTCATTGGATACTCTAACTCTTTCGCAACTTATTTACTGAAAATGGGTCTTTTTTAATTTCTCAATTAATCTTACTAGCAAAACCTCGTCCTTTATTTAATGTTTGTGATTGATCTCTTCATTCCCTTCGCTAGTTTCAGATATTTTAGGTAATTCTTTGCTAACGTTTCTCTTGTTCAGAATCCCCATATATTTTCTATCCCTCTGTCTCTTTTAGAAACCATATGTGTTGATGATTGATCTCTTTGAAAACGTTTCCTATGTTTGTTTGAAACAGCCTGTCCTAAATTCTAAACTGTTATTTAAGCTTTGACTTGAATTTACACTTTATAAACTTACAATTTCAAGCAAGCGTTAAGGGTTTTTATTATTAAAAATTGCTGCGATTCGACAGGCTTAGGCTACTTGACCACATTTTGGATTATACCAGAACCGATCATGGACCCTGAATAACATTTTCAGAATGAGGTTTTCACAAGATGATGATGGTTTTCTATGCGCTCTCTTGGTTTCGGGAACTTTATTTTTAGTGGCTGCTTCCTACTTCGCCACAGTTTTTGTGTTGAGTTGGGCTAGAAGAAGGTAAATATACCAGGATATTCGTAATGATTCGTTTTTGTATTTTCTCCATTCTCCAAAGCTCAAAAATATATGTCCGTCAGAGTTATGTGCCAAGCTGCTCACTTTCATTTACTGATTTCCTCGATTAATTTTCCGTCTCATGGGTGGGGTCGTCCAACAGGTCGTTTTCGGTCTCGAGGAATCCATTCTTGTATCAGTTTTGTTCATCTTCCGTCAGTTCTTCGCATAATGTGCCCGGCCCATCCTACTTTTTTTCATTTTTGATGTATTTGAGTGGGTCTGTGACTTTGGACATTATTCGGATGTCTGCGCGGTGCAGGTCTCGTTGACGTTGTTCCGTGAGGAGCATTCCTATAAAGCGATTCATGCGTCCCACGGATTCTTCCAGCGAGGTCCTATGCAAAGGTTCAGGCTTCAGATCCGTATGCCTGCGCAGAAAGAACGGTAGAGTCGAAGAGTTGACCTCGAATTCGGGGGCACGTGAAAGCATCGGTGGTGTTCTTGATGTTGTTGAACGCTGCTTGTATTCTTCTGTGGGATTCTGATTTCAATTCATTTCGTTAGTTGAGTAGTTTGCTAGGGTATCCATGATCATCCACGTCTTCGATTGTTGTGATAGTTGTGATATGATAGTCCTTTTTTGAAGATCAGAGTAGTGTTAGAGTCTTTCTATTTTAATGGATCTTTTCCAAATTCTAAATCTAGCGGTGAAGCCACCTATGAAAAGCTTGTTCCTGCCACGGACGGTTCTGTAGGTTCTGTAGGAGTCTTGTTGGTAAGGTAACCGATCCTATGGTTGAGAAGTTAGATTTTTGGCAGGAAGGTGCTTTTAACAATAAAGCCGACTCCTTCTGGTACGAAATATCTGTTCCGAGATCCTAAGAAAACTCCGGCCCCGTCTCGATGGGTTCTGGTGCTTGTTTGGATTCTGAATGTTCGATGATATCGTACTTTATTTTCTTTGTTTCATCGTGTAACTCTGTGAGTCTGCTTCTTCAATGCGACAGAACTGCAGTTGAAAGTGCACACTCTTAAATCGATTGTTCTTGTTTTAGGCCTTGTTTTCTTCTTTTCCCTTTCCGAATGACAAACGAACAGTACTCCGAGATTAGATCGCCTCTCTCCACTTGTTTCTCACTCTACCGTATCACAAGCAGAGACCGAGTGCGGAGAACTTGCCTTGCTGCTTGTAGCAATAGTTGTGTGCCTACTTATTCTAATATAATCTATTAAGCCAAGATTAAAGCTGAAATTAAAGCTGAAGATAAATCTTATATAATATAACATTTATTAATTTCTTTAAGTATCAAACCCTATAAAGACGGATAATGATGAGAGGGCTCATATTTTCAAATGCATGGGACGGCGAAAATGCCAATTTTCCTGTTTCTGTGATTGATCTGCTTGAAACAGTAAAAAGTAAAGCAACATTAAGCGTAAACAATAAATACGAAGTTTCGATTTGGAAGCAGATATGTATGACACTTCATAAATACTATACAGAGCGCAGCATAAATACAATTTAAAATCAACCAAATTCTATAGAAATCAACAGTATCAACGATGTTTAAATCGTAAGCAATTTGCCTTTACTAAGTATTGATGTCGTTTCGGATAGAATTCCATCACGGCACGCAAGTGTTCCTCATCTATTTCGTCCAATTGCTCATGTTACCATGGCGGCAAGCACTTTCGAAAACTCTTGCAATTATTCTGGTTTTGAAAATGTTGGCTGATTTCGATTGTTACTTACTTACTTAGTCGATCCGTCAATCGCTTGTGTGAGCGCGGATCACAGCTAACCATGCCTTGTGGTCTTGGGCGATGGTTGTCCATGAAGTAGTCAATCGATTTCCTCGGTATATTGAGACTTCTTTACGTAGTGAGTCGGACCATCTCATGGGGGGTCGTCCGACAGGTCGTTTTTGATCTCGAGGAATCCATTCTTGTATCAGTTTTGTCCACCTTCCGTCATTTCTTCGCATAATGTGCCCGGCCCATCCTAATTTCTTCTTTTTGATGTATTTGAGTGGGTCCGTGACTTGGGAGATTTTTCGGATGTCTTCGCGGTGTAAGTCTCGTTGGCGTTGTTCCGTGAGGGTCATTCCAATTAATCTTCTTTCTAGTGATGCATGCGTCACACGGAGTCTTTCAGCGAGATTCTGTGTAAGGGTCCACGTTTCAGATCCATATGTGAGCGCGGGAAGAACGATGGTATCGAAAAGTTGAGCTCGAATTCGGGGACAGGTGAGAGCGTCGGTGGTATTTTTGATGTTGTTGAACGCGGCCCAGGCTGCCCGTCTTCTTCTGTGGAGTTCAGGTTCTAGCTCATTTCGCGTGTTGAGTAGCCTGCCAAGGTAGACATACTCGTCCACGTCTTCGATTGTTGTGATGGTTGTGTTGTTACTGATGATCACCGGATGTGTGGTGGCGTACGTGTTTCTCAACACTTTGGTTTTGTTAGTATTTATTTGGAGTCCTACTTTTTTGCACCTTTCTGTGAATTCTTGGATCATCTTGCTGGCAGTTCTTGGGTCGTTTGCGACAAGAATGATGTCGTCTGCGAATCTCAAATGGGTGAGATTTCTGCCATTGATCCTTATTCCAGGCACGTGAGCGTAGTCATCGTCGTGTCCTTTCAGGTGGTTCCAAGACAATTGTCCGAGGACGAGCTCTAGACAAGCTGAGAAGAGGTTTGGTGATATTGGATCACCTTGGCGTACACCTCTTGTGATGGATACCTCAACTTGTCTGTGGAATGGTGTGAAGGTGGTAGTGCAGTTTGTGTAGCACTCTTTAAGCAGGTTAATATAGACTGTTTCTACTCCTTGTGCTCGAAGGCTTTCCCATATCGCTTTTGGTTCCACACTGTCAAATGCCTCGTGGAAGTCAATGAAGACAAGTGTGAGCGGGATATGGTACTCGCGGCCAACCTCGAGCAAGCGTTGTATTGAGTGTATGTGGTCGATCGTTGAGAATGATCGACGGAATCCTGCTTGCTCGACAGGCTGGGCTTCTTCTAGTGTTTTTCGTACTCTATTTAATAGACATTTTGAGAATGTCTTATAGAGTACTGATAGAAGGCAGATAGGCCTATAATTCTCCAAATTTTCTCTGTCTCCTTTTTTGAAGATCAGAGTAGTGTTCGAGTTTTTCCATTTCAATGGAACTTTTCCGCTTTCTAAATACTTCGAGAATCGTCGTGCGATCAGGTTAATGACATTGTCATGACAGCTCTTGAGAAAATCTGCCGTGATTTTGTCATCACCTGCTGCCTTCCCGTTTGGGAATGAATTGAGGGCAGTTCGCACTTCTTCTGGGAGGAACGGTGGTGCTGGTGGTGGTGTTTCCGTTCTGATGGTCGTGTTGGTTGATGTGGGAGAAGAGAAGTTGCTGCTGAATAGTTTCGAGTAGAACTTCTGAATCTCCTGTTCCATCTTTGTCCTAGAAGTGATTCTTTCGCCGCTCGCTGGAGACTTAAGGCAAGGTATTTGAGATTTATACTCTGTGATATCTCTCGCTACCTTCTTAAGACTCCTTCGTTGATTAGCGGCATTTAGTAGGCGGGTTCTGGCGAATTCTTCATGGTCTTTCTCGACAGCTTCTCGGCATTCGTGAGACAGTGACTTGAAGCTTGGGTCTGATCTGTCTGTGAAACGCCGTTTGGTTAGAAGCTGACGAGTTGCTTCCGAGATTCTTCTGTGTGCGTGGTTGGATGGCCTTGTTATTGCTTTGTCCTGTAGATCCTTGAGTACGTCGATTAGATTTTCATAATTTCCATTCTCCAAAGCTCAAAAATATATGTCCGTCAGAGTTATGTGCCAAGCTGCTCACTTTCATTTACTGATTTCCTCGATTAATTTTCCGTCTCATGGGTGGGGTCGTCCAACAGGTCGTTTTCGGTCTCGAGGAATCCATTCTTGTATCAGTTTTGTTCATCTTCCGTCAGTTCTTCGCATAATGTGCCCGGCCCATCCTACTTTTTTTCATTTTTGATGTATTTGAGTGGGTCTGTGACTTTGGACATTATTCGGATGTCTGCGCGGTGCAGGTCTCGTTGACGTTGTTCCGTGAGGAGCATTCCTATAAAGCGATTCATGCGTCCCACGGATTCTTCCAGCGAGGTCCTATGCAAAGGTTCAGGCTTCAGATCCGTATGCCTGCGCAGAAAGAACGGTAGAGTCGAAGAGTTGACCTCGAATTCGGGGGCACGTGAAAGCATCGGTGGTGTTCTTGATGTTGTTGAACGCTGCTTGTATTCTTCTGTGGGATTCTGATTTCAATTCATTTCGTTAGTTGAGTAGTTTGCTAGGGTATCCATGATCATCCACGTCTTCGATTGTTGTGATAGTTGTGATATGATAGTCCTTTTTTGAAGATCAGAGTAGTGTTAGAGTCTTTCTATTTTAATGGATCTTTTCCAAATTCTAAATCTAGCGGTGAAGCCACCTATGAAAAGCTTGTTCCTGCCACGGACGGTTCTGTAGGTTCTGTAGGAGTCTTGTTGGTAAGGTAACCGATCCTATGGTTGAGAAGTTAGATTTTTGGCAGGAAGGTGCTTTTAACAATAAAGCCGACTCCTTCTGGTACGAAATATCTGTTCCGAGATCCTAAGAAAACTCCGGCCCCGTCACGATGGGTTCTGGTGCTTGTTTGGATTCTGAATGTTCGATGATATCGTACTTTATTTTCTTTGTTTCATCGTGTAACTCTGTGAGTCTGCTTCTTCAATGCGACAGAACTGCAGTTGAAAGTGCACACTCTTAAATCGATTGTTCTTGTTTTAGGCCTTGTTTTCTTCTTTTCCCTTTCCGAATGACAAACGAACAGTACTCCGAGATTAGATCGCCTCTCTCCACTTGTTTCTCACTCTACCGTATCACAAGCAGAGACCGAGTGCGGAGAACTTGCCTTGCTGCTTGTAGCAATAGTTGTGTGCCTACTTATTCTAATATAATCTATTAAGCCAAGATTAAAGCTGAAATTAAAGCTGAAGATAAATCTTATATAATATAACATTTATTAATTTCTTTAAGTATCAAACCCTATAAAGACGGATAATGATGAGAGGGCTCATATTTTCAAATGCATGGGACGGCGAAAATGCCAATTTTCCTGTTTCTGTGATTGATCTGCTTGAAACAGTAAAAAGTAAAGCAACATTAAGCGTAAACAATAAATACGAAGTTTCGATTTGGAAGCAGATATGTATGACACTTCATAAATACTATACAGAGCGCAGCATAAATACAATTTAAAATCAACCAAATTCTATAGAAATCAACAGTATCAACGATGTTTAAATCGTAAGCAATTTGCCTTTACTAAGTATTGATGTCGTTTCGGATAGAATTCCATCACGGCACGCAAGTGTTCCTCATCTATTTCGTCCAATTGCTCATGTTACCATGGCGGCAAGCACTTTCGAAAACTCTTGCAATTATTCTGGTTTTGAAAATGTTGGCTGATTTCGATTGAAGATAATTTTTCATCTGTTAAAAAAGTAGTCATGTACATGCCATTCTTCTCATGCATCGTTCAAAAAATCTTGGAATTTTTCCACTGATGGATTTCACCGTTTTTGTAGTACAGTGCGGGTCATAATGATAGGACACCCCCCCCTAAAATGAGGATTCTGGAAGAGCGAGAAATTCTCGAAAAAAAACTATTAATACCATTCGATTTCACGTCAAAAAAACCTATATGGACAAATTTTCATACCCGTACTTAAAAAATGGCTTCAGTGGCACGAAAAAGTCTGAAAATCAGCCGGGTCAAAATGATAGGACACTCCCCTAAAAATGGGGGAGTTGTCAACTTCAAGTTTTTTTTTCATTTTTTTCTTGTTTTTTTTAAATTTCTTTTATACTTCCAAACCTTTTTATTTTTCGCATCTGTTTTAATGATAATTCATTACTTTCTGGACAAGTTTAAGGTTTTCATATCTGAATTTGGGACATTTTCATCTTAAATTAACAGAAAATAATTTATTAAAAAAAACAAAATCAAAAACACTTAAAATCAACAAAAAACAGCCGATAATTATTAAGTTGTCGATCCTCCAAAGTTTTGAATCACTCGGCAGAGTCTGTTGCTCATGCTTCTGGTCAAGTTCTCCAGCTCAGCAACCGTCTGAAACTGATTACCGTGTCTGTAAACAGCTCTGGCGAATACTCCCCAAACGTTTTCAATCAGATTAAGATCCGGAGAATTGGGTGGCCAGTCCATAACCTTGATCTTCTTTGTGGAGAACCATGCCATTGTGGAAGTGCTCCTATGAATCGCCGCGTTATCTTGTTGGAACATATGCGTTTTTTTGCGGTTGGAACGGCTAAAGAATAGAACGATTCCCGACTGCAGAGTCTGCGGATAGTCCATCGAGTTCATCTTGCAGGTCACGAACTTCAAGGAAAAATGGCATGATAACGCGGCGATTCATAGGAGCACTTCCACAATGGCATGGTTCTCCACAAAGAAGATCAAAGTTATGGACTGGCCACCCAATTCTCCGGATCTTAATCTGATTGAAAACGTTTGGGGAGTACTCGCCAGAGCTGTTTACAGATACGGTAATCAGTTTCAGACGGTTGCTGCGCTGAAAGACAAGGTCACAGAAGAAAGGCTCGAATTTCAACCGTCCTATCTGGAGTACTTGACCAGAAGCATGAGCAACAGACTCTGCCGAGTGATTCAAAACTTTGGAGGATCGACAACTTATTAATTATCGGCTGTTTTTTGTCGATTTTAAGTGTTTTTGATTTTGTTTTTTTTTTTAATAAATTCTTTTCTGTTAATTTAAGATGAAAATGTCCCAAATTCAGATATTGAAACCTCAAACTTGTCCAGAAAGTAATGAATTATCATTAAAACAGATGGGAAAAAAATAAAAAGGTTTGGAAGTATAAAAGAAACAAAAAAAACAAGAAAAAAAAGAAAAAAAAAGCTTGAAGTTGACAACTCCCCCATTTTGACCCGGCTGATTTTCAGACTTTTGCGTGCCACTGAAGCCATTTTTTAGGTACGGGTATGAAAATTTGCCCATATATGTTTTTTTGGAGGTGAAATCGAATGGTATTAATAGTTTTTCTCGAAAATTTTCAGTTTTTCCAGAATCCTCATTTTAGGGGGGTGTCCTATCATTATGACCCGCACTGTAGAAACAATGGTTGGACGTCACGATCTTTGTTAATTCTTAGTAGTATCTAACTGCATGAATCGTTTAGCTTTTCTTAACGCAGGCTATGATAACACATCGGTGTACTCAAATTACTGAGTACTTTCATGACTACCAAGAAATTATTATCCTTCATCAATAATTTCTTAATTGATAACCGATTTTAATTTTCATTATTTCTTACATATATTCGTTATATCTTATATACATATTCATTATATGTCTCTCTCTCGCACTGAACCCGAATCGTGTCTCTTTTATTGATCCTTTAATCTTGTGTTAGCTTACATTACAATTTAGAGAAACACTTCCGTGCAATGTCATAACCTTGTGTAAAAGCGGTTGCCTTTGATCTTGCTACAGCAAAGACCGTATGTCGCCCAGAACCGAGCCCCAGAACCACAAGTTGCATTTCAATATATGATCGACCGGGAATATATTGAAATGCAACTTGTGGTTCTGGGGCTCGCCTTTCCTGGTTTGACTGGGGTGCGGGTGTCTCCTCAAACTTGGATAATTAAACCTTTATTAAGAAGAGAGGATAAAGGGTAAAGATAATCACGTAATACAAAAATGAAACAAACAAATAGGAATATGACAAAGAGAACTTTGGAGTGCTCTTTTATACAGTTAGAGAATGGGGGCGAGGCCAGTGACCGAAAGTAGAAACAGACGGTCCAGCGCGACATACGGTCTTTGCTGTAGCAAGATCAAAGGCAACCGCTTTTACACAAGGTTATGACCATGCATGAAAGTGTTCCTCTAACTTGTAATGTAAGCTAACACAAGATTAAAGGATCAATAAAAGAGACCCGATTCGGGTTCAGAGGGGAGAGCGAGAGAGAGAGATACATATAATGAATATGTATATAAGATATAACGAATATATGTAAGAAATAATGAAAATTAAAATCCGTTATCAATTAAGAAATTATTGATGAAGGATAATAATTTCTTGGTAGACATGAAGGTATTCAGTAGTTTGAGTACAATCGGTATGGAGAAACTGCCGTCATAATCGTAAAAGTTGGAATAAAGAGCTGAAAATTTGCTAAAATAAAGAAAAAGGCTCGATAATCATAAAATTATAAAAAAAAATATGGTCGTGCGGACTCTGTGCACATGCCAAAGCCCACTTTTAGTTCCTCCGTGTTAAATTTTCCTTCCAAAAGTATTTGCATGCTTCTTTTATATTTTATAAATATTTGAAATATATGCTTTCAATTTTATAAAAAATAATGTTGGCAGTAATGGCTGCGAAAAGAAAGAAAATTATTTGGTGAATGAATGAGTATTTTTTCCAATTTACACGGTTTTTAACCATGCGCAGATTGAAAGCATGCATCTAGACAAGTAATAGAACACGATGTTCGAAGCTTCCTACCAATAAAGAACATATACTGGAACCACGCACTTCCAGAAACAAATTAAGTTTAAAAATAGTTTCACAGAACCGGCGCCCTAGAAAGAAATTTTAAATGTTGCTCGCTCCTCTCCCGTTTTTTCAACTCCTTTTTCTCCGCTACTTAACTGGTTGAAATCGCTAAATGATTCAAATTTCTTACCGGGTACATGACAATTACAGATATGCAAAGTATATCGAGGAAAAAAGGAGACTCGACGGGAACATGCTGCGGTTAAAGGATGAATAACGCTTTATGTGCAGAAAGTCAATAAATTATTATTTTTCACACGTATGTGTTTCAGTTTAATTATGAAGTCCTAATAAGCATTATACCAGAAATAGTACAAATCAAACAATTTGAACACTCTCCTGCAGTTTGATAACAGCGTCCCGATAGCGTCTCTCGAGCCTTTTCAAAGCATTTTTCAATTCCGTTATGACAATTTGCTGTTTTTCCTTATCTTTTAAACGCCATCGCTCCTGAAAAATAACAACTGTAAAAAAATTGGGACGTGATCTTCACAAAATCTTACAGATTCACGCAGTTCTTGCCGTAGTTTTTCTACGTTTTCAGGTGCTTCCGGAATGGATTCGAGTTTTTTTCTGAAGTAGTGAAAAATTAACAAATTTCAAGAGCTCAGCAGTTTAATCGTTTCAAAAACATTGTAAAGGTATTTTAAAGATTTTAAAAATTTAAGCACGCACTTCGCTTCATAGAAAGAAGAATTATGTGCAATTTCGAAAAGGAAGTTTATTTAAGCTAGTTAATCAAATAGTCTAAGTTAGTAAAAACTAGTGTAATTTAAATTTCTGGAATTTTTCAATTTTAGTTTATCAAATAGTCATATTTGGAAACAATATAATTCTCTGGAAATCCAGCAGCCACGCTAAATAATGTTTTTCGGGTTCTATTATAGTTAACAACAGTTCAATCCATTAGGTTAGCCTCGTGAGGGGCCCTATCTAATCCTACTGTCACCCAATATTGTTTTAATTCTGTATAAATAAATTCAATTCAAAATTCAATTCAACAATCTAAAAAGTTGACTTCATTTATTATTTCAGCAAATAAACATATCTTATCCGGCTTAAAAACCGATTTTCAGATGGAGAAAGCCGTTTTTCAGAAGATTATTTGTATTTTTTTCGGTTTGGAAGTTGTCGGAGATGTAGGTTAAGATCTTGGTATAGGTCAGCCGTCGCTGCATTACAGGCGCTCCGGCCATCCCCAGTATAGTTATTGAACTAGAGCGGAGTATACCTGCTTTTTATTATTTCGCATTTATAGTCCGGTGTCTATTGGAATGAATTCCTCAAGACCAGAATGGATTTCTCGAGACCAGAATGGATTCTTCGAGACCAGAAATGACCTGTCGGACGACCCCCCATGAGATGGTCCGACTCACTACGTAAAGAAGTCTCAATATACCGAGGAAATCGATTGACTACTTCATGGACAACCATCGCCCAAGATAGCAAAGCATGGTTAGCTGCGATCCGCGCTCACACAAGCGACTAACGGATCGACTAATTAACTAAGTAAGTAAGTAAGTCTATTGGAATAGAAGATATTTAAATTGTGACACAAACTCACTTCAAATTAACTAATGAAACTTCCAACTTGTCCCTTTCTGTTTTCAAATGGATTTCTACTTTTTGTCTGTCTTCTACATCCTTCTGAATTTTTTCGCGAAGATTCTTGATTTCTACTTCTAATTTTTCTTTCTGTGCTTTTTCAATTTGAAGTGATTTTTCACTTTTATTAAGAGCTTCTTGCAGTGTTTCAGATCTTTCAAGATGAGAACGGAAATCTAAAAATTAATAGTGCTATGAAGTAAAAAAAAAGAATACTTACCTAATATTTGCTCATCCTTTTGCTCGCAAAGTTTTTCAAATTCTGCGAGTTTCATTGCGAAGCGTTCATCTGTGTCTCCTAATTTCTTTGAAAATTCTCTTTGCTCTTGCCGAATTCTCATTTCCAATTCAATAGTCTTCCTCACCAATTCTTCGTTTGTTGATTTTAATGCTTCAATTGTAACAGTTTCACGATTCGCGAGATTTTCATTTTGTAATTGCAGATTTAAACTAAAAATTTCGATTTTGTCTATTAGAAGATTTCGCGAAGTCATTTATAAGAATTAGAAAATGCTTTGGAAATCAATCTTCACAATAATAAACTGCGTATGTAATACTTCTTTGACAGGATATTAATATTCAAGATCTGAGTTTTTTAAAAATAAAATCTGGGATTAACGAAAAGAGAAAGCACTCACACTTGAATGGTAGATTCCAATTTTGAAATTTTTAATTTCTGTGAACTCTCGATCTTTCTGAAATCTTCAATTTCATTGTTTTTTTGCGAAATATCAAATGAAAATTGTTTGATTTTTTGCAGATTCGTCTCCTCTTTAGACTGAATTTCTTCACGAAGGCTTTCGATAGTTTGCTTCAAATATTCAACTCTGAAAAAAAAACTTCCAAATTGAAAAACTAAAAAATGAATACAAAGTGACAATGTTGCACCTTTAACTCTAAATTGGGAACAGCTCTCAATGGATACATTGGATGGGTACTTGAAAAAAATACGGAACAGGTTCATGTTATGTGTTATGTGTTTATTATTTCTATAATAATTAGCATGCTCCATTTTCAAGTTTCATTCAAAAGAACACCTTAATGTGAGGCTTGAGGATAAGTTGGACTCAGGTAATTTTTGGCACATGTGCCCCAGGTTGGGGCGCGGTTGCCGGTGCTACGCAGTAAGCGTTCACGCTGCAAAAGCTTACCGCGTAGCACCGGCAACCGCGCCCCAACATGGGGCACATGTGCCAAAAATTACCTGAGTACCTCTACTTTTCTGAAAGGAGAAAAAACCAAATCGGTAAAGAAAAACGGTAAATCTTACTAATGCCGCGTTCAAAGTTGATTTCCAGGAGGAATTTCCTGGAAAAACGCTGTCCAAAGTGACCATTTTTTTCCAGATTTTCCAGAAACTGTTGAAACGAGTGTTACCGTGGTTTTCCTCTTTCCTTCGAGACCACCGACCGTCGCACGATTTACGGCTATTTTTTTAACGCAATTTTTTAATGTTTTTAACGTTTTTTTTGCTACATTCGGCTGTTTTTTTCAGAATATTGCGATTCAAATAATGGATTATGACGAAGAAATCGTTGAAGAGGTGATGGGAAATAACGAAAACAATTCAAGTTCGTCAAAAATCGATCAACCGGAAAATCCGAAAATTTCAATTAGTAAATATGAAACTTTTAAGAAGGTGAGAAATAATTATTTCTGTTTTAAATTGTTTAATTCAGCTCAATTCGGCACAATGCCTTCGAGTGATTCATGCCGTAGCGGAAAATGAGTGCTTGTGGAATTTAAAAAATTCGAATTATAAGAATTCCAATTTTAAGCAAATGACATGGGCAAATCTTGAGAAAGACTTGTCGTTTTTTTATTCTGATCATGGTAATTCGCTCATTTTATTAAATGTCAAACACCATAATTATTGCAGGCTACAATCTTAAGAAGGCTTGGAACTCCTTAAAGGGAGCGTACGACGCTGAAAGAAAAAGGGAGAACCAACCGAGTGGAAGTGGAAATTGTCAGAAAATTCCCATTTTATGATGAAATGAATTTTTTAAAAGAGTCAATTATGGATAAGTCGCCACCACCGTATGCACATGTTCAGATATTGTAGAGTTACAGAGTTCTTTCAGATCATCGGATTCGTCGACGAGCGTAATCAAAAGAGTTTCAAAAATTGAAACGCAAAAACGTAAAAGACAGCGGATCGATGCAGAAGATGATGATGAAAAGGAGTACAAAGAGTTTATGAAAACATCCACGGAAATTTTGAAGAAAATCGAAGAACGAAATAAAGCGAAGACTGAGGAGTTCGCATCGGTCACAAATTTACTTGTGGAAACGTTGAAATCAATCGATGCGACTTCTCAACTTCAACTTCAGGGAGAAATCGCTTCTATATGTCGTAAATATTCAAAAAAAGAAAACAATTTGTCAAGTTTCAAACCTCCATTCCCTCACTTGGACCCTGATGACTCATTTAATTCTGGTGATTATTTTTGAGATAAAATTTAAGTTTAATTCATTTATTGTCCAATTTAATTTTAACAATAAAATGCTCAATTGAAAACTATAAATCTACTGCAGCAGAAACTTCATAAGTGCATCTCTTTGCTCTTTGGCATCTTTATACGGGTGAGAGGGTGTTTCGAAAACGATTGTGGGCGGGTGGTCATCTTCCGAAATTAAATCGTTGTGAAGGCGGATCAATGAATCGAAATATTCTGAAAAAAACAGCCGAATGTAGCAAAAAAAACGTTAAAAACATTAAAAAATTGCGTTAAAAAATAGCCGTAAATCGTGCGACGGTCGGTGGTCTCGAAGGGAAGAAGAAAACCACGGTAACACTCGTTTCAACAGTTTCTGGAAAATCTGGAAAAAAATGGTCACTTTGGACAGCGTTTTTCCAGGAAATTCCTCCTGGAAATCAACTTCGAACGCGGCATAAATTTCAAATACTAAGTTAGAAATCAAGGAAGAACTGAGCCGATGTTTCTAATATGGGGTTTTTTTCTTTTTTTTAGGCGCTGGATGCCCATTGTCCTGAAAGTGTGCATTATAGCGTCACAGATTTTGCAGAAACCACAGCCCGGCCGTCTGAACATCCCTGGTTTGCACCATACTTGACGAAACAATTCGCACGCAGCACGTCTTTGTCCCAAATATTCACCTGGGTGACACCTTGTTTTCGTTGGTAATTACTATTTCTTTCAGTCTTTCGTCAAATTTCACTTTCAGTTCCATTTCCTTCGCCTTTTCTAATCTCTGGAAATTGTCCATTTTTTGGTTTAGACTAGAAATTTGGTCCAATAACTGATCATTTTCTTTCACCAGTTCTTGCCGATCAGCTCTAAGCTTTTCAATTTGATTATTTTGATCTTGAAGTTCCTAAAATTGTTACTCTCAATGTTGTATTAAAAAAAGAAGATACCAACTTTTCGATATACATTCTGCAACTCTTCAACAGTTTCAACTTTGAACTTTTCGTATCTAACCTAAAAAATGTATATATTAAAAATTATTCGTAATTCTAAGAATAACTTCTTACCTCTCTTTCCTGGTTAGCTTGTCTCATACTCTTAATTATCTCATCACTTCTTGCTTCAAGTTCTTGCAATTTTCCACGGGCGTCGGCTCCTTGTGCCATTTGATCGAATCCTTCTTTGAGTTTCTCATTTTCTTTTGTTAAATGAAGATATTTTTCTTTGAGAGTGCGGTAGTTTTCCTGGGTTTTCAGAACTAGCTCTCTTTCGACCTGGAAATTAATTTTCTATTAAACAACTTCGGATAAAAAAAATAAATTGCCATTCAGATAGTGGCGAAGGATTCCGATTTACTATATTTAGTCCCAACCAGAGTGTTGTTTAGATTTCGAATAGTGAAACTGATCTTTAAATGACGCCGAGAAATCTCGAGAATATGGAAATCTCAGGATTTTCAATTCACTAAAACTCCAGTGAAGCATAGAAAATGTGTTTTAATTTTTTCCAACTGGCATCATCTCTAAATAATTTGAACCGAACATTTTTTTTATTTTGCCAAGAAAACTCCACGTTGTAGCTATGTATCTACTGTACATCTGACTAAAAGTCTGAAACAACTAGCTTGAGAGATTCCAGGTCGATGTTGTCGGCTTGACCACTTTATTGATTCTGTCTTTAAACTTTTAAACCCAATTTTCGATTTTTTTTGTATTCATCGAGATTTATAAATTACAGCTTTTTCCAAAAAATATCATTGGTTTTGAAGAGAATTGTGAAGCCATCCTCGCCTGCCCTGATCATACAGTACCGGCCATAAAGGTATCATATTATGGTTTTTCGACCATATCTCATTCGAAATAGAACGAATCAATCTGATTTTTTCAGAGTTTCTTCATCAAGCAATAATATATCAGCTAAGAACATTTGGATTTGTAAGACTAACGAATACTGGAGTAATTTGAAAAAAATCGAAAACAACAAAAACCCATATTTCTTCAATGAAACTTCGTGCTCTTAGAAATTGTTCTATCTGCGAGATTTCAATATTTTATGGAAAAAGTATTTGTATCAATTACTGCCTGGCACCTACGGGGCATGGAATGGATTATTGTGTCGATGGTTGATTGGGGAATCTTCTTCCACTCCTCCTCGAGAAGTTTGAACTTCTTGTCGATGTTTGAAGCAGTTTTACCAGTCAATCTCTTTTCAAATTCCTCCCATAGGTGCTCAGTGATGTTCTGGTCCGAGCTTTGACTAAGCCAATCCAAAAGAGTGAGACGGCGGCGGTTGAACCAGTCGTGCACGTGATGAGAACGATGCTTGGGATCATTATCCTGCTGATACAGAAGGATACGACCTACGCTAGAAAAGGCCCAGGGTCTCATGGTGTTCTCCAAAATATTTTCATATTCGTAGCGGTCGAGATTACCAACGATGCGCTTGAGAGGACCCATTCCCGTGGCGGAGATGCAACCCCAAACAATGCAGGAACCGCCACCGTGGTTCATGGTTGGCAGTAGATACTTGGGGACGTAGCGAATGCCGGTAGGACGACGAATCCACGTTACACCGTCACTTCCAAACAAGTTGTACTTGCTCAAGCACATCGTCGGTAATCTCGTCCGCTACAGATATGAGAATATTTTGGAGAACATTATGAGATCCTGGGCCTTTTCTAGCGTAGGTCGTTTCCTTCTGTATCAGCAGGATAATGATCCCAAGCATCGTTCTCATCACGTGCACGACTGGTTCAACCGCCGCCGTGTCACTCTTTTGGATTGGCTGAGTCAAAGCTTGGACCAGAACATCATTGAGCACCTATGGGAGGAATTGGAGAGGAGATTGACCAGTAAAACTGCTTCAGACATCGACAAGAAGTTCAAATTTCTCCAGGAGGAGTGGAAGAAGATTCCCCAATCAACCATGGACACAATGATCGATTCCATGCACCGTAGATGCCAGGCAGTATTTGATACAAATGATTTTCCAACAAAATATTGAAATCTCGCAGATAGAACAATTTCTAAGAGCACGAAGTTTCATTGAAGAAATATGGGTTTTTGTTGTTTTCGATCTTTTTCAAATTACTTCAGTATTCATTAGTCTCACAAATCCAAATGTTCTTAGCTGATACATTGTTGCTTCATGAACAAACTATGAAAAAATCAGATTGATTCGTTCTATTTCGAATGAGATATGGTCGAAAAACCATAATATGATACCTTTATGGCCGGTATTGTATCATAGATTTTTCATAAGAGCTGAGTATAAATTCAGGTACTTGCAATCTACGATATGTCCGATAAATATGTCAACAAAAGTTCTGAACGAACTCGCAGTAAAATGGACAATCTACAGTGCTCCACATAATCTTATGTTCACCCCTAAAATGTTCGAAAACTCGAAAACTGGCTTTTCAACCAAAATGCTTCCTATTGAAGAAATATGGGCTTTCAGTAGGTATTTCATGATAGAAACTTAAAATAGACTTAAAATTCACACATCAGGAAAAAACCAACATTTTATGAAAAAAGGTAAAAAAAATTTCCACAAAATCATATGTTCACTTGCACAAAACCGTAAAAAAAAAGAAAATTACAGACGAATGAACATTAATAATCGATGGGACGACCATTCTGTCGAGCAACTTCAAAATTCGGCTATCCATAGACGAATAAAGATTGTCGAGCAGCTGTTGGTCCACTTTTTGCCATGCTTCAACGATAGCCTTTTTCAGAGATGGAATGTCCGCATAAATCTTGTTTCCTTCGTAGATTTTCCGTACCATGTATCCCCAGACATTTTCGATGATGTTTATGTCAGGGGAACAGGCCGACCAATCGAGAATCGGGATTCCGCGGTCACCTATCCACTTGATTGTGCGTCGAGCCCGATGGCATGGAGCTCCATCCTGCTGATAAATGAAATTTTTAGAGCGATTCCGACGGATAAATGGTATGAGACCTCTTCTCATCACGTATCGATATTGGCAACCGTCCATGTTCTTTGGTACAAAGCAAAGTTTGACTTTGCCTTGGGAACTGATTGCTGCCCAGACCATCACTCTTCCACCTTTGAAGTTTCGCCGTGAAAACCGCAGTTTTTCTTTTCTCAAATCATGCCAATAATCACGGTAGCCATCCGGTCCATCGCAGTTAAACTTCTTCTCATCACTGAAGATAATCTGAAAACAAAATACCACTTTAAGAAAGCTGCAAAAATCCTTACCTGTTTCCAGTCAGTTCTTTGGTTATTCTTAGCAAATTTAATGCGATTTTCTCGGTGTTTGGCGGTCACATTTGGAGCCTTTCTCATTTTTTGGCGTCTTATAAATTTGCTCTTCGAAAGTACGCGGCGAACAGTCTCCGCGGATACGGAAAGTCCAAGTTCGCTCTTGATCTTTGAGCAAGAGACCTTAGAATTTGACGCCCTGCGGATAATTCTTCGCTTGTCTCGTCCAGAAAGAAGAGGTGGACGACCAGAAGACTTCTTTATACCATAATCAAGTGGATTTGCAGCATATCGATTGATTAAACCAAGGGAACGCTTCATTTCCTTAGCGATTTGACGGTGCGAGAGTCCTTCAGCCAATTTGGCGTCAATTAGTCCTTTCTCATATTCACTCAGAGGTTTACCTTTCGACATGTCTTCTAAAAGCTGAAAAACAATAATTAAACAGACTAGAACCAAGTTAAAAGTTCAAAAAACAACAAAAAATAGAAGTGAACATATCATTATGTGGAAAAAAAAATACCCATTTTGCGAAAAATGTCAAATTTCTCGATTGCTCAGCTTTACTTTATTTTCGCTCCAGAACCCATAATTGTATTTTTTAAAGGTATTTCCATATCATATATGATAAATAATTAAGAATTACTGAAAATCGAAAATTTGAGATTTTTGAAGGTGAACATAAGATTATGTGGAGCACTGTATATTCTTAGCATCGTTGATTCCTGGTTGATCTCTGTGGAACTTATCAGAAAGTCATTTATCGGATGTGGTGTGAAAGGATTTCAATAAGAAGAACGACGACGCAATCCACTGTTTCAAAGAAAGTGGCCAGATGCCGTGGGCTTCGGAGTATTTAAAAAATAGAAGAGAAGAAATGTCCTTTTCACTCAACGCAGTACTGAAACTTGTTGAACAACTAACATTGAACGAAAAACAGAAAAATAGGCAGATAATAGAAACTTTAAAAGGAAGTAGACGATAAAGACTGTTCAGTCGATGTCATTAAAAGAATATTCATTTCTGTCAAAGTTATGATTTTACTGTCAAAATGTGTCTTTTTGTTATCGTTTTGTTTCATTTCCCAAAAATTAAGTTGTGGTTTTTCTAACCAAATATAAAGTGGCAATACTCAAACAATTTATTTCTGGTTTTACATTAGTTTTGAAGCAGAATAAAAGTCATTTCTGAGCCTAGAACATCTGCTCGGATTTTGGCTGCCCTGTTGATTAAGGACGTTTACTCCGGTGCTTTCTGTAACCGAAATGCAAATATTTCCTTTTGGTTTTTTGGATGGAATTCTTTGGAATGTGACAATAGGCAAGAATTAGTCAACAAAAATGCCAATTTTTTCTATTTTTGTGATTCTTGTGATTCTGATCAAGATTTCATAAGTTTTTATTTCACGAAATTTTATAATACATAAAAAGAAAATGCTGAAAGATATTAGAAAAGATAAATGAAGATCGGATAAAAATGCGAAATTTGTGGGCTTTTCTTATATATTCATCTAAATGACCTAAACTGACTCAGGGCACATGAGTGTTCCCAGAAATGAAAAACTCAAAAAAAAACTGACCATAAGAATCCGATTGAGCTCTTCAATTTCTGAATAGTTTTGACGTCTGCCGCTCATTTCTTAAAACAAGGAATAATTTTTTTCTCTGAAAAGGCTACGGAGTTCTTCGTTATTCAGAAGAGACTCAGATGGGAAAAGAAAGGAAACGAAATAGAAGAGTTGTTCTTAGGGCTCACGTAACCCTTCCTTGTATGGGCTGCCTCGTAATTGGCATGGTGACAGATGGAAGTAAACAAATATAACAGAAAATCGAGAGATGCCAGAGATGATGGAAATGGCAGATGCGAGGATTTAGGAACTACCATGTGGTAAATAAGGAGAAAAAGCATTTTGAACAAACAAATCATAGAACGAAATGAACACTCTTATGTGCTTGATGCTCAAACCGATAGCTTCATTTTTCTACGGTGCGAGGGGCTTTTGGAAATGAACGGCATATCATAAAAATTAGTTATTTTGACGATGTTATCCTTTCCCAAACTTCTTAAGAGATACCTAATATTCATTGTGCAGTAAAATAACCAAAGAGGTGTTCTTCAGTTTAAAATTCTCAACTTTGAGATTGCGTCTTCAAAATGTGAAGTACAATTAGAAAAAAAGCAAAGTTCTTCAGTTTTGTAGTAGACAACTTCTTTGCTTCTGATTACTCTAATAAAAAGTGGCTCCCGCAATAAAAAATTCTTCTGAAAAGTACTAAACGTGTGAAACTAGGGTTCTTCACTTTATTGAGCTATAGCCGTTTTGTTCTAAGAGTTGAGGAAAAGTGTCAACAAAAGAAATATAGTTTCAAATGGGATGATGCAACACAACAATTTTTTGAAAGCTTTATTACAATGAATGCCTACGAATATACAATGCGCTCAATACGCTCAGGATCCCTCTCACCCGATTTTAGGGGTTCCGAGAAAATCAAGTTAGTTTTAAAAAATCGGGCAATTCTATTCGATTCAGTCCCAAAGAAACGCTCAGGACAAAATTTTAGATGAATTTCAGAAATAATTGCGGAAAACATACAGGGTGGGGAATAAATATAGCGCCGCATTCAAGACGGTGTAATAACTTCAAATCGAAAAATTTTTTTTTTCTGAAAATCAACCAAAACGTTTATTAAACAACAAACAAAAATTAAAGGATTAACAGTTTTCGGATCTTCCTCCTTTCGCTTTGATGACTTCGGCTCGACGACGGCACGGAGGTAGTCAAAGTCTAAATTGTTCCATGGATATCGACTATATTGAGAAGATTCCTGAGACAGAGGTGAATCCGTGGTCCAAATTCCATTTCTTGGGTGGCGATTTGAAATAGCATCAAAACGAAGCACCGGCTTACACCGAAAACTCACAAAGCAGTGATGGATTTTACTGTGTGGGGATATTTGACCCAACAAGTATCCACGAAAATTATCCGAATTTGGGACCCCTGAAGATCGCTCTGATAGCTGCATGGGGACCATTTAGACGTTGACTACCTCCGTGCCGTTGTCGACTCTTACCCGAAGAGACTTCAGGCAGTCATCAAAGCGAAGGGAGGAATATTCGAAAACTGTTAATGCTATAATTTTTGTTTGTTGTTTAATAAACATTTTGTTTGACTTTCAGAAAAAAATTTTTGTGTATGAAGTTATTACACCGTCTTGAATGCGGCGCTATATTTATTCCCCACCCTGTAACTATGGCCAATTGGTTCATTCTTAAAGCCCTACATAATGATTCGAATTGCATTCCCTGATATTTCGCAACAAGTTTGGTTTTTCCGAAAACCACAAAAACATGATAGTGGGTTTCTAAACTGATTTTGCGAATTGTACATTTAAGAAATAAGGTTAAAACAAATTGTTGAAAAGTTCAATATTGAGCAGTAAATGAAACCGACTAATTAGTTATTTGAGAATCATTACGGGCAAAAGTAACGAGGTCATTTGATGCTTCTGAAAATAGAAATTACCAAGTTAAAAACAATCGTTGGGGTACTCACCTTTTTGACATACTTTTCGAACAGAAACATGGAATTTCAATATGCACACACCCGCAATAATAGCACTGGTAGTCAAAAACACAAGATGATGCATGAGGTAGAAATATTGAGCAGCAAAGAACATTATGGTTGAGGAAATTCCCTATAAATGCACAGCTTTAAACTGTTTGGGAGGAAAAATGGTTCGGTGCAGCTAATTTCCAAAAAATAATTCACGGAAAGCTGAAAAAAAAATGAAATGGCGCGAACTTTGGTGGCGATCGGTGCTTTGTTTCTCGGTATAATTTTTAATAATCTTCTTGTAATTTTCGGCATTTTTATTTTTCATAAATTTTTATCATTTTAAATTTAATTTTCAGCCGAAACGCGCTATTGGCGGCTGTTCAAAAATGAAAATCACTACATAGAAAACATCGAAACATGTAGATCTGGGTAAGGCTTCCACGAAAGACGAAAACAAAAAGTCGTATTTTGTCTTCCCGCCTTTTGTCTCGTTTTTGTTCGTCTTTCAGTTCGTCTTGCATTCGCATTACGCAATTAACAATTTGTGTAAACTATGTATTTTACTTGACCAACACAATGTCTATCTCTGCGTCAGACGAAGGCGAGACGAGACGGTCTTATGAGCCTTAGATCTGTGTGCGTTTTATAATAATAGTGTGAATGTGAAGCCAATGAGTAAATCGGCATGAGGCCAGAAACGGTCAAGTATTATTCATCTAATTTTTTAATTGTATTTTGTGGCAACAATCATCGGAAAATAACTTCATAGAAATTGACGAGAATTACGATCTAAGTCAATAAAAAATGCCTTTTAGGCCGATCAACTTTTCCCTTCTTCGAGGGTTTCCCAATGGAGTTGAGTGAATTTCATGCAAACTCCGCAAAACTCCACAAGTCTCCCACACGTCTAGGCCAAACTTTGAAGGCCCACAAGTCATCGCCAAGTTTCCCACTAGTTTAGGCAAAACCTTAAAAATTCCAAAGTCTAGGCCAAGTCTCCCACAAGTCTTGGTCAAACTTTGAAGATTCACAAGTCTGTGCTAACTTTTCCACAAGCTTAGGCAAAGTTCACTACGAGTTTCACCCAAGACTTGTGGAGTTTTCCTGAGAACGCTATATTGCTGACTAGCGCATTTCGTGAGCCTATTGATGCGCAAATTTACAATCCGGACTACAAAATACACGAAGAATCGGAAATTGTAGATCTCGGCCCCTTTAATTATAAAAGTATTGATAGGCTAGATTGACATCAGACAAGAAATCGTTGCTGTCAAATTTTGGGTGATTTTCAGAGTTGGGCGGAATAGGATTTTGGGAACTCGGAATCGGGAATCCGGAATACGGAAAAAATATTTTTTCACGGAATCCGGAATCCGGAAAACTGAATGAAAAAAACGGCGGAATCCGGAATTTTAACCATTAATAAGGGAATATTTATAATAAAAAATGATGTAAGTGCGCTCTGTTCGCAAACATTTTTGCGGGAGTTCAAAGAAGTATACATTTCACAACAATTGAGAATAAAGAATTAAAACGGAATAAAAAAGCCATATCGCGGAATCCGGAATCCGGAATACCGAAAAAATATTTTTTCACGGAATCCGGAATCCGGAATACGGAAAAAATAGTTTTTCACGGAATCCGGAATCCGGAAAACGGAAATAATATTTTTTCACGGATTCCGGAATCCGGAAAACGGAATGAAAAAAACGGCGGAATCCGGAATTCCGCCCAACTCTGCTAATTTTGTAGTCATGGATCGTATGCTCTAACTGCTTGACTCGCCGAGATCCTCAGTCTGAGTCGAATAGAAAATTCGCGGTGCACAAAGTACCCAAACACCAATATCTCAAAAAAAAAAAACGCAACTCCGACTATTGGTGCGGCATAAACAATAGGATGAGATTTTATACCGCGCCGGCGCACACAACGATTTTTATTTTTATTTATTATACCTTTTTGTTTATCATTTTCAAGTTTTTCTATAATTTCTTTCGAATTCTAGGCAATGGTGGCTGCATATCCGTATAGACTCCCGATCCTGGAATGCAAGAGAATGGGAATGTCCAATTCTGAGATTGTGAAAAAGCTGAAAGTGTATAATTTCCGGTCTATTGGACTGTGACTCTTTATCAACGTCTTGGGACACTGGGAAACAAGCCTAGATGTGGTCTTCTCACTACTTTCAAGACTCCCGAAGCTGTGAAAAAGGTACGTTCAAGGATTTCGAGATTGACACTTATCGTATCCAAAAGGCTGCTTTCTTAAATGAGAAGAATAAGGCTCTCCGCATGCAAAAAGCACATCATCTCTTGACTGGCACTCGCATCGGCATGCATTGTCTTTACAGATGAGAAGTTGTTCACTGTGGAGGATAACAAAAATGGCCAAAACCATGCAATCATCGCTACAGACTTTCAGTCGGCCTGTCAGAATGGGAAATTCCTCAATACAACTTCACATCCGGCCTCCGTAATGGTTTTTGGCATTTGACACCAACGGTAAAACTCCGCTCATTTTTGTAGATCCAGGAGTCAAAGTGAACCATATTACGGAGAACGCATTTTGGAGGCTGGTGTACTTCCGTGGATTAAAAATCCTATTCTTGGATCTTCCAACACGACTCAGCTTTAGCTCATCGCGACAAAACAACACAGCAGTGGTGCAAGGACAATTTCCCGAGTTAATCATTTCTGCAGAATGGCTTGCTTCTTCGCCGGATTTGAATCCAATGGTCTACGCCGTTTGGGGATACTCGACCCAGATGGTTTCCACGAAAAACAACTCTAGTTTGGGTGCCCTAGAGATTGCGCTGCTGAAGGCCTGGAACGATCTTGACGTCAACTACCTGCGTGTCCTGGACGACTACTACCCGAAGAGATTGAGAGCTGTAGTGAAAGCGAACGGAGGAAGATTCGAAAAGTGTTAATTTTGTTTGCTTTTATATTATTTGAGTAAACTATTGTCTAAGTTTCATATCGATTCCACTTTTTTTGCAAAAGTTAGAGCGTTTGAAACCCATCCTACTGTTTATGCCGCACCCTGTACTTACACTGGAAAATCGGAAGATGGAAAACACACTGCCACTGTCGCTCTGATAATATTCCGCAATATACGAGTAAACTTGAGTCTGTAAAACTGCATCGCCAAAACCCAAAAGTGCTGAAATCACCATCGCAATGTAAACGCTGAAAATTATTTTCTTTTCATGCCACGAGAATCAGCGCGAAATTACCTAGTCGGAAAAACCGGACTCGGGCGGTCGGTATGCATCAGTGAAGACTCGTTTGGAAATGAAAGAGAAATCATAAAAAACAGAAAAACATGCAGAACAAGAGCGCCGATAATCAGGTAATATTGCCCACATTTACGAATTCCGTTTCCGATAACAGCCACAAACATCGAGCCAATCACCTGGCCGCATCCGGTAACAATCATTCCAATAAGAAGAGTTGAAATGCTATTCTTGGAAATTTGATTCGTGAACTTGATGCACGCCGGGTATATAGCTGCAGAGCACTTCGTTGTTCAAGACATTCCGAGCCCTACATTAAGCTTACATATCCAAAAAGATTTAGCTAGTCCAGTATAAAAGAAGAAGGCGAACATGTACATCATTCGATTGGTTCTCAATAGCTTGATGCAATCCTCTGAAAACTGGTCATAAAAATCAATTCAGCATTCCTATGCACCGTATTGGCCCGTTTCTGTCTTTGTGCTCAACTTACATGACCCAGTGAGCACAATTTTCAGAGTCTCTCTAGTTTTACAGTAGTCCTTTTGCATTTACCGCGCTTTTCATTAAGATTTCGGTAGTTAAAGTTACTCAGAAATTGGATCAAGAACCAAGTTAGATGGACTTTGCTAAAAATGCGACGATTAGATTGATGCTGTTGAGTTATTTAGATAGCACAGATTATTGGACCTGCGGCAGTATCACTTAGTGAAGGCTCACTTGAAGTCTGCAGGAAAGGCTGAGGAACTCTATTCCGCGACATCTCACTTTGCGGCAGAAATACAGTATTTACACATGCAATCAAGGAGCACATCATGAAGACTGTGATGAAGATTTTCATCTGAAAGAGAAGCCAAATAATCAGACGAGTGAAGGTAGACTCCCTAAACTCTTACCTGTCCATTAACAACAATGCTCTCGATCGGGGTGTCCTTGAAGTAGAGAAGCAAGAAAATTCCTCCAAAAATCAAGCTCAATTTGAAAAACGCCCATTGCAATGATGTGTTTTTTTCACGATTTTTGTCCGACACATTCTCACTTATGTACTGACCCTGGCCAACCCAAAGGACTGCAAACACTATCGCTGCTCAGTGCTCAAGTACCACGAGGGGTGGATACTTACGAGTCGCTGCAATTCCAGCGAGAGCCGAGACAGCAAGAATTCCATAGCGATGAGGGAAGAGGTAGCTGGCCTCAAAAATGTTTATATCGTTACTTTCTATTACCGGAATGAAAATTATTCCAATTTAAAACTAACTTGGCCTAGTCCCAGCCGAGAAATTTAATCAAAGTTTGTTCAAAAAGTTATATGAAAAAACCAGTTATCTTTCGCTAGAGCAAGCTCAACCTTCCGAATCCTATTAAATGTTGACGGGGGCCAAGCGTGCTAACGACGGACAAAATAGATTCCTCAGATTCATGTTAGACATTGTAGTGTACCGCGCTCTGTAACTCTCAGCTGTCTATGTATTATAGAATCTGAGAGCTATCAATAATTTCTAAGGGTCGACAACGGGAGCATATCGAGATCTAAGAATAGCGAAGTTGAGCAGCGTAAAGTATTAAAAATGGATTATAGATGGTAGGCCCTGTTTAAACTGGAACTAGCGATCGAAACATTTTTTTTTTCAGAAATCATCTTTACAATGAAATGGGACATCGAATTTCCGTTTCTGAATTATCGGGAGCCATTTATAAAACAGAAAAATCACTGTGGATAGCGCATTTTTTCCATATTACCTGAAAAATACCAAAACAGACAATTGCAATAACCACAGCCCATTTTCCAGAAATTCTTGTCACCACATATGGAGCAAACAGGCAGCTGAGTGTGCTGAAGAAATAAACGATACAAAGGGATAAATACCCATCCGTGTGTTGAATTCCGCCAATTCCTGCACGAGACATCCCGGCAATCAGAGGCTCGATGATGACCTCATGGCTCAGAATCGCGGTGAACAGTATCATCATGGAGAGCGAGATTCGGAGAACGTTCACTGTTTCGCTGGATACCTTCATGGCTGACGCTAAGCTTGATGAAAATCGATCCTGATGAAGAAAAATTTGAGAAATGCTAGATTTGTATGAGAATTGATGGGGAAATAACGAATACGAGAGACGAAAAACAAAAAAAATGAAAATTTAATTGGTAATTGGAAAACGTTTACTTCTAGTGACTTTCCTGAAGAAACGAAATGGAAAAATATGAAAAAAAAAGTGAACTCTTTTCGAAATCCGCCGACGAATCCACGAGTATTTTTAAAACAAGGGTTCTATGAGCACAATAAGACTTCTCGCCAACGGTCGAAGTTTTGAGCAGCTTCAATGTTCACTCTGAAAATTCGAATATCCTTAAAAATGAGTCAGAATCATATAGAAGAAGGCATTAGGAAAAAAAAATTGTGAAAATAACTGATGCGCTAACTTTCCCCTACAATACGCTCCAGCCAGCGCTCCGGTTCATTAGACACACTCGCACTTTCGGCTCAGAAGTTTGGACTTTCACAAAAGCTCAAAAGTTGTATCAATTTCAGTAATGAGTTTTTCAAAAAAACACTAGCAGAATGAGTTAGATTGACCACCCATCTATAGAAGAACAACTGGTCGGATTTACGCTCACCGAGGAAAAGATCTTCATTGAGGAGGCATCAGACGTACATCAAACGTTAGAGATCTACTACGACTCATAAAAAGAAGAAACGTAATGTGGGCTGGAAATGTGATGCGCTGAAACAACAATATATGGACCAAGCTGATATGAATACCTAGCAATGAGATGGGAAACGAACTGCTTGAAGGCCGCAGATGAGATGGTCGGATTCACTGAGAAAAATGGTATGTCTCATTACTTCCTGGAACGCCATCGCAAAAAAATAGAAAGAATTGTGAATCGCGATCAAACAACGTGAGTCTCTTCGAATATGTGGCTTTACAAATTTCTAGAACGTAATGCCCAGAAATGCAGAAATAACAGTCTGAAAATTCGAAAACTTTTCTCACATCCCCCGACGGTAGTTCCGACGAGTGACGGTAGTTCCGACGCGTATGGGTACTCAAATGGGAAGGCTTTCACTTTCCTGCACTTGGTGCATTTAGAGATGACACTTTGTGCCAGACGACCGTCTTTTCGAATCCAGTACTGTGTACGGAGTGTCGAGACAAGATACTGTGCTGGTAAGTGTACGTTCATTTCATGTGTCTCAATAGCAATGAGTCTTGCTAACGGGTGTTTCTCGTGAATCAGGATAGGGTAGTTCGCCTCCTGAGGCAAGACGGGACTGATTGCGTATCTCTTTGTTCTCCAGAGACCGTCTGCCGTTTGGAATTGGTTCAGCGACTCTTTGAAGGACTCGTTCCTGCTTCCGGACTCTTTATAGTGCTCGGTGATGACGACTCTTCTAGCGATATGACGCCTCTCGATGGCTCTGACTGTTAGGAGTTTCAAAATGTTAGGAGTTTCAAAATGTGAAACCTGCGCTGTGATCATGGTACGCTTTGAACCGTACTAAAGCAACTTGAGCGAAGAATGTTTCGACTCACAAGTCTGACCAAGTAACAGTCATGGATTCACCCAAATACATCAAAAAGAAAAAAAATAGGATGAGCCGGGCACATTATGCGAAGAACTGACGGAAGATGGACAAAACTGATACAAGAATGGATACCTCGAGACAAAAAACGATCTGTCGGACGAACCCCCATGGGATGGTTCGACTCACTGCGAAAGGAAGTCTCGATATATCGAGGAAATCGACTGATTTTTTCATGGACTACCATCGCTCAGGACCGCAAGGCATTGTTAGCTGTATTCCGCTCTCACACAAGCGATTGACGGATCGAATAAGTGACTAAGTATGTAACAATTTTTAACTCACATAATTTCGCCCCAGGAGTAGACATGAATTTGAAAAAAAAAACTGGTGAAAAACTGGCTTCCATTGGGCATTGCCGTCGCCAGTCGGCAGTGAGTAGCCATTTTCAACGGAAAATTCCATATGGCTCAGATTTATGCATAAAATCACAGGCCATACATCACATGGAGGGTTACATTAAAAAACTTGGACATGAGAAATCTCAGTGTCTGCAAAAGAGAAAAGTTGAAAAATGAACAAGTGAAAATGAAGAAAAGAACTTTTAGTTCACCTGAATTATATATTTATTTCATTCGGAATTGATGTATGCCCAAACATTAAAAAAACCCATTTCAGAACTCATTGTTGGCTGAAATTACTCGTTTCATTGAATGGCCTGGAAATCACCTGAACAATGGATTTCGGCTGTCTATTCTCAGACGTTTTTCTATTAGAATTGCATCAATTTTCTTTCTATAAAAGGAATTATTCAAGACTACTGTACTTTTCCATTCTTTTAGGTTTTTGAATAAAAAAAATAGTTGGGAAAGCTTTCAAAGTTCGCATTTTCCCATCAAAAACGGTCGGCAGAATTCAGAAAAAATGATTTGAAAGCGACCGACAGAAAAAATTATTTTTATGGGCTTAAAACCAGTTACAAACATTGAAATTGCTGTTAATGGCATTGTTGGAACGGAATTCCCAACTTTTTATAGGCGAAATGTTTCAGTAAACGAATTGCAGGGAAACATAAAAGAAACAACGGAAAAGAGCGGAACGGAGAACAATGGAAGTTCTTTGAAAAAATGATGACCAATTCCAGATCTTAGACTGACGCTGATTCGTTCTTCTGGAAACTGAATAGGCGAATGTTCACTTCGAATATCTTCATATGTAGATTTCAAAATTAAACTTCATGTTATTAAATTGGTTCCATTAATTGAAGTGCACCAACAATTGAAACATTTCGAAAATCTGAAGAATTAAAATTTATTAATTATCGTTCAAGAGACTTCATTTTACTTTTGACCAAATTCCACTTTGAAAGTAATTGAATAAAGCCTTTTTACCGCTGTCATTTTTCGAAGTATCTGGCAGGACAGACTCAGGAAGATCATCAATTGAAATACATTTGCGACGAAATTGCAAACGTCATGATCAAGATCATTAGAAGGTTTTTATCTGGCGAAAATCGTGTGCCACAAAAAAAAATCTGCCACAAAAAAAAGCCGAGAACATTGTGAGAACTTCAACATCCAAAAGATCGTGGACTCTCCGATGGCTTTCAACTTGACCTCCAGAACTACAGCTGTCCCAAATCGGTAATTTTACTTATTTGTTCTCGTCCAATCCATTTTTTCTCCGGTTCTTCACATTTTCATGTTACATTTATTTTTTGTCTAAGTAAATAAATTAATTTTAAAACAGTTATGTTATTGTGCATAATATATAATAGTTTAAAGAGAAATTTGCATTTATATACAGGGTGGCGGATAAGTATACGGAATTTCTTTGTGGGTGGTTCCTAGAGAGCGCGAGGCTTGCTTTTCAAAATGTCAAAAAGGCATGGGCCGAACTCCCCGGCGACTACATCCGGCGCACTGTTGATTCTGTTCCGAAGCGTCTGAAGGCCGGCATCGCGGCAAAAGGGTCGAACTTCGAGCAATTTCTTAAATTTTGGTTCCTTACATTCCAGTTGATGAAAAAAATAAATTTGGTTTCATAGTAGCAGTCTCCGTTTCAAAGATATTCAGCATAACGTAATTCCGTATACTTATCGGCCACCCTGTAAATTGAAGTGGTTGAGGGAATTGAGGGAATTACAGTATCGGCCAAAAAGGTATTCGCAAACAGTTTTTCGAGCATAACTTTTCTGAAACTTCCCGGATCGTTTTGATATTTTGAGACAAAATTTAAAACGGTATAAGAAATTGAATCAACAACAAGAATAATCAAATTTTCAAAAATTTGAAAAAATATCGAAAAATTTATGAAAATGGCGAAAAACTGTAAAATGGAACTTTGACTTTTGAGATCTAGGAATCACCGGTAAATGAAAAACTACAATAAAACATGATGAAAACAGTTTTAATACTTCGTTGGGTAGCCTTTGGCGTCGATGACCGCCTGACATCTTCTTGGCATCGAGTCGAGAAGGGTGTCGATAACAGACAGGGGGATGGCCTTCCAGACAGATTGGAGTTGATCGAATTTCTGATTGGCATTCGATGTACGGACCCCTCTAAGTTGTCTCTCGACATGCTCCCAGATGTGTTCGATCGGATTCAAGTCAAGAGAATGATTGGGAAAGTCCAGAAGATCCACGTGGCGGCGTCGGAACCAGTCCTTGATGTGCTTCGAGGTGTGTTTCGGGTCGTTATTCTGCTGAAAAACGAACGCCCGGCCCACATTAAACCGTGCCCAGGGTCTCATTGTGTTTTAAAAGATGTCTTCTTACACAAATCGATCCATGATGCCCGTAATTCTTCTCAGGGGGCCGATTGAAGTCCCAGAGAAACAGCTCCAAACCACCTCGGTTTGGAGCTGGTAGCTGGGATTGAACCGACATTCAACCGGACGGCGAATCCATTTGATACCGTCAGTACCAAACAGATTATACTTGGATTCGTCACCGAACACGTGATTAGCCCAATCCTGGCGTCCCCAGTGAAGATGAGCTCTGGCCCATGCTACGCTACGTTTCTCGGGGACTTCAATCAGCCTCCTGAGAAGAATTACAGGCATCATGGATTGATTTGTGTAAGAAGACATCTTTTAAAACACAATGAGACCCTGGGCACGGTTTAATGTGGGCCGGGCGTTCGTTTTTCAGCAGAATAACGACCCGAAACACACCTCGAAGCACATCAAGGACTGGTTCCGACGCCGCCACGTGGATCTTCTGGACTTTCCCAATCATTCTCTTGACTTGAATCCGATCGAACACATCTGGGAGCATGTCGAGAGACAACTTAGAGGGGTCCGTACATCGAATGCCAATCAGAAATTCGATCAACTCCAATCTGTCTGGAAGGCCATCCCCCTGTCTGTTATCGACACCCTTCTCGACTCGATGCCAAGAAGATGTCAGGCGGTCATCGACGCCAAAGGCTACCCAACGAAGTATTAAAACTATTTCAGTCATGTTTTATTGTAGTTTTTCATTTACCGGTCTTTCCTAGATCTCAAAAGTCAAAGTTCCATTTTACAGTTTTTCGCCATTTTCATAAATTTTTCGATATTTTTTCAAATTTTTGAAAATTTGATTATTCTTGTTGTTGATTCAATTTCTTATACCGTTTTAAATTTTGTCTCAAAATATCAAAACGATCCGGGAAGTTTCAGAAAAGTTATGCTCGAAAAACTGTTTGCGAATACCTTTTTGGCCGATACTGTATGTAGGCTAATGGGAGCAGAGACATTTTTAAAAGCACCAGCTATAGAAGAATAATAATACTGTTTAATGCAAAGTGAATGGGAAAGAGGGATGGATATGTGGGAAACAGTCATTAGTTCCGAAAATTGAGATACTGAACAAAGTGCGAAGGATATATAATAGAATAAGAAAACATGGAACAGAATGAAATATTTTAATGCAGGAATACTCGAGGCAATATAAGAAATATTTTGTTCATGAAGTTCCAGTGGAGTCGACGATAATTAGTGCAGTATTCTTCTACACAGGCGTCGAAAGACTTAAAGCACCCAATAATCCATTGTTTGAACAATACGGCGTCGTAGGTATCGCATTTGAGTGTTCATTTGGTGTTGCCACTGATGTTCCAAATAGACAAATGAGCAAAACCATTGTGATAGGTTGGAACGAAGGCTATTTGACTAAGCGAATGGAGATTACTTCATGAGTAGATTCCTAGTCGTAGTTGACAGGTCTCCTTCTTCTCAGATTGCACCGAATGTTTTGCGTTTCGTCACTCTTGTCAACGATTGGACACTCCTTATTGTCAGCCTTGTCTTCGTCCGTCTTCTGGTTGGTGAAGTTCCAATGGAATCAGATGGTTGATCGACTTTCTGAGCTCTTTCTTCGTGACGGTTTTCACAACTGCTTCTCGCATGTACCCGTTTGCTGATGCGATCAGTTCCTTGATTTCCGCAATTTTCGATGTATTTCGAGGAGTCGGTTGCTGTTCCCAAAGGAGAACGCACTGCCCAACCATTGGTACTGTCGCTGATCCTCTTGTTGTTCGTCCGATTTTTGTGATGAAGTCTGAGCTTGGTGTGATACTTCGATGAAAATCGTTTCCACATGCGCTCCAACGCTTCTCTGGGACTTCAATCGGCCCCTTGAGAAGAATTACGGGCATCATGGATCGATTTGTGTATGAAGACATCTTGGAAAACACAATGAGACCCTGGGCACGGTCTATTGTGGGCCGGGCGTTCGTTTTCTAATAGGATAACGACTCGAAGCACACCTCGCAGCATATCAAGGACTGGTTCCGACGCCGCCACGTGGATCTTCTGGACTGGCCCAGTCAATCTCCTGATTTGAAACCGATCGAACACATCTGGGAGCATGTCGAGAGACAACTCAGAGGGGTCCGTACATCGAATGCCAATCAGAAATTCGATCAACTCCAATTTGTCTGGCAGGCCATCCCGGTGTCTCTGATCGACACCCTTCTCGACTCGATGCCAAGACGATGTCAGGCGGTCATCGACGCCGAAGGCTACCCAACAAAGCATTAAAACTATTTTAATCATGTTTTATTGTTATTTTTCATTTACCGGTCATTCCGAGATCTCAACAGTCAAAGTTCCATTTTTCGGTTTTTTGCCATTCTCAAAAATTTTTCGATATTTTTTCAAATTTTCGAAAATTTGACTATTCTTGTTATTGAATCAATTTTTTTACCGTTTTAAATATTGCCTTAAAATATCAGATCGATCCAGGAAGTTTCAGAAAAATTATGCTCGAAAAACTGTTTGCGAAAACCTTTTTGGCCAGCACTGTATATCCCAAACTTAGCTCCCTCTGATTATCATCTTTTCAGACATCTCCAACGGCATCTTGTTGGGAAGAAATTCACAAATCGGAAGGATATCGAAAATGAGTTGAAGTCATTTTTTAAGACCCAGCCCTTGGCATTTTGGCAAGACGACATTCGCAAGTTGGAAAACCGTTGGCAGACCATTATTGATAAACATGGTCAGTATGTATATGCAATTTAGCTGATAGCGTTTCGATCAGTTATACAATAAACTTTTAAAACTGAAAGTCAGTCAGGACTTATGAATTAACCTAATATTTAAATTACCTAGAAGAAATTCCAATGAAATAAGTGAACACCATAAAATTAGTATCCGGAAGAAGGATGTGGAGTGAACAAAAAGACGGAATCGACCATCCAGGATCAAGCGGAATTTCAGCGGAATAAATGGTATCAGAGTCAGTCTAAGATCTGGAATTTGTCATCATTTCTTCAAAGAACTTTCATTGTTCTCCGTTCCGCTCTTTTCCGTTGTTTCTTTTATGTTTCCCTGCAGTTCGTTTTCTGAAAAACTTCGTCTATAAAAAGTTGGGAATTCCGTTCCAACAATACCATTAACAGCAATTTCAATGTTTGTAACCGGTTTTAAGCCCATAAAAACATTTTTTTTCTGTCGGTCGCTTTTAAATCATTTTTTCTGAATTTTTTTCTGACCGTTTTTGATGGGAAAATGCGAGCTTTGAAAGCTTTCCCAACTCTTTTTTTTAATTCAAAAACCTACAAGAATGGAAAAGTACAGTAGTCTTCAATAATCCCTTTTATAGAAAGAAAATTGATGCAATTCTAATAGAAAAACGGCAGCCGAAATCCATTGTTCTTTCCACGCCATTCAATGAAACGAGTAAATTCAGCCAACACTGAGTTCTGGAATGATTTTTTAATGTTTGGACATACAATAATTCGGAAGGAAATAAATATATAATTCAGGTGAACTAAAAGTTCTTTTTTCATCTTTCATTTTCACTTGTTCATTTTTCAACTTTTCTCTTTTGCAGACACTGAGATTTCTCATGTCCACATTTTTTAATGTAACCCTCCATGCGATTTATGGCCTTTTGTGTAAACCTTTAAGCCATATGGAATTTTCCGTTGAAAACGGCTATTCACTGCCGACTGGCGACAACATATCTGCCCAATGTAGAGTTAACTGCCGGACATCTGATTCTCATTTCTGATGCTCTAAGCGCAAAGGAAAAAGTTCAAATCATCTTACCTGGGATCGAAATTTAAAAGTTCTGTAGGGATGGATTTGGACTGGGGCCATTGAATGACGCCATGGTGCATGTGTTATTTTGTGTAATACTGTCTCAATTTTTAATGAAATTCGGATTTTTAGAGTGAAATTTGAAGCTGTCTAGGAATCTCCGCCAGTTGGCGACAAGTCCCATTGATTGCGCATACAGTACCCTTGGCGTCAGTCATGACGGTATCCAAGAAAACAGTGAAGGTTCCCCGAATCTCGCTTTCCATGATGATATTGTTCACAGCGATTCTGAGCCTTTCTAAAGTCTGCTGAAAGTGACAATCCTTTGTAAGTCGGGAGGGATGATCACGATCAGGGTTAAAAGCTGAAAGGCTTACACTTTCTTACGAAGTATGAACCATTTGTGATCTGTAATGGTTTTCATTTCCTCCATTTTTTTGTTTGGGCTCGAACACGAAGTTTCCCAATGAGGAATCACGCTGACGATATACGGAGCATGCCCGTATTTCGTCAGTCTACGGTTTTGTCCATTTTTCATACATTTCATCTGAAAATGAGCTAGCAACTCAGAATTAATGAGAACACTTCTTCGTTTATTCAAATAAAGTCTTCGATGTTGTCGACCTACCTGTGCGGAGCTATGATATTAAGCCTGGCGTACGTCGCCTTGCATCTCAATGAGCGGCTCCTAGATGAACTCCAGGCTCATATAAGCAAAATCAGAAGAATAAACGATATGGACAATTTGATCACATTTCTGGCTGCCGCGTCGAGAAGCATTTCTGAAACAGGAATATATTCAAAAATAGAAATATCTGAAAAAGAGCTGTTCAAGCTGCAGAAGTTGCAGAAGCTCATACTACGATTTGTACGAACTCATTTTCTCTCTTTCTCTTTGGAGTGATGAAAAGGCAAGTTTCCCCTTTTTGGATAGATTTTTTCATGTCGTTTGATGGTTCTTGAAGCCGTTGTTCGAGGGAATCCGAGAGAGTTACCAACAACACTTGGGTATTAGATTCCGGTATTTTTGCAAATCTTACATCACCACACTTTTGGTGCAACTGTAATAATCTTCCGAAACTTAGAACTCGGTCCGACCAGGGTGTCCCTGGCGCCACTTCTTGCTTTTCAAAACTTTCAAACAACTCGCCATCTCCCAATATCCTTCGCCGGATCGCAATTTTCCAAGTCTGGGAAAATCCGATCTGATAGTTTTTCTAGACGAAGACCCAAACTTTGTACTTTCATTTTGGTGCATTAAAAAACAAAAAAAGAGCATTTCATTTTCATAGAATTGTAATAGTAATTATGTATTAACGACGAATCTATTTTCAGAAAAATCCACAAAGCTCCATTTCAAAGCATTGATCTCAATTTGGGTTAGTAGTTTTAGTCTCTTTCTCTGCATCTCTAAAAGGAGCCGTTATCGTTGCTCCGGAATCGCTGATTTCAATTTTGATCGGCTCAGATGACGTTGTGTGATGCACTTTTGCGTTTCCTATAAATAGATGTCAGTCAAGGAAGCCACTTTGCACCGGTTACCCTGATAGAAGTGCTGCGTCTTGTGGAAATACAGTTTCTGTGCAAGCACAGCGGTGACGGCAGACAGTACGGCGAATGCTCCATAAAGAATCAGATGGTAAGTCAATGTGAAATACTTTGATACAAAGAACGCGACCGTGGAGGCGATGGCCTAAAATGGGGAACGTGCGTCTCTTCGGAATGAGCATGGGCTTACACTGTAAAATTTGAACAACGCAAACGCATGAGAGGACTCTTCAGAGTAACCGTCACAGAGGAAGGAATACACTTGGGTTTGGATGATGGCGTCTCCAAAGCCAAGAAGAGCCGAACACACTATGGCCACATGAGCACTGCAAGTGTTTCAGTCTAGTTTCAAAAAAAAGGTTGCAGATAGCTTAGTTAGTTAAATATCTTTCAAAAATTGAATCTGAAATTTAAATTTCTGATGCTGGCTGATGTGTCTTGACTCTTCTCTAAACCTACTTTGGCTCAAAATATCCCTTGTCGGAAGTTGGATGAAGTGGCGCATCAGATGGGAAAAACAGATAGATTGCCACAAAAACCAAGAGATGAACAATGGAGGCCAACACCACGATCCAATCCTTTCCGATAACTCTGGCACGCGCTCCTATCACAGAAAAGATTCCACCAGCTAGAATCTGTCCGATTCCCGTCGCTATGCAACTGACGGCTAACAATTTGGTGGTGTTTACTCCTAGCCTGTTGGTAAATTTGATGCAAGCTGGGTATATGGCTGCAAACTCAGTTCGTATTTCCTAACCATGCTGCTCACCTACCAATCCAGAAAGATCTCGAAAATCCCGTATACAAGAATATGAGCGATAATAGGAGCATAGGAGGCTGTCGCATTATTCTGAATGTAGCTCCTTGAAAAAGGGAATATTGTAGTGCAAAATGTTTAGAGTTGAGTTCATCTCAAAATAAAGTCAACAAACAATTCATGTGGGAAAACCTCAAACACACTCAGGCTTTGACTGTCATTTACATTACACTGGAATTTCTGAAAAGTCAGAAAATAATTAGTTTCTTAGCGGGTGATTCAGACGTTTCTACACGCGTTTGACGCATCTTTGGCCCCTGAAAGCTCTGAAACATAAATTTGAGGCTTACAAGGCTCTCTCAATGGAGCCAGTTTACTGAAGACCCCGGCACAAAGGAGTGGAGCAGACTTACTCAGTGTCTTTGTCAATGTCTCCCTCTCTTTCCTCTCAGGTATATAAGCGGGTCGCGGGAGTAAGGCGGTATTGATGCAGGCCACAACAGAGATGGAGCAGAAGATGTAAACGAACATTTTGAACTGAAAACAATAGAACGATTCTAGACTGTACCCACAGTACCGGTCATTGAAATGTTCCCATTTGGTGTTTCAGCTATAACGTTTTCCAGAGGAGAACAGGACTTGAGGAAGACTGTGAAAACGTTGTAAAATGATCCAGAATAATGATCCCGATCAACACTTATCGATAAGAAAGGTTTAATTGAAAAATTCGATCTTTTGATTTTCGATCCCACATTAGTTACCGCACAGTTCAACATCTTCTTGCTAAAGGACGCGAGCTGGGACGAACTTTCAGGCAATTTTCTGAGCAGTTCAAAGTCGATCGTTCCACATTGAAAAGTTTCCGAAGCGCTGAAGTGTTCAAAATGAACGATCAGTGAAAAGAACACTCTAGGGCTCGCGTAGCGAACCATCAAACGGAAGCAACCTTAGGCTGACAGCTGTCAAATTCCTCGATCAGGTTTGTGGTTCCATGGATCACCGGCGGCAAGCGTCAGAACAATCCGGTGTCGTTAAGAAGCTCGTGTGCCATTGGACTCAAAGTGGACTCCACGGCTCATGCATCGGTTCATGTCTTGAAAAATTCAGATTCTCCCGTGCGGTCGTGATCCCACAAAAGTTCGTTACGACTCTTTTAGACACTCCTTCTTCCACATCACAGTGAGCCCCGACCTTAATCGCACCACGCACTTGCTATTTGCGGTATTCTCTCAGTTCCAGACTGTGTGAGCTCAGATTCTACAGTCTGTTCTGACCAACCGATTTCCAGTCGATGCCAAGAGCTGTTATCGATTTTGTGGTTTGCAACTAAATATTGATTATTTTAAAACTATTTCTAATGGTTCTTACCTATCGTGTAAAATAAACCATTTTTCGAAAAAAAAAATCGAATTTGTCAATTAACATTTTTTTCATTCATAAAAGATAAACTGGATCATTTTTCTGTCTCATTTTACCACATTTTCGCATTGGACTTCAAGTTCCTAGCACTTCTTAGAAAAAAAGTTATAGCTGAAAAACCAAAAAGGGATATTTCAGTGGCCGCTACTGTACATTCCATTACCCCTCCGCTGCCAACCAATTGGGCCATAGTCTGGTGTTGAAACATGAAAAAGAGAAAAATTCCTCCTCCAACAAGGCTGAAATTATCTTTCGATTATCTTTCAGCTACAATTTCCAAAATTTCGACAAAAAGTTAGTAATAGTCAACACTATAGCAACTCGGCATTTCTGATTACCTTATTTTGAAAATCACCCAAGTAAGAGCCGTGTTCCTTTCAATAGTCTGGCCGGTGCAGTTCTCGGTCAGATATTTACCCTGTCCAACCCATAACACTGAAATCAAAGTGCTGTATGTTGCTAAGAACGAAATCGTGATAGTCACTCACAGGCTGCTCCGAATCCCAAAATTGCAGAAGTGATATACAAATAATAGCTGTTCAATTGAATGAAGCCAGCCTGGAATACTATATAAGCAAAGAATCCGAGCACCATTGACCACTTTGCCGAGATGACTTCCACAATTGGTGTTATTAATATGCATCCAATTGTGAAAAACAAGTAGACGATTGCAAAGCTGAAAATGAGACAATCAAGATCGTGTCTTCTGCTATCTGATTTTGTCCTTCTGACATTCGGAATATGAAAACAATTGTAGACAACTATTTCAGGCCAATGGGCGCAGAATAAGTAAATCGTTGCCGCTAATTATTGCTTTATCGAAAATCTTCTTAATTCTCGGTTAATTTTCGATGCAAGTTCACGGCAACTAGCTCCGCTATCGGCAAATTGTCGGGAAAAACAGAAAGTGGCTGTTCAGTTTGGCAAATTGCTGCAAGGTTGTCGATTGTGTGGTTGTTCCACAAAAATCGACAACTTTGCGGCCTTATAAATCCGGGCCTATCGATTTCCCGCAAAATCCTCCAGACTTAACGCCCGAAATTATCTTTATTTTCTTCCTTCGTTTTCCACGTAAATAAATACGTTTATCTCTTATTCGGCGCTCCAATTCAACTCAACCTCGCTAAAGGTTGTTTGAATTTATCTGTGAGGAAGATGTGCAGGACCGCAACGCGACACGCGCCTCGCACTACGGTCGCGGAGACAACGACGCGCCTTTACGAAATGTTTTGGGACACTCCACCCACGGACTTTTTAACGCTTACCGACGATGATGGAAGCATTTTTTCCTTTAATTTAAATTAATTTAAACTTTTTTAAATATATTATTTATTTTACTAATTTCGCGCCTTTTTTGTAAAGGGAGTTTTAACGGAGTCGTGGAAAGGTTTCCTCGATTTCGTCTACTGAGGTTCTTGTCCATCCACGGCTCCGAATTTCCCCCTTCCTTTTTTTCTATGAACCCTTTTAATAAACGGCTCATGGAGCCGTCTCTCTTTATTTTACACCGCTCATCATATCGAAAGGGACCAAGTGCCGGATGCACTTTGAGGAACGACCAGCCTGCTCTCGACGGAGCTACTAGGCGGGGTCGACAAAGGTCTCTCTTAATTACTACACAAATGAACAATATGCTGACAAAGAAATTAACTTTTAGCTTCCAATTTTCACGTTTTTTAATGGTAACTTGCCAAATTCTCTATATATGTATTCATTATTTTGTACAACTACTACGTATCAGATTATATTCTGATCGATTGTTCACTTTGTCACTACTTTGGTCACTTCCCAACTGTCTGCAGAACGAAATGTGCAACTCCGAGAAGCTTTCACTAGTCTGTATTCTTATGGACTGTAAGACGCCCCCCCCCCAAGACCAAGAACGTCTCAAAGTCTAAATCAAAGCGGTTTTCAGCGCCATTAAAAAAATGAGCCAAAAAGCTAAAGCGCTCATTATTTTAGTAAAAATATCTCTTTACTCTACTTTTGACTCCATTTCGAGGAAATAAGACCAATAGTTGTCTTTAAGAATTCGATATTATTATAGAAAGTGGCGCGCCTTTGACGCGATTTGTTGACTTTTACAAAAACTGTTTTATAGCTTTAACGATGCACTTCAATTATTGAAATATTTTATTCTTAACCACGAAGAAAAGGAAATGAAAGAAAAAGTTCGTCTCATACTGAAATCGATAAGCGCCGCGCAGTCCAAATTGCTACTCTTGGCCTAAAAACCGTTATGCTTATCCACGACCGCGGATTTCCAGACTTTGCCAACACGGAAATCTTTATATTTTTCATTTTTTTCCATTGAAAATGCTCTAAAACCTAGAGCTAATAAGCGAATTTCTCACTGGATGAGGTACAGTAGAAAAAGCCTTCGAACCTGTGATATCCGGCGTGTGGATCAATGTTATTGAACCTGGCGTGTGTCGCCTCGATGAGCGGCTCCTGGATGAACTCCTGGCTCATATAAGCAAAGAACAGAAGCATAAACGATATGGACAATTGGATCACATTTCTCGTTCCCGCGTCGAGGAGCATTTCTGAAACAACAGAAACCAATATTCGAAAATAGAGACAATTGAAAAAGAAATGGGAGAGAGGGGAAACAGGGGAAACAGGAAATTATGAAAACGAACATGTAGGAACATGACTATGATGTTCAGAGTTCAGAATTTGTGGGCGGGGTTCCCGTGTTTTCTCCCTTCTGACCTATATTTTCACTGTCTAAACAATAAAATGGAATGTAAGTGAAAGAAAAAACAACACATAAGCTGAAAATGAAGAGAGTTTGAGCATTGGCGCGAACAGGAACTAGGTAGCCCCACCAAACATTTCAAAATGAAGCTCTCCGGAATTTCTGAAACATCTAAAAATTTTCAGAGGAGAAGAATTTTGAAGTGTTTCTTGGAAATACCGATAGTTGGAAAAACCAAAAAGTCAAAGTTTTTCGGATTTCGACGAATACGAAATGTGATGAAAATCAATCGTTTAGGGAGTTGGGAGGCTTAGGCTTAGGCTTAGGCCTAAGCCTAAGCCTAAGCCGAAGCAAGATGCCCAATATATGGGCAGTTTGCTCCTTCTTCAGGACGCAGTCTCCCTCTTCGGCAGCGCTTTTCAAAACTAGAGGTGGGTAACCTCTTCTGAAGAAGCCGCTCATCTTTTCAGCGTTTTATCATGTGTCCCCCCACCCTCTACTGCCTTTGGGAAACAGTGCAAGCGTTGGTCAGTTGGAAAACAGTAAAAACTGTATAATTAATATTCATTTTTTTTGAAAATCAAGTGGAGTTTCTCTCTCCGTAGTCTCTGAAAGGAGCATTGCTTAAACTGGAAGCTCAATCTAGAGGTTCCAGAAGAATTCCCTCATTTCAAAAGTTTTTTGATGCAGCGCCTTTCAAAAAAGAAAGATAATACTGGCAGCGCACAATAATGTTAACAAAGTGATAGAGGAAAGTGAAGTGACATGTCGGACAATGCGGAATATATAAAAGGAATTAATCTATCAATTAAGTTATATAAATTCCTTTCTTTCCGCCCTTCCCCCCCCCCCCGCCATGCGTCCCGCCACCGGCACGATCGAATGATTAGGAAACCATAAAAACGAACGGTTTCATGTGAGAAATGACGGCCGCGGTGGTATTTCTCCATTTTGTGAATTCATTTTTCCAAAAAAAGTTATTTTTTATGCACTTCCTTTTCTTTTTGCAATCTTCGGCTCGGCTCTTTTGACATAGAAATTTACCAAAAATACAAAAAATATCAAAATTCGTTTAGAGGAAACTTTTGGAGATACAACGAATACTTGGATTTTTTGAATTTTAAAGTTATTGGGAACTTCTAACTTTCAGCCTCCGCCAAGTTTGTATTTTTTTTAGAATAACAGTTAGGTTACGGCATCCTTGCAGCTAGACTACAGTAGCGAGCGGTGAATGAGAAATGCAGACGATTGAAAAGCGCCAACAGTTGTATACTTGTCATAACTCTGAAAATTGACTGATCGCGCCATCTACCTATAGGTTTATAGCTCTTCTATTTTGGAAAAATTCGCTCTGAAAATTTTGAAGTGATCGCACACTTTTTGACATTTTGTCGATACCTCAAACTTTGTGGTTTTTCAACTTTACAAAACCACCGCATGTTGATGTCGTACCGTACATACACCATCGAATTCCAAACCAGTATACTGAAACTTACGCAATGTTATACACACGACGGTCGGCTCGATATATGGTGTTGACCATAAGTACAGAATCCGGTTTTTGTGAAGCATGAGGCGCCAGAATGAACATGCATTTTTGAAGTGAACAAATCGAGTTAAATTGATAGAGACTATTATTAAAAAACCATAAAATGCACGGTTTCGTGTGGGAAACGACGGTCTTTGTCGCCTTTCAACTATCGGTGAATCTATTCTTTTAGAAAATATTGGTACTTCCTTTTTATCTATTTTGCCTTCATTTCTTTATCTTCTAATACAACTCGGCTATTCAAATAGTTCTGAGGATTATAGTAGATGTAAATTTAATATTTCCATTTAAAAAAATGGATAAAACTGTGAAAAAACTATGAAAAATAGATGAAGTTAACCACTTTCAATGTCATTCCATTTTCAGCCGGCACCTGACTATTCCAGTCCGCAACTTGTTTTCTAAGCTTCTGATATTTGCACTCCGATTACAGATCGGACTACAGAGCACTACTGTAACTTAGCAAAAAAACTATTATGCAAAAACCTACAATAGTGTAACGAATCACCTTTATACAAAGTACGACGGAGGCTTCTGTGAAGAAGTTTGACTCCAGATGCTTCACAAAAGCCTTCTCAGAAGCCTCCGGCGTGAAAATGCACGTGCATTCCAGAAGCCTTCACAGAAACCTTATCAGAAGCCTTCACAGAAGCCTCCATCGTCAAAATAAACGTGCATAGCCGAATGAAACAAAACGGTGTAAAATCATAAGAAAAACTCAATTTTCGAAAGGTCATTTAAAAAACGAGCATAATTGAGCAAATTCGTTTTATCTTGTGTGCACTTCTTTAATTTGCAGCGATTATTTCATATTTTTACAGTTTTCTCATTTCTAGACAATCAACAATCCCACTAAAACCTTCCATTCAAAATCCAGTTTTCTAAGACATTTTTCAAAGAGCCAATCTTCCTTTTCGTTTTTTTTCTTTCTCTGCAGATCGACACGAATAATGTGTCGTATCGATTCAAAAATCGATCAATTTTGATTCGATTTGTTGAACGGGCAAATCGATTTTGAATCGATTCGATTCGATAAAATCGAATCAACAAAAAAAAAATGTTTTTCCGTTTTCCGGATTCCGGATTCCGCGAATAAAAATTTTTTCCGTTTTCCGGATTCCGGAGTCCGCGAATAAAAATTTTTTCCGTTTTCCGGATTCCGCATTCCGCGAATAAAAATTTTTTCCGTTTTCCGGATTCCGGATTCCGCGAATAAAAATTTTTTCCGGATTCCGGATTCCGTGAAAAAAATTTTTTTCCGTTTTCCGGATTCCGTGAAAAAAATTTTTCCGTTTTCCGGATTCCGCGAAAAAAAAAATTTTTTTCCGTTTTTCGGATTCCGCAAAAAAAAAATTTTTCTATTTCCGGATTCCGCGAAAAAAAAATTTTTCCGTTTTCCGGATTCCGCATTCCGCGAATAAAAATTTTTTCCGTTTTCCGGATTCCGTGAAAAAAAATTTTTTTTTCTTTATTTTTGCATTATTTTTGTTGATTCGATTTTATCGAATTTAATCGAATTGAATCGAATCGATTTAATTATAAAATCGAACCGAATCGAACGATTCGATTTTTATTCAATCGCGATTCGAATCATGTTGAATCGATTGAATCGATTCAAAAATTGTCGATTTAATTCGATTCAATCGATCAATTCCAAAATCGACACGACACACTAGACACGAATCGGTTCTGCCTTATTTTGCGTTATCTCAATCGGGACCACCAGGATTTTTAATCAAATTTGTTAAGCTATCTCTCAGTTAAAATTTCAAGTATGATAAATACATACCAGGAACTGAAAATGATGGAACTCAACACAGATTCTGATGATTTTTGGTTTGACAAAGAGATTGCAGCTATTGTTATTTTTCGTTATTTTATTTTTGTTTCGCGCGAAGAAAAACGAAGCAAAAAAACACACAGGAACACTGTTAATCTGCAAATCACTCATGTTTTCAATGCTCTTTTTTCGTAAACACGCGCATTTGACTGATTGGAATGATGGGCTCAGAGAAAACCTGGGGACCTGATTTTTTTCTATGATCGTTTAGAGACTTCAAATATTCTTTGGTACTCTGGTAGACCTAGACCATATTCTCAAGATCACAATATGTCGCTTGCTGAAATTGCCACTTGTCACAGCCAGTCTGCGTCCGGCTTGCACACATGCCATGTAGGCAGATGCCAGACGCATGCTGTAAGAAAATGTAACATGATGCGGTGCCAGCAATGCAACCCTATTTTTGATGGAAATCGAATAGTTGGATTTCACATAACTTTAAGAAATAAGGAAGCAATCACGGATCAAAGCATCCGGGACTCAAAACGGTCTCAGATTGTGGATCTGGTCTTGTTTTATAAAAAAGGGAACACAAGACCAGAAATAGCTGGGAAGCCGGAGCATATTCATCGGTTCGGAACCTTCTTTATCCACCCTACTTCAAAACTCTATTACTAGAGAGGGTAATATAACCGTTTCCCCCCCCCCCCACAAACCTCAGTATAACCCCCCACTGGAATGAACCGGAATCGCCCCCCTCCTTTTTTTTTATTTTATTCATCCATTCATTCATTCATCCAAGAGAGAAAGAGAGAGAGTGATTTTTAATAAAGGATGAATGATACTGTTGTTTAGGTGGGATCACGAGGGGCCCTAGAAGGATAGGGGGGGGGGCGGTGATTCTGGAATCGTGGGTCTCCCCCTTTATCATGGGGGGCGATTCTACAATCGTGGGGGGTGATTCCGGTTCATTTGAGTGGGGGAGAACAAAGATATAATGTGGGGGTCATTGTGAAAAATTACCTCTTTTCCGGAATCGCCCCCCACATCAAGAGGTGGGGGGCAATTCGGATATTTATACCTCACAGAATAGTCCCCCACACACAATCACCCCCATATCCAAAAGTAATCGAAAACAAAACAGTGGGGGTGATTCCGGTTATGGGGGGCCGATAGAGGTGTGGGGGGCGATTCTGTAAAATTACCCTAGAGAGCTGCAAGAAGCTCGCAGAGCTCAAAGAGATCTTCAAATTGCGATCATTTTTAAAGAATCGTTTTCACTTGGAAAAAAGTTATGCGCCGGCGATTGGTCGCCAAGATCACAAGTCTGCCGGCAGCCGAACGAAACAAAGTTCAGTACAAATAGGGAGCATGCAAAACCGGCTGTAACTTGTCAATTGACAGTCTTTTTAATGGTTTTAACTGTTTTTATTTTCAAGTACGTCGCGGCCATTATGAAATGTGTTTATTTGCTCAGCTGGTTTCACCCGGCAAATTGATTCTGAAGTACCGTGCAGTGAATTGATTGTGCACAAAAAAGGATACACAGTTGAACATGCAAACTGTGAAAATCTGTAAATGAGCTAGAAGAAATAGAAAATATCTGGAAATGCTTGAAATTCTTGAAAATATGTATAGCTAAAGACGGTACAGTTTAAAAATAGGATGGATAATGTAGTAGACCGGCCAACTTCACGGCTTCAGATCACATGGCAAAATTTTCCAATAGATTTATATTCTAAGTTTTAATATTTGATTCAGCGAGATCTACAACTATACTGATACTATATTTTCGACACATACAGTTTTACAGTACCTGTTTCAGTAAAAATTGCGAACTTTTCGGAATCTATGTATAAATGAGATTGTAGAAGCTGAAATGTTTCGAAAATTTTTGGGCAAAAGCTATGCATCCAAAACTGTATTTTTGTAGTTGACAGCTTCTTCCGCAGATAATAGCTCTATGAAGTGAAGACACTGCATCAGAATTGAGCCTCTCACTGCATTTGGTTGCAAGAATAGTCGAGTTAGTCGAGACCTTCGAAAAACGTTGTCAACGGCAAAAATGTACTTCTAGGTGTGAAAATGTCAGGCGAAAAGTTTCAGAGCATTCCAACTTCTTTAACACTTATTTACAGAGTCACAAGTGCGTTCAATTTCTAATGAAAATGTCTCTCTCTCTCTTACTCTTTTATTTTCAGCTGAAATCCGTCTCATTGCGCCATACGGTACGGTACTGTGCAGAACATGTATTAAAAACAAGAATACCATCAAATTAGCAGCATAAGGAATGCGACATTCCAATTTGAAACTGGCGCAAAACAAAGAAGTTTCAAATTGGTCACGAACAAGTACCGCGTATGATTGCAATTGTAAACTCTGTTTTTCGCTATTATTTTGCCATTACCATGCTGTTATTTTTGATCACAATAATGTTCGTACACCCACTTAAACACATAATTTTGTGACAATAAAAATAGAAATTGTCCTTTTCTCTATCTCTTTCTAATTCCAAAGAAACCAGTTCCGGCCGTCCGTTTTGAACCGTTCAACCAAAGATTCTGTTCTCTTCCTGCTGCTGCTTTGAGCTTACAAAGAAACCGGGGAAAATTGTTCAAAACGACTATTCATAACACTGGGTGCGTCAAAACTTTAGCCACCCTCCTACAACTTGATTTCAGAGTTTTAAGAATTACGGAACCAGGTGCCGGAAGTGAATGATCTTACGCGGTCAGGTGTGCTAAAAAACTTACAGAATCACAAAAACACCAATTTTTAGACAGACCCATCAAATTTGGCTTCAACTATGTATGTACAGTACTGGCCAAAAAGGTATTCGCAAACAGTTTTTCGAGCATAACTTTTCTGAAACTTCCCGGATCGATTTGATATTTTAAGGCAATATTCAAAACGGTAAAAGAAATTTATTCAACAACAAGAATAGTCAAATTTTCGAAAATTTGAAAAAATATCGAAAATTTTATGAAAATGGCGAAAAACCGAAAAATGGAACTTTGACTTTCGAGATCTAGGAAAGACCAGCAAATGAAAAATAACAATAAAACATGATTAAAATAGTTTTAATACTTTGTTGGGTAGCCTTTGGCGTCGATGACCGCCTGACATCTTCTTGGCATCGAGTCGAGAAGGGTGTCGATCACAGACATCGGGATGACTTGCCAGACAGATTGGATTTGATCGATTTTTTGATTGGCATTCGATGCACGGACCCTTCTGAGTTGTCTCTCGTCATGCTCCCAGAGATGCTCGATCGGATTCATTTCAGGAGACTGACTCTGTAAGCCCAGAAGATCCACGTGGCCGCGTCGGAATCAGTCCTTGATGTGTTTCGAGGTGTGCTTCGGGTCGTTATCCTGTTGGAAAGCGGGCGCCCGGCCCACATTAGACCGTGCCCAGGGCCTCATTGTGTTTTCCAAAATTTCTTGATACACAAATCAATCCATGATGCCCGTAATTCTTCTCAGGGGGCCGATTGAAGTCCCGGAGAAACGTAGCATGGGCCAGAGCTCATTTCCACTGGGGACGCCAGCAATGGGCTAATCACAAATCCAAGTATAATCTGTTTGGTACTAACGGTATCAAATGGATTCGCCGTCCGGTTGGATGTTGGTTCGATCCCAGCTACCAGCTCCAAACCGTCAAGTTCGGTGATGGTTTGGGGCTGTTTCTCTGGGACTTCAATCGGCCCCTTGAGAAGAATTACGGGCATCATGGATTGATTTATGTAAGAAGAAATCTTGGAAAACACAATGAGACCCTGGGCATGGCCTAATGTGGGCCGGGCGTTCGTTTTCCAATAGGATAACGTCCCGAGGCAAGTCCAACAGGATAACGTCTCGAAGAACATCAAGGACGGGTTCCGACGCCGCCACGTGGATCTTCTGGACTTGCAGAGTCAATCTCCTACTTGAATCCGATCGAACATCTCTGGGAGCATGTCGAGAGACAACTCAGACGGCCATTCAGATCGGGTGACGACGAATGGCCAGCGTCGTCACCCGACCTGAATCCTATGGACTACGCCGTTTGGGGATATTTGACCCAGAAGGTTTCCACTAAAAACTACGCTGGTTTGAGCGCTTTGAAGGTCGCACTTGTGAAAGCCTGAGATGAAATGGATGCCAACTACCTGCGTGCCGTGGTAGACGCTACCTGAAGATGTTGAGAGCAGTGGTGAAGGCCAAAGGAGGGCGATTTGAAAACTATTGTTAACACTCGTTTTTGTATCATTTCAATAAACTTTTGTCCAATTCTGGTGAAAATTGAACTTGTTTGAAGACATTTATAACGTTTCAAGCGTGTAACGCTATTCGACAGCCACCCTATAGAATCTCAATAGTGGACCGCGTCATAAGTACAGTGCGCTATTAGTTTTCGTTACTTTGGTCACCAGAAAACCGTAGAAAAAACGGATATTTTATATTAAATTTATGACATTACTCCATCTGTTGTTTTTGCCACGTGGATCCGTATAATACTCCTCAAAGTGGAGATTGCCTGAAAATCTGTTAGGCGGTTTGAACACAATCGAACGCAAAACAGCAGGGGTTCTCCAATTATATTCTGTCGCTGCTCGAAATCAGTGCCTATACAGTGTCCGTCAAAAGTGTAGTTCCCTTGATTTTAACGTTTTCAGAATTCCGGAATCAGATGGCAGAATTATCTCTTACGGTCTAAAAAATAATACGGAAACAGCCAGCTTCCAGACAGATCCATCAAATTTGAAGTAGACCACGTCAATGATATCAGTCTAGTTAATTTGGCTCGAACGAGCCGAAATCTGTATTTTAACTGCAAGGGGGATCGCAAGGACTTCCATAGCCACTCAATTCGGAAGGCACCTCAGAACAGTATCCAGCTATCTAGGATATCCAACCTCTGGACAAGCTCAACGATCGGGTAGGCCAAAGAAACTGCCTCTTCGTCAACATCGAACAATCCAAAGTGCTGTAATCAACGTATTTAAGATTCTCGGTTTTCAGGGCTATCAAGGGGTGAAGTCTGCAATGAAGTCTGCTCCAACTGAAGACCAGTAAGTGCTGCAGACCAAATTGGAACCATTCAACAACCGTTGCCGTCGATCTAGGCTAATATTTCTGCAAGACAATGCCTCCTATCACTCCGCCAGGAAGAACACATGGAAACCGTTAAGAGTTTGCAGAACGCGATTTGAAGAGAGTGGAACAACATCAACACTTTCAGAGGATCGTAGGTAGCCAAACTGTATTTCGACCTCATTGATCGGCAGGGCAACCCAATTTAAAATCTGTTTCTTTAGGCTCTCAGAAGATCCAACAGATTATGCAAGCTAGTAAAACATCTGAATCAATCATGTCAATCATGGGATAATTCCTGTATATTCCTGTCTCATGGAATTAGAGATGCCTTGCTATTAAAGAGTCTTGGAGGTCTGTGACTCTTTTAGTTGCTCCATTCTTTGCACTTTTCTAGTCATTTGACATTTCTAACCGTTTATCGACTCGATTTACACTGAAAATAAAAATGAAAATTATGTATAATCGGAGAGCGAATCATCTTAAAAACGGAGGGGAGATAACATTGTAGAACGACCGGATTCATGCTTTTTAAATAAAGATGATGTGATGAATTTTTCGTTCGACGAAATCCAACTGACACAAAAACGGCAAGCATAAAAGGAGTAAACTAGGCATTGGAGAATTGACAGCGGGGAGGGAGCGGGAGGGTGTGGAAAATTGAGTATAATTACAAGGATTAGTGCATCATTTGGCGTCGAATTTCGCTTCCACGTGGCGGTACCGATCTATCGAGCAGGCCAAGCTCACAAATGCATCTGGATATGGAATTTTAACGGAAATTCTCCTATTTTCGGTGTTTTACCTGTACTGATCTGGAATTTCTAAAAGTGATTGCACTGCGAGCTTGACGTCTCCCTCTTCCAGTGACATTGATTTTTTCATGATTTCATGGAATTCTACAAAATGGAAGTTGTCCCATGGTCGTTTTGGAAGTGATTCATCGAATACCTGTAAATAGAAATTATACATTTCACCTTTGTCGTCGGATCTGCAAGACTCGTCTAAAATTACCCTCATCATGTCCCATGGTCCATCGCCGACTCCCACTACAATAATCGAGAGGGGATGCTGACAAGCCTGCACGATTGCTCTTCGTGTGGCACGCTCATTGGTAACTTGTCCGTCGGCAATGATAACGAGGATATGGTACTGAAAATCCAACATTTTCAGATTGAATTAATCCGGCATTAATGCTTCTTCTAGACGACGGAAAACAGATATCTGATCGAGATACTCATGAATAATGAAAAACGACTCCATAAGTGCTCTTCACTGTCCTAATAGATTTCGATGGTCTTGAAGCATTTAATCACGAATTTTCAGCTACTATTACAATTTTTCAGAGCAAAGATTATTGCGTGGTGGGCCGGTCACAGGCCTTGCCGCACTTTTGTCACCATTCTAATAGTACAGAAAGTAAGTGCTCCTGGATTGGGCCCGCATTACGTTATTCGACCTAGGGACCATTATTTCGTTATACATGAGTCTGGTATTAGAGCGCTTTTAAAAGTATCCGAAGGCGTTTTTAGGTGACTTTGTAATACAGGTGCAGTTTTAAAAAAGGCTTTAATGCATGTTAACAACTTACATCTCGTGATTTTCGACAAATTTCCATTGCCTGATGGATTAAGGGTGCAAAATTGGTTGGTCCCGACAACGCGACCGTAGGGGTGACTGTATTGTAGACGTTCAAAACTTCATCCAGGCTTTTGCAGTCGCCCTCTCCCTTCAAATTGAACACACTCCAGTCTCCAGTCTTTGCGTCTCCGAATCCGTAAACTCCCAGGTTTTCCTGCCCAGCAAAGGGAGCTAGAGTTCGACCAAGAATCGTGATGACTTGCTGATACGGATTTTTGACGTGCGGGTGAATTGTGTGAAGACTACGACCTCCGAAAGACTCTTCTCCTTGATACTTGTTACTGGCGGTGTAATCGATTCCAAAAATTAAATTCGTCGTTTCGAGACCGGCCTTCCTCATTGCTTCCGAGAGCGAATCAAGCGATGTTACAGTCAGCAGAACTTCTTGCATTGACGTGACTCCGAGCACTGAGAGAAGGGAGCTCTGCTTTCGGAGACGGCGGTATGGATACACGTCGCTGCTGCTCACACCACTCGCCGACCTTCCAGCAGATGCAAGAGATGAGGCGCTTGTAGCACGATTTCCAAACGCTGGTAGAATTTGGGGGGCCTTGAAAAAGAAGGTCAGGGATAAATCGGAGCTGAGATTTTTTTAAATTCCGAAAATAATTGAAGTTAATACATTTAGAACTGCTTAGTGCTCTACCCGTCATATCGACATAAATCAACGAAACAAAAAGTACATTGGTTAGACCCTTTCACGCGTAGACTTGGGACTCTTCAAGCTTATGTATATGCTCAAGCTAGGCTTAGGTGTCTTAAGCTTTACCGTAGCACCTTCAAGCAGCCTAGGCTTACGTTACTTCACGCTTACGCTCAGGTCTCTTCAAGATTAAGTTTAGTATCCGTGTAACTTAAGCTCAGACGTTTTCAACGTTTTCTTATTTCTATTTTCAACCTTAGGCTTAAGTGTCTTAAGCTTTACCTTAAGCATCTTCAAGCAGCTTAGGCTTAAGTTACTTCACGCTTACGCTTAAGCCTCTTCAATCTTACGTTTAGTATTCATCTAACTTTAGGTTAAGGTGTCTTCAAGCTACGTCTTAATCCTCTTCAAACTTTAACTCAGATCATTTCAAGTTTATCTTTGATGCCTTTAATCTCATGCTTAGTTTCCTTCAAGTATACGCTTTTATCTTTGAATATGATGCAATGATGCAATGGCTTTCTATTACTTTTTACAGATATTTACAGCATTTGAAATCCTTTGACGTTGAATTTCAGGACGAATGACGAAAGAACATATCATAATTTCTAACACCGGTACATCACATAGAAGGGAAAAAAAGACGTTAAAAAGGGAAATATCAAACTTGTGAACCGGACCGAACTGGGCAGACCGTGGGCCGCCCTCGAATATTCTGCAAAATGGACATAATCGCTAGAAAATGTAGGCAAATTTTGAATCTTGGTGAATTTTGTGATGCACATAAATCGAAAATAAACCGAAAATAACTCAGACAATACACTTTTTTGTGGCACAAACTGTTAGCTGTTCTAAGTATTCTATTTTTGTGTTTTCCTTATAAAATGCTTCAGATTCTTCAGTTTTCAATCATTTCGAGCCATCTATTCTCTTTAGAAGAGAGTGAAGATTGCGGCCCGCAACCCGCCGTCCGGTTCACAAGTATAGAAAATATGTTGAAAATGGCTTACCCGACCGACGGGCTTCAACAACGATGAGTCGAGAACACTCGTCTTAATCTAAAAATTGACACACATTGATTAGATTGTCGATACCAAAAGTTAAAGAATGTCTTGAAATGAAGCTAAATTAATTAACATAAAATGGCTGAAACAAACAATCCGAAACACAAGGATAGCCGGGGAGATAGAGTGATAAACATAGAGAAATGAAAGACTTTCAAAATGGGTTGTAACTGAAAATGAGAGCACGAGGAAAAGAGATTGGAAACTGAAAGTTACCTGTTGTTTCTTCAATATTTCTTGCTGCTGCTGTTGTTGGAGGCCTGAAAATAATATCACTAATTTCAAGGAATTGAAGAGGAATACGACTGCTAGGCAGTTCTTAAAGTGATGATCCGGCCCGTAATTCACTCGGCGTCGCCCGGTTCGCAAGAATAGAAAGTATGAAAGTATATTCACAGGGTTTACAGTAATCTAGTTTTCAAGTCTAAGAAATTAAACTCTGAAATATTCAAAAATTGGATAATACGAGTTACCGGAACTTACCGGAATGACCGAACAACCTAGATGTACAAATTGATTGGGATACGGTAGTCTAGATAGGATTCTAATAGTATTTATTAATCGGAAACTAAATAATCTAAGTCAAGTTTTTCTTCTGCAAGTCTAGGTCTAATTTAAGACGCCACAAATCTAAAACAACAAGACGTGGCCAAACATTGGTGCGGCAATCAACGTTGGCCCTCCACAGGTCTTAAACCAAAAGTTTAAGAAAATTGCGGAGGGGGAGGGGGGGGGGGGATTGTGCTAGACGCGTGAAGCGCTTGACCAACTTTGCGCACTACTCTGAAGTTTTTCGTAGGTTCATGGACATCTTGGCTTAGACTTGTGGGAAACGTGGCCAAACCTTTTGACACGTACAAAGTTTGGACTACGTTTGACCAACTCAGGCCAATACACCAAAGTATGGCCTAAACTTGTAGCATTTCCACAGTTTTGGCGATTTGTGTTTTTTAAAGACTTACTGCTCAAAAATTTTGAAAATATTTTTTTGATTGTGATTTTTGGGAGCTTGTTATGGTATTTCAGAAGGAAAACAGTATGAAATGCACCTTGAATCCATCTAAACTTACCTCCCCCCACCTGTTCTAAGCTCTCATTCTCTTAATTGCTCTCAAATTGCCACCCAAACGACTTACTCTGAATCTGCTGCTCGGACTCCGCGGCCACTTTGTCGAAGTAGTCAATCATGTTATCACTGGACTCACTCATCTGATCTGGTGGAATCTCTACAGATTGAATCTCTGGAGCATACGTCATATCATCATGCTCGTCATGCTCAGTTCTGTCGAAAGCATCATTGGTCTTCACTTGTTTGCTGGTAGCCTCGATTGATGGATTTTTGCCTGTCAATTTATTTTTCACGGATTCGAATTGAGCTGGTTCATGGCTACTGAGCATCTCCTCCTCTATTACGAAGGATGCTTTATCCGAATGCGATTCTCGATTTCCAATGTAATCCAGAGCGTCTTGAACAAATAGATCAGCCGTTGCAAGATTCCGTTGATCATCGCTGACGTGGATTGGAACATTGTAAGCAAATGCAGACTGTTCAGCGGGCGGTAGCTGCTGTTGAGCTTGAATCGGAACATTTCGACTGATTGGCACGTTGATAACACTGCGTGGAGACTCTGGAACCGAATTTTGTCGGATGATAATTCCTTGTTGATTCTGGTTTTTCTGAATAAATATTTGCTGCTCAGTTTGAAGTGGTTGCCGATTCTGAACCGGAGGCTTCGAGGCTCCTTGAATTGGTGCCACTCCTGGAAGATCTAATCCCAGGTCGTACTCTTGATACAGCTCTTGGAGTTGAGCTGCCTCAGTTGGACTGATTCTTTTAGATGGCTGTACGTCTGTTGGCGTGGCTTTTGGCGGATAGTCGTAAATTGGCTCCGATACTTTCACATAGTCATCTGAATCACCGGTAGTCCGACGTCGTTCTTCAAAAATCGCGCTGGGTCTTTGTGGTTGCTGCTGTTGCTGCAGTTGTTGAAGTTGTTGGGCAGTGAGTACGGTATGATAATGGGGCTCTTCGTGAGCATTGAAATCACTGATGTCATAGTCGGTGAGTTGAGAGTCACGAACGCTGAAAATATTGTAACAGTGGAATGAGACAACAAAATGGAATAATGCTCTTGTACTTATCGACGTTTTTTTTCTGTGTCTGTGTAACTATTTCCATGATAAAAAACCAGGAAACTTTGTGTTCACCTGTGAAAAAAATGTAAATTATAATTTTCTTTTATTTTAGTATTACGGTTACTAATTGGTCACTCATTGGTCACTTATTGAACACTTATTGATTATTCATTGACTACTTATTGGTTACTTATAAAAAATCATTGGAAAACATATCTTAAATCTGGAAAACATTTGAAAATGAGCGAATTATGCTCAAAATGCTTGCACAAGTTGAGATGAGTTGCCGTATTCTCCCCCCCCCCTATTACAAAAAGTCATGGATTTCCATTTTCTGAGAAACTGGAAATATATAGGGCTGGTGCGCTTTCGGCGCGGCTTTCATAGCTGCTCTACTTTCACTGAACTCTTACTCGTTTTCCACATACATAAATTTTTTGACCTAACGATCTTGAATTCGATCAAAAAGCTATATTGATTGATGTCACGACGACAATTTTCTGAAAATCGGTTTGAAATGAAGCTGGATGTGGTTGGCGAACGGCAAACACGTACTCGCAGAATCTGCCTTTTATTAAAGCAAAGGTTCTGAATATTTTTTTCAAAAGAAATCAAAAAATGAATCTCTCATTGGATACTGATAGTGTTTATGACGTCGTTGGCCACCCGATGAGTCACCATTTCGCTGTTCTTATTCGTTTTCTGCATTACGCCTCTTCTCTATTTTCTTCCTTATTAGGCGCCTAAACTCCAATATGATTTTAACGGCACCTTATCAAAAAGTCCGCTGCGACTCTGAGCGCTTCTTATCAGCGTTGCCCATCACTTCTCTTTTCATTTCCATTATTTACAAGTTGGACTAAACTACCTCCAAATTCCAGAAACCCTAACCATTTTTTGACGAAAAATAATAGTTTTCAGCGCTTTTTATAGCAATTTGCTGGAAGCAGCCCTTCACAGCACACTTGTGATTACCATCCAGATGCGCCAGAAAATCTTGCTTCTGCTCCATCTTTCACTATTGCTAAGGTGTTGCGCTGCCGCAAATTTCAAATTTTCCGTTTCTCTGAAAGATCAGACATCAGAAGACGATAATTTTGATCAGAAATTTGTTCTGCTCTCCACTTTGCTATCATGTGGCGGCGACAATTGTGAATATCAAATAACAGAGGAGAACTATTCGATTTTGGATTTCACTGTTTTGGTAAACGGAATAAGGTAATTAATTTCTAATGGCCAGAGTTGGCCAATCACTTCACAAGTCCAGCACAAATTTGGCACAAATTAGACCACGTTGTAGCTAAGACTTGTGGGAAACTTGTGAAGTTTCGCTGAGCTTTTTTTTTCAGCAGTCTTAATGGCTCGTTCAACGGAGCTTTTAATCGCCGACAATTTGTGAATGTCACAATTCAAAACAATATAGAAGGAGATTTTCTTAAATTATTCGCGTTGGAGTACGAAGAAAATCCAAATGTCGTCATTCTGGGATGCGACTCTGGATTGTTTAATGAGGGTTCTTGCACGAAAATATCGCAAGCATTAGAAAGTTTTGATGAGGTTTGCGTCTGTGCGGGCACTCAGCAAACGTATTGCGATGAAACGACTTCGCTGGGAGTTTGGTAAGATTTTGAAGGAGATTGCGTTGATCTGTTTTACTGTAGGCTTGAGCAAGCCGTTCCGAACGTGCATACTTGTGATGCGGGTCAAACGGTCCACCGATATCTAAATTTTTTGAAAGAAATATCTCTGAATTTGAAGTAATTTATAAGCCAATCCGAATTCTGGCCACATCGGCCCGAATCACATGAATTCAAAATCTCACCTTTCCAGAGTTTGTCGTCAATTGAGATGCTATCAGATTGGCGGTGAAAAGAATCATTTTGATAAAGAAATTTGACACTCGTTACATTGTTTAAATCCTCTAACTCTTTCTAAGCCTTTTTTACTTTTGCTCCACAATAAAATAAACAAAGAACAAATGACATCACTTCAGTTCTTCTCAAACAGTGACATGGTGGCAAGCAGATTGCGGCTGCAGTACTTCCAAGGGATCCACAACTTCTCCGAAGCCATTTTCCTATTCGTTAAGTGACGTCAGCGTTTCATTACAAGAAAATAATACAAACAGTGAATTGGCTGATATTAAGAAAATTCTTATAAGTGCTAATATGAATTGCTCTGCAAATACGTGTGCACACCAATCAGTGGTGTCTAATTCTGTTCCGGATTACTATACAGTGACTATTGGAAATTCAACGTAAGTATTTTTTATCCCTTCGGAAATGTTCAGAATCAAAAAAGATTATGTATATTGAAGGCGAAAAAAGATCTACACCGGGTTCTGACAACGGGACAGAAACAAAAAAATTGGAAATATGAGACTAATGAAAAGTAGAATTATTTATGGGAATCGGAAAATAAGAAGATTTTAAAGTTTTTATTCTTCCATTTTCATGAAAATAATGGAACTTTACTGCATTTCATTGCAGGAAAGTTTCCTTCAAAATCTATCACAAGTGTTTGGCCATAATTTGTTATAAACTTGTTGTGGCATTCCAATAAAGCTTTGGTGGAGATTTGTGGGAAACTTGGCCTATACTTGTGAACCTTCAAGACTTGTGGAAGATTTTTCGAATTACTGTAGCCTAGAAAGTACGCAAACACCTTGAGAACAATATATCTTACTTAATTTTGCACAAAAGTTTTAAAAACTGAACTAGCTGTAAAAATGGGTGGAAAATCAATAAAACAAAAAGATCATATTGATTTCAAATTTTTCGAATTACTGTAGCCTAGAAAGTACGTTGAGAACACATTGAGCACATGCTTTTGAAATGGCTTAAATTGATCCGACAGAAGCAGTGTGTCGTTTCGAAAAATGCGTTTTTCGAAAAAAATTTTTCAGAAATTTCTCGAGAATTTCTCGAAAAATTTCTCTAGAAATCGCGAAAAATGATTTGAATGGAAATACGACAAACAACGCGCTTTGCGTTATTTCGGAGTGTCGTTCGAACTAGTTTATTATTATTTTTATCGAAATTTAAAAAAAAAAAATTTTACTCGTTGATTTTTCGGACATTTTTTGAGAAATTTTTCGAAAATTTCTCGAACAATTCTCGAGAAATCAACGAGAAACATTTCTCGAAATGCTTTCGAAACGACACACTGGACAGAAGTTATAAAATACTGGAATTGCTAGTGTTCTCATTTTAGATGTGACGCAGCCCAGTGCTCTGGTCAATTTTCCAGAGGGGATACCGTTCCCGTCATAGTGAAACGAAAAGTGAATGATGAGCATTTGATTCTCTTTTCCTACATATGGATTGATGAAATGCCGGGTATTTCAATTATTGGTTGTTATGCTGGACTGTTATTTTCTGACACTTGCCTTCGATCAGTCACCATGGCCACTGTGGGCTCTGAAAACTTATTGGATACTGTATGCAGCTGTCAAGGAAACCAATATGGATGTAATAATCAAACGGAAATCGGACAGTGGTGGGTCAGTGTGTAGAAATGTGTGTGGGGAGCTTAGGGAGCATGTGGAAAATAATATGGAAGCTCCAGAATACTGGATAAGTAGAGATTCTTAAGAATTTCAATAATTTTTATTGAATTTTCTCTCTAATGCACACTATTTTCTTCATGCTCAGAACAGGTATCCAGCGGAAAAATCCGTTTAATAAGGCTTTCTTTTGAATCGTTGATTAGCTGCAGTTAGAAGGGATCACAGCCGTGAACCGAGCCGATTCCAATGTAATTGGCTGATTGCAGTATAGGAAATGACGTAACCTGGTGGAAAGAAGATAACCCCTATTCGAGCAGCGTGGCGCCCATTGCTACAACCAGCCTCCCTGCCCGAGATCCCAATCTCATCGATCTGACTTTTCTACTCTCCGAAGGAATGGCGAATGACGATCCCAAGAATGATCATAACGTCACCATAACTGCATGGATCAATTGCAACGACACTTCTTGTTATTTCAGAATAGCTATTGTAGATTATAGTGAAACCTATTACACGGTTTTGGTGAGCAATAATACGTATGTTTAGAAGCATTCATTGCAGGGAGGGAGCTTCTTTGTATTTTCAATTTCAGATGTCCTAACGCAGTTTGCTCTGGAACTTTGCAGAAAGGTGACCAGATTGGTGTTGTCGTAACTCGAATTGGAGAAATACTGAGCATATTTGACTTGGAATACTATGAGAGCCCGAATGTCGCCGTACTTGGTTGCACCTATGGAATGCTGAGCTACGGTCACTGTCAAAAAGCTAGCTACAACGCTTCAACATTGCAAAAAAATGACAATTTGTGTGTTTGCCAAAGCAGCGAAATGTCGTGCGAAGCTGAGACTACAAATGGAGCATGGTAACTTTCAAATCTTAGAATACGCGGGCTTCATAGAGTTTCACTGAGGAGGATCCATACTTGTGCATCAGTATCTTCAGTTTAGCATTTTTAAATAAAACCACCCGATTGAGCCGGCGAATAGAGCAATGACAGGAATATCAAATATGAGAGCATTATTCTCAATATTTAATCAATGTTTCGCTCTCAAAAATTAGTGGTTTTAACGCAAGAAAAAACGAAACTGTCGTCAAATTAAATACAAAAACGCGACACCTACCGTAGCGTTTTCTAGAACCACTCGATCATGAAAAGACAATGATGAACTTGTTTCAGTTCGGATGGACACCCAGTGTGGTGGAAACCTAGTCCCTTTCCAACTCTCTCTTCTTCGACTACAATGCCCACCACTACCAGTGTCAGCGCATGGCAAACCACTTTTCATGTAGCTTTATCGGAAACAGAATCGTCTGAAATAACTAAGCGGCTCAATCTTAGTGTCACGATGGCATGCAGCGATTTAGGATGCTCATACACAGTGAATGTGACAAACGATAGTTCTTCTTATTTTGGAGTTTATGTGAATAATACGGAGTAAGTATCAAATTACACAAATAATTCCAATGTTTCAGTATAAAACCATTGGCTTGGTTTATATACAGTACCGGCCATAAAGGTATTATATTATGGTTTTTTGACAATATCATACTTTTATGGGTGGTACTGTCTGTCTTGCTCAGTCTGTCTTGCTCCAGATGTATTTTCAGCTCTTTTTGATTACATTGCCTAAAAATCCCCATCCCGCAATGCCCTTCTTCTTGCCGGTGCTCAATCTACATACAGTACCGGCCATAAAGGTATTATATTATGGTTTTTCGACAATATAAAACCTTTATGACCGGTACTGTAATTTGTACACATGAGAGGGTTTCAAGAAATGTGAAATCGAGAAAACGGCCGGCGGATATAAAGGCATATTGATATAAACAATTTGGATGATAGACCCGGACGGGGCCCATCTGGGCAATTTTCTTCCCATTGAAAATTGCTTCTTTTAATAAGTCGCTAAGGGTATACCTAGAGACCGCAAATTTTGGGGTCGGCATGAATAAAGTTGACTAAAAATGGTGGAAGAATGCCCGGTTCCCAGGATTTCATGATTGATTTCGAAAGCTTTTTATGCGAGGAATTTTTCTGAAGAAAATCGATTTTGGCAGTAGCCAAGTTTAAGAATTTCCTGCGAAACTGCCATAGAAATATTTAAAAATGTTCAGCAATGACCCCTACTTTTTCTGACTGATTCTGACAGGTTAAGTGTCTTGTGTGTACGCATGACAATTTTGGGAACGATTGGTAGCCTATAAGTAACTTTAGAACTCGTCTGAAAAGACGAAGATTGAAAAAAATCGATCGTGCTCTTTCGTTTTTTGGCAGTAATGCATGCCCGGTTCGCAGGTTTTGGTAATTTTCCAGAATCGCCCCCCACACCTCTATCGGTCCCCAATAACCGGAATCACCCCCACCACTTCTGGATGTGGGGGTGATTGGGTGTGGGGGACTATTCTGTGAGGTGTAAATATCCTAATTGCCCCCAACCTCTTGATGTGGGGCGACTCCGGAAAAGAGGTAATCTTTCACAATGATCCCCACATTATATTTGTATTCTCCCCCACCATTCTGGGAACTGAAATCACCCCCCACGATTCCAGAATCACCCCCCCCCCCCTCATCCTTCTAGGACCCCTCGTGATCCCACCTAAAACAACAGTGTTATTCATCCTTTATCCAGTTCGAAATCACTTAAGATCGTCGGCCCGGGTCGGCCCGCAATTATTAATAGTTTTTATCAAATTTCAGTTGTCCGCAGAAGTGCGAATCCTTTTATCGATATGACCAAGAAGTCGATATAGATGTACAGAAATATGGGCAAACTTTGGATCTCATCAAAATGGGATACAAATCGGTTACGGTTCTAGGCTGCGAAAATGGTTATTATGTCGTAGGAAAATGTGTGAAAATTACACACGAAAATGATACGGTATGCAGTTGTCAAGGGATTCCTGGTAGTTGTGATCAGATAGAAAGCAACGCGATCTGGTAAGCTCTACAGCGGAAATCTTAACCGTTGCATTCAGATGGGTTTCAGCACAGCCGGAACTCCTGTTTGGTGGCAGCCCTCACCATATACGTCATCCACAGAGGAGCACACCACTACATTTTACGATACGAAATATCAGTTTTCGCTCAATTTATCATTATCCGAAGGCAACAATAATCTCGAAAATCAGGTACAATTCTCTTCAACAATGCTCTGTACGTCGGACGAATGCGGCTATTCGATTCAAGTAGGAAACTTGTCAGAATCTTATTTTACAGTTCGGGTTGATAATCTGGTGTGAGTTTGCTTTTTGCCTAATGAGGTTACGGTATCAAAACTGTTTTAGATGTCAGAATTCAAGATGTGAAGGCTCATTTCTCCGAGGCACCAGTGTGAATGTTACAGTATACCGAGGCAACCAGGTTTTGGATCTTTTCGATTTCGAATACATTGACATCCCGAGAATAGTGGTGCTTGGATGCGAAGAGGGACTTTCCGAATACCAGGAATGCCTTAAAGCCTCTCAAGCTATAAGTATCGCAAATGAAGACTACATGGATGTTGTATGCAGCTGCAGAAGCACTGCATTCGACTGCGGATCAGCAAAAGTTGGCGTTTGGTAATGCTGTACTGCAAATTGATGCAATGAAAAAAAATCACAAAATTCTACTTTTTCAGTACACGTGGCGAAGATAAATGGTGGAGAAACGTGGATGAATCATCGTCAACGTCGCCTCCAACGACGCCCAGCGGAGTTCCTTCACTTCAAGATTTGGCAAATGTGAGAAAATCTTCTGATTTTAACCCGAGTTGACACTTGTGAGCTGTCTGCTCTGCTCAATACTGTATGCAATAGAAGAACTATGAAATTATAGGAGGGGGGGGGTAACTATTTGATTGTGATTAACTACGGTATTTTCATAATATACATTAAAGCTGACAGCTTAATTTTCTCAGAAATCATAATAATTACGTAATTGAGCTGTGACTACAAGAGTTGCATGTTACATTGTGATCTCCAAGACCCAAATACTGTATTTCAGTCAACCATAACCTTGAGCAATGTCACACAAGCGCTCGACGACACACTCCACTACTCCTGCGAAGGCGCAATGCTCAACAGCTCTCAGATTTATGACATCACCAAAATTCTGCATAAGTCGGCGAACTTGGCTGGAATTTCAACGAAGGTACGCACATACATAGTTACTCGTTTTAATATGCACCCTTTTTTTCGCAGAATGCCGTTCAAATACTGCAAAATATGGATCAGGTCTTGAATGCTCACGAAAGAGAGATTCGCAACGGGCAGTCAAACGATTACAGACTTCTTGCACTATTGAGTCCTATGGTGAAAAACACAAATGGAACGATCATACAGTATTTGAAAGGGATGAATCTAGGGTTCAGCGCGAAGCAGGTTGATTGCAAAGTAAGGATTTAAGTTAAAATTCTGTGTCAGTCTGTACGGCTTTTAATTCATTCACGCGGGCATGCTCTAGATCTGGCAAATATTTATGCTTCATTAGCTTTAAAAAATGAGAAAAACCTAGCGGGATCCTGCTTTTGTCAGTTGAGCTTTACAGAAATCGATGGGGCCTAAAATTAAGCAAACCGCGTGACCCTCCAACTATTATTTGGAAGTTTAAGGCAATTTCAGGGCTCTTTGAGTTTCAGAATGGTGCAACCGTCGAGCACGTCAAGAATTAGAGTAATATATTTCATTTTTTAAGATTCCTCAGCCCGACTCGCAGAGTTTAAAACAATTCTATTCAGAATATTGACTCCGATGATGGCCTAATCGACTACGGTCCGGATATTGGGTTTGCGCCTCTCAATGACACTAATAAGTTAACGGCGAGCCGCGAGAATGCCATAATGGTTCCACTAGAAAGCGTTTGTGGCAGTAGAGAAATCACTCACGCGTTCTTTACAATCTATCGTGACCAGAAGCTGTTCACCGGTCCGCAAGCGTACAGAACTTATGGATCCCATGAAAGCAGCAATGAGGATCAGAACGATGAATTGGAGGAGGGCACGACAATGAATGACACTAGTAATATTTTTCTTTTAATGAGAAATTTGATTTTATAACATTCAAAACTAGAAAAAAAACTCAGACGGTCAAACTGCAGCACCTGCAAAGTGCTCTCCGCAACTTTGCATTCCAAAAGGAACTCCAGTGCTCTCAGCTACGGTAATGGAAAATAATGATACTGTTAATAATATAGCAACGGGGATCGGATCGCAACCAATAATGGCCAAGCTTCAATTCAACGTCGGAAAGGTTTTCAAACCAATTTTGAACATCTTGGACTAGTTAGCTAGAAAAATGGTGATTCAGATGCCGAAACCTCTTCATGGAAACACTATCATCTCATGGTTCAATACAGGAAAACAAGAATGGGATTTGGAAGAACAGTGCACACTGTTAAGCAATGAAAATGGAGTTATTCAAGCGTCTTGTGATCATTTGACAGATTTCTCTGTGCTGATCCATGGACAGTTAAACGCCGAGTATGTTTGTAGTCTGCCACTAATTATCATTGGATATTCTGTGAATGGGACTTCGGTTCTCTGCCTCTTACTTCTCGTTATCATTGGCTTGATGTTTTAGTAAGCGTCTTTCGCTCTTATTATTCTAAAATTGATAAGACTTTCAGCATTCGTTCTGAATACGTGGGTCGTGCTCTATCCTACATCAGTGGGCAGGATCCAACTAATGGAGATATGGTTAATTTGGCGTACCACTCAATCTTCTTTATGTTCTTCATTCTTTCCTTATTTTTTATGGATCAATCTGGAAAAATCTCGGACTCCACGACCACTTCGACGTATTGCGTGGTAATAGCTGCCATGTCCTACTTTTCGCTCATTAGGTATGTATGCTTTCCTGAGAGTTTTAGTAGCATACTTATGAGCAATTTCAATTGTAAGGTCACAAAATATAAGGAAAATTGATTTGAAACCCATATGATATGTACTGTAGTGTCGAAAATCCCTAGGAAAATCCCATAAGTTCTGATAAATGCGTATGAAAAATGTATGCACGCCGCCTGTATACAGTCAGTGCTCCATATACGGGTCATATGTGAGCTGCGGCTACCAATCGGAGCATACATTATGTAGGACAGGGCTTTTTTTTGTCCGTTGCGAGCTCCTCTGTTTAAGATAAAAACAAGATTAGAGTTCACAGAAATGTATACATTAACGGAGCTCTCGAAATTTTCGTCCGAATGAGTGCACGGCTTGCCCCATTAACAAGCTACTCTCCTTTGTCGCACAGCCTTTTTTTTAAGCAGAGTTTTCATATAGATATCACACTGAAATTCGACTCTCTGATCCATTTTTTTAAAACTATGTATACGGCTCAATTATCCGATTATAAGCTACCGTAGTAATCCTCAAAAAAATGAGCAAAATAGCAGCCTACCACAAATTTCAATTTTGATGTTTTCACTCGATCAAACTCCGATCTCGGCGTATTTGATTGCGTTGAGTTGAAAATTGTATTTATTTGGCTTAACTGATTCACTGTGGACGCCGTTAGGCAGGCAGGATCACGCACTGGTGTCAGTCTACCCTGATGACGTCTAGACTGGATCCGATGAATCAAATATACCCTTTTCATCAATTCAACGATCGATGGGAAACATTAAAAATGAAGACATACAGTACCGGTCATAAAGGTATTATATTGTCGAAAACCCATAATATAATACCTTTATGGCCGGTACTGTAATTTGCTCTTCTTTGAACTTTTTCTTTGAACTTTTGCAATTTTTGCTGCTCACAGTCTTTCTTGCTCCAGATGCATTTTTAGCTCTTTTTGATTACATTGCCAAAAAATCCTCATCCTGCAATGCCCTTCTTCTTGCCGGTGCTCAATCTACATACAGTACCGGCCATAAAGGTATATATTATGGTTTTTCGACAATATAATACCTTTATAGCCGGTACTGTATATTAGACTGCGCCTGTGGTAAGCCCGCTACCATAGTGATGCTTACCCTGTTATAAATTAAGGTGGAGTACGCACTATTTCACGATTTGCTTAGACGATTTTAACCCGTGCTAATGAAAATCGAAGTTGGCTTTCATCATGAATAATCCACATGAGCCCGGTTACTAACACCTGTCAGTGTTTCAGCGCAATCATAATTAGCATGCTGATCGGACTTCGAATGATTTGCAACTTCTTCCCATCTAAACTCCGCGCCTTCTTCACAGCTATGACATCGCCGTCAGCAGCTCTCAGTATTGGTTTAGCCGTCCCGTTTGTCTTCACACTCCTTCTTGCACTTTTCGAAAGATCGTTCTTTGAAAGAAACGACTCGTTCTGCTGGGTTCGTCCCGACTACATTGTCTACGCCGTTGTGATACCAGTCGTGTTTCCGATCATCAACGGTCTTATTTGCTCAAGTTTTGCCGTCTATAAAGTGTTCATTCAAGCGAAACGAGGTCTATCAAACAAGGAGACGACGCACTACGATGCAGAGTTCTGGTCGAAAGTCATCGGCTTGATAGTCATGCAAGTGGCCATGGGATTGCCTTGGGTAATGTTTCATTTCATTCACAAAATATATTTCACTTTTCGCTGTTGTATGGCTCGAAAAAAATGGACAATTGTGATTTCACTGCTTTCAGTAACGTCTAGAATTGCGTGAGAGGGGAGTGACATGAGATTTTGCGTGAGATATTGTGCAAACGGTGAATGCACACTAACAGCACCAGCACCAGACTTGACGGTCTTGAGAAATTCTTAGTTGTTCATAATAAATTAACATGAAAAATTGACTTTAAGTGAACCATACCAGCGGAGGTTCTTTTCGCTATTAAAGGAATAGAAGTCTTGTTTTAATCCGTTTAGCTGTCTGTAATAATTAAATATCGGGAAGAGCATCGGAACATCAACCACGTCCATCTTTTGATAATAAGTTCAGAAGAAATCATATAAAACTGGAAGGCGTACGTCAATTCAAATACCAACTCAATCAAAATGCGCAGAATCCGCCGGTATACTGAGTTTTCAGATATTTATAGGATCTTAATGTCTTTTTTTAAAGTTTTTTTCTTCTAAAACCAAAAAGAGAAAACCTATAAATAATAATGTTTTATTATCAAACATCAACAATAGATGACACAAAGTCTAGTGAACTGAGTGGCCGGGGACCGTGGTTGATTTGCCGACAAGCCGACCCTCCCGATTTTCAATTGGCAAAGTAGAGCAAACAATACGCCCGTTCCTATTCCTTTGCTATTGTGAGTCAGCTTTTCTTATTGAAAGCGTTCAATTCTTGAAGAAATTTTGAATTCTTTCAACTACAAAATTGATTTTTTTTGAGCAAGAAAACGTCAGGCGCTGTCGAATTCAATGTCAGAGATCTAGCTTAATTAGCCGGCAGAATAGGGCCTTTTATAATTCTGATTGTACGGACCCGATCGTAACATTCTTAGAAATCAAAAAGTGCGGAGGTATAGATAGGTTTTGTCCAGAAAAAAACCGCATTGTCACTGAGTCACTGAGAAATCACTGAGTCACTGAGTCACTTCTCTCACTGAGTCACTGAGTTCAGTAAAAGTCACTGAAACCTACAATTTTCAGTCATTTGCAAAAAACAATTTTGATTTTAAAAATTCTATGAATCGATCTGTTGCAGACTCACAATTCATGAATGGGGGGGGGGGGGAGTGATTTTGATCAGGAATCGAGAAGAAATCGGAATTTTGTTTCTTTAGGGCATCGAATTCATTCTCATCGGAGTCTCCGGTTCCAGCGCATGGAATTACATTTTTGTGATTCTACTAGGAACCCAAGGAATCGACCTATTCTTGATATTTCTGTATAGAAGACGACGATTACTAATTGAATCCAGAAAATGGGTATCGCGGGAGAAGAAATGGGAGGAAAAGCAGCAGGCTACCACTATTGAAGAAGACTGAATATTGAAGAAGAAGAAGAAGAAACAAGGCTCCAACTTTTTGTTGCGGTTTCAGTCATTCCCTACTTTTCAGCAAGTTCAATTACAGAGTATTTTCAGCGTCATTCTCTTATCTTATGTGGCCATCGTGAAGTTTTAAAGTACTTTGATCTGTCAGACTTTTTTCAGAAATCTGACGAGTTTTTATGATTCTGATGACGATGATTCAGCTGTTTGGTTTGGAATAGAAATAAATTGTCTTTCGCTGTTTTAAGAACATTTTTCCGTATCACCAGAAACCTGTGATCAGAAGTGATCAATCGATGGTTTGGATTTGTTTTGAAATTTCCACAGCCGGCCCGAACAGACATGTTAATTTGAAGATGATGTGTAGCCGAATGGAGTTCGAAGAAACTTTTAAGTTACCAGAAATTTAGATAAATGAAAATTTCGGAATTCGTACTTTTCTCGGCTCTCGCTTGCAACTTTTGAGCCAATAGTGGGGAGGGGTTTCCCACGGATCCTTCGAGCCTTCGCTCTCTACATACTGTCAGGTTTTGAATTAACAACATCTTGGAAAATCTCAAAAGTCTTGGAACAATCTGTCCCCGGACTACCTTCATGCCACCATCGATGAATACCCGAAGAGATTGAGGGAGGTCATCAAGAACAGAAGTGCGAGAATCGAACAACTATAATTCTGTTATTCTGATGAAACTTCTGTTAAAATTTTGATTTAATTCGACTTCTTTTTTGGAAATTTTTTTGTGAGAATACCGTTTTTTTTCAGTTACACTACTTTTTCCGCACGCTGTATGGCGAAAACTGAGTCAGATAATGGTTAGGTGAATGTTTGGCTGCTTTTGTGGGGAATCCGCAAGCTTCTATTCGAGCTCAACTTAAAAAAAACAAGTTTTAGAAGCCCTGGGTTTGAGCTCCCCGAAGCTACCGAGGAGGTGTACACAGTAAGATTCTCGAAAGATTGAGTGATTAAAATGAGGTAATTGGGCGATATTGCTTTCCGATTTACCTGGGGTACCCGTCTATTAAGGGTGCTGCTATAATGCAGATTTTGCGATCGTTTAATGTCATATTTACTCTCAAAACTAACAATAAAAGAAGACTGCGTCAATGCGTAGGAAGCAGAGTTCTGGAAATGGAGAATCATGACGAAAAAGGAAAAGCGACAATTCGATTTCCAAATACGCAAACGATTTTATTGTGGAAAAGGTGTTATCACTTCGCCTAAGATTCCGACTCGTCTTATCACGTTTTGCTCGACACTTTCTCGCGCTTCTCCGTCTCGTATTCCACATTTCCGTCTTCTGTTTCTTCTTCTGAGCGTCGCACCCACCCCTCCACACCCACACTGATTCACTTAATTGGTTTATGCATTTCGATGTTCGTGTTCTGGAGCCAGCTTTCCTGTCTGCTAGTGCTCATTAGAGCCGCACACGGCTCATTTCTCTATTCGATATCGTTCCATGAGAATAGCATAGGACGTCTCATTCATTTATATTATATGGAATTTCAAGTGAACGTTAGTTTTCCCGATAATGAACATGCTACGTTCACGACCACAGTGCTCAATGTGACACCACTGCATTTTCAGCTTTATGTGAACGATCAAAAGTAAGTTTCTTCTTTTTTTGAGCTTACAATCTGCCTAAAAAATTTCGAAATTTTGAAAAAATTTCGAAATTTCGAAATTGTATATTTAAAAAATATTATAAAATCTTCAGAAAATTAGAAAAAAAATTCTAGCCCGCACTTTCAGAAATTCAGGCAAAATTTATTGTTTTGTACTCTTAAAAAATATGTAAAAATCAGAGTTTTAGGTGCTCTTCCAATATTTGAAAACCCCTCTACGATGCTATTCAGTTTTGTGCATTCAAGAACCCTATTTAAGAATTACTGTTAGAAGAGCATGTTCTTATATTAATAAACTTTCAGAATAGTATGAAAACGAAATTAATTTGTTGCTTTCAGTAGCTTTGTTTATTATTTTATTAGAAGAAATATCATTTGATTATGGGCGAATCACACTACAGTTTGGCAACTGTTGTTTGCCCAGACTCTGCCCAGCCCCTGCTTTTGACTCCTGGGCCATGAAAAATGAGAAAATTTAGAGCTTTTGTCTCAATATTTAATTTCGAAAAAGGTTGGAAATAATCTTATAACCGGAACACGTGAAATTTGATCTTTTTTCATATTTCTTATCAGTTCTGTCTCAATGAGACCACCACCAATGAACCTAAGCGGGCGAAACGGCATGTTATGTAATCGTCTGTTGGTTAAGTTGCGAATGATAGAATGATATATTGCTTCTTTGATTTACTGAAACACACTTCATTCTAAGGCTGCACATTTCTTTTTAAGGTTCAGAGAACTGGCTCATTTCTTTGAGCGCCACTGTAAATGGTAACTAATCAGAATGCTTTTCAGTTGTGGTGTGGTTGGCAGAAAATGCACTTTTACACTCCCGCCGAACGCGACATTGCTTTTTGTGCTCACCAGGGCCGAAATGGTACATTTTGTTGATAATTCAAAGAATACTAATAGTTTCTAACGTTTACAGGAGTCAACCATTCTCAGTTTTACCTATCGCGGTGGCTCGATGGCTCCGGACATTTTAGTGAACGGGTGCTCCGAAGGATTGAGCTTTGGCAGATGTGTACATGGATCACAGACGTCGATGGATATGCATGGTAACTCATTTGCGGATTCATTATGTGTTTGTCGAGGACCACTTTCGACGTGCCTTTTTGTTTCCAATGATTCTTGGTAATTTTTTTTCAAATTTCAACAAAAAAATGTATTAGAAAAGCCATTTCTGAGAAGTTATCAGCTACAAAAAAAGACAATTATGCTAAAAAGTATCGTAGTCTTCTGAATAGGATATGGAAAATAGAGATACTAAAGATTTTATTTTCAAGAGTCCTACGATTTCTATTTTTCTATGAAAAACAGAAAATAAAGATTTTCAGCATAAGCAATCACCCTTTCTGGAGCAATAATTCATCGATTATCTCGAGCACGGAGAGCACTACCAGGTTAAAAAGTACACTGCCCAGCACCACAGCTTCTAGCACTACATTGATCTTGACAACTCACCCAATTACCACCCCTATGGAATCTACTACAAAAATGACGTCAATGACTTCAAGTTCAACTTCTACTACGACTACAGTGACGTCGATGACACCAACGACACCCACAACTACGATGACTACAACAGCTCGCACGACGTCCACGCCTATAGTGACGTCGACGACGCCAACAACGCATACTATAACAGTGACGTCGACGACAATAACGACGCCCACGGCTACAGTGATGTCGACGATACCTACGACGCCCACAACAACGATGACCACAACAGCTCGAACGACGTCGACGACGCCAACGACGCCCACGATAACAGTGACGTCGACGACACCTACGACGCCAACGGCTACAGTGACCACAACAGCTCGAAGGACGCCGATTACAATGACACCTACCACAACAACGGCGTTTACAACGTTTATAACACCGTCTTCTACGTCTTCTACACTACCCACAACAACCAATCCAATAGTCACTGCACCAACTAGAGCCACGTCTTCATCGGCGTCCACCACAACAAGCCGCACTAGCACCCATACTACGTGTGATAGTTGACATTACATATCAAAATGATTAATCCACAAATCTATTATAGGACTGTGACGTATTCAACGAATGCCACGTCATCATTGGTAACGACGACGGCCACGCCGGTGGAACCGTTGACTCCAACGCTGAAAAATTTGAGCGATGTTAGTATTTAGTAGTAAACAGGGAATTAAATCGTTACAAAATTAGAAAACGTATTCAGAAAATCGAGAAAGTTTCAGAAAAAAATCTCACGAAATTGCATATTAACTTACTAATCGGATTACTTTGATTAATTTCATTTTGTTTTCAGAGCGGTGTCGGAATTAACAACGTTTCCACAGTGCTAAATGAAACATTGGTGTACTCTAAAATGGGATCCAACTTAAATGCCACGCAGGTTATGGAGATCTCCACAATTCTTATCAACGCCGCCAATGTTCCCGGATTGAAAGCCGAGGTGAGATATTTAAGGTGAGAAAAAGGGCCAAACTGTGTTTTGAAGGTTATTATTATTAATGCTAGCCATGGGAAATTTCACTTTTGCCGTCGGTGTTTGCGTATTTTGTGCTAAGCGACACACGCCCACTTGTGTCTTCACATCTTGGGCTTCTCATTCGGTACCCACTAGGTACATAAAATGCATCAAGATCTACTAGAATGGGCAACCCATTGTGAGTCATTGCTTCTATTTTGAAAAAAGTTATGATCAGACATGAGAATCTCACATTTTTAGGCGCCATAATTTTACTAGAGAATGAAAATTTCCCATCAATTTACGGAGCTCAAATACAGTTTTGTTCCAGTTCTAGCATTCTAGTTGAGTTATTCTAGCCTATCATGAAATTTTCAGAATTCCGTGGCAATACTGAAAAATCTGGATAACATATTGTATGTAAGCCCAACCACAATGTACCAGAGCGGAAACTCAGCGCAAGGGTTTGTTAGTGATTTCCAATGATTAAAAAATGATGATCGCTTCATGTTACAGTATTCTAAACTGCCTGAGTAAAATGGTTGGCAACACAGTCGATTCACGGATAGAATACCTTAATGGCGTGAATTTAGGATTCAGCTCGAAGAAAATCGATTGCTCGAACCTATCTCTCGATGATGGCCTGCTGGACTTGGGCACCCGCTTTGAGCTGATCAACACCACATTCTCCAATCAGGGGAAATGGCAATCGATTCTGATCCCCTTATCCGATTTGTGCAGTACTCAAGAGAGTGAGTTTATGGGCCGTCGCATAAAATCCATGTCGAGACTTTACAGTATCTCATGTGTTTTTCACCATTTACCGCGACACGTCGCTCTTCGTTGGACCACAACTATACAGGACTTATAAAGGGAGCAATCAGCCGATTTCGTCGGGAAACGCTGAAACTTACACGCCGCCATACAGCTATTCGACTAACGAGGGATTTGATGAAGCCGAAGGAGAAGGGGATGCACTGAATGTTACCAGCCGTGAGTTGTCAAGGAAAGATCATTGATAAGCTATTTACAAAGCTTGAATGCTTTAAAATGAGCCATTTAGACTTTCTTAAAGCCGAATTTACGCTGGAAAGGATACGCACATGCATATTACAGAAGCGGTTCCCCCATCCCCTTGCGCCCGGCAAACGTCGCTCCCATCCACGCCAGTGATGAGCGCCACCGTGCTAAACAACGGTGCAGCAGTGTCCGCGTCATCAACCGCGGAAGCCACGATGGCGCTGCTCAGGTTCAACATTTCCACACTGCTCCGACCTCTTCACGGCAATTTTAAAGTGACGTGGTGGGATGTGGGCAGAAATAAGTGGGCCGAAGACCAGCAGTGCGAGATTGTGTCGAACTCTGACGGTGTGTTAGAAGCAAAATGCACTCATTTGACGGATTTCGCTATTATTGTGGTATTGCTGTCGAACATTTTGAAAAGCTTCAAGAAAAATAATTCTAGGATGCTGCACTAAACGACCCAAATGTTTGTGACGTTGCTCTGATCACCCTCGGATATGTTGTCAATGGGTTTTCGATAATTTCACTAGTTTTTCTCACTTTTTTCAGCGCTGGTGCATAGTAAGTTTTGTCTCTGATTCTTTAAAACGAGTTATTAAGATAACTTTTCGAATATTTTGAAAAAAAAATGGAGAAGATGCTCCTCTGATACCAGTTATTGGTTTTTGGAGGTATTAGCCATCGAAACTCTGGAAATTTCTGGAAATTTTGATTATTTTAAAAATGAGGAACTGGATGATAGTTTCCTTTAATCTAGCCATCATGTCAAAAATGAATTCCATTAAAATTTGCAGTATCAAAACGTTGGCCAACAGTCGGCTGTACGTCTACATCCGTGGTCGTAACCTGGCTCGCCGCGATTTTCTCGCCCTCGCTTATCACCTTGATCTTCTTCTGTTCTACGTATGCTTCACAGCATTCTCAAATCAATACGTCTCGGGAAGCATGTGCACAATAATGGCGGCGATCATGTACGCGCTGCTCATGTGGTTCGCAAGTGTTCAGTGTGGCTTCAAATCATCCCAACGTTTTTCAGCTCGCTTTTTCTCACCATATTCCAGGCGTTACGCAATATTATTGCCTTCACACCATCGACGCTAGTCCGCCTACTGAACATCATGCTTAGCACGCCTTCAGTTCTTTCGATTTCTGTTGGTGAGTCGTGCTTTGCGATTTATGAAAGCGATGAAAGAATGCTAACAAGAGTATTCCAGCGCTGCCCTTCATTCTGTCAATCAGTCTGCTGGTTTTCACAACATTTTTCGACCGACAGGACTGTTTTTGTTGGGTGCGCCCGGATTATGTGGTCGCCGCGATTATTATTCCAGTTACTGTGCTATTGTTTAGCACGGCTCTGTGCACGAGTTTCATGATCTACAAAGTGTTTTGCGGAATGAAAAGGAAATTTAGCCAAGGGGTTTGTTCTAATTTTTTCAGCTATTGTCTTCTAGATTTTGGAATTTCTACCTGAAAACTCGTAAAAATTTAGTATATTCTTCAATTTTGAAAGTTCAAAGTCAGCAAAATAAGAAGACACAAGACTTTTGGTATTCAATATTTTCAGGGCCATCATTACGATCCAAACGTGACCACGAAAATAGTGTCAATCGTCGTAATGCAAGTCTCGTTGGGTCTTCCGTGGGTGCTGCAGTTTGGCACCCTTTACTCTCCGTACACCACATTTTGGCACTATATATTCACGATAGTGCTCGGGTCTCAGGGAACCATTTTGCTTCTCATTTTCATCTATAAACGGTATCGCGCGTGGCAGTCGGAGAGCATGCTGAAATCGCGAGACGCCAGCCTCTTCAAGTCGAGCGACTCGGCAAGAAGGAAGAGCCGGAAGGTTACGAGTCCAGAGAGTCTCGGCTCGAGTAGCGACAGTTTTCATGAGTATTAGCGCTTGTTTCATAATGAACTTTTATACATTGATTGTTCTTTTTTGTATATTTGTGCTTGAATAAAATATAAACATACTTGGTGATTGAAGCAACTTGTGGCGCTATTGCTACTTGATCGCCTCGCTTTTGTGCAGTTGGGGTAAGCGGTCTGAAAGCTTTTAATATTGCCAAGCACTTGGATGGACACCTCTAATAGAGGGCTATCACAAGTCGACGAAATAAACTAAATGCTCACTGAATTGCGGCTCTACCACTGTCACTCTCATACGAAATATGTGAGGCCGGTGCAAACTGGTTGTAGGCTTTTTGCGAAGAAGAGAGGTCAGTGTTCGAGTCTCCGCCCACTTCGTGATCCAACAATTTTTTGATTCGTTCAGCTTCGAGCAGGGCTTTTTCTTTCTCCCAGTCTTGAAGAGCTCGTTCTTCTCTGAAAAATATTTTTTTCTTTTTTAATCAAAGACGTTCGTATCCAGCTAATTCTAGAGATATCTTTTAAAAATATATTGAAGATCCCAAAACTTCTAAGCAAAACTCCACAAGTCTCTCACAAGTTTTCGGTTAAATTTGTCCTAAACTTGTTAAAAACGTGTGCTAGAATCGTGTTGAACTTTGCTTAGAATTCTGCAAGTCTTGTGCTAGATTTGTGGAATTGAGCAGAGTTGGGTTCTCCAACATGACGGAGCTCCGGCTCATGGAGGAATCCTCACGTAAGGCTAGTTAACATTCCGAGCTTAAATGCCTCACCCGGCCTGAATCCTCTGAAGTTTCGGTATGGGGATCTCTTTAGAAAGTGTGAAGATTGCTCTATGAGCAGAAGCTCCGTCTTCTTGGAGAATCAAACTTAACTAAACTCCTCACGTCTAGGAGAATAATTGTGAGAGACTTTTCCTAGAATTGTGAACTTTCAACTTTTCAGAAGTCAGAAGAATGATTTCAAATTTCCCTGCGAAATCAATAGCATCTGGAGGATGTGATCTCTATTATACAGTGTCTCTCGGGCCGCAGTAGATATGTACAAAAAATTAAACACTTTTGCAATGATGCAATTTCATTTTCTGCAAGTTGCCGTGAGGGTGCTCCGCAGCTACGGTAGAATTTTCACAACAAAATATCTGTTTTCAGCGTAGTTATCTCAAAAAAAAAAAGCCCGCGGACATTCTATATGGCCAGTACTGTATATCAAAAAGTTAGTCGACAACTTTTCGATAACTCTACTGCTGAACAGTGCAATTCGAGAAATTTTTCCGAGAAATTCTCGAAAAATTTCCGAAAAATCAACGAGAAACATTTTTCGAGAAATTCTCGAAAAAAAAATTTCGATAAAAAATAATAATAAACTATTATCGCCGTAAAAAAGTTCCGACATTTTTTCGAGCCCGCGAAAATCGGGATTTGAATTTAGAGGCTCCGCCCATTTCATCATCAGAGCGCATTTGCTATGCGCGATATATTTTTATCAGAAGAAACGAAAAAAAAAAATAAATGACGCAAATTGATATATTTAAGCATTCGAAGAAACGTGTGAAAAAAATTCACGATTAATACAATTTCGTTCTTTTAATCCAATTCAATTCCGACAATTCAGAAGAAAAAATAAAAATTCAAAAAATATATCGCGCATAGCAAATGCGCTCTGATGATGAAATGGGCGGAGCCTCTAAATTCAAATCCCGATTTTCGCGGGCTCGAAAAAATGTCGGAACTTTTTTACGGCGACAATAGTTCGAACGACGCTCCGAAATTACGCAAAGCGCATTGTTTATCGTATTTCCATTCAAATTATTTTTCGCGATTTCTCGAGAATTTTTCGGAAATTTTTCGAAAAACGCATTTTTCGAGAAATCATTTTTCGAAACGGCACACTGCTGCTGAACATTATATATTTTGAAAAAGAGGCGATGTTTGCTTAAAAGGGGGGAGGCAGGAGTATAATGAGTCTACAGGTTGTACTTTTTTATTGCAAACATTAAATTTCGAGCAACAAATGTCAGTTTCAACTGTTGACCACATTTTTGAAGACAACTGCGCCACTCTCCCCCCCCCCCTCTAGATGTTTCAAATTTTCGCGGTCCCCACTGTGCAAATGAATCAAAAACAAACTGTTCGCTGAGGCGTTTCTCTCTGGTCAACTTTCTTGCCGCTGGCTGGAATAGTCCGGCAGCCTGTTGCTGCTCAGCAATCAATGCCCTGGCTCCTGGCGATAATTGCGAAATATCCACAAACTGCTCGTGTGTGGCGCGTGACTTTGGGGATAACTGCGTGTAATCGAAATGCGGCGGATACTGTTGTGCGGTCTGAATGTGAAGGGCCGCCGACGGTTGATACTGTTGGAATGCGCCTGGTGCGTTTTGTTGGTTCTGTTGGGATTGCAATGGATGCTGTTGAAGCTGTTGCAGCTGTTGGAATGGAGGTTGAGAAGTCTCGCCACGTGGGTCGTGTTGCTCATTGATCTGATGGATTCTTTGATCAGTAGGCGCATCATAAATATCGAACTCTTGCAGTAGTTGCTGATCTGTCGGAGAGATTTGGACAGGCTGAACATGCATTTGCTGAACGGGACGTGGCTGATGTTGAGGAATTGGAGGAGCATTCTGTTGAGCATAGTATTGCTCAGCGGCTTTCTTCAAATGTGGTGGGACATGCTCAAAGTCGTGAACGAACGTAGAATCTTCTGCTGCAATTGACGGAATTTGCTCGAATTGGGTGGTGTCTCTTGACTTTGGAGACAGATCCACGTTGTTCAAGTCGTAAAGATGACTGTTCACAGAGGAAACCACGGTGTCGAACATCTCTTTAGTGGCGTTAATTGGGTTTCTGCAAAATTTCACAATTTTCTTTTACTGCAACTATTTTCAGTGACCCTCTCTCTCACCCTGTATCAAGATCCACTTCCAGACTAGGAAACTGGTCGATCGCCTTCTCTACAATGTGTTGCACATTGCTCTGAACCGACCGAGCTTGTTCTTCCAGATATTGATCTGCTTCACGCACTAATTCTTCAGCAGATTCTGGAACGTGTTGCTGAAAAGAAGACAATTGAATTAAATCTAGAATTCTTCTGAAAATTCTATTATTCATACCACTAGCTGTTTGGCATCTTGAAGCTTGCTACTGGCGGCATCCAGCACATGCGAGCCCGAAGTTTGTGGCTGCTCATTACCCGCCTTTTCTTCCTTGTCTGACCCCTTTCTATTCTTATCATCCAGGGTTTTAAAGAAGTAGTAAACGAAGGCGATGGCGGCAAATGTGAGCAAGTAGCGAGTGAATCCAGAGAACACCATAAAATGCTCCTGCTCCGGGCACTCCTCCCACTCATCCGGGTCATACCCGAGACGCGCATCGAATACCATTCCGGTGAGCCTGTAAGTTTGGAAACTTAAATCACTTTGCTCTTAATAAGAAAGTATTTCAGAAAAATAGCTTAAAAGAGTGTCGTGTTATATCATAACGTTACAGCTCGACTCATGTCTGAATTGACTTTGTTTTGACTGCTTTAATCGGAATTCCAGAAACGACAATTTGAATCTTTGTCATTCAGTGCACAAAGAACATTTTCGTCTTCGCTTCTTTGAAGAAGCGTATGCGTTTCTCTTTCTTTTTTTTTGATCCACAATGTAACAGAGTCCCAGCCGTTAAGCTGGCCAAAAAAGAGGAAGAAGACGCGGAAGAAAATGACTTCAGCGTCGTCGCTATCCCTCGGCAGTCGGGGTAAACGAGAAACTGCACTAAAGCAATCTGAGAGTGAAGGCTGGCAGATAGTGAAAAGTTGTGGAGCACAGGATGGATGAAGAGCAGAAGAAAACTAGGTGGAGAAAAAAAACGACGGAATCACTTTTCCCTCAATGAAATGAAGAAACCCGTGAAGAAAAAGACGTTGTGATTGATGTTGGTGGGGGGGGGGGTTGGACAGACAAAACCGAAGTAAATGCATCAGGTGGGACGGCTAGAAAAACAATTGCTGAAAAAATAGAGCACGGGAAGAACACGTTCGGCAAAATCTGAAAGGGGATACGGCAGGCTGGCTGCATCGTAAAATCATTAAAAATGCGCATACTTTTAGATATGCAAAACTGAATTTTGATTCAGTATTGTGAAAAAGTGATCTGAAATTCAATTTTCAGAACAACTCAATGCTATTTGAACATTTAAAAAATACATTTTGAAGAAAAACTGCCAAAGTAGCGTGCACTGAAATATGCCTACAAATGAAAATTTCCAGTAGGAAGTGCCTAACTTTCAGAATGCATAAATGCGTCAGACGAATCTGGGATGCGCTGAGAATTGTTGAGAAAGATCAGATCTTCACGTCAACTACCACATTTCTGCAGCTGACATCTGTTTTTTACATTTTCAGCCAAGACTGCTAGAGCCCTATGAAGTGAGAGCACTCAAATTTCAAACGTTGAGCACTGAAATACGAATTTCTTTCATTATTGCTTACTCATTGAGCTATAACAGCCGAAATCAAATGCTGTACGCTAAACGAATACAGAATTCGTTCTTCTTAATGTTGACTGACCTCCGAGATTGCGGTATGATCGGAAAATGTGCTATATGTGTAATTTTTAATTATAGAAATGTTGAGCTCAGCGAGGGAAAGTACGTCGAGTCATGGACGGAAGACAAATGTTTATAATTCGCGCTGAGAATTCATCAAATTAATGGTGACCGAAGCCTATTCTGATGGCGAAGGTCTGTATATGCTTCTGCTTTTAGGGATCTTTAACTGAAATGGAGAGGCCTTTGTCTATCTTTTGCACAAGTTTCGCCATAAAATTGCAATTGAGACAACATCTGGACAGAATCTGCCAAAAATAATGACATAAGCTTTAATTTTTGCTCAGATCCATGTGAAACTTATGCAAAGGTCTGGCAAAGGATTAGCAGATCGCCGCATGGACATCTTCTGCCGGCTTCCCTAAGGAAATTGCTCAATATTTGTCTTAAAGCTGGAAATAGTCGTTCAATAGGCGTAATCTATGATCACATCATCAATCTTCGAAAACAGTCCGCTGGAGCAACTTTTCTTTTCATGTTTATAATATTATACTCATAAAAACAATTAGATAATGAGCACAATTATTGAAGGATCATGCATCAAAAACGCACAATTAGGAAGATGGTTTTTGGAATTCTGAAGAATGAAAATCTATTATATAATAGATAGGAAACTTCAATTTTGTCACAACTCGGATCAGACACTTCTTCTAAATCAAAGGCAAATGCCACACATTAGAAATCTAATGAGAATCGAGACAGATTGCTGATTATCTAGACGGATTGGTAAACAAATACATATTTTTTTAAAAATCACATTGAAAGACACCAACGGATAGAATGAGGAAAAGACATTCGATGAAATCAATCCGGGAGAGCCGAGATGGAATAGAGAAATAGTGTTGTAGTAGGGGGCTCTCCCGGGCGGGGTGTAGAATGTCGGCATGGATCAGGGAGAGCGGGAGAGACAGAGAGAGAGAGATAGAGAGATAGAGAGATATAAAGTGATTATTCAGAGATGAAAAGAGCAAGGGAAAGATTAAAAGACACGAAGAGCAGATGATAAAAAGTCAGTTGTTTGAATGTGGGAACGGATGACAAAGGAGAAGAAAGAGAGAGAGAGAGAGAAGAAAGAAAGAAAGAGAGAGAGAGAGAGAGAGAGAGAGAGAGAGAGAGAGAGAGAGAGAGAGAGAGAGAGAGAGAGAGAGAGAGAAAGAAAGAAAAAAAAAAAAAGAAAGAAAGAGAGAGAGAGAGAGAGAGAGAGAGAGAGAGAAGAGAGAGAGAGAGAGAGAGAGAGAGAGAGAGAGAGAGAGAGAGAGAGAGAGAGAGAGAGAGAGAGAGAGAGAGAGAGAGAGAGAGAGAGAGAGAGAGAGAGAGAGAGAGAGAGAGAGAGAGAGAGAGAGAGAGAGAGAGAGAGAGAGAGAGAGAGAGAGAGAGAGAGAGAGAGAGAGAGAGAGAGAGAGAGAGAGAGAGAGAGAGAGAGAGAGAGAGAGAGAGACAGACAGAGAGAGAGAGAGAGAGACAGAGACAGACAGAGAGACAGAGACAGACAGAGAGACAGAGACAGACAGAGAGAGAGAGAGAGAGAGAAAGAGAGAGAGAGAAAGCGTCAGAGAGAGTGTATTCGAAATTCGAAGAGAGCGAAATAAGAAAGCGAAATAAGTGATCTCTGAGTGCTATGCTGCGATTGATGAGACGTAGGCGATGATTTGATGGACAATGAGCAATGCGCAAGAGGTCAACGATGATCAGTGATCTTACTAAGTAATTAAGGCTAAGTTTCGAGCTTGCCGAGTCTGGTCCTGAGAGGCTGCGAAGATTTACCTGAGGAGTGATGCACTTCGCTTTGTACAGTGCGTTTCAATATTATACGTCCACTCTTGTTTTTGGCCGTAACTTGAGAACCGGTTGAGATATCAATCTAATTTTATTAAAATTGAATTCAGAGCAACAAATTACATCTAGAAAACTATTGTTGAGAAAAAATATTGAAAACTACTCGAGATACAGAGAAAATTCTGAAAATGTGACATTTGCAACCGTTTCAAAATTATACGTCCACTCTCAGAATCAATGCTAAAATAGAGAATAAAAAATATTTCAATACTTTGTGGATGAACCTTTAGCAGCAATGACATCGAAGAGACGATTTGGCATCGATTTGATAAGGTTTTGGATGTATTGGGTGCTCTTAGTCTTGAACTCCTGCTCCAGCAGACTCCACTCAGCAATCAGCGCATCCCGAAGCTCTCCAATACTAGCATACTTCTTTCCATGGCGGTAAAGACGACGAACCAGCTCGCCCCAAACATTTTCCATCGGATTCAGATCTGGAGAGCAAGCTGGCCATGGCAAGACATCGATGTTTTTCGATTGGAACCAGTCCAAAGTGGAGCGGCTGACATGGATTGCAGCATTATCTTGCTGAAAAATGAACTGGCGGCGACTGAATCGACGACGAAACGGGATAAGGTGGTTCTGGAGAACGTCTTGGTAGTCTGTGGAGTTCATTCGACAAGTGGTGAAAGCGAGCTCCAAGTATCCAGCCGAAGCAAATGCTCCCCATACCATCAAACTGCCTCCCCCGAAATTCCTTTTGGCAAAAACGGCTGGATCCTTCCGCAAGTCGTGCCAGTACGATTTGAATCCGTCGGGTCCATCAAGATTGAATTTTTTCTCGTCCGAAAAAATTACCTGTAAAAGATAAGATAATTTGGATAGATAATTTTAAATTTAATACCTTATCCCAGTTGGTTCCCATGTTTTTTCGAGCGAAGTCGAGACGGCGAGTTTTGTGATTGTCAGTGAGCTTCGGAGCAGGGCGCATGACTGCTCTTTTGATGTTTGGATCATCCTTAAGAGCCCTCCAGATTGTACACTTGCTCACTCCAAGATTCAGCTCTTTTTTGATATCATTACAAGACTTCATGGTGTTTGAAGCCACACGAACGATTGATCGTTTGGCTCTTGAATTGAGTTTTGGAGGACGTCCAGCCTTGTTGGGTTGATTGTTGCGGGTCCGGTTCGATACAAAACGATTAATGCAATCGTGGGAACGATTTAGATGTTTCGCGATAGCCCTGTTGGTCCAACCAGAGGTTTTGAACGCGTCGATGAAGGCTTTTTCAGCATCAGTGAGCAAATGGCCACGAGACATGTTGAAAAGTGGAGAAAAACAAGGAAAATCATAATGAAAAAAGTTTCTCACATTGGCAGCAAAAAACAAAACTAAATTCAAGCTTTTCCGGCTCCGCCAAAGGTCAAGATCGACATACCTTTGAAGTGGACGTATAATTTTGAAACGGTTGCAAATGTCACATTTTCAGAATTTTCTCTGTATCTCGAGTAGTTTTCAATATTTTTTCTCAAAAATGGTTTTCTAGATGTAATTTGTTGCTCTGAATTCAATTTTAATGAAATTAGATTGATATCTCAACCGGTTCTCAAGTTACGGCCAAAAACAAGAGTGGACGTATAATATTGAAACGCACTGTATACTTCCCAGTTTAGTTTTCAAAGCATCAATATTGAAACTGCAGAAATACGAATACGTTATTTCAATAATTGACTGAAACATGATATTATATACTTTCTAGTTACTTAGTATGGGATCACAGCTAACCATGCCTTGCGATTTGGAAAATGGTGGTTCGGGTAGTAATCAGTTTTTTTTCTCGGTATATTGAGATTTAGGACAATTGTACGAGTGTATGTAGGCAAACTCCCGCAATAACCTCCCCCCCCCCGTCCGCCACCGGAAGATTCGAGAACCACCTCCTTCAACATCCAAAAGCTCTCCCCACTATCCAAAAATCGACCCTCACCCACTTAAAAACCCCTTTTTCAATGCTCCAGGGCCTTTTTGCTTTAGGCGTCCTTTTGTCTAAGGCGCTAAACTTGGGGGAAGAAAAAAAATTTGATGACTTCCCGGAGGAATCATCATTCGCTGACGGAAAATACAGAAATCCATTTATATTTTCTTGTTTCAAATAGTATTTTAATAAAATACGGAAAATCTGTGGCGCGTTTTCAAAAATTTATGATCTAGGAATGCTAACATACTTGTTGTGCTTTCGAACTTGATGGATGACAATACTTAAATTCTATGAGAGTTATCGCTGTACGCGTCGACAAGGGCACAGTGGTAGTTATCTGGCGGAAGCATCGGCTGTGGAGGTGGTTTTTTGGGATGAGAGCCAACTTTTTAAGCAAGTATATGAACCATCCAGTAGCTTGTAGCTCATTGAGTCAAGTCTGTTGAGCAGTAGTGTCGGCTGTGTCATTGTATCTCAATCCACTTTGCTTCTTCGGGAACACTTTTTGGTAGGTAGGCCAGGGTCGTCCGCACAAAAAAATGAAGAGTTCAGGACTATTCTTGCTACAAAATGGGATTTACTTGATACTGCTTATCGTCAAGTGGCTTTGGCAGCTTGCCGGACATTCTCCGAGCGTTTTTCAATGATTTCTTGACTTCGGATGCTTGTTAAAAATAGTTTAAGATGAGTAATTTATTACGAATAATAAGGAAATCGGATTAAGGAATATGGAAAATATAAATGAGTTGTGCAAACTGAACTTTGTGTTTCAATTTCACTTTTGCGCTTTCTTAATCTTTCTCCAAATTTCCGAATCCTTCTTCCTTGCTTCGTTCTTTTTGAACAATCGAGTGGACACCTGAATTAAAAACGAAATTAACGAGTTCAACGGGTTTTTATTGAATGTCAGACTCACTTTCTTCTTCTTCTGGTTTTCCTTGTCTGCTTCGTTCGACTCGACTTGTGGATCTGCAGATCTCTTTGCCACACAACCGGATGTACTTCTCTTTAAGCTACTCTTCAACGTCAACGATGTTCTCAGCGATGGGCTCTTTTTCAAATTCGCTTCCTTCGAATGCTCCTTCCCTTTTTTGCCGTCTAACTTTTTCAAGATTTCATGAATGTGCCCATTTAACAATGGAGATCCGGAGATTTTCGCGAGTGTGTCCACAACTTTCAGATCGCTGGCTACGCTCACTGGAATTTCTAGAGCGGCTAGAGTTTTAACGGCTCGGACTAGCTGAAAAAAAAACGCATCATTGCACATAGATTTCTGAAAGAAGAGCCGACTTCTTAAATGGACAAAACACTGCGAGTTTACAACCTTCCCTAGTAAGTAAAGGAACTTCATTCAAAAAACGCTGCCATTTTCAGTTGAAATTGCCCAAGCTGAAATGCTCAACAAATTGTTAGCTGAAATATTTATTTCAGCCACGATAGTTCATTGAGATGAACGAAACTGTAAGAAAATCTAATTTTCAGTGCGAAAATTTTAAAGGCGAAAAGCATTTTTGTTCATCTATGTAAGTGAAGCAATTTAAGAAGAACCTACCCTTCTAAAATGAAAAAAATGCTCACCTCATGGCCTTCTGATATCTTCTTCATTAGCAATTGAATCGATTCTCTATTTGAAGCCATTATAAAGTTTTGGGAAACAAATAAATACACCTGTTGGTTGGTTGCCTACTTGGCACACTCTGTATGTTACGGCAACCAGCCCTTGCACACCTATTCATCGATTCTATTTCTATCAAAAAGGGCACTCAATGGCCTGTGGGACATATTGACCTATGTAGTTCAACTGAGCACTGCACACCATGACACATTGTTGTAGAAGGGCGCAGGTGTTTGTAGGAGAAATCGAATAGAATATTCTGATGGCGAACTTGGAGCCAATGCGATAGAGACTCTTTCTAACACTTAAAATGCAATTTTTTAAAGATAATTTTTGAACAGTTTTCTTTTCAATTGACCACTTTGTTTCTATTTTTAACAGTAGATTATAAAATGCTACTGTATTTCAGAGTTACCATCAGAATAGGGCGGAATTGGATTTTGGGAACTCGGAATCCGGGAAACGGAACACGGAAAAAACATTTTTTCACGAAATCTGGAATCCGGAAGACGGAATGAAAAAAACGGCGGAATCCGGAATTCCGCCCTTCTCTGGTTACCATAAACGCTGAAAAATGTATATCGTATTCCCCCCCCCCCTCCTCTCTCAGAGGTGCCTTTTTGACGGAAAGCAGCATTCCGATGGCGATGGGAAGGAGTCGAACCACAAGAAGTGCAATCAGCACGTACAATGGAATGAAGGATGACTCGATTTGTGGATCGCAAGTGTTCTAAAACGCAAAGTTCAGCAATCATTTCTTAAATAGAATCTGGAGAAGAAGAGTCCGGAACTTGGAATATCTTCTGGCCATTTCACCGTTTGGAGTGATACGCATCGGATACTCGTAGCTCTCTTGCCGAATCGGCGTCTATTGAGCACAACATGACACGAAAACGGAGTATTCACACGTAAAATGCACAAATTGTGCCTTGAACTTAGACGTCCGTATGCAGCTCGTACCCCACATGTAAAACATTTTGGTATTATAACTGCATTTCCCCCCACAAACCTCGGTATTACCCCCCACTGGAATGAACCGGAATCGCCCCCCTTTTTATTTTATTCATCCAAAAATCACGTGTAATCAATCTTCTTTTCAACAGTTTCAATTCATTTCATTTCAACATTTCAACATTCAACTTTTCGATCATTCAACAGAATTCTTGAAGAACTTAAGTCCAAGAGAAAGAGATTTTGAATAAAGGATGAATGACACTGTTGTTTAGGTGGGATCACGAGGGGTCCTAAAAGGATAGGGCAGGGGGGGGGTGATTCTGGAATCGTGGGGGGTGATTCTGGAATCGTGGGGGGTGATTCTGGAATCGTGGGGGGTGATTCTGGAATCGTGGGGGGCGATTCTGGAATCGTGGGGGGGGGGGTGATTCCGGTTCATTCCAGTGGGGGAGAACAAAGATATAATGTGGGGGTCATTTTGAAAGATTACCTTTTTCCGGAATCGCCCCCACATCAAGAAGTGGGGGACGATTCGGATATTTATACCTCACAGAATAGTCCCCCACACACAATCACCCCCCACATCCAAAAGTAATCGAAAACATAACTGTGGGGGGGGGTGATTCCGGTTATGGGGGGGGGGGCGATAGAGGTGTGGGGGGCGATTCTGTAAAATTACCAACCTTTTTTGCACAAGTCTAGACCAAATGCGGTGAATCGCATTTAGCCCGCCGCGGTTCAATTCCGGACTTGTAATATGGGCCAATCCGGGCCGATGCAGTACAGTAATTGTGCCGCGTACAATATTCTTCGAAGGAAACGAGCTGTTATGCTCCGATGCTGGTCATCAATTGACGGAGATTTGTAATACTGACGAAGTACCCCTGCCCATTTTGTTCTTTCGATTCACCATCATAAATCAAACCGAGACTTACAATAAGCGAAATTTTTTGAGCCCACTTTCACTTTGAATAAAATGTATGTAAGAGCAAGTTTTATGGCAATGTAGTTCTTTCTGTCGTCTGAAATTTCAACTTCAGAATTTGGGTCAACCCGGGTCAATGCCGGCTAAGCACGGCCCGATGCGGGCTCGCGGGTAGCCGTGTCGCGCAGAACGCTCTTTTTCTTTTCTTCCTTTCTACCACTACCTTGTTGGTATTCACAAATTAGAGAAAACCGTCAAAAACGGCGCACAGTGTTGGTTACAATTTGTTCTTCCAACTCCTGCCGGTGCACAACTTTCTCAAGCTTTCTACAGTAAGATATATAAAATGGGAATTTTTGTGTGAAAATTCCAAATTGTAAGCAAATGTAGAAGCAGGTTTTAGAAAATTTGGAAAGTTTTAATACATCTTAAGGTTTTCGACTGAAATTTTCAGACTTAAAACTAGAAATGTGTTATTTAGAGCATTTTTCTAGTGTCAAGAAAGACTTTTATACCCCATTAATGTCACTCAATGTGCTCCGGAATATGCATTTTTGTTTCAGAATCGAGTATTTCAGAGCGTAATGAAGTGGAGAGAGACACAATTCGATGAAGATAATTTTTAAGAATCTGAGTATTTTCAGTCTGGAATTTTTGTCTTTCTTTGTTTTGTAGTAGCACAACTGAAATTTCAGCAGCACTCTTCAGATGAGCACTGCAAACCTGAAAACAGTATTAATCTACCGTAAGACCTGTAATGAAACATTGTGTCAAGTGAACCCCCCCCCCCCTTCAAACTCCACCGGACCCCATCAAAGAGGCTTGATGAGGGCATTTACTTCTATTTTAGAAAGCCGATGCAATTTGATGGAAAAAAAAACATATACATATGAATATAAATTAATACACTTCTTATTGACTCCTGATACTTTTGCATGCACTCTTTTGTATGTGGCTTGGAAAAGGCTCTCTGCTTCTAATCCGATTGTTGTTATTCATGAAAAAAAGAAGGAAATATCAAAATAAATAAAAGAAATATTAATAAGTGCAAATATGTAGAGCATGTGGAAATGTAGAATGTGTAAACAAGTGTTCCGGAGAGCAATGATATTTCAGTCAAATTTATGGATAAGTGCAGTGCATACCAGTACAAAACGGGGAAGTGGGGGGGGGGAGTGGCGAAGAGGGAAAGGCCACCGCAGTTTATAGACGAAATGCAAAACAAAAATGATGAAGGAAAGGCAACTTGGTGAGAGAGAGATGAGCGAGTTCGGTAGTTTTTATGTATATTTAAGTATATATGTATATGCTTCACACTTCTGATTGAAGACTGCCAGATGGCGCGCGGTTGATAGGATTTCTGTAATATTTCATATCGCGTTGCTTCAATTAATTTCAGAATAAAAAACTTCAAAAAATAAGAGGAAAACGTAAAAACGTACTTAAAAAGTTCATTCGCATCGATTCTTGATATGTCACTTGATCTAGAAGAGAAGGCGCCAGACGTGGCGAAATACGCTGCATTATTGTAACTGAAAACGAAATCGTTGCTTCATTTGTTGTCGGATGAGCATAAATAACTAAATCTTCCATTTTGGCAAAAATTCGGTCGTCTCGTCTTGAATTCGTCTGACGCAGGGTGTTGACACCTTTTTTATTGGGTAAGACGAATGCAAGCCGAATGGAAAGACAAACGAAGACAACTTTTTTTCTTTGCCCTTTATGAAAGTTTTATAAATAACAAAAAAAAGTCTGTAAACGTTCTGAAATCAAGTTACTTCTAGTGCCCGGAACTAGCGGATCTCGAGATTGAACGCTTACAGTAATATGTGTCGCAAACGGCATAATTTTGTTCAAATTGAAAATTTCTAGCAAAAAAAGGTTGCAAATTTCAACTTTTTTCAATCAATCAATCAATCAATTCAATCAATGCTCAATCAATGTCAAGGTTCCAAGTGATCCATTACACGAATTGTGATCATTTCAGAAGCCGTTAACGAGCTGGAAAATTTCGCGTCGACCCATCTACTCACATATTTCAATGCAAAAAGTGGGAATTATAAAATGCAAAATGCTAACAATTAGTAAAACGGCTTCCAATTGCACTGAGAGCGGCAGCCAGAGGGCCGAATGCCCGGCATTAGGACAGTTCGCGTCTGTTTCTGACCATTCAATGATACGCGGCCCTGATTACAGTTTTAAAGTGCAGGTTCTTTTTCTGGAAGTACCCATATTAAAAGGATAAATTTATGCGTCCACCGTAGTACCGTATACCTTAACCTTATGCAATAGGTGTGGAACATTAGAAATTTTCAGCGGGACACCTAGTTTTCGCGTTTTTTTCATAGGATCTTCAATCGAAAAGACACATTTTTTGCCGGGAATCCAAACCCGATGTCCTGCGGTTCAAAAATTGGAATCTTCCCGGCAAAACCTCTTTTTTTTAAATAACAACCAAAGAAAACTAGATAAAAGGCTAAAAATTGAGCATCCGTTAACTTCTCACCTGATACTGTGATCCACTTGAGCTGGCGATGGAACAGGCGGAAGTGGAGTCGACGTGATTCTGAAATTTGGAAGTTTCAGCTTGTAACCAGTTACCATTTGCATTGTTGTGATTCTTTCTATAATTTATTTATTCCCTACACGTTTTTTTTCCAGTCGCTTATTCAATTAGCCGCAAACAAATCTGTTGGCTAATCTCACTTTCCAGGTTTTCTTTTTGGCTATTTGATTCTTATTCAAATAACTCATGATTATTCACGGATGTTTCCATGTACGGAGAGGTGCATAAGCATGTGTGACTAGTTTGATTAGATTAGCTAATCAAAGAAGAGAGACAGAACAAATAACATCGCTGAGTATCGAGTAAACAGAGTTTTGAAAATAGTTCAGAATATCCTATTATCAGAAGAAAACATGTGGATTTTGCAGAATAAAGGATTTAGTGTTCAGTCAATTCAAGCGCGAGTATTCCTTTTCATCCTATTGACTCTCCACTGAAATAGGAAAACTTCCAAACTTTTTTTCTTCTCAAACAAGGAGCCAGACGATCGTTTCCTTGAGGAAGGGCACTAAACTGTAAGATATAAGTGCACGCAGGAATTGGAATCACGAAAAGCGCAGAGATGTGCGTTGAGGGGGGGGGGGAAATGCCCGCTGTCTTTCTGTCTCGAAAACTATCTAGGAAGATGTCCCCAATGCCGTGGCCACTTGCTATATAGATATAGCGTCGACTATAAATGAACGTGTGATCTGTAATTGGCGATTTTTTCCGATCTTCATTTTCTATTGCTGTATCTGCTCTGTTAACCGAATTCTGTCAGCTATTATCTGATTTTTGTTGAGATGAAGAATGCGCTTTGTGGGAAGTCGAGATATTTTTTCAAATATTTCAAATTTCTAAATGATTAAAAAAATGGAAAACCCATTGATTCTGTCACAATTTTCCCTGTAGCGCTGACTTTCAAAGAATGTTTCTTAAAAATTCTGAAATTTTTAGCAAATTCTACCTTGTACTAAAATCCCCAAATGTTATATCTTTTGCTTCTCACTTGTCGGATATTCTCTATCAAACCCACGACTTCAAAAATAAATTACCTGGGTGGTGTATTCTCAACTCCGAATGTTGTGCTCTTGCTCACATGGTCGCCATCAAAAGTGGTTGTGGTTCTCTGCTGCTTCTTAACGTATAACCTACAACGAGTGGTGGTATTGGAAAGCAGACTACTCTAGAAAGGAAAGCATCACACGTGTGAGAATTTACCGTCTCTTTTCGCCCTTCCGAACTTTCTCGACTAGCTGGGCAACTCCCTCGCTCAGAGGTGTTTTTTTGACAGCAAGAAGTACTCCGATGGCGATGGGAAGGAGTCGAATCGCAAGAAGTGCAATCAGCACGTACAAAGGAATGAAGGATGACTCGATTTGTGGATCGCAAGTGTTCTAAAACGCAAAGTTAAGCAAACATTTTTTATAATAGAATCTGGAAAAGAAGAATCCGGAATTCGAATATCTTCTGGCCATTTCGCCGTTTGGGAAGATATGCGCGTCGGATACTCGTCGCACTCTTGCCGAATCGGCGTTTGCTGACCACAACATGACACGAAAACGGAGTATTCACACGTAAAATGCACAAAGTGTGCCTTGAACTTAGGCGTCCTTATGCCTCTCGTACCCCACATGTATAGCATCATTCGTGCAAGCCCAGACCAAATACGGAGCATATTCGGGTCGTATTTAGCCCGTTGCGGTACAACTCCGGACTTGTAATATGGGCCAGTCCGGGCCGATGCAGTACATGGGCCGCGCACAATATTCTTCTGGAGGAAACGAGCGCAGTTTGGGAAGTTATGCTCCGATACTGGCCATCAACTGACGCAGTTTTGAAATACTGACAAAGTACTTCTGCCCATTTTGTTCCTTCGATTCATACGATTTATGAATCAAAGCAAGATCTACAATAAGCGATCTACAATAATTTTTTGAGCCCTGTTTCACATTGAATAAAAATTATGCAAGGACGCGTTTTGCGAGAGAATAGTTATTTCTGCCTTCTGAAAATTAAATTTCAAAACAGCTCACTGCAATTAAACTGAAAAGAACTGCTGCAGTACAAGGCTGTAAATTACGCGAAATGGTACACTTTTCTCTGAAATCTTCATACTTAAAGCTGGAAATTGGTTTTTATAAACTCCAGAAAGACATAGCCGACATTTTTGAGCATTTGATAGCTTTATGAAATGAAGACACAGCTCGATAAAAGCTTATCCAAAACTAAAAATTTGATAATTTCATTCAACAAACGATGTTCTTTAGTCTGGAACTGAGAAACTCAGATTGTCTTTTTTAATTGCACTTTTTAGAATCAGTTTTCAGATGAGTCAACGCTGAAACATGTACGTAGAATAGCCCTAATCCCTTCGAATTTTAACACACGTTGTCAATTAAGATTTCACATAACACTTTTCAGATAATTTCAGCTCCGTATAGCTGGTTTGTTGACTCGTTTTCCCATGAAAATAATACAAAACAGAATCTTACAGACCTTTTCAGAAGTTTTCAGTATGAAGCCAGAAACTCCAAGTTTCGGCGAAATTTAGCTGTGCTGAAAACTTCTGAAAATATCTGGAATATTCCGTTTTAATGGAATTTCCTGTGAAACGGGGAAAGCGTGCATTCAAATCTACAAAAATGAATTTATTTTTGGAATAAATCTGTAACAAATTTGGCGGCTCATTAGCCCGTAATAACTGCTCATCAACTACTAATTACGAGAGTCCCGAAATTGAAGATATTAATCCTTAAAGACTGATTTATACTGAATGTTCAAGAAGCCGGTCGAGAAATCATCCGTTTCAGAAGCGACTCATCGCGCCATTAAACCGATTAAGGCATAATGAGATTCTAAGCTTCAGCGTTTTCAGTGGATAATGGCGGATGACACATTTTATCGCAAGAAATAGCTCGAAATGTGTTCTATTTCTTCCGTTATACGCTTTCATATACTTGGATTACTGTATGTGACGCCTACAACAGCCTGGAGACAATAAATCAGAACTACTCCTCTTGTGCAACAACTAATGAGCAGAAGAACCTGTTTTCATGTAGGAAATAAGGAACTTGAGGGTTTTGAAAGCTCACAATTTCAGAAAATGTGAAATTAATATCAATGCTCAATGTTCGACTTTGAAAATTTCTGAAAAACGTGTATTTGTCTTTCAAAATAAATGTTATTGACCTAACAAGCTAGAAAAAGGAATGCCGTAAGGCTTGCCACTTTTGAGTTGAATTCATACTTGCGAACAGGGCTTAAAAGGGTCGGCTCGCGACTGTCTTCAATTTAAATTCAAACTTGGTTCTCGATGAGTTTCATGATGTTATAAAACTACCCCAAGTCTTAGGAAGTGCAGTTTTGAAACAGGGCTGCCCGCATTGACATGAAATCCGCAGGTCTGGGTGTTTTGGCTCAAGCTCTCTTATTACAGCATTTCAGGGATTGTTTTTTTTAAATAAAATAAAACATGGTCCACAACTTCTGCGGTTAGCAGTCTTTTCCGATTCGTAACTTCGATTTTGAATGATTTTTCTAGCCAAAACCCTGATTTACCCGGCTCACAAATAGGTTTTAAATGAGGTTTCATGAAATTCTCAACATCCCTAAGAAGAGCTCAGCAAAGCTTCACAAGTCTGGCACAAGTCTACCTCAAGTTTTGTGTTAAACTTGCGCTAGATACGTGGAGAACTTGGCCTAGATTTGTCAAGTTTCAAAGTATGGCATAGAATTGCACGAGACTTGTGTTAGATTTGTGGATTTTAGCTGAGTTGCGGTCCCCAACAAGACGAAGCTCCGGCTCATGGAGCAATTCTTACATAGGACTAGTGTTGAGTTAACATGACTTGTGAAGCTCTTGACAAACTCGGGTCCCCAGCCTCAAGTTGAGTTTCTATTTATGAATGCACTTGTGAGCCTTCACAGTTTGGCCTAGAATTGAGTTATAATTGTGGACTTTTTCTGAGAAACAAAGTGCAGGGACTTGAAAATGAACCATTCCCGTTTGATGGATTTTCAGAAATCTCACAATACCTGGAAATAGAAGTGTGGCTCTCACCATAATGAGAACTTTATCAGAACTCATTTAATGAATAACCTAGACCTACCAGAACATCAAAGCACAAGGAAGCCGCCACCCGCTTAAAGACAATGCTCGATTTATTACAACGGAAATTGCATTCTTTAGACGCCTACGTATGGGTGTTCTACGTACTATGGATAAATCATAAGCGATGATCTCATCGCCAACATTTTTTTTATATGAAACAATTCTTTGTACTAGAGCTAAGCGTGTAAATATTAATCGCGTTAATCACTTGCAACTTAGCTCTCCCACCCGTTAATCTGTTCGTCCACCCCCCCCCCACTTTCCCTGACCAAACGATCTCAGAATATGCAATTTTTCCTCGTCACCGCATTTTTTAATCTGATAACTGATATCATTGTCTCCTCCCTTTCTGATTAATAGGCGGAGCTAATACTCAGGGCTCCTTAATATAAAACTCTTCAATATAAACCTCAGAGACCTACAAGAGACCTACAGAGAAGCCGTCTTGTGCTCAAATTCGCTCCAAATTTTCAATCGACTTCCGACTGTTCCTACAAAGATGTTCCATATTCATCAAGACACTTATGTCTTAACAAACATCGATATAATGGTAAAGAAGACTCTGGTGAACCGAACGCCCAGCAATGGTGAGAAGAAAATCATAGAGAGAAGCCTTCTGGACAGACGACGTGGATTCAGAAGAAGCTTCACCTCGCTTCACTAACTCCCATGCGCAGGAGTTTTCATCTTCCCAAACCGTTCGTTTGTTTCGAATCTTTTGATCGCCGTATTCAATATTTGAAGACTTTTTAATTTTCAGTTCCTGTTTATATATTTGTTGTGCTCTGTTGCTCCGTTATATTTAACACTTATGTTAGCCGGCTGCGGTTTCTAATAAACACATTTATTTGGAGCATTATCTCTCTTGCTTAATAGAAAAACACGTGAACATCCACGAATCCTGCCATCATAGTGCCTATTTTTCAAACTGACGGCTTAAGCCGCACTGGTTTTGAAGAAAACAAAATGGACCAGGAAGATTAACTATGATCACGAAAACCGGAACCAGATTATGCGATATTTCAGTAAAAGAAATTCGTGATATGGAGAGTTTGTTTATCAAATTAGTAAAGGTTAAACTGTTTTTCAACATGTTTAACCTTTACTAAATGTGCTAGTATGAGCACGAAAAAAGAGTCGCCTCAAAACGCCAAACAACCCTTTTTCTATGAAAATGGTATCCGTGGCCTACATCAAAGGATTTCTAGCATCAACTGCTTCAACTAGGGTGCCTTGATGCTCTCAGAAAGTGTGTTAGCGTTGCCTCTTTCCTAATTTTCAAACAAGTGAACATTTTATTTTGGTGGCATGGCTCGCTTAGCTCTCCCACCCGTTAATCCGCTGCCCAAACCCCCGCAACCCCCCCATCCGCCCCCACTTCCCCCACTATTATTCTAGAAATTTGTGCAAATGTCAACTCCGAGATGAAAAGAGCTACATCCTTCCTTCCAGTCTAGTTTTTACAGTACGTGAAGAACGAGAGAAACGGAATCTCGGAATCTCGTTCTCGGAGCAAATTCTTTTGAATCTGATATTTTTAGATGTTTTTGTTTCAAAACTAAACCGGAGTCAATACAACGTGCGCAATTTGCATTTCCCTGATTGAACAAAGATATTTTTGTTTTTTTAATCAAAAATGCAATCTTTGATATATGATTTCCCGTTCTTCGTTCTCTTCCTGGTGCATTGTTATCCCGTGCAGACTTCATTCACCTTTTCTGTGCCCACCGTAATCCCAAGTGTTCAGCTATACTCATTTAAGACGTAATCAACAGAGAATCTCACAGTGAGGTTTTGAAAACGAGGCAGAAAAATATTCTTCCAATTTTCAGATGCCTTGTTCCAGATCAACGCAATACATAGTACGGAATCCCATTTTCAAACATATCGCAGTTGTTGAAAGAACACTCACATTTGGATTCAGTTTCCGTCGGCTGGCGGCATACAAATTCAAGTCAAATGTGCAACCGAGACCCATCTCCATCTGTTGAATACCGCCCACGTTGTGGGGTATCGCGTGATTCAGAATCTTTTCGGTGCCGTTCGGAAGCATACTTGAGTAGGGCATCAAGACAAATGTGAACACGTGAATGGGGATCACAGCGTACACCAATCCAGCAGCAACCATTATCTGAAAAAATGAGGGAAAATGACGGGATTACTGTAATCCAATTTGCTTATGTGCACGCATTTCTTTTTGTCGTTTTTTTTTTCAATTTTCACTGAGCTCCACTGTGCGAGTTCTTACCCAGAATGCAGCTCTTGCTTTTCCGCCGGAAATATCAAAGCATAAATAGAGGAAGGCAGCCAAGAAGATGAAGAAGAACACACCAAGCTCTGACAGAAGATAGCCACGTAGGAACCATTTGTACTGAAAAACGAGTAATTGATTGCGTTTCTCTTTGCCCCATCAGCTATCAATCGAGTTTTGAAGTGATAATTGTGAGAAGAAATCAAAGATTTGATTCAAATTATTGCAATAATTGCTGTAGCAAGCTCACACAGTTCAAAAGTTTGCAGGGCTGGGATGATGATTCCGGTCGCCGAAGCAGACGCTAGCATTTGTTCATTTTTAGAGAAATAATAGTTTTTTTGCGTATTATGTACCCCTGCGTCACTTGCTTAGAGTGCTCGACATTTAGCTCATTATACTGCTAGCGCTGAATTATCTGAGCTTTTGCATAGGACGTCTCTGATATGAAGTGTTCGCGCGCGCGCGCGTGAGGCCATGGAACTTGAGGAAATCTGTACAGCTGCACAATTCTAGCACAAGTCTCCCGCAACATTTTTACTATATCTTGTACTACATAGTGTTAAAGTTGTCGAAGGCTTAACCGAGACTTTTGAAGCTCTTGACCAATGTTGGTCCTTCCACCAAAAATTGGCTCCGAATTGTGAAAAGTTTGAACTAGACTTGTTGAAAGCTTGGCTTAGACTAATGGAAATCTTTGCCTACTGGTCAAGGAGCAATCCTCACGTAGGACTTGTGTTGAGTGAATACTCCGCGCTTAAAGGCCTCACCCGGCCTGAATCCTCTGAAGTTTCGGTATGGGGATATCTTTAAAAAGTGTGAAGAATGAAGTCTATGAACCGAAGATCTGTCTTGTTGGAGAACTAAATTCGGCTAAACTCCACAAGTCTAGTCGAAGAATTGTGTGAGACTAGTGCTAGACTTGTGAACCGGCAAAGTTTGGCCTAGACTTGTGCCAAACTTGTGGAGTTTTGCTGAGTTGTAATAATTCGTTCAAATTTGGTTTCACTAGACCATAAAATGATTTTAAACTTTTTTGCGAAATCAATAAAATGGAAAGAAAAAACAAAAAATCGACTTGTGTAAAATTTGGCTGGGACATGCGGAACGTTTGACCTAGACGTGTGAAAGCCCTTGCCTAGGCTTGTAGATGTTTGGCACAGAGTTGGGTAGCCTTTGGCTTAGATATGCAAAACGTTTGACATGTATTAGTGGAAAGTTTGGCTTGGACTTGGGAAACATTTGGTTTAGACTTCATCAGATGATGCTTGCAAACATGAAACGGCTAGACTACTGACCGTTCATCTTAATGCGCTGATTGCTTTTAGCTTTGACCGAAATCTGAATTTCATGCGATTTAGTTTGTTTATTCATCATTTGACGTAAAATGCCCTTTTAAAACATAACGCCATCAAACGCCTGCTTTGAACAGCCATCAGAAATGTCTGGATCAGTCATTCAACTCGTTTTGTTCTACAGAAACAGGAAATCTCCGAGCCATTAAGACGTGGTTTACTTGTTTGGAAGAAAACAAAACGCGAAAAAGAACTACAAGGTCAAGAGCTCCATTTTCTAATTTTGAAGTACATAAATATCTAAAATGTGTCGATCATTTTGTGTCTTTGTGTTCATGCGGTTTCTCATCTGAAATAAATATTTTGTTGGCAAAAAACTTATGCACACTTTCAGTCAGACCATACATGTGCAACATCAAGGATTCCAGCCCGTACTCTCGCCAAAACAACGTGCCCTTTAAATTGCTCCGCTTCCTTCTTTTTTTTTTGTATTTTTTATTTCTAAACCCATACTTCCTGCTAGAAAATTGTATTGCATGTATGATTGAAGCTCATTGGCGGCGCTTTTCTATTCAGTCTTCTTTTTAATACACATTCAGACGATTTGTGTGCAATTTGCACCCAACCGCATGCGCCACCAAAGACCACGTGGATTCTTTATATTCCCAGCTAATCCGCTGCATCTATGATATTATTTATGCTCTCAATTGAACGGAAAACATCAATAAAGTTCAGATTCATTTTCAGAAAATGAAGGCGAATTTTCTGGATTCCAATTTCAATGCATTAACTCCACAAATCTAGCACAAGTTCTGGGCTAAATTTGTCCTACTCTTTTGAAAAACTCATGCTAGATTTGTGGAACTTTAACGTTTGGCATAGATTTGTGAGAAATCTGTGCTAGATTTGTGAACCTTTAAAGTTTGGCCTAGATTTGTGAGAAATTTGAGCTACCACGATTTGTGAACCTTCAAAGTTTGGCATAGATTTGTGAGAAATTTGTGCTAAATTTGTGAACCTTTAAAGCTTGGCCTAGATTTGTGAGAAATCTGTGCCAGATTTTTGAACCTTTAAAGTTAGGCCTAGAATTGTGAGAAGTTTGTGCTAGATTTGTGAGTCTTTAACGTTTGGCTTAAACTTGTGGGAGGCTTGCGCTCGATTTGTGAACATCTACAATTTGGCCTAGACTTGTGCTAGACATGCGAAGTTTTGCTGGGCGGGGATCATAAAACGAGATGTGCATTCTATTCTTGTTCGATCTTCTTTTCGATTTCAACAAGGAACAAAAACGCAAAATAGACAACATACATCATAATTCGGTGGCGTAAACGAACGAAGTCTCAGTTTCAGTACTAAGGAACGTTGAGGCGACACGAGAACCTTTGAAGGCCGGACATTACTGTGAGGGTAGTCGTTTTCAGAATGAATGTTACTTATCGCTTTCGCCTATATTCTGTTCATTGAACAAAGTAGAAGGCTCATCAATTTTCAGATCAGACCACTCATCTGAATCGAGAACTATTTTCCATTAATTTTTGCACTCGAAATCTGATTGAGGAATACAGAACGAAGTAATGTTTCTTGCCGTGCAATTAGAGAAAGCGGTACAAAAATGCGGACAATTCCCGCAGAATTTTCAATTCTCCTTACTATTAGTGCTATAACAATGCTGAAATCACGAAGAAATGAAAGATTCAACAAAAATAGACTGAACCTCTTGCTTCCCTCTTCCCCCCCCCCGGCCCCCCAAAGAGCTCACCGTTTTCTCATTTCCCAACACTTCCAGCTCCTTTTCCGACATCTGATAAACACCAAGGAATGGACGTTCGGATATTTTAGAAATTTGAATCGTCTTATCCAAAAAATCGACAATGTTGTCGTACACTTGCTTGTCCCTCCACACATAACAGAGAAGCACCAGACTGGAGATCTGAAAATTCAACACGATTTCTTTTCTGCTTTTTACCGAGCAATTTGCCTTTTCCATAGTAGTTTCTTTGTTTGTTTTTTGATATTTTTACTCGATTTCAACCCGATAAATTATGCCAATTTTTCCAATGAAAGTACAGTACAACTACCTTTACAATTAGATTACCTGAAGTATTAAAGTTTTTTAAAATTAAAATTTTGAGGAAATTACTTTATTCGTTAGTGCTGAAACATTTCCAGCAGTTCACGGCAAAAAAGCTATACCATATCAGGCGCATTCCTACAAGTTCGCTTCAGGAATTCTGAAGAGTGAGCCGACGTGGCTCATCGTTCGTCTAGTCTGGCAATGCGGTGAGCACCGGCTTATAACGTTCTTCAAAATGAAAATTATGATTCGAAAATCATAGCAAATTGTGCGTCGCAGTGTGATTTTCGAATCTACAAATTGGAAATGGCAGGTACATAGCATGGCTCTTTGGAAGGTTCTAGTCCCATGCTCATAGCTATAGCTCAATACTTTCCCAGGAGATATCCAAGATGTGCGAAATAAAGATAGTTATCATCTGAATTTGATGTTCCCAATGTCTATTGACATCTTGCCTCTTCCGTGTAAAGTTCACAACTTCCTTCTCGGCCGTATTTTAAGAGATTTTCAAGGAATTCGAAAACCGTTATCGGATTAAACACTTAAGCCGATGAAAGGGTAACAGATTTAAATTTGATTAAAAGCATAATGAAAAGAAGAAGACATTAATTTATGGATGCCACCTGAATGAATTCCGGAAATTTTTGGAGATTTTGATTGTTGCTATCAAAATAAAATAAAGATTATGTCCGAAGAATGAAAGTTCGCTTTTTGATCAAGAAAACAGAAGGAAAGATGTGTTAGATCAGGTTGCAATTAATGGCAAAAAGGCTATAATGAATTAGTGAAATCATTAATTCTTTGAAAAATATTTCAGATTTTCGAGCACATACATATCATATTCATCTAGAAAGTGGGCAGCAATGAATCTAGAAAACAAAATAAAAAAAAACATCAACTGGAGAGTCTTCAAAATGTTTCAGAAGTCTAAGAATTAGAAATCAGCTTCTTTGTTTTTAAATAGAAGCCAGAACAATCTGAAAACCGGAATTTCAAAGCTGCTCAGAAATCATCCGAAACTGAAAGTGATGATGTGAAGGGGCAAATTTCCTCTTTTTTTATCCTTTATCAAATGCAGTTCGGCACAAATTTGATTTGCAGAACTCTGATTAGTTCTGATCAGTTTTCAGATTGATTTCATGATAGATCAGATGAAATACACTCGAAATATTTGATTGCACATCTTGTGGAATTAAATTCAGAAGTAATAAGAAACTATTAGAAGAAAAACGACCGAAAAACCAAGAAACTGAAATTTCAAGTCCTCCTATCTGAAAATATAATTGACAACTGCATGTTTCGAAAGAGAAAATCGTCCTAAGGCAATGAAAGAAACAACATTTTCGTGGTTCTGGCGAAATCGGCGGGGGTCACGGGCGGGGGTTACGGGCTGTCTTATCGATTTGATATTTCTGTGTAATTGTTTCATTTGGAATCATTCTGTTTACTTCCCCTCTTTCTCAAAATGAGTGTTAAATGAGCATCGGGTTTTGTTTTGCGGATGTGTGATGCCTGACTCCAATGAATTTCGAATAAAGCCGAATTAGGGCTCTCGACTCATTATTTAAGATCATATACTATAACTATGAACTATAACTGTGCGAATTCTTTCAAAGTAGAACTTCACTTTTATAGTTTTCCACTTTTTGGTTTGACAGCTCGCAAGAGAGATCTCTTCAGCATTTTCAGTTATTCTCTTGTGGGATGCCATACATCTGTAAGTAGTGATCGCACCAGAGAGTTGTGCTACTTTCTTAATTTTCACACAGCTCACCGAGATCTACTATCTGAAGCCGTCTTATAACATTAGGGCCGCCGGGCGGCCCGCTTTACGCCCGGAAAACTGCGTCATAATACGGGATTGCATGAATCAAGATTTTGCTCTTATAATCATAAAATTCGATCAATAAATTACTTAGATACAGAGTTATTTTGCTCTCTCATGATTCCCAATGAGCGCTTCTAGCTCAATCAAACATTTAAAGCATCGAAAAAGAACTGAACTCAAAGATAAAAATGAGTCAACCGAAACGGTTATTCATATTGAGAGCTACCCAAGTAAAACGTGAAAAGTCCCCTAGCGCGTTTTCATGTGTAAAACTATAAATTATAGAGCAGCTTCTGAAAGTCTTTTCTCTGAAAACCGAAACACCAAAAATAAATACTAGAAGGATCACTTCCATCCACCTCCATTTCGGCTACCATCAACTGGAATTGGAATTTGGAGTTGACGGCTCATTCAATGCTCAAAGCTTGAAGTCAACTCGCCATTCTCGGAACTCTTGTAAAAAATGAATCTGAAATTCATTCTTGAAGCCAGTGAACTCAACAAATTGAACAAATTCATCGAATTTCAGCGTGCCTTATGAGTTTCAGCGTAGACCTTGACGCTACCACTAAATTAAAAGGGCATCTTGAGCAAAAATTGCTGAAAAGCACTCTAGATTTCTCAGTAGAAAGCTTGTGAACTCAGAAACGGCTGCCTCGGGTCTTAAAATTCCATGATATTTACAGAGAGCTAAGCCGCAGTATTCCACTATTAGTCTTATTCTGGCAGCCTTTGCTTAAATCTGTGTTTCGTTGGGAAGTTTCGGAGAGATCACATACTTCATTCATAGATTCGTCTTTACGTTGAATTCAGTGAATAAAATTAGATTCCGATTTCCGAATTGAAGAATTGGCTTCGCACGAGATTCTTGTCAAGGTCTAAGTTTCAAGAAAATGGGATGAAACTACACGAATTTCGGGTTTTCAGAAATTCTCAATGAGAAAAAAGCTGGAAAATTCAAGGAATTTTCAGTTAAATTGATTGCGTGAAAAAAGCTGTTAACTTGAATTTGCCAAGCTATAAGTCTAGTTACGATTTGCCTAAAACTGGCCAACAAAATTGATTTACACTCTGGAACAAAGGAAGTCGTCCGAGGTATAAGACAAATCTTTCCGCAACATTAACACGTAAGTTTTATAGTTTAAGGGTAGCTGAAAGCAGCTGTTAAATTCAGGGGCTTTTGGAATTTCACAAAACAAAAACCAAAAAGAAAAAACAAAGATACAGAATGAGTTTTTTTTCAAAGCGCAAAATGTGATATCGAGCATTTTGAAAGTTCAAAGTTCATGACCTATGCAGTTCAAAAACGGAAATCTAAAACCTTCCTGCACTGTGCTCAAAGTATTGCTCACCCTCTATTCAACTACAGTACCCCATAGTTCTTCGCGCACCCAAACTTTGCTCTCCTTCTACCTTCCGATAATCCTTGTGGCTTCTGCTCTCTCGAATCTTGCTGATTAATTAGCATGACTCCTCTCTTAACACTCGCTGCAGACCGCCCTCCTCATGACCATGCTCGGTCGACTGGACAAAGAGGGGCGGGGCGTCGTTTCAAAGCACACCGGTGTATAAAAGACGACGGCGGTAAGCACTGGCTCAACCTCATCTCACAACTGTTCAAATCCAGCTTCTCGAACCGCCTGCTCCACGAAAATGTTCCACATCAACCAGGATATTCTGACGAACGTTGATGCTCACCGCTCTCCAGCAGTCAAAGCAGCGGTTCAAAGAACCGTCGAGGAGAAGCGACGTGGATTCCGCCGATGCGTTTCCTCATTCTATTGAGCGCTTCTTCGCTCTTACTTCACGCTACGCACCTCCTCAAGTTAGCCAAACCAATGAGACTCTCTTTGTACATTAAATGGTGGTCAATGCCCTACAATATCAATTGGTAACGGGTTGCTCTTCCAAAAAAATCATCAACTATTTTTACTTTTTCCCGGTTTTTATTGCTTATTTTATTTTGTTATCCTTGTTTATACTGTATTTAGAAATTTCATTTCCTTTTTTCTGTTGTTTCTTGTTGTACACTTATCAGATTTCATGATTGAATTCATGTATATAATTAAAAATATTAATAAAATTTGTTTTGTTTTCTAAAATTTCGTTGCTCCTACATAAAAGCAGCATGAAAGCAGCCACAAGGAACCAGCAATACATTGAGGAAATCTTTTGACAGAAGCCATAGAAACGCGATATTTTTGAATTATTTAGGTGATGCGATTAACTCGAAATTCCAAAAAAAAACGCCTCAGGATCTCAGAAAATTGAAATTCAGTATAAGGCTTCCGTGAAAGACGAAGACAGAAAGTCGTCTTTGTTCGTCTTTCAGTCCGTCTTGCATTCGTCTTACTAAATGAAAAAGCTGTCAACACGCTACGCCAGACAAATTCAAGACGAAGACGAAGAAGACAAAGACGAAATTTTGCCCATATGGAAGCTTTAATTCAGAAGTCGACTGGATTCCCTATTTGAGGTTCCCGAGCGCTTTGCTCTCAATCATTAGGCATCCCTAATAGAAGAATACATTTCTTCTTTAAGGGGGGGGGGAGTTAACAGAAGATATATTCTTCTGCTTATGAGAGCTTGCGAAAAATAAAAATGTTGGCGTTGATGTGTAATGTGCGTCCTTCTATTAGGGTACAAACTATTTGGCTGTAAATAAAGTCATCATTAAAAGGAATTTCAAGAAATGTTTGAAAAGAATTCTGAAAAAAAAAGAATTTCAGCAGTGAACATTGTTCTAGAAACCGTTAAACAGCAGTAGCGCGATCCGATTTACAAGATCCGTTTCAAAGCTTCATTGTCTGAATATTCTGGTTGAATAAGCTTTAAAAATCTCAAATAGCCTTAAGAAGCCGTTAACTCAGAGAGCGTAGCATGAAAGAGCTGGAATCGCATTTTGCTGAGCTTAGAAGAGCGTTGAAGGAATAGAACTAATCACCCAAAAACCTTAAAAAGCCTCGAAGAATCTAAAAATGACAGAAACAGACTTAAATGTCTTAAAGGTTTACGAAACGCAAAGAGAATTCAAATTTTTAAAGCTATAAGCCAACCCGGAATGAGCCCGCCCGCGCTTGAGCTCTGACAGGCTCTGATGGCTTCCAGGTGGTCCCTGATTGTTGTAACATTGATCCATCTCTAGCCCATTAGCAGCGCTCTTTTGAGATCATTTTTACATGAGTAACTCTCAGAAGTTTGGGGGAAAAAACAGCTTCTTTTTGAAACATTATGTTTCTTAGGTCTCGCAAACGAAGAGATCTTACTTCGCAGTATTATCAAATTATATTAAAACTAATCGAATTAAACAGCCGAGTGCACCTTGTTCCCGTGAAAACTTGATGCACAAAGAAAGGAGAACAAAAAAAAGTTAATTTTCTGATTTCTAGCTATATTTTAATCTTTTTTTTTTCGCTTTCCTTCAAAATTTGAATTTTTGAATATGCCAAATCACAGTTTCCGCTTTCAGCAACTTTTAAATATATAACCAAACTTTTTCAATGAGTTTATAAAACCATAAGCTTTGCAGAAATAGCGATTAGCATTCATGTGTGCATAATCCCACTTCAAAAATGCTGCTCTTCCTTTTCCATATCCGGTTCAGAAAGTCACAAGGTTTTAGAACTCTGAAGAGCGATCAGGGCCAACTGATCAGAATCCGAGCACGAGCCACCCGCGCTTTTCCAAGCTTCAAAGTTGAGAAAACTTACCGTCACAGTCAGCGCCAAAAACATGATTGTGAACATTCCGACGGATTCTCGCCATGTTTGCGGTCCCTTAAATGTTACTTTCGGGTTGTTCGAAACCGTCCGAATCGGAGGCGCTGGAGGAAGTTGTGGAGGGGTCTTTGGCTCTGGATCAAAGTCGAATTCCATTCTGTAACAAGTGCGTGCTGATTTTCAGATGCACACAAAGTTTTCAGATAAAAGTGAAGAGCAAGGTGAAATTGTAGAACAAAAAATAGTAGGATTTCTAAAAAAACTTAAAAACTATTTGTTTTTGGCCAGATTCCAGATTGCATTGAGCAAAAAGATTCTTGGTCACAGCTGCGGAGCATTAGATTACGGTTTCTTGCCAAAGAAAATATTCAAGTTCAATTGCACTCCATTATGAAATATAAATAAAATGAAAACTTAAGGACAATATTCAGATTTAAGACGAGGAATAACGCAGCTTAAGCGATTGGTTAGCCACCAAAGGAAAAACTCGACAGTCGAATCGTTTTGATTTTCTTTCAGCTCTCCTCCAGAAGACTGGAAGATGTGTCTGAACCTCTACTGAAAAAAGAGCGCGCTTCTGGAGCCTTCGGCATTTCGATGAAGTTTCAGACGTTCATTCGAATGAGCATTGAATGAAAGCAGCTTTTCAATTTTGAAATATCTGTTATAGACATTGTTGCAGATCCTTCCAACGAAAAAAATCTTAAATTTCGAAAAAGATCCATTATTGGAAGATTCGATTTGGAATTCACTGTGATCTTTCTTGAAGTTTCGCTTACTGATTTCTTACTTCTGTTTTTTGCTCAAAAATGCTCAAAAAGCAACGCCATGCGAGCTGAAGGCTTCTTCTCTTTACCGCTCAAAGAACATTTTCAATAAAAAGAATCTAGAGTACGTGGCAACCACCTGCTGAAAATCCACAATACACAAAAACAGATGAGACTGTCGAAGTGTGTAGTCAGGGAGACCGGATCCCCTCAACCGGCGAATTAGTATATACCAATACGATAGTTGGAAAAAGAAGAAGGACTAAAAGACATGCAGGTGGTGGTGGCTGTGGAAAAGAAGAAGTCAAAGAAGATACAGCAGGCTTCGATCTACGCAGACTGTTGACCGATAGCACAGAGAGACCGACCACCTACAGAGAAAATACAGTCGAAATCTACTTAACGCACTTTTATGGTCATGTGTTCGGAAACGCATGGGTGAAATGTTGAAAGAAGGATCCGTGGACGCTGTGTGTATTCAGATGAAAAACTGAACGCCCGTCCCCGTACACAGACTTTGGAGTCTGCCGAAACACTTTAACTTTTTGGTTTGAAAAGGAAAGGAGAGGTAGGGCGGGGAGGTGTATTAATGAAGGACCAGGATGGAAAGGTCACTGCTAGGAACGGAAAACGGTTCAACACAAAAATTTTGCATTAACGAGAAGAAATAGAATGGTAAAACTGAAAAATATGGAAAGGAAAACGACGGAAAACTAGGCTCTTGTGCTAGCTACAGTAGAGCAGAACATATACTTTCAGTGCTTCTATTTATGTCAAATATTGATTGATTCCTACAAAAAATCATAAAAAATATCTTACAAAATAGAAATTCAATTTTGTAGTTTTCCACTTTTTGGTACGACAGCTCTCTGCAGATTTACAGCTCTCGCAAGAGAGCTCTCTTCCTCATTTTCAGCAATTCTCTTGTGGGAAGCCACACATCTGTAGGTAGTGGTTGCACCAGAAAGTTGTCAAATACGAAAATCAATTTCCATATTTGCAAAATTCGTTCAAATATTTTTGAATTGATTAACCAATTTTTGTCAGCATGGTAGGTACCATAAGTTAGCGCTTTTCTTCTGATTTTTCATTTGCCGCTATCATATTTGGGAAAATAGCTGTGAAATTAAGAGATTCTACTATAAAATCAAGCATAAAATTACAGATTCATCAAAGAAAAACTTTAAAAAAATGTTAAATATACAGTTTTCTCGCTTCAGAAACTGAAATATAGAGAAATAGTTATACAAATGCCAATTTCCATTTCCAATTTTCATAAATTCCAGACCAAGCGGACTATATAAAACAGATGATAAGCATGAAGAGAATTGCCAAAAAGTGTAAAACAAAAAATATAAATTCAAACCCTAAATTAGAGGAGTTTCAGCGAGCATGCGAGCCATTTGTCTTTACAAAAACAGTGTTATTTTCAGTATTTTAAGTATTCCTTAGTTAAATGAATTATTGAGTTGTAAAGACGGAGGATAACTCAACGTGATACCCGATTTAAAAAAATCACAAAGTAAAAAAGTTAGCGGGTCCATGATATTTGATCTAGTTGAAGCAGAAGATTCAAAACGAGTTATATACGTCTTCTTAGAGATCTTTAAAACAAAATTAGTTCAGTAAGCCCTAGAGATGGAACGGATAAAACCACATCCCAACAACGAATAATACCCTTAAGGCATAGTAGTCCCATGCCTTCGAAAACGAACGGATAACGAGAGAACCTGGTTGAATGGAGTGTTAGGCGGTGTCTGTCCGGTTGGCAGTGGTCCCGCTTTTAGTGACCATGGTGAGGAAGAACGGAGACGTAGGCAATGAGAAGAAGAAGAAGAGCGCGCGAAAGGAAATTAGAGGTAATCGGATTCACGGAAAACGGGTCCGACGAAGAATGGGAAGGATAAAGAGAAAGAGAGAGAAAGAGGGAGACTCCCTTTAGATGGACATTAAAAAGGTCACTGAGAACTCGGTAAAGTGAAGACTGTAATTGGCTGAAAATGGGTCAACGTCAACGAACAATTTTCAAAAGATCTGAAACGCTGATTTAGATTTCTTTGTTTCAATTGCTGCTGGGTCGGTCTAGTGAAAATCAAAAATTTCGAAGAACAGCTTACAGTATCAGATACAGTTTAAAAATATAATTATCTAAACAAAAAAGTTAAAAAAAAACACAAAAGAAACCTCTGACTATGACAGAGAGTCGCATACATACTCTCGATGCATCGTATCTGAATGCGTGAAGTAGTCCACAGAATCGACCATGTTTAAGAGTTTTTCCAGTTGATACTTATTATTGGGACATGACTTTATAGAATTCGTCGAGATCTTCAATTGGCAAACTTTTTCAAATAGTAAATTTCATGTTGAGGAAAGTTATGCTCCGCAACGTGAAATACCCGCAGTCAACTCGAGTCTGCCAGGGTTGCAAGTAAGATTAATTTCAGAATTGCTGGTAGTGATGGAATCGGGAGATCGAAACTTCTCATCCCTATGCTTCTCTTTCTAGGTTTTACTATATCTGACTTACTTCCGATCTCTTCTCAAATTCCGGAAAATATTAATGAAAACTCCATGGAAAACTAAAGAAAATCCAGCAGCTTTTATTGAATGTTCATGCTAGTAGCTGAAACGGTCTATTTGTATCCAGAAGGGTCTTGAACGGTGCAAAGCAAGGCGAAACCCCAATAAGTTGATCTGAGCTTAAGCCTACGTCTGCAGTCTTCGGATGTTTAACAAATTAGCCAAGAAGTCAGTTCAAACAGATAAAAATGAGTCAGCTCACATTATTTTTCAAAAATATAAACTGTATAAACTGTAAATCTCTTCTTGAAAATAATATTTCTTAAAATAACTAAGCCTAAGCCGAGCCGGAGTCGTTGGTCTAAAGTTAGTCTATTTAGTTACTTAAGCGCTTCCAATAATCAACTTTCTATAACTTTTGAGCAATAGTTTACAGTTTGGACCAACTATATTCAACGGATTTTCAGGGGATTGAAGTGAAAGCTTCACCATATTTGAATCCTCTGTCCATTCCTCTGGTAAAGCTCACAGCAGCTGTACCCAATTGAACATGAATCGAGTCGCGCCAACCGTACAGTTATAAAAACGGACGGGCATGCGGGCGGACGAAATGTGACGGATCGAAATAAAACGAGCGACTGTGCTGTCCGTCCACTTTCTTTTCCGGTTAGTTTGAAGCGGGAAGGAAACCGGCAGGCATTTGTCTGCACGTCTGAGAAGCCAGAAGCGCTTCATTTCTCGAGAATCTCGCCGATAAATGGTGAATCATACGGAGATGACACAAAAGATCGAAGAATATCGGAGATTTGACACAAAGGGTGGAAATAAATACGCTTAATTGGATGAAAACAATACAAATTGAAGACACTGCCATTTGACTGATCGATCTTTGACAAATTTGTCACTTTTATTCGGAATATGCACGAAGTATTAGCGCAGAGAGGGGTTCAATCGAACATCGCTGATTTCCTGCACTTCAAATTGAAACGTTGGCATGTTTCTCATAGGCAAGTTCGAGACGTGGTGCCACGACTTGGAACCCAAATTCAACATCGAAATGCGAATTACTATGAAATAGTTCAGTGCAATTTGAAAACTCTCCGTTTCGGTGGAGACGAGTATGGTTGAGTGGAAGGAAGGCAGCAAGACAACGCAAGGACAGCAGGGCGATTGTCTGATTTATGACTTTCTCTGCGTAGGATTCAAGAATGAAACTTGGCGGGTAACTGTTTCCAAATCGAAATCGTGAACCTAAGGAAAAACAACAAACCGACTGAGAATAGTGAAAGGAAGAAAGTTTAATTCGGAACCGCACACATTGTTATCTTAAAGAAGCAATACAAAGGCAACCTTGGCTAAACCTAAATTTACCGAAATGCAAATTTCGAAAGGAGACAAAGGAATTCAAATTTTTTGAATGAATCAGCTAGGTAAGGAGTGCTCCCGTGGCACAGTACTCTGACACGAGAGCATCAAAAATGTCAGAAGGTGTTGCAGCAAAGAAGTAGCACTTGAAGAAACTTGTTTTTGTCAATTGAGTTAATCGGCAATTTGGTATTTCAAATGAGAAAGTACAACTTTCTTTCACTTTTTGTCATTGTTCATAATTTTCAAAATGTTCTAGTTATGTCTAATAAAAGAAGGAAAAATGAGCGATGTTCTGTTCACGGACTGTTATCCTAAATCTGAATCAAGAGAGCACATGGATTAAAGCCAAAGTAGATTATGCTATTTTAAGTATTAAAACTTTTTGAAATGTCTAAGAGATGGGGGGGAGGACAGAAGTGGTGGTGGTAAGCGAAAAGGAACGGCGAGGATCACAAAATGAGTAAGAGGATATTCAAATTGGGGCCACACGTCGGGTGGCGGCCACTGTGTCGATGATCTGCAATTGAGAAGCGCAAGGAGGTATACTGTGCTACTCCCTGCGTCTCTTCACGTTCGATACGATCTCTAGTTAGTCAAGGACAATCCATCGCCCTCCTCCACACCAGCGGACCGTAACAGTAGCAAAAGGCCTGAAGACATCTCGTAAACGGTTGAGCGCTCCACCTCTTCCGCAGAAGGTCGATGCTACTGCGGTGTGTGTGTGTGTGTGTGTATGCGAGTGTGTGTGGTGGTGGTGGTGATGGGAAAACAAAAAAAACAAGTCGAAGAAGAAAAAGAAGAGGAAGATCAAAAAGAAAAAGGTGACGAAGATGAAGGAGGCGTCGATCACCTGTGGAGATAATGGCGGTAGAAATCGGCATCGGTTAGGTGTCTGTCAAATCTGTATGAATGAAAGACTCGAATCACACGAAGCTGCGCGGCTTCTGAAATAGACAATTCCCAAAATGAGAAGTTAGAAGAAATACTTGCCTTCATTAAATCATCACTCCGCAGAATCCGCTTTTGTGAGGATTTTGAGATGTGTAAGGCTGTAATAGAAGTTCATAACACCTGTACCACAAGAATTTCAGCTAATTATACATTGTATTCTTCAAAAATGAATTAGAATAAGTCATGATTAGAATTCAAGGCTAAAAATTGGCGTAAAATATGGAATAAATCACTGAAACCAAGCAGAATAGGTGTCCGCTATTGTCACAGTGGATAAAGTGCCAAATTATTTCAGTTTCATGTTGTTACACAAATTCCTATTATACCACCAATTCATTTCTACCTGTGTTGCACTTCTGGAGAACATGCCCATCTTGTCCAATGATTTCCGAAGGACTCCAAACCGACCGCCTGGACACAATGATCATTTGGCAGTGTTACGACACTTTTTTTGCATTTCGCATGGGGACTACATAGGCGACGACGGTTTAACAATTGGTGAATGGCCTTGCGAGTGAGGTGCTGGTGATGAGGGAAGCGAAACCGTCGAAAGTCTTTGTGGATGTGCAAATGCGAATGAGAATGACAAAGCTACCTCTCGAAGCTTTTTGCTCCTTACTGATGCTCGGAAACTGAAAAAAAAAAGATTTCAGATTTTCCACTTCTTCAAATTGGATAAAGGTTTATTAGCTGCTACCATTGTTGTCTAAAATTGGGTAATTTGCTCAAAAATTTGCAGAAAAGTCATACGGTGGTAAGAAAAAATCGAAAATTCCAAACTTTTCGAATCGTATTTCATACTAAAACAATATAATTGCATTTAGAGCATTCTGGAAGTCTCACCAATCAATTTCGTATAGCTGAAAGAGCATTTTATAGCTCTGAGAACTTTTTTTTTCGAATAATCTGGATGCAGTCATTACAGTATCCACGTCTTGATTTGCCTATTTCATGCAAGTCACCATTGATGCAATCTCCACCGGCATCCAGTGCCATATATCTATACCCTATCAATCATCCAATTACCAATGTCAATCGTCTTCCTAATAATAAGTTGATAACCGTCGAATTTACCATATTATACGACTAATTAATCCATACAAATTGGTTTAAATATCGAGGTATTAAACTCTTCTCGGGCTGCTAAAAACGAAAGCTCAGAAGCCATTCAAGCCAATTGTAATGAGCTGTGGAAGCGAGATCAACAGCTATTCATAGGAGGAATAATCCGGCGGTGAATCAAAAATTCATCTTCTCGAATGCGGTGCTGTAGAGTATGTCTAATCTTCTTTTCTGGATTAAATATTGCCATTTTTCGTCGATGAATGAACTTAATTCACAAAACTGTCATTTATCGGAGGTGAAGAGGCTTCCATTGAGTAAAGAAAGGGGGATGAAGAAGAAGGGGGGGGGAGAGTCAATTTAAAAGCAAAACAGGAGATGCTCTCAATTTTCCTCACATGGTCCGGGATTCCGGGATTCAGGATTCCAGCTGAGCAAAATCGACTTCAGGCGTTATGAAATGGCATACTCGCGAGCAAGTCGCAACTTTTATTCAGAAATCTGAAAGAAAATCTCTGAATTTTAGTCAATAATTGATCTTAAAATATGTATTTCAAATTGACAATCTCTGCGAATTTTATTAAAGCAGAATCTACAATGTTTATAACAATGGAGCACCGGACTAGAAGCCCTTGAACAGCGTTGATTCTGTTCCAGAAGTCAATTGTCTGAATTGTTTCGCAAACTTCTGAATTTGTAGAGTTCATCAAGATCTACAATTTCCTATCTGTTTCCAGCGATAACTTTTATTTAAAAGCGTTTTCAGAAGGCAAAAGGAACTCTTCGGAATGCTCTCGTCCGGCATCTTCTTCCGGAATGCTCAGCTTTCAGTTTCATTTTCAGAGATAAACGAACAAGAAGTCAGTTCAGACAATGAAAATTTTGAGATCTCTTAAATCTGGAATCGTCTTACGACGCTCGACACTTCTTAGAGATCACCAATCTGCTTCGGCTGAAATAAATTTATTAAAGCATTATTTCAATTTTTATTTATTTTTAATTTTTTTCAATTTTTTTCAACTTTTGTAGTGAGTCAAATAAATAGAAAAATCGAGAATTTCAGATAGAATACTTCTGCAAAGAGTTTCGGCACGGGAGTGGCATACACGTGGTGATGAACCGCACCATCTAGAAAAATAGTCCACGTTTTTTCTTCAGGCTTCCACGAAAGACGAAATAAGACCGACCGTTCGTCTCGTCTTCGTCTTGAATTCGCCTGACACAGAGATAGGCATTGTGTTGGTACCCATGCATTTTAATTGACGACATAAGACGAATGCAAGACGAAATGAAAAACAAACGAGGTCGAGACGAAAGGCGAGACGTAAGACAACCGATTTGTTTTGTCTTTCGTGGAAGCCTTAGTTTTCTTCATGGAAATTACAGAAACAAGAATTTGCAGTTCGAAACAATTAAAAAAAAACGCCGAACAAAGGTTTTGGCCCGTTTTACTGCAGAGAAGACGCTCTGCTATGCGCTTATGCTGCTACGCGAGGAACACTACGGAAAGATTGAAGAGAGCTTCAAGCTCCATTGATCACTTTTCTAGCTTTTTCTTGCTGGATTGTAGCCGGCTGGCTATTCGACGTAATGAGTTTTTATAAGAAGTACGGGGTTTTTTTTCGGAAAAAAGGACAAAACAAACAATTGAGCGAGGTTGGGTGATACAAATTAGTTCTTGAAAATGGTAATTCTTGAATAAATTACTCAGATTTTTTCAAGCAAATGACATTGGGAGCTGAAAAAAAAACAAACAAAACGATGCTTATTAGACGATAATGACTGGCAGCATTACTAATTATTGAAGTATCATGCTAGAAAAGAAAAAAAGAACGCTTTTAACTGAGATCAATTCAATCACAACTGCAAGTCCTCGAGCTGCTTGAGCAGTGTCAATTGGGAAGGCTGCACGGAGGGCTCATCGACGCTTTGCTCACTGGCACGAAGTTGACGTAGCTTCGATTCGGTCTGGAAAGAAAGAAAAAGGTTGAGTTTTCTGTGCACGACGTTGTCTGCGACCTTCCATCGGCGCGGGGTTTCCCCAGAAAAGATTAGGATTAGCACGGATAGACCGCGTGTTGCAGTATGTAGTAAATTCTAAAACTTTCGTGCGCTTTTTTGCAGTGTTTTGTTGTTTGCTCTTAAAATCTTTGTGTTTTCCGCATTTTTATAGCTCAAGATTTAAAAAATAACTGAAAATTCAGATTCTTTTTTATATGTCGGCGGTTCATTTTTTTTGAAACTTGAAATTGAATTTTTGAAAGAAGACGTCCGCTTTTTTTAGTTTTTTCATCTTCCAATGTAATCTTTAAAGTTTAAGCTTGTCTGTGAAGAAACTAGCAATTCGCTTCATTTAAAATGGAAATTTGGGAACAGTTTCAGATTTTCAGATAAATTTCAGATACCAGTAATAATGCTCAGTTCTCCACATTTTTCCTCCACTTTTAAACATTTCCATCACTGCATGCACCTCATTTAAAGAAACATTGAAGATTTCTGGAACTTTTTGAACTCTTGTGGACGAGTTTAGAAGTGCACATTATTTGCCTAATATGAATGAAGCTTATCATCGACAAGAAGAGTTGCTTGTGTTTTTCAACAATGATTTTGGCTCACAGAGCTTGATTCTTCGAACCTTATGTGCTCCTCATTATTCATGGAAACCGGTGGATTCCGGTAATCCAGCAATTATGAAAAGAAAATAAAACAACATGGAGATTTGTTGGGAAAGAAAACTAACCGCATGATTCTCGCCAACTGGAATGTGCGCTTGCCTGAAATCTGTTCATTAGTCACATCAGACAGAAAAAAATAAACAGAATACTAAAATAAAAAAGAAAGTTGAAAGAAATAGAGGGAATTTCTCTATATCAATTCCAAAAATCCATTATTCTAACCTGGGCGGAACGGGCGAGCACGGGCAAGTGCATAACTTTATTCTAATAGAGCATTTCTGCTCTAAAAATGTCACAAATTGTAGATCTCGGTTTCTTTTCTAAGAAAAGTGTAAGAAATGTAAGTGTGAAATACATGAGACTAGAAGTCGTTAAGTAGACGGTGACCTCATCGTCCCCGTGTGCTTAATCGATCCTATTTCAGAGCTATTGGGAAGAACATCAATTTCCGATGCTTTTTTCAGACATAATTTTAATTTTGAGATTACCCGTGCGCGGCCCGAATCTCGGCCCGAATTCCAAGACTGGAAACATACGTCTTTCTACCAAGTCGCTGTCCTCTCCTGGCCTGTCCTCCACGGAATGGTCTACTTCCAAATGGACGTCTTCGCGGTCTCTGGCAAGTGACACAGAAGATTCTCACCGGCTCATTGGCAACAACGTTATTTCTGTAATGGAGAGATGGCCACGATGGGCACTGTCCATTTCTGATGGCAAACGCTGTGGATGGGTTGAATTCACAATGCCCGTTGTGTGAATTGTAGTGAGCAATCTGAAAAAATCAATTATATTTCAAATGAAAAAAAAATCGGTTTTTGAATAAGGCAATAACTTGATGATTGATCAGAAGTTTGTGGGCAGAACTACGATTTCGGCGATGGCAGTGAAAGGTACCTATGATGGCACCCTGCATTTACGGTTTATCCGCTATGGTTCTATGAAAGTCATCAAAATACCTTTAATTAAAGGCTTCATCCTCTGAAAAAAAAAACAAAGCAAAGCTGGTAGTGCCAAAATAGTCCTGAATTTGGTGCTGGTCAACTCACTTCATATCAAGCTACATCTGCCCCCCCCCCCTTCCACCATATGACATCCCGTAACCTTTTTTCCCATTGAAATCCAAATCACTTACAGCGCAATTGAACTCATGGCATGTTCTAGCGCATTGATCAACGGTTACAGCGACGGCAAAGTGGGTGAATGTGAGACGGGATGGTCCGTTGATCGGGGTCGAAATGTAGAAAATGGAGGCCTGGCATTGTCCAGAGCGCAGGTTTTGTCCAGACGGGAATCGTGGTGCCGGAGTGGTTGTTAGAACGGGCCGTGGCTGTGGCGGACGTCTGAAAATCTGGCTTGATGACTTCTCCTGAAGCTGAAGAATAAAGTTTACGTGGCAAAAGATGGCTGTGGCCTGAATGGTGCTGGAGTGGGCTGCGGTCTTGGTATGAATGGCTGCGGTTGTGGCTGGAATATTTGCGGTTGTTGTGGCGGGAACGGCTGAATTGGACGGATTGGCTGCGGTTGCTGAGGAGCAATGACACGTGGCGGAGCTGTTGGCGCCGGTGGGCGGACGAACGTCGGAGCAATAGTGGCAATGGGTTGTGGGAAAAATGGTTGGACTGGAGCACGAGTGCTGAAATTATAGATCTCGTTTTCGTGGAAAAAAATACTGAAATGAAAGATCCTTAAGAATAAACAAATGGTTTCAGATAATTGATGATTTCCTTGGAAAACCAAAAGTTTATATAAAAACTTACAAGGTGGGCGCCGGTGGGAGAGTAGCGAAAGTGGCTGGAGTGGTCTGAACAAACGGAATAGTTCGGATTGTAGTGGCTGGTGGTGGTGGTCTGAAAAAGAAGTTTTCAAATAGACTCTACTTGGGAATAATTGCTTGGGATGATTCAAGTTCTTCCACAACGTTTCCCGTGGAAATATTTTCTTACAGATCACCCAAAAATAACTGAAAATCCATTAAGAGGACCCAGGTAAACGTTCTGAATGGTTGATGAATCATCTGGAAATCGAAGTATTTCACAGTTCAGAGACAAAGGACGCTCTTCTAATAAAGCTAATCAAAGGTACAATACCTTGTTCTGAAAGTAGTTGGCGCAGGTGTGGTCTTCTTTGGTTCCTTCTTGTCGCCTCCCGGACGGTATGGTTTTGGAACAAAAAGCAGTTTTTCGTTGTCAGTAGACACCACATTGTTGTCGTCGTAGGTTCCAAATGGATCATTTGAGTTCGGAGTGTTGTCGGCTGAAATATGATTTCCTGCTAGGAATTTGAAGCTCTCGTCTCCGAACTTACGAGCGACCTCAATTTGCCCTCCATCAACTTCGTTGAACAGCTCGCGACGCACTCCATCGATCGTTCCAACGTCTACAAGAAAACCGTGAGGCTTCTGACGTCGTTTTCATTGGAAAGGTGTTCAGCTTGTAGTCGTGGCCGCTCGACAACCGTCGTCGCTCAGCCACCAACTCAAACAAAAGGAGCGCCTCGAACGGCAGCGCATTGGCGGAAAGCGAAACAAGTGAAAAGTGGAGAGCGGACTTTTTGAATAACAACGGACAATTGCAGAAGGGGTAGAAACTAACCATGCGTGCCGTTTCAAACATACTTTTGAAGCATGAATCATAAAAATATCGCAAGAATGAAACTTACAAATTTTGAATTTATCTCCGTCTTGTCCGGCTTCAGAAATCGCTCTCTCTTCAATAAATCTGAAATCAATCGAGTTTCAGACCGGAAAGGAAATTAATAGTCAAATTCCAGAACCTTTTGATGTCTAAGAATCCGTTCTGTAGAGAACTGATAACTCGGGAAATAATTGTGATTAGCGCGTTTTTCAGAACAAAAAAAGAGCGCTATATTTGAGAACTCTTCGGGTTTTTACAGTTTTTGCATCTCCTCTCCTGAGCACAGCTTCTGACGCGATGATGGCAACGAACCGGGACGCAGCAACAGCTCAAACTCGTTTCCCTCGGTAGTTTTATGTGGAGTAATCAAACAAGAGTTGGTGTATTTCAAACAGAAATGGACAATCATTTCTTCAATCTTTTTACATAATAAAGCTGAAAGTGACCTAAAACATCTACTGCAGGAAGGGTAGGGAGACTTAGTCTTACTTCTTACTAAAATATTACTACTTCTAAGAGCTCCAAAGTTACAGTCATAGGAAGCCAAAGTTGAAGACTCTTCAATATACTAAAAATCGGTTGGAAAACCTTTAGGGCATCTTGGTAGCCGATCTTGCCGATTTTGATATCTTATATAAAGTTTTACTAATGTGTCAAAGCTTCTTTTAAGTTAGTTATATATTTTTATTTCCTGAATTTTCAGATTTGAGAAGTTTACTCACTTCGTCTCCTCCTGAGCTGCGGCCATCGCGAGCGTCACAACTGCCAGTAAGAGCAGCCTTTTCATTTTGCTGAAATTTGAGTAGTTGAGAGATATTTCAGTGCTATAACATCAAAGGAAGTCAGAGTAGAAGTGTTCCGCCGGGCAATCAGCGGAACAAAAATGCAGAAGAATGAGGCAAAAAAGGGGAAGATATCGAATTACAGAATCGGAACAGATGAGAAATGTGTCCAAACTTAAAATACAAAAACAGCGAAAAGCCAGAGGGGAAGAAAGACATCAAGAAAGATAAAGAAAAGTTGAGGAACTGGATTATCAAGAGAATCAGAATCAGGCCTCCTCCCGTCTCTTTGATATCTTTTTCGTGCCTCGACTGGCTAGGCATTCATCGCGATTCTTCTTCAACTTCCGTGATGGCTTGCAAAAAAGGACACACAGCGGAGGAAACAGAACGAGGACTTGATAGAGAGACGATGGATTGTGGCAGAAACGGATTCCGAAATTTCGGCAAGAGGGCGGAGTCAGATTTGGCGACAACTGACGAAAAAAAGGCAATGGAAGCGTTTTGCAAAACGTTGTGTATACTTACTTTGTTCTTACATTTCAATTCCAGAAAGTGGAATGAAGTCAAGGTTAAAGACAATTTCAGGAATTCGATGGTCGTTTTCAGTTAGTCATTGATGGGTCTTCTGTTACACTAACGTCGTCTACAAGCCTCCAAAAGGTTTTAATTTCGCAGTTTGAAATTTGAAAACTAATTTAAAACTGAAGCAAAAAGAACACCTATCGGTTCAACGTCTTCTGTCCGAAACTTTGAGATTCTGAAGCCATTTCCTCCAGTATGAAAGCGAAACCGCAAAACGAGAATATGCAGGTATTGCGTAGAATATTGAGCGAATGGTGTATGCACTCTAAGCGCTACAGTTGACGACAGTTGAAGCTCTATTTGAATCCGTGAGAAATAAGTGATCAGTGTGTAAAATGCGAATTCGGATCAATGCTTTAAAGCAAACAGCTGAATTCCAGCTTCAAGCTTCCTTATCACGGAATCAGTACAAAATGCCAAAAAACATGAAAAGGGATAAGATGATTGCGGGTACGTTGATAGGTGATACCGGTTTCAGCACGATACATGACGATATGATTATTTGTCCTAAGGATTCAAACATATATTTTTTTTCTGTTTTATTTGGAATAACGTTTCGAAAAATAAACGATACCCTGAATGAATGAATGAATGGAGGAGAAATTGATGAATCTCAATGAAAAAGAAAAGTCCGCCATCAAAAGGTTTGGAACAAATTCCACATTTGCGGAAATAATTCCGATCCCTCGTGAATACTTTATCAAGCTGAGAACGGAATTCGAACGACGGGACTTGTCAATATGCAAATGAGTCAGGTTCAGAAGCAGTTTCCGACGCCGACAAATCGTGTTTTTCTCCTAACCAAACAGTTGTGATGACCCTCTAGAAGCGCGGCTGGGATATAATATGACAGACTAGTTTGTGGACCAGCTTCTGATGGCATAGCGGAACGTGTTGGACTTTGGCGCGGAAGCTGAGAACGGCCATGGACTTAATGAAGGTTAATCGGGAACTGAAAGCACTCTCAATTGCTCTAGATTTTCTGAAAATTGGCTCAAATGTCCAATTTCAAGAAGTTCAATTTCACTAAAAATCCGTGTAAATCGAAAAGAAATCTCTTTCAATCGTCTTACTGTATTTTCAGTGGAAAATGTTCAACGTCTTCACACTTTAAATCTCTTTCTCTGGAGTCTGATTATAGCTCAAAGAAGTGAACGCTACTGATGAAGCCTTCCCTTCATTGAGCTAGAACAGTCGTATGTCTGAAATTTTCAGAATGTGTCCACTTTTACTAAGTGATTTTCTGAAGCTCACAGGTAGTAGACACTTCCTGCTAAAATCCGTTTTGCTGCATCTTACTGCACGGTTCCATAACTGGCCGGCATATGTAGCTGCCTCTTAAAATCAAGCTAATCGCTTAAAAAGGAAGAAGCTTCTAGTGAAATTTTGATTTTGCTACTATAAACGAAGCGGCCATCATAATAGAAGCGGTCTTGTCTGAATATTTTGTTACTTTTACAGTATTCAGAGAGCTCACAAATACCTAAAATTTTCCACTTTAAGTGGTCCCGTTTGCCTCGATTATTGAGACTGTTTCGTCCCGGTTTGCTCAAGTTTGCCTTTGAAGAAAAATAGTAAAAAGTCGGAGGCTTTAGTCCTCGTCAGTGCTTCATCTCAGCGATGGCTGAAATCGCTGTTTTTGTACTTGACATCACTACGGTTTTCACTAATTCTGCGGCTTCGACTTCCTGGCATCTTATCAATGTTGGTTAACGTTTTTTGCGACTAATCCGATGTATCATAAAACGGAAACCGCATTAGTGGGCGTCATTCTCTCTACCTATGCTTCGCCTTCCTCTTCTTCGAGAAAACAATGGAAACTTCTTTTTTTTTAATGAGATCATTTTGAAAAATAACGGTTCGCGCTGCGTTGAGTAGGTGATATATATATAGATGATAACAGGAACCCCTAATAGAATGGCGCCGCCCACCTTCCCCTCCCCAATCTTCCGGCAACATCCGTCTACAGTAAATATTTTAAAAATTGAAATAGTAATGAAAATTGATTTGAGTTGCCAGGTGGAGACGAGACTGTCTACAGTATCCTTCTATTATTTTTGGAGGCATGACACTTTTTGAAGTAAATGAATCAATGTCGGGCTTTTTGAAAGGCTGTAGTTTTGAAATTTCAGTTTTTTTATTAGGCAGGGCAGACAGTAAATCGAACTTGATGGATTCAACGATATCAGCGTGCATTGGATGGGCCTATTCAGTCAACAACCCACAAGTTATCTGCCGGCGCTTGGCCATCCGTTGAATTCCATCTGCGAAGGTCATTTACATGTTTTTCGGCCGTTTTGTTTTACTTCATTTCTCAATGCAAACAGTTGGAAAGCAGGAGGAGAAGAGATGAAACTAATCGAAACATACCCCGATAGGGGATTCTGGGAAACCGAGGATCCAGTTGGATCTTCGGTTGGAAAGAAGAAGGGAAGCGCTGATGGAAAGCGGAGGGGGAGGGTGCATAGTGGGAGAAGAAGAAAAAGAAAGTTTTCATTTCGTCATGCGTGTTACGTAAATGAGATTGATGATCGTGATGTGTGACTGCCCTTTTTGGTGTTAGCTCTGAAACGAACGCTATAGTACAAAAACATCTAATTTTGTGAAGCTCGAATTGCTTCAAAGTTTTTAAATCTGAAATCTACATGCCTAAAACTATTTTTCGGTAGTTGACAGTTTTTTCTATGGAGCCAATCAAGACGGATAGAGCTCAATGAAGTGCTGTCATTCTTGATTTAGAATTTCAGTTTTTTGCACTTCATTAAGCTATAACAGTCACGGTTGAGACCATACATTTCAGATATCCTATTTTTCAGAAAATTGCAGCGTTCACTAGCTCACTTACTCTATCTCATTGAAGCATTTTTAGCGGAACACCGCGCGTTACTGTATTCTATTGTTTGCTACTGTAAACATGTTAGTATAAATTCCAGAGCATCAGATAAGTTCTAAATGTTTCAGAAGAATTTGTGGCACTCAATTTCCCCAATTTCGTTATTATAAGACAATTACAGATTCTGAGAAGCAGGAACTAGAAGCAAGCGAAAACGTAGCAGACTCCAGAGTTTCAGAGTCTCACAACCGAATTCACAATTACGGTATCTCGGAAAGTGCTTAACCCTTTTATAGGGAAACATCTCAGATTGTGATAATCTACGAATGGGATTGAATGACATGATGAAGACGTGATCTACGGCTGAAAAAAAAAGCTTCTGGAACGGGAAGACTAGCTGGATGGATGAAAAAAAGTAAAAACACGATGTTCGGCTAACAAAATGTGACAAAGGTGGCAACAAGGCGCGTTGTATCTGGGGGGGGGGGGGGGGGGTAGAGGTATTTACGGGATATTCAAGTGGGAAGAAATGAGTACGACCGTTTCGTCACTTTTCTTAGGAAAGGAGAACAGAACGATGAGAAGCACGACGAGGGAAAAGCGAAGCGGAGAAGGGCAGGTATTTTATCGCGTAATTTATTAGCCGAGACAATGGTCGCCTCGATGGCTTCACTATCGTCAGTAGTAGTGGAAGCAGACGAAGACAAAGAAGAAGGAGAAGCCACTAGGAATCTTCATCCACGTTTTGCATGCAGACTTATGGGCGAATTTCAATCAGAACGAGACGATTCATGCATTTCTTTCTCTCGAGAACAGAAGAAATAAGGGGAGCGTATAGAGTTGCTAGCGGAGAGCGCGCATGGCTTTATGGTATGGTTGTTGTTGTTGCGGAAGAAGACTCAAAAGATTACGGTCAATATGGGTCTTATAGAGAATGAGAAATTAAGAAGTATGAAAAGTAATATGACCGATTGAAATGATTGAAACAAAGATTGAAATGCTGTTTCGTTGAAAGCGAATTTTTCCAGGTACTGTAGGTAAGCATGGAACTTCAAATTCTTCCAGATTATTTGCAAGTCTCTCAGAACTCGAGAAATAAAATTTTCTTAAAAGAAAGTCAACCCCCATTTCGAATGAAGAATTTTCAAAATACCGTATTAAATCTTCAATAAAAGGTCTTGCTCTCTCACTTTTGAAAGCTAAAAAAACACAGAGTCTCACAATTTGTCTACAGTTATTATCAAAGAGTTAACATCATATTCCGTGATCGTTTGGTGTGCTCTTCTGCAGAATTGCTACTTACTTGGATTTCGGAATCCTCGCTCACTATGTCTGCACTGTCTGCACTGCCTGTCTGAAGTGTACAAATTGTACAATGCTTAATGTACTGAGCAGAAAATTTTCGTTTTTCGAAAGCTTAAACTTAAAGAAATTGCTTGAAGAAATATATGATTCTTGGATTCTTGCTAATCTGGCAAATTGCTGAAAATGCCGTAAATACCGTAATCACCTTTTTTCAAAATTTGTCGTTATTGAAAGCTAGTGGGCAAGGATTCCGAATTTTTTTTCGATTACTTTGTGCATTGACAAATATGTGTAACCTGCATTCCCGAAAACTGGAACTTCCTTAACGTAAGGCTTTCTGGCGGCAGGAAAAAATGCATTAAAGAGTGCCAGTCTAATGGAGGTCAGCACTATTAGATTTGAGAAAATATTCAAAATTCTGGAACTGTGAACCTTCTCAATTCGGTTGGATTTGGTTTTCATTACTTGGGCTCCTCAAAATTAGTTTTCCCTTAGAGCAGCGCTCCAAAAGCGAAGCGGCTCCCATAGCTACCGTATGCCTTTGCTCTTCCGATCAGTGGATAATTCAGACGAACATTGATCGCCTAAGAAAGTCATTATGAGACACTTAAAAAACGAGAATTGAAACCGAATGGGATCATACAACTAGGATCAAGTGATAAAAAGATAAGAACGACGTCCGACGGTGGCGAGAATCGACAAACTGAAGGAGAAGAAAAAGAAGAAAGAGATCCGTGCTGTCTCGGGATTTCTGTAAGCAATTCGACGACCGAATGCCCCTTCCATTACTTCTCGGATGCATAATTACTTTTAGTGAGCGTGTGCGTGTGTGAGAATGCAAAACGTCACAATTACTAAATGTACTACACCATTCGGATCACTCTCTACACTTGACAAAATAATAGTTGAATGAAGCGGAAAAGAGGAAAATGATGAACACGCAGAAGGAAACGAAGAAGAAGGAGAAGATGGAGAAGTACAAGATACCTTGCTTGCGGTGTCATAACCCGAAAGGCATTCATTTAGTTATGGGGTACGGTCGCTCGTGTGGCAGGGATATCGATGTAAACTTATATGTAGACCTTCGCTGAGATTAAATCAGAATGAGGGGTGGAGGGGGCGGGTAAAAACGCTGAATTCTGATGGCTATTCTGATGTCTCACTTTGATATGAAAGGACGATGGCATCAAGAAAGTGCGGCGAACTGTTCAAAAAACAAGTGCAGCTAATTACAGCAATCAGGCGTAGACCTGACTGAATTCCATTCGTCAGAATTCGCCGAAGGTTTCTTACAGTTTTGAGAATGAATTAGTTATAGAACAGACAAATATTTTTTCCTTGAATTTGAGTATTGAAATTTTAAAAAAATACGGTGCGGACTGGCTTTGGAAACGGGGGGGGGGGGGGGGTTCAAGACATTGCTGTAACTTTGAAATTGTCTGAAAACCCAATTAGAGGCGTACGCCAGCCGTTGAGTTGAGCATTACAGTTCGAAAAATGTTACGAATTGCAGATTTCTGTTAGTTTTGTTACAAAAGTGAAGATGAAAGTTCATAAGAAAAAGAACAGAAGCCGGGGTCGGCGGATTCCGCGCCGAATCTTTGTATAGCTCACCATGATCTTCATTTTCAGTAATTTATTTTAGTAAAGAAAAAAGCTATGCAATGAGCCGGTTTGGTACGCTTCTATTCTTTGCAATCTCAGTTAAAATGATCAAATTTGATTTCAGCTCAAAGGATTTGATTTCAGCTTTGAACGAATTCTTAAAAAAAATAGTTTCCTTTTCAAATTTGCCTAGTATTAATATAAAGCCGTGTCCTACATGCTCACTAGAAAAAGCGAAATTTGGAGTGGTTTTTGAGCTAAATTCTGTGGAAAACAGATAGTGATAAAGCTGTAGTCTACCGCCGCTTTCAAGAAAAGTGAGCACATTCGAGAAAGAAAAAAACTTGAACAGCAGCATTCAAATTGGCTATTAGCTACCAGCCGAAGTGGTTCAGAGCATCGGCTAGAGCTCCACAAGATTTCAAGCCACCAAACTGAACATTTGCACCGAGCGGTCTAGTTCTCTATGATCCCATTGACATCTTTAACTAGCCAAAGACCTAATAAATTAAAAGACATCAACAAAACAATTTGATCGAGAGAAATCACAAAAATGAACCATGAACACGACATTCCAACAAAACATTCTTCTTCAACATTCAGCATAAGATATTCTCATTTGGATTCCGCTCTCACCCACTTTCACACAAATTTCCAGCTAATTAAATTCAAGTTCCGCTTCTTAATTCATCACGGTTTTTCCCTTTTTTCATGATTCTCCTTCCGACTTCTAATGGAAAATGGAGTGAAGAGGTTACGTCGTTTTGGAATCCTTTAAGTAAACAAACATTTGATTGAATCTGATGATAACGGAACACTTTCCAGAGTCTTCTGAAAGGCTAGTCCGCATTATATGCCGTAGTCTCGATGGAAACAAGGAAATGAGAGAGTATATAGTATTTAAGATTCTTTATAACACTTTCCTCTAATTTCTTTTTGACTTTCCGATCTTTCAATTACCCATCAATTGAATGCAATGGAAAGGCAACAGAAAGCGAGCCCGGCTCGTCTCAAAACTCCAAAGAAAGTGGCCGCGCAATCTGTTCAACTGGTAGTTCTCCCCGATGGCTGCGTCTCTCTACCTCCGTCGCTATTTCGACCGCCCCACCGTCTGTCACCAGCTCGGACATTAGCGGGAGGCTTTTCATGGCGGCTCCTTCTCCTTCGAGTGCGGTAAGATGCTCTAACCACTATTTATGGTCTACACTAGCAGTTCAATGTTCTCAATGTTTCCTGACCTCATTAGCCGCTTCCTTATGCCACTTGTCCATTGTGTCACTTGTCCCGTGTCCCTCCATCCGCATCTTGTAATGTCGGCGCGGTCCTTCAGATTCCGCGGGCGGCCTCGACACCATCTATCAAAGGCGAATTTTTTCGCAGATTTACCGGATGTACGTGTGTGCTTGTGTGCTAACTGTTAAAACATGCATAACCGACAGGAAGTCACGCTGGGAGAGAGGAAATGTGGCAGAGCGGCGCCTTCTTGAGGCATGTTTGCAGATGTTTTCACACCTTGCTGACCGGTCTGGAATACATTTTGCGACTGTGCTGTTTTAGTTGAGTATTTGCAGGAAGAGTGCTGCTAAAAATGTGTGGGCTGGCCAAGATTACGCGCCAAACTTATCTGCTCCCTTATGAGCTTAATAGAAAGGCTTCTCCAAGTGTGCACAATACGATACTTGTTTCCTCTTATAGTTCCTGGAGCTGTAATCGTGTTCGGCAAGAAATCTGAATCTAATCAAAAGCACGTAGAACCAAAAATCGTAAAAAAGTCTAGAAAAAACTGAAAAAATATCTGAAATTTTCTGAAAAAATGCTCCGAACCATTCCCGTTTTAGCAATTCTCCAAATCGCCACTTTCCAGATATTCTATCTTCAAGAAGACTTCTGAGATCTCATGCTGTACAAACTGGGCTGGAATGGATCTGAAAGCTCTTTCCAATAGGCGAAGTTGGACAATGATATCGTTGGATGCTCGCAAAAATCTTCAGAATCACTCCATTCATCTTTCTTTTTTATTTTTTTGAACAAAAATAAGTAAACTTAGTATTAATGCGATTATACCCAAGGCAACCTGCTTTCTTGCTCATATGATACCGTGTTCACACGCAAGCCCCCTCGCCAATTTTTGTTCCATCAGCATTAAGACTCCAGCCCACTACTGCCCGCTTCCTTTTCCTCTTCCTACTCATTCATTGTCTCACTTCCGGTAAGCATTTCTCTTTTGGCTATAGAGATATATGTATGCATTTCTGTACCTCCCTTATTTCATTTTCAGTGCCAAGCGAAAGCTCTCGTTTCTCCCCCCCCCCCCGGGCGCCCCACCACAACAACAAAAAAAAACCAATTCACATAAATCTTCTCACTTGTGTAATATGTGCCATGTCAAATAATCTCGTTCGCTCGTCAATTTTTCACACAGTATCCTGTCCGAGAGGGGTGGGGGGGGGGGGAAGAGGCAGCTGCAATCAAATCATACGGGTCGATTCAAGCTTCACTCTACCCTCCGCCCCACCTCCCCCCGTTCCATTCACCGCCATCTCAACTATGACCGAAACATGTATGTATATTCTAATTGGTCCATTTTGTAAAAAGACAATTGACGACAAAACACAGACGACAGCCGGAGGATCGCGTAATTGGAGTGCGCCCGGTGAGAGCTGGCGCGCTAGATTTCGGTGCACTTCGAGCGAAAACCTGGTGCACTCCTGCAGAATGAATGAATGGTACGATAAGCATTTAGTAAAATGACAGGTGTGTGTCGTGTGATGAAAAATGACTGCCTGTTGAGAGTGCAAGAAATCTGAGAGAGTGGAATTGAAGAAATTCGCGAAGGATAGCTAATTGGTCAAGCGGAAACGGTTGTAGGACGATCATGTGCAATTCTTCGGTACACAATTCTGCGAATTCGGACTTTTCTGTGAATTCGGACATAATGGGATTGCTCATAATAAAAACGGTATAGGCCCCGTACATAAGTCTTTTCAAACTCAAAATCACTGCTCGATACAGGCAGATCTTGGTCTATCCTATCACAACTATGGAAATACTGGACAGTTGAGCAATTTAAGATCACACTGGAACCTTTTTAGTAGTATGGGCCAACAGTGCCCGCGCCAAATGTATCTTCCCAGCTGCTTCATCGATCCTATTTCAAAACCGAGTCTCTCAAAAGCTATTGCCAAATCATACCCTAGAAGAGCAAGCCACAACCTTCTATTTCCGATCGTTTTCAAAAATAACTTTGATTTTGAAAAAAGTTATATGTACGCCAGCCCGGGTTTCGGCCGGCTCCGTCCGTATTGACCGTATTGAATATCTTGCTTCAGTGTATAGGGTCAGTGTCTTTCTTCTTTTGAAGTCTATTGTACTTTTCGCTTTTTTGGAAGGGGGGAATATATGGTTGGTCTCTAATAGAAGGGCACTGCTTCCAATTATTTTTCAGATGCTCAATATAGCCGATGCGTATTCACAAATCCGTAATTGATTGACCCCTGTCGTATAAATCGCTATTTTTTGCCGATTAGTTCTTTAGTTTACGGCGCCTAGCGTGAATCTGATGAATTCAATTCAATTTTTTGCTGTGTAAATCTCATCAAACACACGGTGATCTACGCTTCGCGATTTTCATCGGTTAAAAAATATTTAATGTGAAGAAAGTTAAGTGGGAGAGTCGAGAGCCAGCCCGCATTGGTTGCTGCTAAGTTACAGAATTCGCACAACATGGTTGTACTAGACAGGTTCGCTTCTTAATAGTTCTTAAAGCATGAGTTATGTCATTTCTCATTTAGTTCCTCTCAAGAATCAAGCAAAACGTGCCACGTCATCCTCTTTCATATCTTTCTTCTGTCTGTGTGTATGTCTCCCTTTCTCTCTCTCTCTCTCTCTCCCTCCGTATCCGATATCCGCTCACTACATTTATAGAATAAACACATCAATTTTTTTCCAGTCCGCACATGATTCCCCAGCTCCCACTCCCTCCGTTTCATCTACCAACACAACTCGCTGTCCTCTTCCAACCAATGAGCCTGATGGCGTCGAGTCTCCGCCTTCTGGCCAGCCCCGCCCCTATCGGTGAGCTCGGTCGCACGGACGGGAAGCGCGACGAATCAGATACAGGAAAAGGAAGCGGATGCGAATGCAAGTCGTCTCGCCAACCACGATGCCACCGACCGCCGATCTTGTCGTCGGCGGAAGATCGGCAGCCACGGCGGATGAGGATGTGATCAAGTATTCGGCTATTCAAGTCAAACAGGAGCAGGCACAGCAACAGCAGCAGCAGCAGCAATCCAATACGGCTCTTCCGCAAGCCTCCTACAATTTTGCATTTTTCGTAAGTCTAATCTTCATTTTCCTTTCATTCATTTCATTTGATTCCATAGTCTTATTAGTTACAGCGACCTGAATTTTTAGTTTCCATCTGACTCCAAAATCTCATTTCAAAACTGTCAAGTGTGATGATATTCACTTAAATGTGACACTTAAATTCGAGCTTTCAGAATGGCGTGCAAAACGATTTCTCGTCAAACCGAATGCTCTATAATGACAGAACAATGCAAAAAAATGAAAATGGTAAGCTATGATTCATGTTTATTGAAAGGGAATTCGAGCTCGCCCTTTCAGCTTTGGCAAGGTTAAACTAAACTAATAAAAATGTGCGTGCTTCCAACTATATTAGGAGTTTCAGTAAAATGAACCTAAAAACCGCAGGCATGTCGCGGAGATCGGGGAAGCTGCGAGTATCCTGTTCGGAAATATTGCATCCCCTGTGTTTTCCCCTTCCCTTTCCTTCCCCATCCTTCTTAGGAATTCCCGATTCAAAACTGCATTTTCATGATTTCCGCGCAAGGGGGAAGAAAAAAAAACCAATTTGCACGACTCCTACGTAACTTCTAACCTCAACGCCATCGAACTTTAACAGCATCTCCGTAAATTTCATCGGCTTCTCGCCCTCCTCCTCCTCTTGTAGTGCTCTTCTTGAGACCCGTCGGGTAACCAAATTTCCTGCTGATTCCGCTGATGATTCGACAACGAAAATGGTGAAGGGGGGGGGGGGAAGAAGAAGAAGAAGACGTACGTTGCACACTCTTTTCACTTCACTTCATTCCTCTACTTGACGCTGCTCCATAACTGGAGTCTCCAACATCGGTGTGACCACGCTGAAACCCGCCGGTTAGAGTTGTGCGTCTTAAAAAAAAAACTGTCGGCAGATGAACAGCTGCTCATTTTCTCATTTTGTGCCACGATCATTGGAGGCTTTCTTCAATGTGAAACCCGTTGTCTTTATCCTTTTTATGTTTCGTTTTTCACTTAATATAAGGGTGCCCTTTTATCAGAGGTTGTTTCCGTGTGTCAACTTTGAATAGTAGGAGCAATTTCTCCATGATCAGCATAAAAAGTGATTCCCGATATGAGTTTTCCAGATCATTTCACTGGTATGAACCTATCCACATCGGCCGCCTCATCAAACGACACTACTTCTTCGAAGGATCAGGTAGCTGTTTTCATAATTATAGGGACCCGCTAATGGGTTTCCTCAATATATTTACCTTCTTTTTTTTTTAGAACCGCCGTCAATTCTATACCGATAGCACTGGGCATAATAGCTCTGGAAATGGTGCCGCCTCAACAGGAAGCAATGGATCGAGCTCACGTAGCGAATCGAAAAGTGGTAAGAGAGACTTCCAGGAAATTCATATATCCATAGGCTTCTGGTTTCTTAGACGTCTTCCACATCTCGATGAATGCCTTTGCGCCCACTTCCAAAAATGAGGATCAGATTCCGAACTTCAACATGCTGAGTTCCTATTACACAGGAGCTCTGAAATTAAGCAATTCTACCTCATTCGCAAGCCCAGGTACGTCTCTTGGTGATAATCTAGAGCAGTTGAGTTGAGCGTTTTGTGCGCTGACATACTTCCGGACAGAGCTTCCTCTAATTTCCTGTTTTACCCAATTCTCATTGGTCTCCTCTTTCAAGTTCTACCCGTCTTCTTTATATTCCTACTGTAGTATCATTTCGTGACCAAACCAAAACAATCTGGCAAGCATGAATGCGGCCCTAACAAACCGCTTCTGTTTGTTCTCCCTCGCTGCTTCTTCTAAACTACTGTAGTCGTCTTCTTCGTCTTCTTCTTCGTCGTTCTCTCTATCGGCGTCCTCTTCTTTCTCGTTTTCTAGACGGACTCATTCATCCATCAAAAAATCCGAAACTTGAAAGAAAGAAAGAGGGGAGGGGGAGAGCGATACTTTAATTGCGTCGCGTGCTCCGTGTTTGGAGAGCTGAGGCTCTATTATCTGTGGGGGTTGGTTTGCCGACAGACAGCTCTTCCTTTCCTCTTTTCGCTATTGTGTTATAAGCTGAGATTATTAGGTGGTAGAGGAGATGAATGGGGAAGAGCAATTACATTATGTAACATATTCATGTGAGCAGCGTGTCAGAGGATGCTTATCATGAAAACAAGTACCTGCAGGGTTACCGTACTCTAAAGCGAGCTGCGGCCCAAAAAAAAGTGAATATAATCCAAATTCTTTAATAAAGTAGCCACTTAACATAGAATCCAAATATAGCGCCGAGTACTTTAATGTTTGTCTCATTGAAATTTCTAGGTTTTTCAGAAACATAGTGCTTTTTTTTCAGTCTTCAGTACTCTCAATCACTTTATTTTGAAAGTGCACACGCCAGACAACGATAATTTGCTTTCCGCATATCATGTCAGTGTTACCGATGCGTTCGGTTTCAGTGGAGAAAGATGCTCAGAAAATACTGTGTCAGGTGCACAGAGGGGCCTTTAACGTTAGCACTGAATAAATTGCTCTTTTTTTTCTTCAGCTTTCGTATGTTCTGAAATTTGTTGTCTTAACGCATATGTGACATCTAATCGAATCCTCAATCCTCAAGTTAGTATTCATATTTTCATCTAGAACTCTTCGAAATTCGAAATATAGAACAAAAAGGCTAGTCAGTTTCCATGAATATCTGAAAATTTCTCAGATCACAGTCGTCTGAAAATGAAGACGTCATTCGATTGTTGTTTCTTACGATTTACCGGATTCGAGTGCAGTGAGCTCGGCTTCTGATAGAGCACGCACTTTTGTGACTTTATTTCATTAAGCCCATTTTGTGAGCATTTTTCTCTGTTGACTACGTCATATTTGTTTTCGGAATCAGTTGAATTCTATCCATACGTTGGCGCTGAAAGTAGGCAATTTCCTGTCACTTTGGGTATCTATTACCTTTATTCTTTTTCGCATTGTTTTCAGTAGCAGCGTTGGGTGCATTCTCCGAGCAATTGAGCTCTTCCTGTTCTCATATTCAATCGGCGGCTTCATCTTGACTTCCGCTGGCGGCACACCTTCTGAGAATATGGATAATTGGAGCACAATTACCTGCGCGCGAAAATTGTTCACTTTTTGATTGACGATGATGTAACAGAACTAGGCTGGCAGATGGGCCTATAGGCGGTGCGTGAGTCAGACGACTGTTTTCGGTGAGGGGAAGGAGGGGGGGGGGAATACATGGAAGATATCGATTCTAATCCGCAAACAAAGAGCTCATGTCGGCCGCCACTTCTTCTGGTGTCTTCTTCATCAGCTTCTAAGCGTTTTGCGGTGGAAAAAGATCGGATTTCAGAATCATCCCTTCGCCTTCTGTCAGCCATTTCATTTTGTTTGCCAGGCAGCGCGAGTCTAGATAGTGAAAGAAATGTGAGCAAGAATTAAAAAAATGGAAATTTTAAAAGACACATCGTATTCCTCTATCTTCAGGAATTGTGGAAAATCTGGTCAATCAATATCTCAAAATCCGAAATCTGAAATATTGATTGTTTTTATCAAAGTTCACATACAAGGATGTTTTTAATGAAAGAGTTCATTCTAAAAAATTCTCGATTTGTGAAGGACGGTGGCATGAGTAGAAAGATTTCCGATTTCTAAGGCCATTCGGCAAATCCATCTTGCCGTGGGGGCAGCAGTTAAAGCTGTCAACACCGCTGTATTCCATGGGGGCTGGGCAAGAAGATAATGGTGGTTTCAGGCAAAAGTATCCGCGTTTCAGAATACTCACATGCTATGACCCGTGTACCCTGCCACGGAGCTTCCTAGAGCTCGCGTTTCGAGCATCAAACTCATTATCAAACCAATTTTAATTGGCTGACTATTTGTTCTTCCGACGTCATTCTTTTTCTTCTTCTTCTTCAGAAGAAGAGACGCGCTTCGTAAATAATCAATGACTTTCGAAGCGCTTGCAATGAGCACTGATTTGCTAATTTCGTAGTGGCACAATTGGCCGGTTCGTTAGTTAACACAAAAATGGAGAGAAGAGGGTCAAGATGTGTCACTCTTTTGGACGGTTGTTCGATGAGCCAATTAAAACAAGATGCTCATGTTTTTGCTTTTGGAACGCTTCCTGTCAGGTGGCTGCTTTCCCGCTAGCGGAGGCGCTTCGCTGTGACAATTGAACACTGATTTGAAATAGAACGCGTTGGGGACAGTTGAAATGGAAGCGGTGAAACAGATGTTTCGAGTAAAAAGTTCATTTTTAAGGCAAGAATAGACGAAACTAGGTAGTTTCTAATCAAAGAGCTTGCTACTACACTTTAATCAAAGAGCAATGCCTTTCAATTAGAACAGCTACTGTAATAGATTTCCTGGCATAACTGGCATATTCATAACTGTTATCTATAAACTCCATAAGCAAATCTCAAGTTCTGGATAAGTTGTAGATACCGTAACCCTTCAGGATATTCAGAGAATTTGGCATTTCTTGTGTTGCCACCTGTCTGCCTCCTTTTCCACCTGCTCATTATTTTCTAGCTCAAGACGAGACAGTCATGTTGGCCATTCATCTTATTCAGCTTCTCTCCACGCGTTTTCTCGCCTAATTAGTTGCTAAAACCATAAAACAGTTTGTCATCCGACGCACGCGTACGCCACGGATTTTGCCACCTGTGAAGCATGTGTCTCAGATAATTCGATTCGCCCCTCAATTCCTTGCATCAGCGCGCATTTCGGAAGATGTTCGTGCACTGGTTAACTCAATTGACCCCTCACATGCAATCACAACATTGCATAGACTTCGTCAAGAACTTGGCATCGAATAAGATGAGCAATAGCGAGGTTTCTTTGAGCTCGGGAAATCTGCATAGTGTGGAGCCTAGATCTCGGGCTTCGAAGCCAAAGTGTCACGAATGCTAGGGCCGCCTCCGTGTGTAAGAATCGCGCAGTCGACTTAAATACAGAAAATTATAGATGTTTTTCAAACCAGACAAAGTTCAACGTTATTCTTGCTTAGAAACTACCCAGAACAATATTTATTTCTGCGTGCAATGCCGAATTTCAGACCCCTACCAAATCTTGGGACCAACCAGCAAAAACTTGGCTCATTCTGGCAGTGGTCAAACCCAACTGTGGCAGTTCTTACTAGAGCTGCTTTCCGATAAACGCTACTCAGAAGTGATCACATGGGAAGGCACCAACGGAGAATTCAAGCTTGTCGACCCCGACGAAGTGGCCCGAAAATGGGGAGAACGAAAGTCAAAGCCAAACATGAATTATGACAAAATGTCCAGAGCTCTCCGCTATTACTATGACAAGAACATAATGGCGAAGGTTCACGGAAAGCGATACGCTTACAAATTCGACTTTCAGGGTTTGTCGAAATGAGTTGTGAGCCTTACAAATGTTGAAAACACATCTGTTTTCAGGAATCGCACAAGCTCTGCAGCCGCCGACAACATCTCATCCGCAGGACTACTTTAATTCACATGCAATGGGAAGAATTGCTCCTGATTTCACATCATGGACAAGTGCCAATTACAGATCCTTGAATATCGCAGGATTCAATGTGAGTTTCGCAATTCTTTGACACCAAAAGCGAGCATGAAACCATTAAAAAAAGGCCAAATACGTATTTGTTAGATTTCGCAGAAATCAGAGAGAGAGAGAGAGCTCATTTGAAAATTCGATGAGCACGTTTTTCCAGATGGTCACCATTTCCCATTTTCAGAACAGCAGCACTATCTTCAATCCGTCAGTCAATTACAGCGCTTTTGGAACCGCCGGTGCATCAAATAACCTTTCAGCGGCACGTGCCTTTCCACTTTACCGATAGCCCGACTTGTGGCTGAACCTCTCAATTTATTCTGATTTCTTCTACCTTTTGCAGTGAACGGGATTTCAAGACCATCAACTTTTTCTCTCACTTTCAAATGTAATATGATCTCCAAACTAAGCGCCCCTGTCTAGTCGCCATCTTTGTACAGTTTTCGATTGAATTTCGTCTTGCACATACCTCAACAAAGTATGCTCCCTCTTTCTCCGTTTTTCAACTGCTACGGACTACTTTAGTTCACTATCTGCACATGATTTCGATAATAAAACGTCTTTGAAATGAATACAAGTAGTGTGGGAAGGAGGGATTATAATACCATTTTGGACATTTTGCCTTTTTGATCGTTTTTTTAATTATCTGATGTCAAAGGATCAACTCATTTATAACACTTTTCTTTTCATAAAGTATGAAATGAGTGAATTTTAAAAGCACTAAAAAGTGCTTATTTTCCAATAATTTTTATACATTTTCAATCATTTTCTTGTTGGGATGTCGACTTCATTTTTCATTTCCTATTTTCATGTTTAAAATTTCACATTTTCATACTTTTTAAAAGATCAGTGGATATTGATTTTTTTCGGAAAATGGTATTATAAAAATTTAGTCAAATAAATGCAATTTACAAAAGACCTAAAGCCTCTGACCAACCTTTTTCAAATGTATTTTAATTCAACATTAACACAATAAATCAGAAATTTTCGCAAAAAAATACAATCGGAAACAATTCTTAGCATGGTTAAGATATGTCAATTGCCCGACGCTTTGTTTTCGGTTCTCCACGCTCCTTGTCTCGTCGAACTTCTAGAAGACCATGCTTTCCTAGATACATATGAAAAATGTTATATGTGAATTTTAGGTTTTAAAATAAATTATCTGATAAGCTACATCGATTAAAGCGCCGGGAGTTATCCATGTATCAGCTGGATTTGAATACGCGTCAATAATTTCTTGTTCGATGCTTTCACGATCATATTCCGTTCTGAACCTTGGATCTGTTGTTGAAGCCACCATAATACCTATAAGAGCGCGGTCAGAAGAGTAGCATGGGCCTCCGGAATCTCTACCTTCAATCGAAGAACTGGCCAATAAACGACCTCTATAGTCCACGGCACAGTAGGGCGGAATTGGATTTTGGGAACTCGGAATCCGGAAAACGGAAAAACATTTTTTTCACGTAATCTGGAATTCGGAAAACGGAAAAAAAAATTTTTCACGGAATCTGGAATCCGGAAAACGGAATGTAAAAAACGGCGGAATCCGGAATGCGGAATGCGGAATGCGGAATGCGGAAAACGGAATTAAAAAAAAACAAGAACTGTTGGGAAAAGTTTAGAAAAATAAAAAATGATGTAATTGCGCTCTGTTCGCAAAAAATGTTTGCGGGAGTTCAAAAAAGTATACTTTTCGTAACAATTGAGAATAAAGACTTAAAACGGAGTAAAAACGCCATATCGTGGAATCCGAAATGCGGAAAACGGAAAAAAAATATTTTTTCACGAAATCCCTTCTCTGGTCCACGGAATCAGAGCAGATCCGACCATTTCGATGAGTTCTATGCAATCCATCTTCTGTTTCATGACTTAGACTAAACCCGAGAAACCGTACAGTTTTGAGATTATTATCTCTGAATTTCTTCGGAAGCCTTCTAGCGGTATTTTAAACATATTCCAATAACCGAATTCAAAAGTTATCAAATATGTTGTGAAATTTTTAATTTTTTTTTTTGGAATTTGATGAAAAGCGATATTTGTGGAGATATATTTAACGCTGTACGAATGTTTGATTTGGATTGGCGGCGCCGACTCTTTTGAGACTTCGTTGCAACCCCTCCAAGAATCGAAAACGATCGCATATTGTAAAACCTTGGCGAGCTCTAGAATTCTATAGAAATCAATAATAATTTATACAATAGTTGTGAAACAGAAACGATATGACTTCCGGGCAGACAACATCGACCCAGAATCTGTCAAACCGTGTATTTAAGGACTTCTAGTCCTGCGAGTCGATGTATAGCCATATTTCAAACATTTTAGTAAAAATGCGCTGAGATCTATATCTTGACTTATTTGGAGCACCAGAACAAGCTCCATCGTATGTTGAGCAAATCGACCTCCGATTTTCTTATTTTATAGGTGCAACTAACTTAGAGCATAAATTATCATTGTTCTATGAAGTAACAGATAATACAATTTATTAATTACATTGGCATTCATTGAAATTTCTAAACAGTTTTGGTTTAGGTAACATTTTTAAGAAAAATGTGAAGAAAATGGAGAATTAGTTGTTATTAATATTAATTTTTTAAAAGTAGGACGGGAACTGTCAATATATATCACAAGAAAAGGTGAGTGTATTACCGATTTTAAAATCCTACCTGTGAAAAATAATACTTTCATTTTACTCTATGTTTTGAAAATAGTGATTAAAATTCTATATAATGAGTCTACGAAAGGAATCTGATTGGGAAGTGAGGCAAAAGTTGCTCAGGAATTGGAAGAAAAATGGAAAAACTGGGAAAAACAAAAAGGGAGCATGGCGATTCGAAAGTGACTGGCAGCTGCTGGTATATACAAAAACTGATTTTGTGAAGTTATGATAGAGGAATGCATATTAGACGTCTCTGAAAAAAAAAAGAGTTTTCCAGCTAAATTTTAAAATATTCACAGAAAAAAGAAACTTACGACGTCTCCAGATGATTGTCTAGAATGAATTTCAGCAACTCTTCACGTTTCACATTATTTTTTTCATTTTTTTGAGAGGGATGGTTCGGTGATGGCGTTTTGCTTGGTGGCGGGAGCTCTGGTGGAGGTGGAACACTCACTTCAATGCATTGTTCTTCGTCTTTCTTTAAAAAAAACGTGATGCAGTCAAAAATTGATTTCGTTTTCTTTCCTATTTGTATAAACATTCTAATAAAACAGCATTTTTATTAAAATTCTGATAAATCCAAACTGAAGTATTTTTTTAATTTATCAGTTTCTTTTCTTTTTCTGAAATTTTTAAAGACATTTTGAAAATATTTACAGCGACCAGTTTCTAGGAATTTTGTTTTTAAATTTTGAGGTCCTATTTTGGTAGGATCTGACAAGTGTGACTTGACAAGACAAGACAAGTATGGTTTATAATTTTGGTAATTATTATGATGATTGTAAAGTATGACACACCTCGTGAACAACGGGAGGCGGAGCTTCCAAATTGATGCTTAAAGTGGCTTGTGGCTCAATCGCAGTCGGAGTGTCATTAATGGAAATGGTGGAAATGTGAGATAGCTTAGTCTGTAATTTAAACCGGACGCTTTCTTTCAGGATTCTGAAAATAGTGCACTCTTACTGTTAAAGCATCCATATTTGGGTCATTGTTGTTATTTGTAGAAGAAGAAGTGGAAATTCCACTTGTGGAACTTCCAAAAGAATCCACACTTGCAGCAGTGGACGCATGCGAGCTTCTTCTAGAGCTCTCCATTCTTTTACGGCTGCTACCTCCAACTGCTGAGCCCACATTCCATGAGAATCGTTTCAAAATTGTTCCAGAAAGCATTGATCCTTTTGGTTTCAAAACATCAATGCCATCAGCAGTATGGTATCGTTTCTCGAATCTTCTCCCAGATTGACAAGTTTCTACGCAATCATCAGAAGTTATGAGAAGAGTTGGTGAATCTCTGCATGGAGTATTTGTCATAGGAGAGTCGATTTCAACTGGTGTACCGCTTTCTTTCTGAACAGGAGAACTGCTTCTGGAGCGTTGTTTCAGTCCTTCAATATCTGGACCAGAAGAGTTTGATCGGCTTCTTGGCCGCTCAATATCTCCATTTTCTGCTCCCAGAGATACATAAAGATCTACGGAACTTTTGCTGGAGGATAACGGGTTGGCATGACAACTTGCAACACTCAGCTTATGACGAGGAGCATTACATTTAACGTTGTCGTTCCCGCTGTGACGATCCAATTGTTCAGCGGAAGAGACTGCGGAGCTTCGGTGCATGTCTAGGAATAAATATATAAATTAGACGATTCTAAAATTAATTATAATGTAAAATCTCTCCTAGATTTTCAGCTCTTTGCTTATAATTTGGAATACATGAGAATGAAACTGTTCTTTCAATTTCGAAACATAGGAGCATCAGTGAAGCAGCTAATAGCAGAGAATTCTGCTCATAATTAACATGGAAAAACAGGGTATTCTAGAAGTTTTGTTGTAACTTACAGTTCAAATGAGCATGGGCCGCAACTGTTTGAGAATCCATACTGCTACATTTTCGATGAATAACAGACATTTGTGGTTGTACATAACCAGGTGGCATCATCCGTGGTGCGTACATATTATTTGGTTCTACAAAGAACCCCCTTCCATATTCATCAAGCGGCGACTCCTGTTCCTTATGAGACCAAGATCCTCTATGAATCTTCTTAAACTCATCAAGAGCAACTTTCAGCATATCAGTCCATCGAAGAGTTTCTTCCGGACTGGAAGTGTGCATATAATAGAGAGCGGCTGCCGTGTGGAAATCGGTCAACGTGAGAATGTAGAATCCATTTTGATCGGAGAAGTAATGAAACATGAGCTTTCCCAGATGAATTGGAGGTTTTAAAATTTTCAGCCGATCTTTCTTTCCCTGAACCTTCCGACAGATGAGGAACATATCGGTAAAAATCATACAATGAACATCAATTTTTGATCCTTTCTTTCCTTCTTGCATTCTTAGGTCTCCTTTGTGAAATATAGTCCTGTGAGTGGGAGTTCTCGGGTGAAGGAGAGGCATGAAGTCCCCAAGATTCAATGGAAGTTTTAGCGAAAATAATCTGTCCAATTCGTCTAAATCAACAAATTCCGGTCCTTCGATCGTTCTCATTATGTCTCCAAGTCTAGCCCGTAGGTCGTTGTTGTTCATTTCCCAGTTCAGCTGCATTGTGGCTTTTTCGGAACATTCTACGAGTTGTCGGAGCATTTCGCGTTCACTTTCGTCGGCTGTCACTTTGAGAACAGCCTGAAATGAGAAAACTAAAGATCATAGAAAATACATTTTTAGACCCGAAGCTAGGAAAGGCCGCTCTAACCTTTCGAATTTGAAAGCTTTTTGGTTTCCCTTTTTTAATTTAATAAGAACTATCGACTTATGATGTATTTTTTCACACGATCGTAATGAAAAATGAAATTCCGAAAATAATTCTTAGAATCATTCAATTCTTTGGAAAAGTTTGATTCAGAGAAAATATGTCATATTTAATACGATTATAAGACCAGAAACCGTGAGAAACCTCATGTGGTACTTATCGGGATATCCTTCAACTAAAGAAATCCGTTTGTTTTGAGATTCACGACATACTAAGTTTCTTTTAAAAAATAGTCAGAAACACTCAGATTCAAAATGTAATTAAAGTGTATGTTTAACATATTAGCCAAATTTTTATCAACAATTTTTCAAAATCTACACATTGAATTCCCAGGATTTTTTTACAATTTATAAAACCCCAAGGACTCCTAATAAATTCACTAGTCTCCAATGCTATTTTTACCTTCAGCAACAAATTGTATCTGGTAAGCCGTTGCATAGGTTGAGAAAGTGTGTCAATCAACTTCTGACGATCAAGGTTCTCCTGTGACTCGGCCCACTGAAAACAAGTAATTGTATTCTTGAGTACAAATGATGACGTAACAACTTACGGTTACAAAATCTCTAAATTGCTCGCTATCTTTGAGCCGCTTTTGGATATGTTTCAATGACTCACTATGAGCCAAGTGAAAAATTGTGTAGCACCTAGACCAATTTTCAATGTCTCTGAACCCATATTGCAAATATTTGAGGTCTAAAGGCTCTCCGTTGTCTCTGGAGTGTTCGAGAAGAGGTTCAATTGATTGATTCCAAAGGCATTCGGAGTTTACACCACAAAGTTGGACAAAGTTATAAAAGACCAAGCGATTTTCCACGTCCCTGAAAATTTCAATATATAATTTTCGAAAGGTCTGAAGACATTTCTCTCTTTTGCAAAAATTTCATTCAAAGTGAATTGACTAAACACATACTTTATAAGTTCAGAACCTTTATATTTTAGAATCAGGAATACGGCTATTATATTAGAACATTATTTTAATTAAATTTAAAATTTTGTTAAGGATTTGACGTTTTACGGAAAATTTAGTAATGCGTTCAATATATTGAAGTTTAAAAGATATTATTTTAGATGAACTCACTTCAAATACCCGGCGTTTTGTAAATCCGTAAGATACATGGACAAATCTGTCAAATAGCGGAGTAGCTTGATGTATCTATGCTCAGTTGTCACAATTTCCCAAATTGCTTCCTGTTGTTTGATGCTCTTGTCTGACAGATTCTGGTGATTTTTAACGATTTCACGCCAATCTTTTTCCAGTTTAAAGGCAGGTCCCTCCAGGTCCGTTTCTTCCTTTCTTTGATTCAATATTCTTAACATGTCGTTCTTCTCCTTTCCGAAGAAAAGAGAGATTCTGGAGGAGGTCACTGAACGAGCACGTCTTGTACCTCCGTCGTCTGGCGCTTCGGAGCACGATGGCTCGTCGTATTGCCAGCCGTCGCGAACGCTGAAAACAGTGATTTGCTGGATTTTCTAAGATTTTTAAGATGCGATCTCATTTATAGTATTTTAACAGATTTCAGGGGAAGCAGAACTCAGTCACACTCTGATCTTCTTTTGTTATCGAAACGAATTTAGCAGAAAATAATTTCCAAGACAGAAAAAAGAAAGACATGTAAAGGATCATAGTAACATATTTAACATAATAAAATGATTGTAGTCGGAGGAGAGACAGAAATCTCATGACTCTAAATCTTGTCCGACACACTTTGAAACAAAATCAAGAGTGTGGGAATATTTGTAGATGAATTTTTCAATGAGCTCATAATTGGCATTTGGCTCACCTTAACGAACTATCATTGCTTCGGCATTCAGCGTCATCACTTCCATTCAGTCCTGGGTGATTTCGAGACCCCCGATTCAGCTAAAAATACATACATACTATTATGTCGTGAAATAATTGATTGAAGAATCACACAAATATATGAAGGAAAACTAATTTCCAAAAAAAAGCGACAAGCTATTTTAGGAATGCTTATAGATCAAAGTAATAAAAAGTTTAGGTATATTAGAAAAGGATCCGAAAGAATTCAGACGGTATATAAGCATTTATAGGACAGCAGATGCTCAAATACACTTTAAGGGTTTTTTGTAGGAAAACATGCAATTATATTTGTTTTCGAAATTCGTTGGCTCTTTCTTTCTTTAGTGGCGTTCTTCAATTATCATCGCATTTTTTATACGAAAAGCTGCTCTTTTATTGTAAACAACGTCTATAATGCATAGCCTATAGCATTATAGACGCCTTTTTATTTTACATCTCTACCAGCTTCAGATAGTTCCCATATAACATACTTTTAATTTAAATCGTGACAGAAGTTATGAAAACCATTAATGATCTAATTGTGCACCGAGATTTTCATAGGCTGTGGACACAGGAATTCTAGGCCATGAAATGGGCATTTGTGCTGATTTCCCGTTTTTACTGCGGTTTAGTTAAATTTTGAAAGATAATTTATAATGAACTCTGATTTTTTACTAAAAATTATGTTTGAAATTTTGGGTAAACGAAAAAACCCACAATGCGACTGTTCACAAACGAGGACTTCCTGGAGACCGCTTCGGCGCTCATCTTTCTGGTGGCTCGTTCGTTGCTTTCGTCCATACTGTGTGCCGCTCGCGTGTGCCGAACCACTTTCATATTCCCTCGCCCTGCAAAAAATGTCTCATGAGAAAAAGTTGTCAAGAGAGATGAATTGTGAATGAAATAAAAATTGGAAATTGAAATGAAATGAGGCTGCTTGGCCGTCGGCGCCTGCGGTCGACGACTTCGACCTTTTCCAAAACCATAATTATAGTGCGAGTTTTGAAGGAAAATAGCGACGGGTTTATTCGAAGGGGAACGCAAGCATTTCTTAATTCCAAGTTCCTATACAGATTAAATAGCTTCTAGGTTTTAGAAAAACCTTGAGCTGAAATTTTAGAATGAGAAACTAGAACAGAAAAATGAAACTTCTGCCTTTGAGAATTACAATCATCATTTAAAATTTTAGAAACGCTCATTTTAATAGTCAGTAGATTTTTAGCCCATTGCGCCTAGCCAAAAAAATCCAAAATTTGTGTTTCGAAATCGATTTTTTTACGATGTTGAATATATACTGAATTTAAATTTTGAAAAAAAAAATCAAGAAACCATTTTTTCATTTATCATTTTCGAATCTGATCTTGATTTAATTTATTTTGACGTGCTTTACCTAATCTCAAAACATTAATTTTAGACGGGCAACATCTGCTAATTCTTCAAATTTTAGATAAATATGTTGAAGAAACACAAAGTTTTGAAATTTTTGAAAATGTTTCTGAAAATTTTGTGAGAATTCTTTCTATAAAATTTCGAAGACTTTTCGAATGATCTTTCACTGAATTCCTCTATTTTCCATTTTGAATTTATATGCTTCAAATATTTTAATGAGCCATGATAAACTAGTATTTTTAAAAACGAGAATCTAATTTTGGAAAAATGTGAATGAAAATTAATTCAATTCAATATTCGAAGCAGTCTCTTCCAAAATGAAATCAAGCAATAAGGCTGGTTGAAATACAGGGAAATTCGGAAGCACATATCGCATTAATAATAGAACAAGGAGAGCTTACCAAAAACTGATGTGAGAAGAAAAAAAGGAAAGAATGGATGAAGTGGCAAATGCAGAATAGGCGTAAAACTGAACCGCCGCCCGAACCTACAGTAGACTACACGACGAAGAAAGCAAAGAGGATGGCAGTTAATCAGCTTAAAGCGAATAGGCTAGTGTGTGTAGGAGGGACAATATCCACTTGATTTAGAATCAAGAACAAAGTGGAGAAGTGAAACTATTTGGAGCTGAAGAAGACGAAAGAGCACAAGAATCCGGAGAAGAAATCCTATTTTATGATTTTTTGCTTTCTTTCAGAACGAGTCGTCGCTGAAATGAAGAGAAAATGAATACATTTCAGAGTTTTTCGAGTAGTCTTCTATAGAGCCTTGCGGGCTAATCTAAGAAGAAATCGTTGGAGGACGTACGAAGGTTCGCAGACACCCAAAACCAAAACTCTAGCATGCAGATTACTACGCTAACCTACGAAGGACAATCGAGTACGTCTTCCAATTTTAGTTTTCTTTCTAGTTTATTTTCTGAAATTGAGAATTAGCGCCAGGGAAAATATCTTTGAAGGTAAATAACTAGAATGAGCGCTTATCATCGAAAATTCATAAACTGCGAAGAAAAATTTTCAGAGAATTTCAGAATTTCTGAATACTTAAGACGTATTTCTCTTTGTCTCTCTGTCTCGGCTCTCATAAAAATGGAGTGATATAGTCAACAGAAAAACGGAACACCCACACCAAACTAAGAAATAGAATAAAAGCGGAAATGAAAGAGAAAGAGAAAACGAGTGTTGTGGAACAAATGAAGATATAGAGATTTAGTAAATTGGATTACACCTTAGTATATTGAATACATAATTTTTTAAGACAAAATGAGGAAAAGCGAGCAAAACGCGACAAATGAAAAGTGAGAATGAGTGTTAAATAGAAAAGTAGGACAAATTCGAAATTTACATTTTTCAGTTTCTTCGTCTTGTTTCTGGAAGAAACTACTCGCTAACCCCACATTGTTACTCAGAACCTGGCAGAAGGGTACAGAAAAATTACGAACTTTAATGCTGTGTAAACGAATTAACCGAAAGTGAAGTGTTCTAAAAGTTTATGTTTGCAGACGTCTCATCTTAAACTACATTTCTGGGATTGAAAACTTTCTTCGACAGTCCCAGTCAAGACTGTTATAGCTCAATGAAAGGAGCACACGCTTATGCTGTATTGCTTAACAAAGCACGTATTTCATTGAGCCTCCACAAGTCTAGACCAAATCTTCAACAAATGCATCACAAGTTATTTACAAGTTTAGGACAAGTCATAGCCAAAAAAAACTTGTTGAACTAGTTCTAGTTATTTTCAAATTATTTTCTAGTCAATTTAAATCAAAAATATTTTGAAACGAGGAGACAAATAAAGTTGAAAAAGTTAAAAACGATTTCAAATAGATAAATTCAGTTAAAAATTCATTAGAATAGTGTACTGATATTTAGAAGTTCTAAATCTTACTGAGTTTTTGAATTTAAAAAAAATCTTAAGTGTTTTATGTTTTTGTTTTAATTTCAAAATTTTTTTGCAAACATGTTAAGAACCAATGGTTAAAAAACCAAACTGTTTTTCTCTGAGAAAGAACATTTTCATAGCTTTTCCGTGTGAATGTAATCGAATAATTTCAGCTTTAAAGAGAAAAATTGCTGAAATTTGAAAACCCGTCATGTACGACGTCGAAAAAAAGTTTTTTGATTAGAGTATTCAAAAAGTGAAGCATTAAAACTTTGATAATTCGAAAATCCTCTTACAGTAAGAGATTACGAAAAGCAATTCTCACAAAATAATAGCTCCGGTGGAAATTCGGTGTGCCACATACAGCTTCACCTATCAGAGAGTTCTAGCGTATTGATTACGGAGCGGGTCATCTTTCTAATGTTAAATTTTCAGCGTAAATTCTATCAGAAGTCCCTATTATTGATTAGAAAGCAATACTCATGCAAAAATAGTCGGAGTATATGCGAAGAGCACTTGGAAAGCATCTTGTAAAAACTGAAACTATTCATTTTGGAAAATATAAAATAATATTTCCATAAAATTTGGAATATTGGACGCACTCTCTCTTTCTCATCGATCCAACTCTTTCTAAAAAGAATTGTGTCAGTGTCAGTGTCATCGAGTATTTGTATCATCAAATTGGACAGATTTCGAGACTCAATTAATGTTATTCTGCTCGAGGAGCATAGCCCCCCCCCTCCCGCCCCCCTACCCGTCACCCCTCTATCCTCCTGAAAAGGGATATCTCTTTTTTTCGATCATTGATCCTACTTCTCTTCTTCCTTATTCTATCCATGAATTTAAAACTTTTCTACGGCTAGTGCATCCTCAGGATGGAGGCGAGCTGGTGGAGCATTCGAGCTCATTTCTACGTCAGAGCAAGAAGAGAAGAAAGGGGTGCGCAGAGCCCCGGGCGGTTTTTTTTTAGTGGAAACAAGTATTTTATTTTCCAAAAAAAATTCCAAATTTTGCTCCAAAAGAAACCAATAAAGAAACAAAAACAATTTTAACAAACTCTGATTGGACTTTTACTGAAAAGTTGGTTGTTCTTCGAGGAATGCAATTAGGAATCTGAAGCGACAAGGGAAGAAAAGCTAAGAGATGCGATCAAATTGCTTCATTCTAAAAAAGGAAAAATGAAGTGAAGGACAGCAGAAATTAGAACATTTTGACTATTCTTCAGCTTGACAATGGTATGGATTAAGAGTAAACAACAGGAAAAAGAAAGAAGCGTCAATGAGAACACGACTTTTGTCTTTCTGAAACGGGAATTCCCCTCCGAACTTTATTTTTTATGCTCACTTGTCTATGGCCAGTGGTTACGGACACCTTGGTAATCAAGATATGGCCACCAACCAAAGATGGCCACGAGGCGGCGCATATCTTACTTCAAATGAAACGAGTTTTGTGAGCTATCAAGTGACACAGTTTTGAAATAGGATCGATAAGGTAGGCGGGGCGACTTCGTCGGCTTCACGGCTTCAGGTCTTTTCCCGATTTGTTTATTAGATTTACTTGTTTAACTTTTATTATGAAACAAACAGAGTTCTACTATTTGTGACATTTTTTAAGCAGCAATGCTTTAAAACGTATTTTGCCGTTTTGACTTGAATTGCCGGTATTCTAGACACCAAATTATGTTTTTCCTCCTTTCCCAACAAATATTTCATCAAAGTAGATAAATTTAATCGGAATCTCAAATATTCTAGATAATCGGATGATTGATGATCAGAATAAAGCAGCAACAGGTGTCTGCGTATGTGATGGCACATAAAAGTGCAAATATGGCTGAAAAAATGTAGTTATGGTCGTGTTTTTTAGAATTTATAGCCTTCTCAATAATATTAAAAAAAAAAACAAATTTCATTTTTAAACTTTAAAAAATCGAAATTTGAACGAACGCGGATGACGTTAACTGATGACTTACTCGCTCTAGCCAGTTGCAAGCCTCGTTCAAGTTTGTCCATGTTTTCAATTTTTGAAGTTTTCGGCTTCTCAATTGTGAGGTGGATTCAAGTATTGGCCAAAATACATTAGTAAATAGAAGAAGGCGTGAGAATAGAGCAGAAGCGAGTAATGAATAAATTCATGACCGTCCGTCCGGCCCCCCACCCCCCTTTCTTCGTTTTTCGGTGTTTTCGATACCAAGTTCTAGTCCGAAAAACTGAAAGAAAAATGAGGAGACGCTCTAGATTTCTCTAGATCGAAGTCTTTGGAGGGATTGGGGGGGGGGGGGAAGGGAACGACGGCGAGAAGGGCGGAGCCTTAGTATGGCGTCGATGCTTTTCTAGGATTAATAGGATGAGTGTGCTTTAATCCGATCGATCGAAGGGCAAAGATGACAGAGTGGGGATGTATAAAAGAAAATCAAGCGAGCGCTTTGAATTAATCAAGCTGATTATCAGAAGCTGTATTTGTTTCAAAAGAAACAAGTGTTTTCGCTGATGAAGCCGATGGCAAGCTAAATCTGAAATTTGTGAGGCATTGCGTATTCAATTTCAGTTATTACAGCTAGCATTGAAGCTTTAGATTGCACCCTGCTCAAATAGTTTTTCGGCGTTCTCATTCATTTTTTTTCCAGAAATGATAAAATGGCTTCCAACATCTTCTGAATTCACAGTGTCATGCAGTAAGCCATACAAAAACGGATGGTTCCGTAAACAATATTGTAGAAATGTGGCTGAATTATTCTGAAGATTTCACGCTGAAAACTACATTATTCTAGTTAACAACGTTTCTAGGCAGGCCCAGTTCAGCCAAGAGTCTCAATCATGAGTAGACAGTCTTAGCCTTAGCTCTGCTCGGCTTAGCTATAATTCAATAAGCTTCACTCCAAGGAGATATTGACAGAGACAGTGAAAAAACGGTTATCAACTAGAAAAATGTAGTTTTGAATAAGAGTATTCTACGGGGAAAATTTTCAGAAGGATTCAGCTTCTTCTAAGTCATTTTCATAATTTCAAATTTAGGCCGAAAATCCATTGTGCACAAAGCGGAGGTATAAATAGTGCAAAATGTCGTGTTTTTAAAGAGCAAAATAAAAAAAAGTCCCGAATATATCACAAAATCCTCGTTACATTTTCTCTATTTCTATGTGATCTGATTAATAGAAAAAGAGGAGCTTAAAGAAAACCAGGAAAATGTAAAAACAAATTACTTCTAATAAGAATTGGACGCATTCCAGCGGTTATTCATTCGTGTGGCAAGCACCAAACGCCGAAAACCGCCGCTAGTTGGGGCATTTCTTCGCTTGGAGAAAGAAATTAGGAAGAGGAATAAAACGTAGAAGAAGCAATCACTTTGCCTGCCCAACCATTCATTCGCTGGAACTATTTCCATTGGAAACAACTTTGAAAGTAGTGGATATGAAGGCAATGATTATTGGAACGTTGCCTTTTTTAATCTCTTCTTTCCACATATAATCTCCGTTTTATTTCCTTTTTTTCGATATCGGTTGCATCCCCACTCACCCCCCCCCTCCCGAAAAAAAAATGCATTTCCAATAAATGCAGGCGGTCTTCCTATACTGGAAATGGAGTTGAGAAGAGTTCCATATTTCCAGTTTCCAAGCACCGACCGGCACACGTCAAAAAAACACCGTCTGTTAGCGTCTGATCAGGCACCACTGGGGGGGGGGAGGGGTGCTAAAATTTATACGTACAAATTGGCGATTATGAGTATGCGCAGCAAATAGCTAGATTTTGTGAGGAAAAATAACTGAAAACAAAGAAAAAAAAGCAGAAACAGATTACTCTTTTTGAATAATATCGAAATCCAGTAAGCGGCTAAGCAAATAGCTTACAGTTGTGAGCAAACGGAGCGAAGAAATGCGGAAATTTACTAGAAAAACTAATTGAAATGCGGCTATGGGGCTACGAATACCTAGGCCACGGCCATTGGAATCTTATCTATTTACCTAATTTCTTTATTTTTTGGTTTTTAGTTTTATTTTTATTTTTAGTTTTATTTTTTGTTTTTTTAAAGAAAAATTTAACACAAAGAATTTTTAATTCCAAGCACTTCCAAGCAATTCTTTGTCTTCCACCTACTAGCCCTTCGTTTCATAGTTGAAAACAAACTTCTGAAATCTTTCAACCTTTCAGAAATGAGTGGCTCAGTTGGTCAACACAGCTACGCATAACATTTGTGACAGCGCTGATCAGAATTCGAAAAAAAAGCATAGCTCCATATTCTACACCTATTTATAGGTGCGTCAGTCACTAAATTTGTCTCCCAGCGATGTTTTTTTTTTAGAAAAATGACGTCCAACACTTCGGAAAATAGAGCAAGATTAGAAGAAAACCGAAAAAGACGGAAAAAAGGTGCATTTGCTACACACAGAATCATTCTTTTTGACTAATAATTGTGTTTGTCTTTTTTTCGACTACGATTACGTATATGAAGAATGAGCCGAGAAATTCTGAAATCATAATAGGCAAAAGAGGCATCCTGTTCTCCTTTCGTACTTTTTTTAGTCATACAACAGTTGTTATCAGCGGAATCTTCGAGGAAAACGTAAAGAAACCCCCGACGAAAAAGGATAAAACTGAATGATAAGATACGGAAAGCAAACAGGACGCCGTTCGAATTTCAGTCGGCACTGAAAATGTTCATAAATCTTGTGGTCGTCTTCTTTTTCAGTTGCATGAGAAAATGAGTGTCAGCCGCAAAAACACGACAGAACTCCCCGTGTTTATGTGCAAATATCTATTTGTAGGTTTCTTTCAGTGTGCTCTGTGCTCTTCTCAACAAAATAAGTGCTCAATGAGAATTTATGTAGAAGTTGTATTAGAAAAGGGGTAAAATTGAGGAATTAGATGGTTTGAAAAGAAATAAAGCTTGATTGGGATATTGAACCTGTTACTATAATAGAGATTGTGTACGTAATTTGTAAAATAACACTTACCTCTCACATAAATCTTCTGGCCCGCTAAAAAATGAGCTCCCGAGTTTTCCGGAATCGGAGTTGAGCTTTTATCGATGAAGAACTCTACATCGTTGATGGTGAGACCGCGGATACGGAGATAAGCTGAAATGTAGAGCATCATGGTCACGAATTCTGATAGCTTTGGCCGGCCGCCACCAGTGGCTGTGGGTTTCTATGGAACGGCCACCACTGCTAGGCCATTTCTAGAAATGGGTTATCAAACATTTGTCGAAAAATATTAAATTTTGAAAACATTCTCTGAAAACAAAAGTTTTATGAGAAAGAAGCCTTTGAAAGCCGTTTTTAAAGAATGGTCTTAGTCATCGCTGTCAGAAAACTAATCTGAAACGCAAAACAGAGGATTCATAGTCATTTTCAAAGATTCAGAAGCCTAGCAATAATTAAAAGACTCACGTTCGAAAACTTCATAGATTCTCTGATTATAGTCGAATCGAATATGCTCCACCGAGTCTTTTTCTCTTTCATCCAGATCTTTGAAGACCGCGATAAAGTAATTGACGGGAGGCTCGATGTCGATGTGATGAATGCGATTCTGAAACGGAGCACTTGAGAGCTGCTTCCTCAAATTCGAGCTTTATTCACTGATTCGAATAAAGCGCTTCTTTTCGCGCTATCTTATACCTTACACTTAGCCGAAAGCGATCTGATACGAATGTTGGCTTCGTTTTGGACGCGTTCTCGATGGAACGACGACTGTTTTCGGACGCTCGGCATTCAAGACATACGGTATGCGGATGGCGCAACAAACTGGAATCGGCAGTTTTACTAGAAAATGCGATTTTCGACAAATGGACAATGAACAACCGGGAGATGAAGGGACGAAATGGAAAGAAGGCGTCCACCGTGCGGTTCGTTAAATTAGAAGGAAATGCGAAATCATGTCAAAGTCATTATTGAAGATGTGATAAGGGGAAGTACAAAAGGGGGGGGGGGATAAAAAATAGGATAATTTCGTCTACGCTTTGCTATTATTTATAGTGATACAGGTAACATCAATTCCCGCCAGAATTGCGAAATTCTCTCATAAAAAGTACGTTTAATTACTTCTAAAAATCTAAAATCAAAAGTGAGTTCTCGAAAAAATATAACTTAAAACTATCACAAGTCTCCCACAAGACTTGTGGGAGACTTGTGCTAGTGGCTAGAGCTCTGACAGCGCGTCGTGCCAAACCAGTCTGCCTTTAGTAGATTGGTATTCTTTATGAAAACCAGAGTTCTTTTCAGGCGAATTCACTCGAAAACCTGTAAGGCAATACCAATTTCTGAAGTTCAGAAGAACTGAAGACGTTTTGGGCGGTAACGGGAATTTGGAATCCACCATTATTTCTTAAATTGATTTGGTTGTATTTGATGATGTATGATTGTTTTAAGTAAAGTCATCAAATTTAACAGAAATGTTTGTTGACACAACCTAAAAAGACATTAGTGCTATAATTTTGTTGTAGTTGGCACAACATTAGTACAGACTTTTCCCTATTCGTTTCACGTACTACACGTGCAGGAACTACATATTCTTCCATGGCCAAGCTACTTTCCATTTTTTTGTTACTTTTTTTCTGTTTCTACAAGTATTTTTTCTAGATTCATCCAGATCTCAGAGTTAGCACAAATGCGGCGCAAATATTGCGCAAATTAGGGGCAAACTTGGAAATGGGCAAACAATCTAAATTTCAATGTTGATCGTAGTAGAATTATTTTCGTGTGCTACTCATTAGTGTAAAGAGTGACTGAAATTTACGTTTCGGATTCATGGGCTCCGTTGAGGACTCGTATTTGAAATTGAACTTTATGTGAGTTATCTGATGAGTAAATTTTAGCTTTTGACGGAATCAGGAATTGATTTTGATCTGACAAACAATGCTTTAATTGCAACGAAAAATTCTAGACCCCCTGGCTTATTCAAGACTACACAACTAGAAAAAAATGGCACTCTTTTGATAAAGGAAAGGAAAAACGCAGAAGCAGAATGATATTATGTTTGTTGACGCTCTCCCCGCCACCCTATTGAATGTTGTAACAATAGTTTTCTGTGAATCGCAACAATGTCTATTATACCTCCAACCTTTTACAGCAATACAACATTCAAAACAAGCCAATTTCCTCTATTTCGGTTCCTGTCTTACTAATTTGGCTGAAATTTCAGCCATTCCTTACACTAATGAGAAACAGGCCGAGAAAATGCGAAATATGATCGTCAGTTTGTAGCCAAGCTGACAATCCAGAAGCCTCTTTTTCTTTTCGAGTAATAAGGAGGCCATCCGTACAAGGACCATTCGTTTAGAGCGACAAATATAGAGGGGGGGGGGTGGATGGAAGGAGGGCTCAGAAGAAGGCGTCCGTCTGATTGAAATGAAAAAGACAAGAAGGAAAGGATTTTTGAATTGACTTCAAGTACCCCTCATCATGACCCTCGCCCCCCCCCCAAGCGGCCCAACCTCTTGTTCTATTTTTTATTTGTAGAGAAACGGCTTTTGCCGTGAATTGGGAAATGCTGTCCGAACATCCTATGACGAACCCCTTACAGAAGAGCATGTCCTTCTAATATAAAATTTGATACAGAATTTCTGTTTATTAACAATACTCATAAGGCCAGAATGCATATTATTCGAGCTCAATTATGCTATTAGAGGCTGAAACTGCTGCGACTCTCAGGCGGATCGCGTCGATACGATTTATGAGCGCGAATCGGTGAGAAGAATACTTGATAAGGAGGCATAGAAAATTTATGTTTTGGCATGGTTAAATGGCGGCAAATTGGAGAAAATTTGAAGCAAGAAAAAAGGGAAAAGTGTGAATACATCTACAGATTAGATGGAAGAGGTAACCGTGCGACGCTTAACTTTCTAAAATGTTTTCTTCCATAAGGTTTCAGCGAAATGCGTGGGGGTGTTCTCTTAAATAAGAACTTTTTCTCATAACCTTCGTAGCCATTTACAATTTCCTGTGACACAAGAAATAAGGAAGTGATTGATTACCGCATACTTGATGATTCGGAGAGTTTAAAAATTCCGTCAAAATTGAAATAATGGCTTAAAAGTGTTGCACGAGTGGTGGATCTCTTACAGTTTTACAGACGGTTAAGCTTTGAAAAAAGCTCAATAAAGTGGCAAACTGCATTTAATCCGGGGAGCACTTTTTCCATCGCAGCTGTAACTCAATGCAACTAAAATCTACCATTGGCGATGTACAGCTCATTGAGCAATTTCACTTAAAAAAACAGATGTTTTACACCGTACTGTGGAACACCTTGATCGGCCGAGACCACAGGTATGGCTCAAAGTTGAACGGTTCTTTTCCCAAGCAACTGTCAGGAATCCGAAACGGAAACAAGACAAAAGAAAGGTCTCAAGAAGTGGTTTGATATGCAAAATCTGTCTGTCTACTCGGAGAATCGGTGGCAAGCCTAGCTTCAAGTCTAGATCGTGCAAAAGGAAAAAAAAACGTACCGTTGGTAAGCGGCAAGTTGCCGCGTGAACCAACAAGCATTGCCGGACAAATGTCCGACGACAATCGGCATGATACTTCTTTTTGCAACGAGGCAACGAGCTAAGTACTCTAAGAAGGCAGCTTGAACAATCCCCTCTAAACCCTAGCAGTTTTGCTCAAGCTCACGTTGCCAGCGAGCTTGAGAAAATACCGTAATATCCAAATATTATCTGACAGGATTCAACTCTTTATGTCAAAGAAGGTAGGTCTGGAATTCGGAAAATTTCTGTCGATTTTAAACAGCATTTGCAGTTTTATCATAGAATTAGTTCTAAATATAGGCACTTTGAAAAAATGAAGGAAGACAGATATCGGTTCTGTTTTCAAAATACGAGATTTCCGATGATTGATGATTGCGGATCAATAACGAAATAGATAAAGGCCACGCTTCTTTTCTTTTTTGTCAAACAGAAATCTGAAAAAGAGCTCCGCACTTCTTCAAAATGTAAAAGCACGTTCCAAAAACCCGCTTGATTCTACTCAAATACTCAAATACCGTCGACGCAACTGTTCCGTCGCGTTTCAGCGCCGTGGTGTCCCATCCGGCGGCAGTGTTATCAGAAAGGTGTAAACTAAAAGATGCTTCTCTAGATGTTCGTTCATCTATTACAGGTTTTGGGGCATTTTGTAGAATTCCAGTGGAAACGCGAAGGTCAAATAAGCACTCACATCGATTATTCCCATCGCACCACGCTCCCTGTGAACATGTTCGTTTGTCCAATCGGTATGAAGAGACGGTCGTCTACTACGAGCATGTCCCACACTGCTGCTCATCTCGTCGATCGTTGGCGGTATCGACGGCAGCGACGGTCTCCGGTACGTTCGACGCTGCTCGCCGCTGATGAGGCTGCTGGAATTTTTAACAGTTGTTGAATGATTATTTTAAGAGGATAGGATTGCAGGATTCGCAAACTGGTTTGGCTCGCTTGTTATCAAAAATACGGTAGGAAAATATTGATTTGTTATCGCTGAAGATTCATGAAGCTCTCAAAGCCAAATGACTGTGAAAACACTATACATTTCTGAAAACCAGAAGTTGTTTTCATGTTGTTTCAGAATCTGATCGTATTAAAAAATGTTTGTAAAGATTACTGCATCTGACGCTTCAACCCATTTCCGTATTCACTTTCCAACGTCTCGCAAATTGCTGACACGTTTGAGCTAACAAATTCTATTTCAGTTTCAGACAGATTCGGTAGCAATGGCTTGATAAATTTTGTCGGTCATTCACAAAGCTCTCAACGATGGAGCTTAGACTTTCCCGCGATAAGTTGATCGCTTTGCTCTGGAGTTTCCACTTATTCTGGAACAAGACGAGCCGAACTCTCCATCAGGTCATTTTCCACCAAACTCTTCATAATTATTGTTGAAATTCAGTTGAAAATGGTAATGTTTAAAGAGAGGGGGATGGCCTGAAGCGAAACGGGCGGAAATTGAAATTTTGAGAAATTAATTTTAAGCTTCAGATGGCACAGACACGCAATATTTGCACTTCTTCCAATTTCCCTTTTTCTTGGAAAAAAGCCAATATCATAAAATCAGATGGAAACAAAGGAACAAACGCGGCTGATGGCACCAAAAGGGAGATCAGCCGAACCGGAAGTCGGAAGTCCGCTCGACTATGACAATGGTACTAAATCGTGGGAAATTTGAAAGAAGCAGAAACGGGTACAAGAAGGAAGCGGAGAACAGAAAAACAAACTATACCCGGCTCTATTGCGCAACATGGATTTAGATTCAATGCGCCGTTGATCAGCGAACGTTTAACAAAACGGTGAATTACAGATCAATCATGTCATGGCTGAAATCGTGTGAAGGGAGACTATACTACAACTTAGTACTGTTGTAGAACCAGACTACCATATTCAGGTTGTTCAAAAACCGAGTTTATCATAACTGCATCGAGCTAGCAAACTGCTTTTCCTAATGTGCCAGGCTGTCATGATGAGTTGATACTCGTGCTAATAATGCGTACTTTGTATTCTGCTTAGTAAGAAATTCAGAGATATGCACTCAGCCACATCTGTAATAAGAAAATAAAGCTATGACGACGTCGAAGAAGGCTCTCGCTAAGTGTAGATCTCTGTTTGCATTGCAATAAAAGTGAGAATGAACATTCACTGAACATTGGCAATAATTTAGAGCCATTCTAATCATATTTGGAAACATCATTGAGCTGCCCCAGATCTTCCTCAACTTGGCAATCAACTTTTTAAGGATATTTTTAATCTTCATTTGGAAGAATGCTGAAAGACCCGTATTTTTCATATTCTTCCAGCTTCTACAGTATATCAAATCTTAAAAGTAAAAATAATGCTAAAGCTTTAAGCAAAGCGACACAAGTTTTCTATTCAGACGGACTAAGAGAACTCGAATTTCACAATAGAGCACGTTTCTTAAGCTCACAACATCAAGCAGCGCAGAATTTAAGGAATCACAATGCACTGAAGACAAAAAGACGAAGACAAAAAGTCGTCTTCCATCTCTCTCCTCGTCTTTCAGTTCGTCTTCCATTCGTCTTATGTTGCGTACTGCGTACTGTGCACCAACAAAATGTCTATCTCTGAGTCAAACGAATTCAAGACGAAGACGAAAACGAGACGAGACGGCTGAAATTTCGCACAAATGGAAGCCTTACTGCAGATTGGGCAACTGTAGGCAGCAGTGATGCGGAATTGGGCAGGTTGCCCTTGCCCAGTAGGGCAGGCGTATTCAAATGTTTTGATTTCAGATTTTCCATTGAGACAATGCGGAAATTGGTTTCTCACTGCAGGAGAATAAGGTGTAATATGTATTGCTTTTCGTCTATTATTGCGCATTTTGAAGCGTTATCTATGCCAATGCGTTAAGAGGCAAAAGAAGACAAAAAGTTTGGATTATTATCCTTTTTTCAACATTTCTCATAATATGGATTCTTGGTTGGAGCTGCACTTTTTTTTCGTGAAACGCTATTTTCCGAACGGGAAATTGATAGATACATAGCAAAACAACTTATGATAGATTCAATGCAATTTTTTTTCATTTTGTGTGTTAAGCTTTTTATTTTTCTTTTATCAATCCTCTCCCGGAATTGAAAGAATTGATTCACTCGACTATGATACGTCAGTAGGGCGCTGCATGATGGGATTAGGGCGTTTAGTTCGTTGTACTAACGGAAACGTTGAGGATTATACAAGAGTTCACCCACCTGCTCGATTGATTCCTCCTAAACATGCTTTTCCTTTTCCTATGGATACTTTCCATGAGTTTGAAAGGCGACGAGGTGCACAGGACAGGCAGCTCGTCTAGCGGTGAGCCGAGAGCCGAGGAGGAGCAAGACTCACGGAAGAAAACCGAATCATCGTCGTGGTCAAATGGTCGCGGCGACGGCTCTTCCCTAATCGAATCCAAATCGACAAAAGCTGCCGGACACGCGGTCGCCGCCAGCAGTGCCGTCGCCCCATTATAACACAATCTCATCGTGGCGGAAGGCGGAGAAGAAGAGGAAGAAGAAGAAGAAGACGTTGGAATAGCAAAAGGAATACTAGCGGAGTCAGTGGCATTTGAAGAATCGAGCATTCAAGCTAAGAGAAAGGTCTAATGATATTCACCCCTTCTTTTTCTCTATGCCGGAGCAAACGATCGAGAAGACAGAGTAGCAACAGCGAGAGACCAATGAAAATTGGGCGGGGCGTAGAGTCTTTTTGCGCCGCGGCTCGCGTCTCTTTCCTTTCCGGAACAGCGAAACACCAAGAGAGGCAGGCAAAGAGATACCAGGAGAGGACTTCACTCATAAATATCTTGAACATAGAAGCAACTTTTAAGATGTAGAGGGTTGTGTGCTCCTTTCAAGTTTTGCTCTTCTAATTTCCAATAATAAAACAATTTCGAGATTTCTGGCTTTCCGTGAAGCTTTAAATTTTTCAAATAGCAATTGGGTTGTGAATACTATAAGGATGGAATGAGGGTGTTCTTTTTAAAAATTTTATAGAAAATATAGTTTTGCATTTAAATTGAGCATCAAAAATGTTCCTTATTTCTTATGTGAAATGAATGAATCACAAAGCGAGACTGGAAGAGAAATTAAAAAAAAAAACTGGAAGAATTTGTTGCCTCTTTTCATTATTATCTTTGGAGAACATTATTCAGTTGTTTTTTTCGTCAATGGAATGCATTATTTCTTCCATTTTTTTACGGGAAAAGTTTGTTTTCCTATTATTTTGATACGTCATGAAGAAGCTATTTGTCAACCTATTTGCACTTTGATTTCCCACTTTTCCCATTCACTTTTTTTCTTTTTCTTTTCAGACAATTTCAGACAACAATAAAGTCGCATTTCGCTCTTGCTCTCACAACAAAACAGTTTTGCTTGGATTCATGCTCTTCCTTCTTATCGGTTAGAATTCTTAAAATCTGTTGCAGCAGAGAACCTCGCAACTGGAAGAAAGACGAGCTGACTGTGTTGTAATTGGCCTGGACTGTCTTTCTCTTGGCTTTCCTCCTCCTCAGCCGTTTTGCATTATTCATAAATCCGACTCTTAGACCTCCTCCTTACTCCAATCTCCACCTGCCACCACTCCCTCCCACCGTCTCGTGCCCCGGTTTACCTAAGCGGAGTCAACTGTTTGGAGGAACGACATGAAATGGAGGTCACGCCACCTCAGAGAAGAACGACTGACACGGAACCCTAATTATCATGACGAGATGAGAAGACGACTATTCCGCTCAAATTTTTAATTCTCGTGGAGAGGAACACTTGACACTGAGTAGGGACACACTTCGCCAGGAAAAAAACGTCTTTTTATAGATGGAACGTGTAATACGAGGGAAGGATGTGCTCTACTCTAGAATTCTTAAATTGCAGGTTCTACGGTAGGCACAACAGCTGAGCTCTATCCACGTTTTAAAGTTTCCACGGAAGACGAAATATGACCGTCTCGTCTAGTCTTTGTCTTCGTCTTGAATTTGTCTGACTTGCGTAATTCTTGCCTTTATTATGTAAGACAAATGCAAGACGAGGAGTCGAGCAATGAGAGGAAAGACAACTTTTTGTCTTCGTCTTTTGTATAAGTTTTACACTTTTTTTAATTCACAAAGAGCTTGAAATTTAAATTCAAAATTCGCTCAAATGCATGCTCATGAAGTACAACTACCTGAGAATGCTTCCACTAGATCACAATTGTTATGTACATATCTTGTGGATTTTGTTTCGGTTTTTGGCAAACTGTTGTCTTTGTCTTGGTTCCAAGAAGTCTCTCCCACAACTAGTGATTATGCCTAATAGCAGGTTAAATAACCTTCAACCTTCAAAGTATTTTGAACTTATTTGCGGTTTCTTTGTGGCACCACGACTTTATTTTTGAAGCATTAGAAGCATTGTCAAAAAGTTTTCTGAGCATTACTAAAGTGAGCATTTGTAGGCTGTGCGCTCCAGTTAGAAATGGTGCGTTAGGTGGGCTCACCGACTTTGAAGCATTTGATCCAATATTTCGGCGTACTCGATTGATTAAAGTTATAGCATAATGTTTGTGGCTAATAAGAGACACCAGATAGATAGCGAATAGAGGGAAATAAGTAAAGTAACGCTGTCACAACAAAGGCGCTTTGTTCAGATTTCTGGTGTTCGCCACGACAGCGGAGAAGCGAAGCGAAAGAGCCGGCCGAGTAGACAGAGAAGCGTGCTCCTCGCCCGCTGGAACGGTGTCTCTGGGGGGCTACGATTTCGCGAAAGATGGAGAAGCGCATTCGAAAATATAGGAAAACGAAAGAGCACTCGCCCTCAGAAAACACGTCATCTGTCATTAGGATCGATCGGCTGACGCAATGTGAGAGACAGTATCTTAAGGGCAGAAAACTAATGAAACGAGCAATTCCATGCGCTTTTCTCGAATTTTCGTTAATTTAATTTTACGAGTTCTCAGTGATTTCGAAAAATCTTCGAATTATTCTTATTTTTTTCAACTGTCAATGCAAATGTGCTCTGCTGAATAACCGACTTACTAGGGAAGGTTGTTAACTTCAGCGCGCAGCGTTACGCTTCAGCGTTCAGCAAAATCTGAAAACGGATTATTTATCAGTGTGTTCTAATCTATCGATTCACATAGGTCTGGTATGGAAACTCCATGGTAAGTTAACAACCTTCCCTAGTTAGCCTTATATTATCTGAAACTTTACCTTATTTATGTGCCGTCAGAAACACGATCTGAGTTGGTACACCTAAAAAAAGCACTAATTCAAAAAGGTGCATTAGCCTTCAAAATTATGGTCTCGCGACGAAGGCCGTGTCGATTTACAAGCACAATTTTTTATTGATGGCTGCTCGTCGAATTCATCAGAATTTCGCGCATTTTCTCCTTATTTCTTATGGTTTTTTGTTACTTATATGTGTTCATTTCTTGCACAATTCGCTGCAATTCACTAAATTTCGATAGAATAAACAAAGAAAAATGGAAATCGTGGCGAGACCCTTTTTTTGTAGCTAGAGCGCATTTGCATGGATGCGTACCGTCCATCATCTTTTGTAAACTTTTTGAAAGTCAAGTTTGAGAAGAAGTTGACAGCTGACAAAAAACAGGCGAATCATTACTAAAAGCGAGCTTCCCGATATTACACGTTTTGCAGCGCGCCCCATGAATTGTAGAGTATAATTCAATATTCAACATAGCGCATTTGCATAAGCAGGCCAAACTTTTTCCAAAATAATCCAAATTCGAAGAAAGTCTCTCTTCGATTTTCATATTTTTCAGATCTCACGTACTTCAGGAGCTTCGCAGACGAGAAATATGATCAATCAACCGTTCGATATGGCAAGCCAACCTTCAGAATTGTCTTTGACTTTCAGCAGAATATATCTGTAACTATGCTAGCTGAATTGAAGATTCAAACAGTTGGAGAAGCCGGGCGATTCTTTCAAATTATAGTTTCAAGCACATCATAAAGCCGCGTAAATGCGGAATTGAAAGAATCGGAAGAAGCTGCGAAAGTCTTAAGAATCAATTAAAGCAAAAATGTGAAATAAAGTTCGTGATGAAAAAAATATGAAGTCACGAGGGCTCAATTCATAATTGAGCACCATCGTGAGAAATCTATCTTCTTCACTGAAAAAAAATTAAAAAGAAATTGAGAGGTTGCACTGAAGTTGGTTAGGCTTCTTCTTTTGGTTTTCTGTTTGTATTCCTTTAAAGTGAAACGGTCACCACGGTGAGAATTCAGACAATGGAACGTGATATTGGAACAATTGAGAAATCAAAGTTGTCAAATTTTTGAGAAATTCCGAAACTTCGCCTGCGCGCGGAAAGCCCACGTCTTCTGATGCGGAATACGCTGACACGACGGGGCAACTTTAGCGCCCCCCCCCCACTACCTCTCTTCTCACCCTCTTCTTCCCGATCCCCCACCCGCGCGGATTTCTTCCCCCGATCTTTATCTGCCCTTCTTCTTCCTCTTCTTCTCGCCTTCACTTCACCCACCTTTAACTATGTATTGTTCAGCAGTGCATACGGAAAAGGAAGAGAGAGAGAGAGAGAGACATTGAATTTTGGAAATCCGGATTTCATCAGATTGTTTATAGGTATGCCACCCCTCTCGCGCAGGTTAGGAGGCCCCCGCGGAAGCAGCCTAGATTTCCAAAATTTGGAACGATATGTACATATATATATATATATATTGTATTGAGAGTAACAACACTTTGGAATTGAAATATCTCACAATTCAATTCAGTTCAAAAGTGAAAGTATTTCGAGATATTATTGAAGAGATAACCTTGTGTAAGATAGATAGATCGAGAGAGAGAGAGCGCATTCCGCAAGAAGCGCAGAGAACTCAGAGGGTGGATTGAAGTTCAGGAAGAGGTCATAAAATAGTTCGGGTGGGGGCTGGTGTAATAGAAGCTTTATTTTCTAAATGAAATGAGCTCAATGGGAGATCTTTTTTTTCTTGAATTCTTGAAGATGGCGATGCCGACACTGGATGACAGGATCCCCCGCGCTGGTGCGAATCTAACTTCTACTTGAAGTTGAAGAATGCTGGTCATGGAGTTAAGAAATTGTAGATCTTGATCGGCGCTTTCTAGGAAAAGTCCCGATGAAAATCGATTGATTGAAGGAATTGGGGATCAAGCTGAATAGATGGTGAAGCCGAACCGACTACTTCATCAGTTCGATTTGCGAAATTTTTCAAACATTAGTTTTCATTGTGAAAAAAATTATGTCCAAGTCGACCCGAGCTGGCCAAAATGTCATTTTTAGTCAAAATAGTAAGATTATTTTAAAGAATGACAGTTTTATATGAAGCTGGAAATGTGTATACAGCTCAAAAATTTGTATTGAGCCAACTTTATTGAAGGTACAATATGATATGCAAAAGGGATTCTCAGTGGAAAATGCTTAAATTTAAGATTGTGTAAATACAAAGACAGTACACTCTGAAATTGTCTGAAAATGTTTTCCTGAAATCCCCACTCCTAATTCTACATTTTTCTTGTTGATCCCTTTTCTGTGCCGTCCCAGCCGACGCGACTGTAGCTCACTTCACTGAGCGATAACAATCTGGTACGAGGCAGTAGAAAAAAGTTGTAGATATAGAAAGGAAGAGTTCTTATTGAGCCATTTTCAGAACGTTTCAAATTTTACTACCAGATTTTCGCAATCTGAAAGCAAGGCATTTCCAGCTGAAAGACCCGTTTTTGCATACAACTTTTTTGCGAGTAATTTGTATTTTCAGCACCAGCACCTTACTGCAAACAACGATTCGTTTCTCGATGCACTTCTGCTATTTTCAGATTATTTTCATGGTTTTGTAAGAGATTTATTTGTGAATATGCATGCTTTTCGCCCGCTCGCAGATGTCTTCTTTTCAAAAATAGAAATACATCAAGTTCTGGTCAACTCTGTTTTTTGCCGACACTTCCAATTTAAGATGAAAATCATTGTGATACTGATCATCTGTTTCTGATAGCGATCAGCCAATCTTCTCTAACGACGTATAGTTCAATTACTTGCATATGTATGTAGTTCAGGGGTGGGAGTGGGCGGGCGATGCGCAGCGGTTGACCAAAAATGGTAAACTAGTGGGCGTTTCGACAATTTGTGCCTTAAAGCCGGGCGTCTTAAATAATACTAGTTCGAGTGAGACTACAGTTGAAACTATAAGTGTGAAGTGTTGATTGAATCGAAAGCTCGAATACTGGTATACAGTTTCCGCATAGTCTCTACTTACTCTAAACTAAGGGAGCCCCCTAATTGAAGCTCATTCACTTTTTTCTCAGAGTTGTGAATCTTGAATCTTAGAGTCATGACTAGCCTTTCCGAGATACGAAATCGTTTGGAAAAGTTTGGAATGCAGTTAATTTCAGGAATTTCGCATTTACAAATTTGGGCTACTGACGTGGGGCACGCCGCTTTCTATTAAAGAGTTTCCGGTGCAAAAGGATAATCATCTGTTGGTGACAACCAGCAAATCATTTCATGCCGCATGCCATACTTACTCCCTCTCTTTCTCTCTTTCTCTCTCTCTCCCCCTTTGCAGGTAATTGTCAAGAGATCGGAAATGAACCTCAATTAGGGAGGAGTGAAGGTTACGCGCGCGAAAAAAGGAAAATGAGAGAAGTAGGGGGGGGGGAGCGGTGTGGAAAGGGAAAACTGGAAAAAGGTATATGAAGAAAAATAATACCATTAGAAGGAAGTAAAGTGCCCTTTAGAAGGATACGGAAATGTACCGACGCAGTTTCCACGGTATTACTGTAACAGCAGGCGGCATAATGCGGAAAAAAAACCAATATTGCACAGGGGAAATCAGAAGATGCTACGAAAAAACAACGGTAGCATGTTAGTAGCTGAAAGACCAGACCAGACCAGCCAAATGACAAGAAGTGGGAAGTGTGTACGAACAGCATCAGCAACCAAATGGCCATTCATATTGTCTGGCTGGTCTGTCTTTCAGTGTGTTTCTATATGAAGATTGACGGGCACGCAACATTGCACATCAATCTGGATTGTTGGTGTACGGAGAGAGAGAGAGAGACTGACAGGGACAGAGGGTGTGAATCGAAATGGCAGGAAGGGGTGCCAAGAAGCGTACAGCGCGGCGACGGATGATATACTGTGTGAAATTCAGCATTTTTATGCGTTAAATATCATTAAAAAACAGTACTTTGAACGTTTTCTTTTCAGGAAGTGACGAGAATCATGCTTAAAAGAGCCACGATTCTGGATAGCACACAATCAGAAATCAAGTGGCTGGCCACCTGTACTTTAACATAACGCACCGGGAATCACTAACTTAGCAGCGTGTTCTTCTATAAGTTACTCTCCGTTTTTTCAGCTCTACTGGTTCAGAGCACAATGCTTTATTGTAGTATTTAAGAGCATAGTATTTGGAGCATTTGAAGCATTTTAGTCATGTTCGGGCATCAAAAATTTGAAAAAAATCAGATCAGTTATTAGTTATTTTTTTCAGAATGCATTAAGTCAGTTTCTGAAACAATTCTTTGCATTTTGTTAAGTGATCAAACGATTTTCAGCGAAAAAAAAACATTTAGAAGGAAAAAGAGTGATAAGACTTACAGAAATCAAGGCAAAATGGTTCCCTTTGAAGCGCTTTTAAAATTCCTTTTCGATTTGTTCTCTTAAGCCTGAAACATGAGAAATCAATAGATTAACGCTAAATACAGTGATCGAAAAGAGAGAGAGAGAGAGAGAGAGAGAGAGAGAGAGAGAGAGAGAGAGACAGAGAGATAGAGAGAAAAGAGGAGAAAGCTGCGAGTAGGTGAACAACAACAGGTCACATTAAAATGAAGTGCCACATACACATAGAAGGACATAGATGAAAATGTGTGGGAAACTGTGTGGTGTGAGAAGCAAGAAGAAGAAGCCAGAGCGAAGAAATTAGAAGACGTGGCCTAGCAGAATGGACAGGGGAAAGCGGAATACGTCTATAGCCACCTAGTTCAATTTTCTCAAGTGCAAATAGAATAAGTTTTACTGGGCGGCACTTGAAAGAAGATACGTGTGTATTTCAGACATTCCGACAGTATATCAGACACGCTAACAGATCCAGCACGTTTCACTCGATTTTCAGAGAAAAAACAGAAGGAGAAGAAGAGGAAGAAGAAGCTAATTTCAAGATTTTAAATTTTGGTTTACTGTATCTACCGTAATCCTACACAAATTCTGTCTTATTTTTCTTTGATACACTCGTGGTGCTTTCTTATTTGACATAGAAAAATTATACAAAAATTTTGTTCGAGCCATCTACCGTAATCCAACATTAGCATACGGTGTAACATGAAATATTAATGATGGAAAATCGAAAATAAGAAAAAAAAAACACTTACCTACTGATTTTTTTAGTATTTTCAAGTGTTGAAAACATTCGAAAAATTCTGAAACCGCGGAACAAAATCAGAATGCAAAGACGCCTTCTCCACACTTTCGGAACAGGAAGACAGGCCATTTATAAAAGATTTTCGAAAATACATTTGTCATTTAAAGTCTCAAGAGATGCTCCGCGTTGTTGCCCAATTCCTTGCCATCTCAGAGCATCTTGCCCATTTCATGCTCACTCTGAATTAAGTGAGTATTAGGCAATGTTAATTTGGGCATCCGCCGTGTTGTCAAGACATTTTTCATGTACTTAACCTCTCCGTGGCGCACGGACGAATATCAACCAATTCTCTTCTACATATCCTGAGGATGTGGACCCCACGTGTAAGAGTCTCAGTTGGCTGGAATAAGTGCACCGTGTTATGTTAGGTCTTGAGATCCCGCCCAATACTCTCTGTGACCTGTTAGCTCTAACATTGACATAACAGGCCATTATAGAATAAATAGACACACAAAGTTGCCTCTGAATCTGATACGGTAGAGTCAGAAGCAAGTCGAGAGAGGCGATCAAATCTCAGAGTTCGGAAAAGGACAAAAAAAAGGCTTAATGCACTGAAGAAATCAACTGATTACTTCTCCTATTTTCGGTTCTTCTGCACACTTTTCTCAGCTTTCGCTACAGTATCCTGAGCTAACATCTTGGAAGCGGTTGAAGGACGATGGCTCTTATGAGCCACAACTGAGCAAAAACTCGGAAAAAATTCTAGCAACATTGCAAGACGAACACGAGGTTACTCTTATAGTTTCCAGAAGATTTATTCAGCAAAAAAAGTAAAAATAGCAGACTTAAAATTTTAAGATCTCGCGTTACGGTTACAGTTTTGATAATCACCGACGCTGTCACTCTTTAGTCCAAAACAGGCCCGACGACGGGCCGCCTAACCTTCTTCTGAGTAGGGATTGTGGCTCGAAAAATGTCACCAATTTTAGATTTCAGTGCATTCTTTAATATAATTGAGCACCGGAACTTTAAACTTAAAGGAACCTTCAATAGGCGTGTGAACAGATTCCGGGTGGGGCTATTGGTCGGGCCGCTTTATTAGTTCCGCTGCGAAAGTGAACTGTCAGTCTATGTGTCATTGCAGCTGGACTCACTACCCGAAATAGTCATTTCAGCTACTGACTATTTCAGAATTACGCGGGCAGGGCAGCTTACTGTAAGAGGAAGCAACCAAAAACGTTTCAGAATTAAAAAAAAACATTAGAAGATACTGTAATGATGGTAAAAAGAGAAAATCGTTATTGTTATAGAAAATTGAATGAGGCTGTAAAAATATAAAAATACGAGTCAGTGCGCTATCATCGTTGTGTCCTCGAAGCTTCTGCAGTGTCGTCAGCAAACGAAGGCAGCGTACACTTGACAAGACACAAGAAAAGTGTTATGTCGCATATGTACAAGGAATTTGAATAATTATTACGTCTCCCGCATCCTCCCTCTCGCCTTCTCTCAGCTACCGTTTGTTGTCATCTTCATCTGAATATCGGGGCCAAGTTTCACTTCTTTTTCCTCTCCCCCTTCTTCTTCATCTTCCTGGGTGACGACGCAGGGCGACCGAATCCCCCCACCCCTTCTGATAATTAGTCTTGCGCCACACACACACACACACACATAAACACGTCTCCATGAAGTTCGACATCTTCAGCATTTTCTGAACGGTCCCCCCCCCCTCTCCGGCTGCCGCCGCCTGACAGTAAACATTTGAGATGAGAGATGTATGTCAAACGTGTTTATATAACGGTTCACAGGCCGGTCAGGCCCGATGAAATGGAAGGGATAAAGAGAACGGGCAAGAAGAGAATAAGGTGAAGATATGATGGACTTGAGTGCGTGAATGCGACACCAAAAGCATGGAGGAAAAGGGTAATACATAATATGTATCAGGTCGCTCAGATACGGTGGCCACCAATGAACTTTCGGTGTTTTTGCCTTAAGTAGACAATACTTTTAGACGACCTCTTCCAACACGCCATTATCTACAATTTGTGCATTTTAGTGGTCCGAGCTGGCACATAACTCTCTTTAGAATAGGAATTATAGCTCAGAAAATGTCGCAAATTGTAGTTCTCTAAGAAAGGTACCGGAAGACCGTTGAAAAATTCGACAAGAAGGCCTTAAATTGCTTGGCCGGCAGCCGTAAGATCATTTCGTGCTCTTTCAAAAATAGCTCAACTCCTGTTCCTTTTAATGTTATTTCGGATTTTTTCAGTATTTATCAGTATCAGGACCACCTAGTTGTCGACGTTAATCGTGAATCTGACTGAATCAATTTCAGTTTTTCTTATATTTTGTGAAACTGATATTCTTGGTTGAGGGTTGAACTAGATAGACTTTTAAGAAGAAAACAGCGAGGGAGCTTAATTCCACCACTTCTAAAATTTTCATTCAATACTGTATCACTGGAATTACAGTGGCAGCCACTTTTTGATTCTTTTAAGCATTTTTTGAGTAAATTCTAAAATAGTCGGACTTTATTTTTGTAGTTTTCAAGTTTTTAGGACATTTATGTCTCTCACAAGAGAACTTGCTTCCATACAAGATTTAAGTGTCCTCTCTTTTGTTAGAGCTCTGAATCTGTGAGTGATAGTAACACCCCAATGCAATAAACTGCAAAAATGAAGTTCTACTTTAGAGGAATTCTCTCTAAAAATTCAAACAAAACACTTGAAATACATACACCTTTTCTGCTTAAAATCTATCTTCCAGAATTATTATAGTCTAGCCCTTACCCCAGATTATCAGTTTCACAGAATGTAAAAAGAAAACTGAATTTGATTTAATCAGATTCACGATGTACACGAAAAAGTAGGTGGTCCTATACGCAAGAGATATTGATATCTGATGGGGTTACCAAAGCTGGGATTCCGAAGAACACGGGTTCGCGCCACCTGACCTTTTTAGTTATAGAGAGATGCTCTAAAATGACTAGATTAAATGACAATATGAGCTTATAAAATGCCATAAACTACAAGGAACTGTCCTCTGGTGCAGCACAACAGACTTTGTGATGAACTCATAGAAAAAGGAAGCAGTGGAAACCTTCGGTGTGCATGCTGACACTTTTTGCTCTTTTATTACAGTTTTGAGAGCAGCTACCTCGGTTTGCTTTTCTTTAAAAAAATCAAATAAAAAGCACAATGAACAGCACTATTCAGTGGTTGGAAACTGATATCCTAATTTCGGTTTGGACGCTGAAAATATCCTTTAAAAAGCTAGCTTTCACACAGGACGGTTTAGTTTTAAAATAATGGGAAAAACCGTATTTCTGCAAATTTCCATGTGCTCTTCAAAAGTGTTTAAAAACTTAGTTGATCCGCATCCTAAAGTAGCTTATACTGCTGAACTAGCTAAGCGAGTAAGCTTGAAAATTGCTCATTTCTCATGGATTCCCGTGCATTCGGCCCAAACACCTCGGGCCCTATTCATCATGCTCTAACATTGTAATATGTGCTGACCGAGTGTGGATACGCCGATCAGCGAGCACACCTATCATGGAGACAAGGAGAGAAAAGGAGGATCAAGACTTTTTTTCTGAAAGCGAAAAAAAGGCGCGAGTTGCATAGCAAAACATGACCGGATGACACCTAGCCAAACAAAATATCCAAGAAGGTGCGCGCCGGCGCGAGCCGTCCATCATCAACGCGGCAGTGGTGGCGGCGACGGCGGCTGCAGTGTGCGAGGAGGATGAGGCGCTCGTGTTTCGATATGAAATAACAATTGGGCGAGTGAGTAGAGCGATGAAATATAGGAGACCGGTCTGTCCGGCACGGGGGATGGGCAGATTCCGAAAGAAAGCAACGGTTGCGTGAAACTGTGCGATGAAGAATAGGAACAATTGGAGGGGAGCGGAGAGTTAAAGTAGAGGAAGTCTCGGAAGCAACTGGGAAGACAATGGACATGGCAGGCTAACTGCCTTCTCTAATGTCTGTAACTGGATAGTGAGCACTGCGCTTTTTCTCAACCTCTAATTGAACAACATGTCTTTATATCTTCGGAAGCATTACGTCAATTTTCTAGGCTCGCTGCACTCTTCTATCACAAAAATTAGAGTTCTTATTTACAAAATTAGTAAATAAAATGAAAAAAAAGTTGAATGACGTTATAGAAGTTTAATAAAAAGTTGAAAATGAACTGTAAATTTCGATGGAGAGCGGGTGGGCGACGGGCGGGCGGGAAGGAGGGAAGAATTTTTATGAATCACCCCAAAAAAAGTGAAAAATGAAATGTAAAAAACCACAATAAAAGGATTTTCCGCATGTTTAGCAATTAAAAAAACGGGTAATTCCAACTTCCTCTCCCTCACCGGCCCCGTCCACCTAAAGCCATAAATGATTTACCACCACACCTAATTGCCGAGTCGCAACAATTCAGAAGTAATCGGCGTTGTTCGCGGTTTCCGATCTATTTACCATGCAAAACCCATTTGTTACCTTGATGCGGGGCACCAAAGAACCACTGTGCAGGGTATTCACCATCCCGTTACAGTTTTGAAATTTCGAAAAGTTTTGAAATGAACTAAAAAAAGCGAATTTCAAAACAATAAAAGAGGCAAAGCACTATAGCGTTGCTTCCTGTGCTTCCTAATTGAGCAACTTGAAGGCGTGCTCTTCTATTTTTGAAGGAATTCAAGAGGAAAAGTTAAACCTATAAATGGCTTTAAGAACTTTGAGTCTACATTCAGGTAGAGCACAAAATCAGTTTAAGAACGGAATTGGCTTCAACAGAGAATTCTCGACTCATGCGGAATTTTCATTTCTTTACTAAGTGCTACTCTATATTCTATGTACTTCTATGTATTCTACTTCTATGTCTACGCGAAGCTAGAAAATTTGGACATCGCGATGATTGATTTTCAGAAAATGGATAATCAAAAGTTCAGAATCTTCAAAGATCGACGTTGAAGAGAAATTAAATCAGATAATATATGGCTGAAAACTGTATGATCAAGTTTTCGATTGAGGATCATCAAACCCTTCTATGTAATTGAGCGACCGTCGCAAAGGAAACACTATAGACAAGCATCTTAGAAGACTATGAGACATAAAATGGAACAGAGGCTCCCTTCTTCCCGTTTTGGAGGTTGTCAAAACAATAGAAGACGGACGGTGTGCGGTGACGCGCTGGGTACACGTACAATAGAAAATGTGGGCGGGCGAGGTAGGGGGGGGAGGGATGCGACAGTCAGAACTGTTCGTGGTGGCTAGAACGATAGGGGGGGGGGGAGGCACAACAGGGACGTGGCGGCGAGCGACTAGATGGATCAACTGGTTGCAAACACCAGATGGCTCGGGTTACCAATCGGTCAATAGGAGACAACAAGAGAAGACGACGGGAGGGGGGGGGGGCTCCAGGTGAGAGCGGACCGGACAACGTTCGTTAAACTGATGGATTAGTGTGAACTGGCAACTTTTGCAATTCTTCATTAAATTTTGCTCAATTCAAGATGTAAAGTCTCTCATTTAAAGTTTAATCAAGATTCAAAAAGCGATAGAGAAATTTCAAATTTCTCAAAAGAACGGACCGGATCCCAAAAAAAATCTGTTTCGGACTACTTGAAAATAGGGGGAAAATCTAATAATTCTACACATAGAAGCTTCTGGAAATTTAAAAATTTCCAGAACGAGAAGTTTCAGAAAAAATTGAAATCTGTGTCTTCTGCAGAGTGGGCTCAACAGGGGGGGACGGGTGGGCGCCTACAGCGCTCGTTGAGGAAAGCTATTAAGTCACTGAAAACAACATGTTGTATCCCACAAACAAAAACAACGTGAGGAAACATTTATTTAAGCAAACAATGTTGTGCCCAGAAATAGTTTTTTTGCAGCTGAATTGTTTTCCTAAACGGCATAGACAGCAAGTTTGAATTCCCGCTTCTAAATTTAGTTTCATGCTCGAAAACCCCGGCTACTGCAGTCGAGCCAGCCTCCGCGGAATTAGCGTTTTCAGACCGGAGACATAGGCAAGGTGACAAGACCTTTCAAAGAACACGGAGAAATGAGCGTAGCGTAGGAAGAAATCTGTGGCCGTCGAGCACTTCTTCCTTGGATTTCTAGGCCATCTAGCCTCTATATTAGAATGAACGGGGAAATAGTCATTTTCCCGGGCGCAATTATGCTGATAACAGCAGATTCCGTTCAAATTCTTTCAAATAATGCAGAAAATCAGTTTGAAATTTTGGGATTCTACGAAAAATCCTATAAAAACCCAAATGAAATATGAAACCTTGAAATTTTCAGAAAGTTTCAGCTAAGCTTGTAGACTTTTTTCGTTAAAGTTCTGGAAAAAACGTGTTGGAGCCAAAATCTCTGCGGATATGTAGAATGAATGCGCTCATTTTTGCATGTGCCCCACTCCCCCTTTTGTGAAGCACGTTGTCAACTAACTCTGCAGTTTTAGACGTATGGCGATGAAACTGCTTTAGATTAAAACTTCGGTCACACGGACGGGCGTTTACGACACTATCGAAGATGCTGCGAATGTCGAGACGAATGAGACGAAATACGGGAAATACATAAGCGAGAAGGAACAAAACGAGAAATTTCGAGACTTGACCGGACACAGACTTCATTTGCGTTTTATGTGGTTATTTAGTCGATCCCTGCATCGATCACATCGCTTGAGCGAGGATCGAAAGGGCTTACCGGATCTTCAAGATCCGAAATGTCCTAGAATCAGTGATTCCGTAAGGCTCATGATCCGATATGCTGGAATGCTCACCGACAGTTCCAGTCTTTTGCGATGGCTATACAAGATGTAAGAATATAGTTTACATGTCGGTTTAATACTATCTTCCCTAAGAATCAGACCATCGCATCAGCGGCATTCAATAAGCCATTGTTCATCTCTTGGTATCAATTTTTCTGTGTTTCTGTACATCACATATTCAACCCATCTTAGTCTTCTTCTCTGTATTAATCGTAGTGGATCTCTAACTTTTGATAGACGTCTGACGTCTTCTCGATGAAGATCTTTTCCTCAATGGAATTTTCCTCAGTACCATTTAGTCGATGAGGTTACTTGCTTACTTAATTTCTTACTATTAGTCGAGTCAATCGCTTGTGTGGGTCACCGCGATCACAAACCATGTCTTACGATCTTGAGACCACCCATGCTGTGCGTCGTCTTCTACGGAATTCTGGCTCCGATTCGTTATTTGTGTTGAGAAGTCTACCGAGATCAATGTACTCCTTGATATACTCCTTCGATAACTGTATAGGATGCGACGAAGGAGACGAGAGGTGGTTTGACGCGAATATGTTTCTCAACACTTTTGTCTTGTAAGTGTTAATGTGGAGTCCCACTTTTCCACACTTATCGACCAGTTCTTGAATCATATTTTTGCCAGTTATTGGGTCTTTCGCGACAAGAATGATGTCGTCAGCGATTCTATGATGTGAGAGGTTTCTGTCGTCGATTCGGACTTTTCCTGACTGTTCAGAAATATCCAAGACATTTGGCTGAAAACTAGTTTCAAGCATGGCGAGAAGAGATTTCGCGAAATGGCGTTATTGGATATGCCTCTAGTGATGAACTCTTCCAGATTGAAGCTGGTTCAAAGCTGTCAAGCACTCTATGAAAATCGAAGAAGATGAGTGTGATCGGCATCTGGAATTCGCCTTCCACTTGGAGCAATCGTTGTTTTAAATGGATGTTGTCGATAGTTGAGAACGATCGAAGAAATCCGGCATGCTCGACGGGTCAAAAATCTTTGGAATTTTGTTAAACGTAAACTAAGCAATGGGAAATGTGCTTGAAAATACCTTAAACTTGAATTTGAGCACACTTCTGAATAACGCTGGATAACGACATTACCATCACAGAATTCATTTTCATTTTATGGTTTCTGAAATGATGACAAAATGACAAACTTGGACATAAAAAATCAGTTTAAACAATGAAAAATGAAACACAGAAAACGAGAAAATTCAAAATGCGCAGCACTTCTTTTCTTGTATGTAAGAAAAGTTATGTGTTTCACTGTATGTAAAGCTTCCACGAAAGACGAAGACAAAAAGTCGAGTCGTCTTCGTTCGTCTTTTGGTTCGTCTTGCATTCGTTTTACGCAATAAAAAAGTTGTCAACACACTGCTTCTGACGAATTCAAAAACGAAGAAGAAGAGGAGATGAATACGAAGACGATGATGAGATGAGACGACCGAAGCTTCAATCAGTTCTCTAGAATATGGTAAGAATTTTGTCGATTTCCAGAGAAATTCGAATATTTTGAACATACACAGTAAGAATGATCTGCAGGGTGGGGAATAAATATAGCGTCGCATTCAAGACGGTGTAATATCTTCAAATCAAAAGATTTCTTTTCTGAAAATCGAACAAAATGTTTATTGAACAACAACAAAAACTATAGCATTAACAGTTTTCGAATCTTCCTAATTTCGCTTTGATGACTGCCTGAAGTCTGTTCGGGTAAGAGTAGACGACGACGCAGAGGTAGTCAACGTCTAGATTGCCTCATGCAGCGGTTTAGGTTTGTTGGTTGGGTTTGAGGTTTTTTGAGGTCTGAGCTCAAAGCTGGCCATTGATCCTTAGTGATAAAATTGGGGAAATTGGCTTCGCATCACTGTTGTGTGAGTATTGCGGTGTGAGCCGGCGCACCATCCTGAGGGTATGTCCAGTCGCCAGCCACGAAGTGGGATTTGGTCCACGGCAACACCTCTGCCTCAATAATCTTCTCGTTTTAGTGTTCCCTGTCTTGTTGGAGCAAAGTCAACGTTGACTACATATCTCCGTGCCGTCGTCGACTCTTACCTGAAGAGACTTCAGGCCGTCATCAAATCGAAAGGAGGAAGATTCGAAAACTGTTAATGCTATAATTTTTGTTTGCTGTTTAATAAGCATTTTGGTTGATTTTCAGAAAAATTGATGTTATTACACCGTCTTGAATGCGGCGCTATATTTATTCCCCAAACTGTATACAGGGAATGCAATGAGAGAGAGAGAGAGTGAGAATGAGAGAACAAGCGTACAGTTCTCAAAAAAAATGACTCCGATGAAACCATGCAAAAACTTCACAAAAAGTCTCACGGTGACCTCAGCATAAGCAGTGTGACACCTTTGCAAAGCTCAGACAACAAAAGCCGAATAAATGCATTATGGGCGTTGGAGGGTGTCTTGTTTACCCAAATTGGCGGTGGAAAGGTGCTCCGAGGGAACGGATCGGGGGGGGGGGGGAGGTGGTGGTTGAGAGCGGGTGGGAAACAGCATAGTCATATAAAAAGCAAATGGTACATGGGAAAGAGGGAAGAGAGAGGGAGCGCATGTGCAAGAAGAGAGGGAGAAAGAAAAGTACATATGGGTTTGGAATATACGTGCTAAGTCATTCATAACACTAATGGCGCGGTCGTGAATCGAACTTTTTTTTGATATTACTAATGTATTAACTGATTTGAATACAGAGACAAATACTGAAAACTGTGTTAGAAGGGCTCTTAAACTCATGCAACGAAATGCGCCGCCGCGCCCACCATTTCAGAATTCTCTTCCGAGTAAATGCTGGGTTGAGTCAGTCGACAAAATGTGTGTCTTTTTTTTTCAAATAAACTGTGTGTCGTGGCGAAATAAAAATGTGGAAATCTTCAATGTGCTCCGCTGCCGGTATCGCTAAAAGCTAAATATGTCTCAGTTTCTCAGTGGGTAGAGCCCAATCCTCTCTTACTTGATAGCTCTAGTTGATAGCTTGATTGATAGCTTGATTGATCTAGTTGATACTTGATAGCTCTCTTACTTGATAGCTCTTGATTGGCTTAGCAGGTCATTATAGAGTAAATAGACACAGAATTGCTACAAACAATAAGCCAGGTCCTCCACACTCGGTCCCTGCTTCTGATACGTTAGAGTCAGAAGCAAGTCGAGAAAGGCGATCTAATCTCGGAGTACCGGCCCTCTACCAATAGGGAAAAGAAAAGAAAACACGACGAAAAATAAGAAAAATCGATTTAAGAGTGTGCACCTTCAACTGCAAGACTATCTCAACTAAAAGCAGGGTTGCACAGCTGCTTGAAGAAGCAAAGCGAATATTATCGGACTTTCGGAAAAGAAATGAGCAGCAGATGAGCAAGAGAACATCGAGACGGGGCCTGAGCTTTCTTAGGATCTCGGAGCGGTAATTCCGTGTCAGGATGGGTCGGCTTTGTCGTTAAGAGCACCCTCCTCCCAAAAATCATAGAAATCAAGTTCCTGAAGCATAGGATCGGTACCTTACCAGGTAAATATGAAGAAAACTTAGCTTTACCATACCGGCGGAATACCTGGAGTTCAAGTGAAGAACGCTTCCAAAGAGAGAGCACAATATCCGAAATCAGAATCAAAATCTAGAAAAAACCAGAATTTCCGCTCACCTACGGAGGAAGCGAAGATCCTTACACAGAGCCTTGCTGAAAAAATTCGGGTTACGCATGCATCACTAGAAAGAGTATTAATAGGATTGACCCTCGCGTAACAACGCCAAAGAGACTTACACTCGAAAAATCGCGAAAAAAGTACACATTGTTCGAAGTACTGACAGAAGATAGACGTAACTGATGTAAAAATGGATTTCTCGAGACCAAAAACGACCTGTAGGACAACCCCCCCCCCCATGAGATGGTCCGACTCACTACGAAAAGAAGTCTCAATATATCGAGGAAATCGACTGACTATTTCATGGACAACAAAGGTTCAGGTCCGCAAGGCATGGGTAGCTGTGATCCGCGCCCACACAAGCGATTGACGGATCGACTAAGTAAGTAAGTAATTGAGTAAGTACAGTACCGGCCATAAAGGTATCATATTATGGTACTGCATGTAGAATGAGCACCGGCAAGAAGAGCATAAGGGGTGGTGATTTTTAGGCAATGTAATCAGAAGCAGGTAGCTTATATGTTTGAAAAAGCTGAAAATGCATCTGGAGGAAGAAAGACTGTGAGCAGCGACAGTGAGTGTCATTCGAATGGGAACCATAATATAATACCTTTATGGCCGGTACTGTAATTATAAAATTGTATTTCTTGCGAGTAGAAACACACCTAACAAAACTCACATGCAAACGCAAGGCAGACTTTGGTCAAACGCTTTTCGGCCAACTCTTGAACAAGAGTAGCGCCTAAAGGGGCCTAAATGTTCACCTCAATTTCAGGGTGAGTTATATCAAAAACTTATGGAAGAATTGTGTCCGCACAAAAGATATTGGCGCATATACAGTACTGGCCATACAGAATGTCTCCTGGCTTTTGTTTAGGATATCTAGTCTGAAAACAGATATTTTGTTGTGAAAATTTCACTGTAGCTGCGGAACACCCTTACGGCAACTTGCAGAAAATGAAATTGCATCATTGCAAAAGTTTTTAATTTTTTTCAATTTTTTTTTAGTTTTTTTCCATTTTTGAGTGTTTTTATTTATTTCCAGTTTTTGATTCAGAAGTGTTGTAAATCAGCGAGTATGATTCTCTATTTTTTTCGAAATGGTTAGACTTATTGGAAGGAAATCCCTCACTGTAAACCTACGAGAAGCCATCATTGTCAACTGGAAACGAGGTGATTCTACAGTTGAATTGGCTCACCAGTTCAATCGATCTCAAAGACAGATTCGTCGCGTTTTGAAAAGATACCGAGAAGATATGAGTGTTTTTTAACGTTTAAAAACTATTATTTCACGTTTAGAGAAAAGTTGTTGATCGTAAATCGCCGGGAAGACCCCGCATCGTCTCCAGAAACGTTGAACGAAACATCCTGCGCGCGGCTCGAGAGGATCCTAGAAGGACTTCTACGGAGATTCAGATGATAGTCACTTCTTCAATGGAGCCCGTGCCTTCAAGGAGAACTATTAAAAGACGTCTCCAAAAAATGGACTTCACGGACGCCGTCCTGTGAAGAAACCGCTGGTCAGTTTGAAGAATCGAAAAGCACGTGTAGCGCGGGCAAAGACACATCGGAACTGGGGTCCACAGGAGTGGGCGAAACACGTCTGGAGCGACGAATCTAAGTTCAATTTGTTTGGTACGGACGGAATTCAATGGGTTCGTCGTACAGTTGGTGCCAGGTACGACCCAAAGTACCAGTGCCCAACAGTCAAACATGGAGGCGGATCGGTGATGGTATGGGGGTGCTTCTCAGACACTGCAATGGGCCCGTTGAGACGTATCAATGGAATCATGGATCGGTTTGTGTATGAAGATATCTTGGAGAATACGATGAGACCATGAGCGAGACCAAAAGTTGGAAGAGCGTTCGTTTTTCAACAAGACAACGACCGAAAGCATACCTCGAAGCATGTTTCAAGCTGGTTTCAACGTCGTCGAATTAATTTTTTGGAGTGGCCAAGTCAATCTCCACATTTAAATCCGAACGAACACATGTGGGAGGTGCTCGAAAGACAACTTCGACGTGTCCGGCCCACCAATGCAAACCAGAAGTTCGCTCAACTTGAAGCAGCATGGGCGAGCATTCCAATCACTGTCATTAAGACACTTTTGGAGTCCATGCCACGCCGTTGCCAAGCTGTTATCGATGCAAAAGGGTACCCAACGAAGTATTAAACATTTTAAAACCGTATTTTGGTTAGATATTTTGAAGTTTTTTGTTTCCTAACATTGGTTTGAAAAGTTTCAAAAAAGGGCATTTTTCACGATTTTCTCAAATTTTGGATTTTTTTCAAAACTATCTATATTTACAAGCTACAACTTACTGAATAAGTTACTCAGGCCAGTTTTAACACTGTCAAAAAAATTTAGACCGATCGGAGCAATGCCAGCGAAGTTATTCCAAAAAAAAGCCAGGGGACATTCTTTATGGCCAGTATTGTATATATTAATAGGGGGCAAGTGAATTCCATCTGCCTTTAGCGGTCAGAGATCAATTGAACGGAAAACCGGAAAAATCACTGCCCTGAAGCCAACATTGCTCTATTTACAGCTTGTATGCAGCATCCTTTTTCATCATTTTCATGAAACACGGATCGGGCTTAAACTTCAAAACTTCAAGGATGCAATTTTCAGATGCGCACATCTGGCTGTTAAAGCAACTTCAGTTTCAGCCTTCTCAAGTCAATAACATTGTTCACTTCACTTAATTTATTTTATTCTCATGTATTTCAGCGGAAGGGGTGGGCAGAATGTTCGAATGGGCAGCTCATGAGCCACAGAATTTGAGCACTTTTGGTCTTCTTTGGGCGTCATCGACGTCGCATACTTATGTGAGCTATGGAGTGTTATCTAGATGGTGTTCCAATAATCGGTTGTATTTTCTTTGTATAAAGAAGACGAACATTTCAGTATTCGACTATAAAACATTTATTCATAGACTGTCGGTCGATTTTTCGGGTTTGGTCTTACAGAGAAAGAGAGAGAGAGAGGGAGAGAGCGATGGCAAATGATGTTAACCGTAATGTTACTTACAAGCCGCCTGGAAAAATCAGGGGAACCAATATATGTACAATATATCAACGAAAATGGTTATGGTAATGATTCATTCATTCAGCCCAGCCGCGTGAGCGTTTCACGGCTTCTTTCCAACGAGCCATTTCCGCTGATCGCCAGCTGTCATCTTTCTGTGGGGTATAGCGGCTGGCCTAGAAATTATAAAAGTTAGTAACATTATTTGAAAAATTGAGTATTGCAGTTGCAATGAACACTCAATGTGAGCCTCTAATTAAAGAACATTGAATTGCTTGCTCTTTTTTTTAAGGTCAATAATCATTATGTGGTGTGATAGTGATAACTCGAGAGCAGAAGTTGTTGCCTTTTTTATCAATGGTTTTTCAGTTTTTCTATTTGATTTTAAAGTAATAGACGACAAAATCTTACCTCACTGAACTGCAAGAGAAACTCTTCCAAACTGTACTGCTGAGCACCGATTCCTCCAGCTACCGCGGCGCCCCAGCCAGAAATCTCGGTGATCTTTGGTGTCACGATATCTCGTCCCATAATATCGGCCTGAACTTCGTTGAACAGCTCATTGGCAATCATTCCACCGTCGACTCTGAGTGTTGTGATCTTTGTGGTTCCTTCGAGATCATGCTCCACTGCTGCAATCATTTCAGCGCTCTGGAAAGCAACGGCACGAAGAGCCGCCAAGCAGATGTGCTCGCGTTGAGAGACTTGAGTGAGCCCAAGAATCGTGCCGCGAGCCGTAGAGTCCCAGTAAGGAGTGTAGAGTCCAGTGAATGACGGGACAAAGTACACTCCTGCGGTGTCTTCCACACTTCTGCAGATCGATTCCATTTCTTTGGCATCCGAAATGAATTTGAAGTTGTCACGAAGGAATCTCACTACGTTTCCTCCAATTGAGCCAGATCCTTCGAGTGCATATACCACTGGAGAGTCAGCTCCGAACTGAAATCCTACTGTGGTGAGCAATCCGTTCTTCGAGATAATTGGCCTGGGTCCGATATTGCACAGCATGAATGTTCCCGTCCCATAGGTGTTCTTCGTTTGTCCAGCATTCAAGCATTGATGCCCGACCATTGATGCCTGTTGATCTCCGAGGCATCCAGAAAGTGGAACACCTTCTAACGGTCCATTTTTGAAGAATCCATAGATCTCTGAGCTGGATCTGATTTCAGGAAGAATCTCTATTGGAAGATTGAAGAAGTTGCAAAGTTCAGTAGACCATTTTCTTTTGTGAAGATCCAAAAGTAGTGTTCTGGACGCATTTGAGACATCGGTAACATATGCTTCAGTAAGCTTCCAGATGAGCCACGTATCCACGGTCCCGAACATGAGATTTCCAGCGTCATAGGTCTTCCTGACTTCTGGAACATTTTCGAAAAGCCACTTGAGCTTTAGAGCGCTGAAGTATGGATGGATTGGAAGTCCAGTTTTCATTTTGAACTCGTCCTTAGACCTGAAATATGGAAATTAGACTGAAACTTTTCATCATTTCCAGCTTTGCCTGCCTACTCACTTTGAAGCTGTTCTTGAGATAGCTTCGTCGGCAAGAGCAGACGTTCTGGTGTCGAGCCACACGATTGCATTGTACAGTGGTTTGCCGGTTGTTCTGTCCCACACAATGCTGGTTTCTGAATAAAAATAAAGTTCAACTTGAAGAAATTCGCAACCACACCGTACCTCTCTGATTAGCAACACCAACCGATTTGATCTCTTCGGCAGTGATTCCACAGTTTTCGAGCTTTTCGACAGCCTTGCTGATACATTCAACAACGGTATTGAAGAGCTCCATCGGGTCCATCTCGACCCATCCTGCTGCTGGGAACAATTGCCGAACTTCGATCTGGAATTTGTCAAGGTATGGATTATGGCTCCTTTGTTTTTTCTTTCAGTTTTCTTAAAATAATCGATTTAAAAGACAGGCACAAGTAATACAGTTCCAGGCGTATAACATTCTTTAAAATGTGAATTAAAGTTTGAAATACCTCGCAAATCAAAATATATACGACAAGCTTAAAGGATCAATGAAATAGCAGAGCGAAATCAGTCTGGAATCTGCAGTCTACCTAACGACTTCTGATTCGATGCCAGCTACGGATCACCAGTACGATCTAAACTATTCTGGATGCTTATTAAAATCAAATTGAAACCCGGAATCAGAAAAAGAAACCTTAAATAACTATAAAATAAAGTAGAGTTGAAGTACCTGATGACTTGCTACCAACTCCCCAGTGTCTGACTCAAAAACGAGGAAGCGGCTTGAAGATGTGCCTTGATCAATAGCTCCCAAGAACACCATTGCCTTTTCTTGTTGAGAAATTAGTTGTTGCGAGCAATTGAGTTTGAGCAGCGCCCTTCGTTGTAATAGCTCTGTAAATGTTTGAAATTGAAAAAAATAATGTTCTGTTGGATCAGAATAGCGCTGAAAACCTTGAATACATACATAGAAGAATGGAAGGTCAAAGGGGCACGGGGCGAATCACCTGGCGACATGGGAATAATAAATAAAAGATTGATAGTAGAAGATCACAAGATCAACATGACCAGATCTTTGTTGCCTTGTGAATTAAGGTGAATTAGACAGGCAGCGAGGAAGCAATGAATGGCCCGGTGGGCTCTAGAAGGCTTAGTACATGGAAAATGGATCGCGATCTGGTTGTTTATGATCATATGTTTTTGAAGGCGGAAAAAAAGAGAATACATGAAGAGTAGAACAAAAAATATAACGATCTACAGAAGTGTACGACAGAGAATTTTCAATATGCACTTTTCCTAAATTCCTAAACGATCTATAAATAAGCACAAGACCACTTTTTGAGTTTTAGAAACTGGCAATTCTAAGTTTTCGAATTTAGAGATTTTCAGATATCTGAGCTTCAATTAGTTCTAGCAGTAATCTTTCAACGGGGTCATCCTATTAAAGAAGCCTATTAAAGAGCTTTCCGCTGAAACATTGTATTAACAAAATAGGAAGTCAATATTTTAATTATAGTCTAATATCTGAGGCTTCAAAGAAAAGAATATAATAACAGAATAAAATGGAAAAAAGATGAATAAATCGTCGATGCGTTCTATCACTGCTGACTCGATCAACTCCCCCCCCCCATATCGCCAGCCGTCTACCCGACTGACAAGACTAGTGGATTGATACCCGGCAACAGCCCCTTTTAAAAATCGGCGAGTGGGCGTGGTCCGTGTGATCGCCACACTTTTCCGGAGACATCAGACACCTCCCTCAATCAAAGAACAGAAACAGGAGGGAGGGGAGAGAGGGAGCCGTCGTTAATAGGAATGATAAGACTGAAATCGATAATTTTAAAAGAGAAATGATAAAGGTTACAGCTGTGAGCGTATTTTGAACATTTAATGGAAAAGGGTATGAGGACAAGTTATAGCATTCAGAGATCACACAAATAAACTTCTCGATGATCATTAAAAATAAGGGCAAAGTGACCGAAAATCATCTATTCTGGTGATTGGAAACTGTCTGAAACTGAAAGTTTGGCTGTTTGCCTGAAAACAATTTTTGCATGAATAAGAATATCATATGTACATTTTCCCAAGCACAGATATGAATGAATGACAAACTGATCGATTGTTGACAGCGGGACAGTTTGGCTACGGCGATTTCATTCGGTAAATTCGACTGTTTTAAGCGACTTCACACTTTCATGACATCAATTCCGATGAGATACCCCTCACAGATCAAACTTAGGGTATCGCCCTCCCCCCGCCCTCAATCAACAAATGAGTTACCTATTATCCATCCGCGAGGACGTGATTTTTCGTTTAAAGGTGCTGTTTGGGTCTCGTTAGGGGATAGCGCGTTTTAACGCGCCAATTTAAAAATTGTAAGAAAGCGCACACACTGCGTTTGTGATTTATTCAGTTTAATAAACAGTTTAAGAAAATTGACAATAAAAATCAATTAAAAAAACATGATTTTCGAAGCAAAATATAGAACAAATTCCAATATTCGCTTCACTTTTCGAAAAGAAATCACAAACGCAGTGTGTGCGCTTTCTTACACCTTTTAAATTGGCGCGTTAAAACGCGCTATCCCCTAACGAGACCCAAACAGCGCCTTTAAACGAAAAATCACGTCCTCGCGGATGGATAATATGGATATGCTCACCGATATCTACAGCAAATCGTGCCGCATCCCTATGCCACGCGTGTATCTGTTATCAGCCTATGAAATCATACAACCGAGCAGCGGAGTTCCGCCTTCCGCTCTCTTCGGTTTGCTTCTCGCAAAAATAAAATTTCAATTATCTTTTTTCTGCAATTGCTCATTTACACCTTGCCAATATTTGGCTAAGGAAACAAAAATGTTAGGACCAGTGTGTCGGTTCGAAAGCATTTCGAGAAATGTTTCCGAAAAATTCTCGAGAAATCCTCGAAAAATTTAACTAAAAATTAAAAGTCGAAAAATTAGAATAAACTAGTTCGAACGACAATCCGAAATAACGCAAGACGCGTTGTTTATCGTATTTCCATTCAAATCATTTTTCGCGATTTCTCGAGAAATTTCCGAAAAAGTTTTCGAGATGTTCTCGAAAAATTCTCGAGAAATCAACGAGAAAAATTTCTCGAGAATTTTTCGGAAATGTTTCGAAAAACGGATTTTTCGAGAAATCCTTTTTCAAAGCGACACACGGCCATCATATTCCTAGGCCACAAAAGAAAACGGGGTTTACCCCGATTTCTCCTAAGTTTAATGTTCACTCATGGGTATACTGTAAATGAGAATCAGTACACACTAAACCAGACAACGAACTTGAAACTACCGTATTCCATGGCCAATCATAGGTTGGTATTCGACTTAAGAAGTGATGATACAAATTTAAGTATTATTGCCCATAAGAATGATTTGAAAAAGAACTTGTAGAATTATGAATTGTGAAAAAAACGAATTATTTCGCAATCGAAATCACAAACCGGAGACAATCACATGAAATGGATCGATCCGATGGTCACATGGCAACCAAAGTCAATTGTGATCAGTGAAGTTCATTCAACAGAAGAATAGAAGAGAAGATTCCAGAAACTGCCAGACCATTGTTTTCACAGCTATAAATAAGCCGTGTAGTCTTTTAAATAAGCCTTCCATGTGGGGGAAAAGGATAGACGACGCCCCTCTCTCATCGCTCTCTCCCCCCCCCCTATTGTACTGAAGGGCGCATTTGTCGTAGTTTTGTGGGTACATGTAGTGTTAGCGAAGATATCATTATTAAGGACAATTCTTCATCTTCTGTTGGAGGAAAAATGTCAGAAGACACAAAGCTAGATTGTCTTTTTTTTTCAGAAATGCCGTCGTTGACGACGCTATTTCTGCAAACACAGAGTGTGTGCAACACTACGACAGATGCACACCAGAGAAAGGCGGAATTCCGGATTCCGCCGTTTTTTTCATTCCGTCTGCCGGATTGCAGATTCCGTGAAAAATGTTTTTTCCTTTTTCCGCTTTCCGAATTCCGAGTTCCCAAAATCCAATTCCGCCCTACTCTGCAGAGGAAGGGCGGAATTCCGGATTCCGGATTCCGCCGTTTTTTTTTCATTCCGTCTTCCGGATACCAGATTCCGTGAAAATGTTTGTTTTCCGTTTTCCGCTTTCCGGATTCCGATTTCCCAAATTCCAATTCCGTCCTACTCTGATGTACACATAGGAAATAGAAAACGGTGATATAACTGCACTTCCGAGGCAAGTTGCCGCGACACGAATTGCTTGCCGATTTGCAGCGGCCGGCAATTTGTCGTTTTTTGTAGTAATTTGCCAAATTTTAGAGCAGTTTACAGTTTTTTAAATGCAATTTGGCAAAAACTCTAAGACAGCTCATCATGCAGGCCAACAACGAAATTGTGGCAACCATAACAGAAGAACACCCTGTGATATTGGAGAAGTGGATAGTTGTTTTGTTTGCAAAGAAAGCCTAGAAGTACAGCGTCACCCTTAGCTCGACTAACAGAAAAGCCGTTATAATGCAATTTTTATGGTAACTCCATACATTATAAACATATGTTACCTGCCTAATTGCTGGGTTTTCAGATGTTTATTAAGTTTCCCATACAACGCCAGGGCCCTCGAAATCTCACTGGATAGGAAACACTTTTTTTAGCGGATTACTCTGTCATGAAGAATACAATAAGAGGCGCCATGAACTGTCGTCAAGTGTGGCGTTTAGTGTGTGCACACCAGAGTAGGGCGGAATTGGATTTTGGGAACTCGGAATCCGGAAAACGGAAAACGGAAAAAAATTTTTTTACGGAATCTGGAATCCGGAAGACGGAATGAAAAAAAAAACGGCGGAATCCGGAATTCCGCCCTTCTCTGGTGCACACCGTCTGCCCAACATCATGCACAATGTTTCAGTCGAACTCCCTTATTTCGACGACGACATTATACTCCAATTCGAGGAAATATAAAAGTGTACCACAGCGGAACAGAGTGAAGTACGTGGTGCGCACATACTTTGTACCCATCGAGAAACGATACTGAACGCGGTACATTGTACGGAAATTCTTTCGCCGCTACAGTCAGTGGCATTCTTTTTGGTTGTTTTAGTAGCTTCTCGCTCGCTTCACTTTCGAACTGTAAACAAGGACGGTGATAAGAGCGACAGGTGAGCAGTGGAGTAACGAGATGAGCTCACAGGAAACCAGAAATGGCATGGACAACGGCAAAAACGAGGACTACGGGTGCACACGTACCCCACGTCGTTGACTGATCGCAAATCGATATATTTAGAGGAGATGGAGAGAAAAGGCGTAGAGACGTAGTGATAAGAAGAGACAACATGGAAGAAATGTGTATTGTTGTGGTTATTAAGGGAAAAAAGAAGATAATGGAGAGATGGGAAATGTGGAGGACAGGCTGAAGCAACGTGCGTTAAAAGAGAGAATGTATATGACGTCGTTGGTTCTTGATGCGAAAGTTGAATTTGGCAGCAGCAATTCTGCAGAAAATACAATTCCTAAGATACCAATGCAAAAAAGAATACCTATATCAGTATTTCAGTTGTTCAAGTGGTGCCGTCAAGCTGTAAGACTGTGTAAAAGAACAACTATATTCCTCCAAATAAACATAGGCTCACCAATATTTTCTGAATTATCTCGTTTGCGGTAAAGTTTAAGAATATTTTTCTGATGAAAAAAGTCGCATTTTCAATAAATTTTGATACACTTAAGTGAATCTCATTAAAAAAAGTTTGAAATAAAATTTTGAAATAAAGAAAATAGAAAAAATTCCAAAAAAGATAGGTTCACTCCAATTTTTACTTTCTTTTTTTTCTTGTTTTTTTAGTGTTTTCTTTGAATAAGCATCTGCTGAAAACGTTTTTGATTGTTTTATAGCCATGGGCCAATAAAAATGTTCTGAAAACTGTGAGAAAAAAGCCATCGACGATAATTCTGTTCAAGGAATACTGAACCGGCAAATTGCGGCTGTTATGTATTTGCAGATCTCCCAACGTCGTCAACAATTATCTTAAGGATCCGCTTTATTATTGCACAAAGAAGTGCTCTGGACGACCGTCTCAATTGTCAGACAAAGATAAGTGAAATATCATCAGCGAAGCGTCGAATGTCGCCAATTCCTGCGCCAAGATCAAGAATGATTTGAACTTAAACGATTCCATTCAATCAGTGAGACTTGTACTGAAAAAGTACAAGCGCATTAAACACAGCAAAATGAAAAAAGCACCGTTTCTGATAGCCGTCCATCGAAAAATCTTTTTAAAACTTAATCGAAAACGAGATAATTCAAAAAATGTTTGTGAACCTATGTTTATTTGGAAGAGTGTAGAAGCTGAAATGATCTGATAACTTTTGTTTGAAATCGTCACACCCTAAAACCTCAATATTTTTTTTGCTCCTTTTAGCGTATCTCCTGCGACTCCATAAAAAGAGCTGCCCAATGCGGAAATAAATTGGTATTTCAGCATTTTCACTAGAACAAATAGTGCGACTTGAGGAAAAATAGCGCTCTTGATCAAAATACCGCCTGGCTTATAGTGCTTGTCTTCTGACTTCTACCCCATTTTTTGTAATCCTCCATCCGTATGTCTGCTTATGTTTTAATGTGGCAGGATTGAACAATGTCGCTCAATTTCAAGATGATTTCTCATTCATTTTGCGTATAATAAGGCTTCCACGAAAGACGAAACATATCGGTCGTCTTTCATGGAATCTTTTCGTCTCGTCTTGCGTTCGTCTTACGTCGTCAATTAAAATACCTGTGTTATGTCAAAATACGTCAATCAATACAATGTCTATCTCTGCGCCGCGCCAGACGAATTCTAGACGATGCCGAAGGCGAGACGAGACGGTCTTATTTCGTCTTTCGTGGAAGCCTTAGCGTATAATTTCCTAAATATTGAAAAAAGCAAAAATATAGGCAGCTTGCACAAAATCTTCATCCTGATGGTCTCGCTTAAAGTTCCAGCAATTGTAAAGGCATTTTGTTGTGATTAGATTAACAAGTGATTGTCAATCTCGACTTGTCAATATATTATATAATGTTCAAAATATCTTTCTAATTGAAATATTGAAGATCTTGAACATTATTTTCAGAAACGGCGATCTCATAAGTCAAGGGATAGAAAATGTGGTAGAAAATCAAGCAAAACAGACAGAGTTGCGGTGGACATATAAACGAAACAAAAATAAAATGGCTCACCACTCGATCAGACCGTGTGCAGTGCTTGCCGAAGACTTGCCTGAACTTTGCCCAAAAAGAATCACGCTGGTCGTCAATTCGTCAAACTCTTGAGAACCTCGATATTACTTTTCCCGTAATGCAAAACATCTGAACTGATTGAAGCGCGTTTAGCAAGCATACTTTGTGCTCTCATGGGAAATGGACACGTCAATATGCATTTTATTAGTGCGAATTTTTCATTTTCCGGTTCAGAATCCTATGCAGTCAATTGGGAATCAGAAACAGAATTGTAGAACTTTTAATGTAACGAAACTGGCTTCCCATCAATTTTCCCATCAATTGACATGTTCAATTGATCAAGTAATACCAATTTTTGTGTCCAAAGCGATCAACAGTAATCGCAGTTTGATAAGAGACTTTCAATGTTTAAAATTGTTTTTAAAGAGCACATAAATATAGAATTGTTTTTCTTTAGAAAGACCAGTCTGGTCAACCAGGTAATGACTCATCAAACTTGCAATTCGGGCCGACCCGGGCTGATTAAGGCTCACTACATAAATTGCAAATTTTGGTTTTAAAATTCTCGCAAACTGAAGATCTTGCCAAACTCTATTAGGTTGTGCTTCAGCAATGCAGTTTTGAAATAGGATTAACCCGTTCCGGGCCGTTTCAGTCCGGCTTATCGGCTCGGAATGTTAAATGAGCTTTATTTATTTATAATTTGTATCATTTCTCCATTCAGTTAATCTTTAAAAGATGAAAGCTGACTATGGTTTTCTCCACAATTAGTCAACTGAATCTTATCTTTTCCAATTAACAGACCGTACTTGTCTACTACATACTTGTTTTTTTCTTTTTGATTTATAATCTGAAATATTATTTCAAAAGTGTTCAATGCTCTCGTGTGACATGGTGAAGAACAGCATGAAAAAGAAAACCCGAGAATGTACCAAAAACAAAAAGACATTCTCAAGTCGGAAAACAGGAAAGTGGGTCTTTTGATTCACGGAACAAAAGTATAAACGTGGCGCGATAAAGTGCAATGTGCTATAACAACTGACGGGCGGTGAGAAAGCCTGTTAAATGTGTTCATTACTCTTGGAGAAATAGAAGTCTACCATTGAATGATTCCGTATTTCTTGTTTAAAGAGTGAAGGGAAAAGAGAGGCTGGAGGGAATGTGTGAGTGATAAGTGACACCAACACTTGCCACTAAGACGGAGAGACCTCTCCTCACTTGAGAACTAGAATCTAGGATCACGTCATGAGAGTTGATGACGTGCAAAGGAACTTATTGTTATCTTAATATTATTATATGTGATTTAACTTACCTAACTTAATTAACAAGGGCACCAACGGTCTTTTCTCTATTTTACCAATTTTTGATGGGGGGGGGGGGAGTGACGGCCGTCTTCTAACGAATCATCTCATGTACATACAGTGTCGTGCAAAATTATACGAACCGGGGTGATTTTTACCGAAACTCGACTTCGGATGATCCGATCGACCCCAAAGTTTCAGGGATTGAGAAAAACGCTTAAAACATGAGTTTGAAAAATAAATTACGGTAAGCAGTAACAGTTGCGAACTTATTTTTGAATTTTTCGAAAATCGGTAAAATCCGATGTTTTGGTTTTTTCCATTTTTTTAAAGTATTATCGTTCTTTTATGCATGAATATTGTTATTTAAAATAGATACACTACGTGGCTTACCTAATTTATCAGAATCTCAGCGAATGGCTATCATCCGTGGTCGTCACATGGGTCTGGACATGCCCAACCACCCGAAGCAGTTCAAGACTTCTAAATCGGTTATCTGGGCAACTTGGAACACTCGAAACCGATCGAAAGGTACTGGAAGACCTTCGAAAACATCACCAGGAACCGACAAAATCATTGTCAGGATGTGCAAGAAAAATCCGCGGCTGACAAGTACGGATGTCAACTCGGAACTTAATTGCCAAATTGAAGTAGAGGTTAGTTTTTTAGACATTTCTCTAAAAATTTCAATCGATATGGCTTACAGGTGTCCAACGACACTGTCAAAAGACGTGTGCGTGATTCTGGACTCTTCGGAAGGCGCCCAGTGAAAAAGTAAATGATTTCCGAGAAGAACCGTCTGGCTCGATTAAAGTGGGAGAAGGATCATCTGCCCTGGACACCTCAGCAGTGGAATAAGGTACTGTAAAGCGACGAATCGAAGTATTTGATGATTGGCTAGAAGAAATCACTCATGTACGACGTCCAGTTAACAAATGGTACGATCCCAAGTACCAGGTTCCGACTGTTAAGAACGGTGGTGGTATCTTCATGGTATGGGGCTGCTTCCACGCCAAGTAAAAGGACAAATACGAAGTACAAGTACAGGGTACATGTACAAGGACATTTTGGAGAACGAAATGTTGCCATGTGGAAGGTCTCAGATAGGTCGTGGTTGGTTGTTCCAACAAGACAACGATCCTAAACACTCTTCCCTCTTTTTCAAGGATTGGTTCGCACAGCGTCAAGTCAACCTGGCCAAGCCAATCTGAATCCCATTGACATGAATTCCATTGAGCATCTCTGGGAGGTCCTTGGCAGACGTTTGAAAGCCAGAAAAGCAAAAAATTGTAACGAAAAATTCGAGAAACTCAAGGAAGAATGGACCAAAATCCCACTTCAGACCCTGATGAACTTGATCGACTCGATGCCAAGAAGATGAGAGGCGGTTATCAAAGCCAAAGGCATGGCGACCAAGTATTAAGTTAATTTAATCATTTCGTATCATTTCCCCCAATTTTTAACTTTTCATTTTTGTTTTTTCTTCCCATGAATATCAAAAATCAAAATATCCATTTTTTCAATTTTTTATTTTTTTTTCAAAAAAACTTTTTTTTTTGAGTAAATTTGTTCTTTTGTTATTCAAACTTATTTTTAAAGCGTTTTCCTCAATTCCTGAAACTTTGGGGTCAATCGGATCATCCGAAGTCGAGTTTCGGTAAAAATCACCCCGGTTCGTATAATTTTGCACGACACTGTATGTATGAGGGAGGATCCACGAACTCCTTGGAAATATGAATTCAGTTGCTACTCTATCCGGCAATTTGCCGTTTTACACAATAATTTACCAGTGTTTTGCGACATTGAACTCCACAACAACTTGCTATTCTATCCGGCAACTTGCCGTTTTACACAATAATGTACCAGTGTTTTGCGACATTGAACTCCACAACAACTTGCTACTCTATCCGGCAACTTGCCGTTTTACACAATAATTTATCAATGTTTTGCATGTTCTTTTGTGGATGGGCAGTTTGCTGCCGCTTTATTTCTACCATTGGCTTTAGTCTGTCTGTTACGAGTTGTGCAGCTAGAGTACCTAGAGAGCAACCGTGTTTGAAATGGTCAACATTGAGTTTTAAAGCTCCCAGTGAAGAATAGGCGATTCTGAAACGGCAAGCTTTTGGATTTCAGACGATAGATTGCGAGAAAAGCATAACTTTTAAATTGCGGTTATTGCTCCTTTATTGCTACAGGGTGGCCGCTAACTACCCGCACACGGGTTCCGCGCCAAGCAGACAAGCATTGACGCATCAGTGGGGCAGATAAATTCAATTTTTTTTAAATTTATGTATTTTTTACTATTTTCCCAAGTTTCAGCTTCATAAGTTTTGTTTCAGCCAAATGGCACGTGCTTCTCCTCACCGTGTCCATATCCATACAGTACCGGCCAAAAAGATATTCGCAAACAGTTTTTCGAGCATAACTTTTCTGAAACTTCCCGGATCGTTTTGATATTTTGAGACAAAATTTAAAACGGTATAAGAAGTTGATTCAACAACAAGAATAATCAAATTTTCAAAAATTTGAAAAAATATCGAAAAATTTATGAAAATGGCAAAAAACTGTAAAATGGAACTTTGACTTTTGAGATCTAGGAAAGACCGGTAAATGAAAAACTACAATAAAACATGACTAAAATAGTTTTAATACTTCGTTGGGTAGCCTTTGGCGTCGATGACCGCCTGACATCTTCTTGGCATCGAGTCGAGAAGGGTGTCGATAACAGACAGGGGGATGGCCTTCCAGACAGATTGGAGTTGATCGAATTTCTGATTGGCATTCGATGTACGGACCCCTCTAAGTTGTCTCTCGACATGCTCCCAGATGTGTTCGATCGGATTCAAGTCAAGAGAATGATTGGGAAAGTCCAGAAGATCCACGTGGCGGCGTCGGAACCAGTCCTTGATGTGCTTCGAGGTGTGTTTCGGGTCGTTATTCTGCTGAAAAACGAACGCCCGGCCCACATTAAACCGTGCCCAGGGTCTCATTGTGTTTTAAAAGATGTCTTCTTACACAAATCAATCCATGATGCCTGTAATTCTTCTCAGGAGGCTGATTGAAGTCCCCGAGAAACGTAGCGTAGCATGGGCCAGAGCTCATCTTCACTGGGGACGCCAGGATTGGGCTAATCACGTGTTCGGTGACGAATCCAAGTATAATCTGTTTGGTACTGACGGTATCAAATGGATTCGCCGTCCGGTTGAATGTCGGTTCAATCCCAGCTACCAGCTCCAAACCGAGGTGGTTTGGAGATGTTTCTCTGGGACTTCAATCGGCCCCCTGAGAAGAATTACGGGCATAATGGATCGATTTGTGTAAGAAGACATCTTTTAAAACACAATGAGACCCTGGGCACGGTTTAATGTGGGCCGGGCGTTCGTTTTTCAGCAGAATAACGACCCGAAACACACCTCGAAGCACATCAAGGACTGGTTCCGACGCCGCCACGTGGATCTTCTGGACTTTCCCAATCATTCTCTTGACTTGAATCCGATCGAACACATCTGGGAGCATGTCGAGAGACAACTTAGAGGGGTCCGTACATCGAATGCCAATCAGAAATTCGATCAACTCCAATCTGTCTGGAAGGCCATCCCCCTGTCTGTTATCGACACCCTTCTCGACTCGATGCCAAGAAGATGTCAGGCGGTCATCGACGCCAAAGGCTACCCAACGAAGTATTAAAACTATTTTAGTCATGTTTTATTGTAGTTTTCCATCTACCGGTCTTTCCTAGATCTCAAAAGTCAAAGTTCCATTTTACAGTTTTTTGCCATTTTCATAAATTTTTCGATATTTTTTCAAATTTTTGAAAATTTGATTATTCTTGTTGTTGAATCAACTTCTTATACCGTTTTAAATTGTGTCTCAAAATATCAAAACGATCCGGGAAGTTTCAGAAAAGTTATGCTCGAAAAACTGTTTGCGAATACCTTTTTGGCCGATACTGTATGTTCAAGTCCGAAATCAGTGGAGCAACCATTGCTAAACAGCTCGGGATTCCCCCCCCCCTCCCCCCTAGACGGCGTATGGTGCAATTTCTGGTTTTAAGGAGCTTTGTAGTCAACAGGATCGTCCTGGACGAGGAAAAAAAGTTACTGTGATAATGTGACGGAGGTGATTAAGGCTGTCAAGATGAGAATCTACAGAAATCCGCATCTACGCATGAGAAAGATGTCAATTGTTATGAAAATCGGACGAACATCGATGAGAAAAAATGTGGAAAACCAGCTGAACTGACTCCATATCGCGTTCGCGAAGCAGCCATTCTTGCTGAAGCCAACAAGCTCAGCTCTGCTGGCTGAGGTTTTCCAACAAAAAGCGTCATCAAAAGCGTTATCAAGTGAATGCGTTGAAATTCTCAATTTTCAAGTGAAATGTGCTTTCATAAGAAAAGAAAATGTTAAAAAATGATCCGGTGACCCGATATCCTAGATTTCAGGATCACAAATGTCAACTTTTAGAAAAAAAGCATTCAATTTATATTCTGTATTTCTACTCTCTATTGCCAAGATGGTGAAAGAAGAGAACCAAAAAGAGAGCAATTCAAAACCGGGAGAAAAGGAGAAAGACAAGTCGTATAGTGGCAATGTTTGCGACGAAGCAAATTCTGAAGCTTCGAATGTTCCCATCACTATTGATCCAGAGGTAAGGATTATGATATGTTAGACGACCACATTCTTGTGACCAATATTCTAGCAGTTACTGTGGAAATCTTGCTGATCACTACTTACCTCCACTGGTGAAAAGTGCGACAGGTGCATCACTATTGAGCTATGTACAAAATACGGCATCAGATTTCCTATTGAACCGTAAAGTGTCTGTTTTTTAAGCTTGGGTAAAATAAAAGAGCATTCCCTTTTGATAATGGGGGTAAAGAGGTGTGAGAGCATATGTCTCCCAACGTTTTAGATCCTTTTTTGCTCCCATGAACCGAAACTTTGCTTCAGGAAGCCCGATTCTCCAACGCTGGAGGCAAATCGGAGCACATGGTTGTGAACTTCACCGCCAAACGGATGGCTCTCAAAATCAGATGCGGCAATTCGTTGTTCCGTGTGGAGCCAACCCATATGATTATTGAACCCAACAAGTGCCGTCAATTGACTATTAATCGAATGCCTGGGCCGATTCAAACAGACAAAGCAGTTGTCCAGTACATAGATCTTGAGAAGGACGTGCAGGATGCGAAAGCTGCTTTTAAAGCGGCCGACGCGTCTGGAGTCAAAATTCCGCATATTAAGATCAAGCTGGTGGTTGGTTTCAGTTTTTGATTTTTCAAGAGCCCCCTTTCTGAGAATGCTTTATATCTTTTGACTATTTAGGCGGCTGCATCTGGAGGACGGAAGATGTCTCGAGAAATGCTCGACGAGTAGAAATGAGAAATGAGGGAATATCCGGCATATAATGAGAAGAATCTGAGTTTTGATTGCATTTCATAAAGATTTTTTCATAAACATAACCAATTTATTTCTCTATTTTAACCCGTGATATTAGTCATATGTATGACGAGAGAGACAGAGAGAAAGAGAGAAAGAAAGAAAGAAAAAAAGACAGAGAAAAAGAGAAAGAGAGAACAAACCAAATTAAATGAGGGAAAGCAAACAGAAAAGTTCAAAGAAGTCCATGAATAATCTGGTTCTACACCATATGCGCGACGTCCTCTTCATCGTCGGTGTCGTCATTGTGCTCGTCTCCAGATGCTGCGAGATGATTGGTAATGACGAATGAGTCGTTGGTCTCTTTGCCGCCTCCACCACCGAAGACCAGCTCACTGGAGAGCAGTTTTCTGGCGATGGCGATGGCGACAGCGTCGATTTCGGTGCCGATTTGGCGAGATGAGTCGCTGAAAAATCGCAGAATGAGCTCGTGTTTCGGGGAGAGGGAAGAGCTACACCAAACGGTAAAAATAGTGGAAGTCGTGGGTTTCATGCCATCAATCAACCATCAATTTGGTTTTAAATAACTATTTATAGCAAAAGCGTCTAACTCAAAAAGCTTCTATTAGAGGGTCATGTCTTTCCACTTTTCAAATGTTCAAACACAAATCCGTAATGAACACGATAAGAGCTGAATTTATAGGAACACGACCTATAGCGCTCATAGAATTTTTAAAAAATATATAATCGAAAGCCCCTAATAGAAGAGCATATAAATAGAAAAACATTTTTTTAGATCAAGGACTATCCCCTGCAAAACGGGTATATAGCTATCAACGCAATCTGACTGAAAAACGCAGCTGGAATTTGAGGATACGGTCAGAAATGGTTTTATGAAACTTTAAAGGTCACTTTAAACACGATTACACATTTTCTAGTGAACAGAAAAAGAAATGAACAAAGTACGTAGAAAAAAAAGGGTGGAAAAGTGACCAGCTGCAGGAAGAAACAAGAAAATGGTTTGAAGCATGCATCAAAACAGTTTCAGAAAGAGCATTTTTTGGCGTGACCCTACGTCTGCTGGCTTCTTTCGTCGTCGGTCAGAATGGGACCGAGCAATGATATGGCGCCCACCACCGTCAACGGCATGGATTGTCTGAAATTGAGAGTCGAGGCGGCTGACAGCGAGAATCGGCAAAGATATAGCAAAGAGAAATGTTTTTCTTTGAGAAAAAAAAAACAAAATAGAGGAAAAACTCACAAGCTTCTTGTGACAGTGACATATTCCTGCTTACGGGGAGCTCTCACGCTGTGGCAGATTAATGGTTTGATGGCCTCTCGAATCTCCTGAAAATCGTAACAATGACAGATTCAGACATTTCAGCGCATCGAAGAATTTCCTGCCTGATTGAACAAGTAGTAGACGAGGAGCCGCGTCGCACACACCAAAATATACAACACCGACGTCACGTCCGTGCAGGTTTCGTAGAACTGAAATTGAATGACATTGAATGACTGGACAATTGAAGCCCCACAAACCGCATAGGCATCGCCGACCTGTGTCGACTGAAACGACACGTATTCCCACAGTGTGATGCCGACGTTGAGGATGTTGGCGAGAAGATAGGAGAACACGATGCACACCATCAGAATCGTCGCCGATCGGATTTTCGTCTTGTGATCGCTAGTCAGGAGTCGGAACATTTGAGCGGATCGTTGCTGCATTCGAAGAATCTTCACTATTTTATAATTGAGAATTGCAAGAAGGGCGAATGGGACAAGTACTGTCATGATGTTTCTGAAGCAAATTGTGTTCAAACTTGGAATGGAAATGAAGAATTGATAAAAGATCATGAAATGGAATAAAAATACAGTGAATAGTCCGCTTACTACTTCTTTACAAATTGTTCTTTGCACCTTTAAGACCGTGTTGCAATATGACAATAGGGGCGTACCTGATATAAAATCTGTAAACAGTTCCATACCAAAACGTGTTCACAATTGGCGACAAGTTTAAATAATATTCGTTGATCTCCCCGATGCACTCTGGATTCTGTTCGATTTGCATTTCGAAGAGGATGGGCGCCCTCAGCAGCAGAGCCAAAACGAACATGCAAAATGCGAAAAGGCGGCGACACTGCCGAAAAGATCCGAGACACTTCGCGCGTAGAGTGATCAGGTAGCGCTCGATCGTTGCCAATATAATCAGATAGCATGAGAATGTCATTGATGTCTGCGAGAGGGCCAACAAAGGGCCAACGTATTGAATGTAAAGATTGGAGAGCCATCGCAGTTTCACGCGGTCTTTGATTATGTCCATTGCTATTACAGGGCCGTAGTTGAGCGACAAAAAACAGTCGGAGAGGGCTAGAAGTGCGAGGAAATAGAAATGATTGTGCTTTGATGAGAGAAGAACCTGGAAAGCGTTGTCACAATTTCAGATTTTCAGAGTTTTCGCGCTGAAAATAGACATAATCGGGAATCTGAAAACACTAGAAATAAATAGATATGCCAATGAGATGGTCGGACTTTTTGAAAAGTTAAGTATCAACTCCTGCGGAAAGACTGGTGATCCTCGCTTAACCGTTGTGAGTGACTAGGTAAGTAAGCCCTCTCCCCCTCTTTGAAAACTCTCAGTATCGATTGTGCACAGCTTACCTTCGATATAAGCATATTTGAAACAATCGACAGAACCGAGAGGGTTGTTCCGCAAACCGCCACCAAATACCATCGTCTGTCCAGACTTTCCACCGCACACTCCTCATTTACTTCTGCCAAAACAGTGTCGTTCATTCTGAAAAAAAGTAAATGTACTTTTGCAGACAATTTTGCATTGGAAACTCCAGAAAGTAAGAGGGCGTCACTTTTAGAAGAGACTTTCAGAAGACTTTCCAATGTCACCTTCTGTTTCAGAGCCCAAAAAATGGGAGTCTACTACAAAAGTTAGAGTCGAAAGTGATAGACCTCATCTGAGCCCTGGAAGTCGTCAAAAAGCGAAGGGGCATCTTGATCTCGGATCCAGGCTTCAGACAAAAGGATGAATGGAGCAAGGGGAAATGAGTCGCAAAACGATGATGAATACCAGACCATTTGAATGGAGCAAAAAGAGGTGAAAAATCAGAAGAGCGTTAAGAATTATTTAAATTTGGTAATTCTTTTCATTCATAAAATTGTCGTCTTCAATGTTTTAAAGAAGCTTGGGATGCTTGGGAGTAATGAGTTGAATCGGAAGTTTTGAATATCTAAAAATTGAACTGAGAAATGCTTCTTTTAAATTCTGAAAAGGAGGGTCACAATGAAAAAATGGCTGAACCCAGACAAAGGAGAATGGGAAGGAATACAGAATGAGATTAGATGCTTCATACTTTGTGAGCGTGCAAGCATTGGTTCTAGGCTGGTTGTAGAAAGAAAAGTGGGCGGAGCCGCAGAAAATGAGAGATGGTGCAGACGAATAAAAATGAGTTGATGCAGGCGAATAAAAGACGAAAGGGCGAAGGGGGGGGGGGTAGCTTGCTGAATCAGAAAGGGATGAAAAGAAAGAAAGAGAGAGAGAGAGAGAGAGAGAGAGAGAGAGAGAAAGAGCACGGTGGGCAGTCTCTTAATTTAGATGACGTGCAACACGACGTCGCTGAAGACGTAACGGTTATCAACGGTCCAGAGACTGCAGAAACCATAAAACATGAAAGCGACTACATATAAACCGTCGGGAAGTCATAAATATTTGCATTTTAGGCTGCAAGCGAAATCCGTAAAGAAACAGCAATAAATCCTTTTTCGTGACTGAATATTTTAGTGGCCGTGTCCTAGGATGCCGTTGGTTAGACTTCAGATAATCAGGAATTGAATTTCAGAACTCATTTGTTACAAGTTTCTGGCGCCGTCTTCTTCTATAATACTCCTAGTACACGGAAAGAAAAATGGAAAGGGCTCCATCGCTTCCATAATTCTAGAAGGATTCGCTTCTCAGAATCAACTGACCATTGACATTTTTCAAAAAAAATGGCTGTAAGATTGGGGAGTACGGTTATATTTTGTAAGAAAAAGTTAAATTGGAACTCTGGAACAAGTGGATACTGGAATATAAGCCCTTAAACAGCTGTGCGATTAGGCCTGTCATCGTCCTGTGACCGGCTTGGCCGGTGTCACAAGTATGACAACAAGAAGGATTCCCTACCTCTACTACGCCAATTTTAGCAAACTAAAAATGACAAGGAACAGCGCGAAAATGGCCAATTTCATGTCAAAAATATGTGAATTATTGATGACCAAGTGAGCAAGGCTTCTGGTGTGTCAGAGAGCAGGGAGCACGAGAAAAAATGACGAAAACGTTTCTTCTGCCAACATGCCTGGGATTATTTAGCAACTCTGCAAAACTGCACAAGACTTTGGCGTCCACAATTTCTGGCCAAAATTGCTGCAAACCTAGGCAAAACTGAAGACATGTCTAGCACAGCACAAGCTCATCGCATGTTTGGGAATTCTTTTTCAGAAATACTCAAATTCCTCTGCGCAATTTTCTGCGAATTTTTTAATAATTAAAGAATTTTTGCACAGTTCCATTCAAGACTTTCAAATTCTACCGTTGACCACGACCCCGGCCAAGTCGATGACGGCCACCACTGGGAGTTCTAGGCCACCGGCTCTAGAGCAAACTTTTAAAGTTTTTTTAAAGGTAGTTTTTGAAGCACTAACCCAATATAAAATGAAAATAAAATCCACAAAAAATATATAAGTATTTTGAAATCTACTGGTCGGACTAACGATTTTTCGGTTCTTCAGAATGCAGGCGTGAGCACAAAACGCAGTTTCTCACGATATGCCGAAAATAATATTTTCTGCGAAATTGGAAAAAAGTTCTCCAAGTTTATTCAAGGAATTAATCTTTTTTTTTTACTTTCTGTGACTGAGCAACCGACAACAAAGCGTGGAGCACAGGGAAAAACTAACACAGGAAATGCACTCTTTCATGGGAAAAAAGGTATTATTTCATTTAAAAAATAAGCCGGTATCTTTGAATTTATGAAGAGAAATGCTGATCAGTTATCCTGGGACGCATACTCGCGGATCATGCGGAAAAGGGCGACACGGGCGAACGCGGGCGGACCTGGGCTGGCTCGTATCATTTTTCAAAGGGAACGTTAATTGATCAAGCAAGATTGTATCGAATTTTCTAGCAATAGAATGATTTTGAAAGCTATTTTTATTTCTATTTCCATTAAGATAGTCATTTCACGAAAATGTGCGAATTGTACACAATTTCAATATAGATTCTGATCTTCAAATTTCAAAATTTTTTGTTTTGTAATGTTAATTCATACGAAACTTTCAAAAACGGGAAAAGACAGATTTTCTCAATTTTGCGACAACACGGATGATGGTTCTAAAAAAGCTTTGAGCAACAGCTAGGTGCTCAAGCTGTCACGACAACGACTCCAAATTCGATTCTATCCACCCCCAACAGACTTTGTTGTCACACCTCTTTGAGTCCCACAAACTGCCCAACTCCGCGCATTTATTGATCATGGACAGAACCAACGGTTTCGTACATTAGCTGAACAATACCTGCCCATCCGCAAGTTGTCAAAATTCCCACCCATTCTTCGGTTTCCGGGCGCATCCTGCTCGCTTTTCTCGCGCACCCCCTATGAAGATTCTCAGTGAGTCGTCTTTCAAAGTTCTTCAAAAAAAAAAGTAAAGATGACACACGTGGCAGGTATCTTAGCGTATTTTGCAAATTAAATCGGGGGGGGGGGGGTCAATGGGACGCCCCGTCCTCTGTAAAAGCAAACGGAATGGTGCTAATAAAAATAAAACGAAATGGACAAAAAATAATTTGTTCGATGGCTAATTCAATTGGATTTAGAAAAGGAGAGGGTGTGGGGTGAGCGCTCGGATAGTGAGTGATTCGGAAAATTAATTGAGATTATTCAATCATCCTTTTATTTATAATGGAGTCCGTAAAAGCTAAAGAAAAAGATGGTTCTGGAGATCTGAGATCGTTCACGATAGATATAGTCAGGGAAAATGCATTTCAAGCCGTATTTAATGTTGAATTTCTCCAGAATACGCGGAAAAAAAACGAGAAAACCTTACAGCACATCACACGTTTTTACTTTTTTGGCCATTGCCTTTGGAATCAGTGGCTGTGAACAAGATGGAATCAGTCTTAAGACACTAATGGTATTATAGTTCGAATAGAGCCACGAGATGCTCAATTTCATTTGAATGCTACTTGTTCCCGGATTTTAGTCCGTTATAGGTCAAATCGAAGAGAGATCCTTCAAGGAAATCCGAATTGCCAGCTCAATTATATAATACTTTCCTATTACTGTAGCTTCGAGATTGTGCAAACACTTTGAGTGCATAGCATTCCACGACCTTCTGCGGAGGAACATTTTAAACTGAATGAGAGGTGAAAATGAATAAATCATCTGAATTTCTATGATTTTGTGATTACTTCACTTCTGCAAGCAAGAAGCCTCGTTTAGAATTCAGCCAATTCCATGTACATATTATTAGGTCACAGCCACAAACAAGTCAAATCATTGGAGTGTGCATGTGCTCTCGAAGAAATTTCTTGCAGTCCAATTTCAATTTCAGCTTACTGCCAATAACAACTCGTGTAACACGGAAATAATCGCATTTTTCTGGGGTCAGCAAACTGCTCAATGGAGAGGCCACCGCATTCTAGCCAACTATGTAAACTCCAGGTCACCAAGTGTGAGCTTGCGTTCTTTACTTCAACTTCTTCCCAACGCAGCACACGAAACAATGAACTGGATGAATTGAATGATTAATAATTTAAGATACGCTTTTGCAGCCTGTGTGCGCTTTATGTGTCGCAGCTCATTCAGAAGAATATCATCTTACAAAATCTCTCCTATTCCATTCTTTAGAACGTGTCCGTAACAAACAACTGATTTATTATTATCAAGATTGCAGTTTCGCCGCCAATTTGTGCGGCTACAAGTGCATGAGAAAGACAGATTCCTGGTATCAGGTTACCCAGCCAAAAGCGGGCAGAAAGGAGACGTTGTCTAAAAAAACACAGATTCGGCTTCAGAACGAATAGGAAGATGTTTTTGCATCTCTCACGCCGAATTATTTTAATCACATCAGTTAATTCTCCAAAAATTATATGAAGTATTAATAGTAAGAGGAAAATAGAAGAAAAGGAAGCCGGAATACTTGTTGGAAATGATGGGAGACGAAAATTGGTGTAGAATTAATGAATATCATTAAATAAATGAATATACTCCTGTTTTGCATCAGATTCTCGGATTCCTGGTACAAAGTACAGACAGTGCGCTTGGAAAGCAAAGCTGCTCAAAGCTGCTCATTCTAAAACAGAGCTCAGAAAGGCATTCGGCAAGCGCTGAAATGCAATTCGAGACAGAGGAAGAAGCTGTTCATAATGGGCATGATGCTCTGGTCGATTAACGGCAAAACGCTGTACAATACCGGCAAAGTGGTGCTTGTTCCGCGCGAGAAGACAAGCTGCAGTGTGAGATTTGCCGTGTACATATGAACAGTAACACGTAGGCTCTCACACAGTTCAACAGCCAGAGTGTTGGCTGAGCTAACGAGCGACTGGCGACGCGGCAGCGCCAAACGAAGAAGCCGCACACTGAGTAAATGCGGGCATCTTGCCAACTCATCATCAGGCATCATCTCCTATTCATGAGGCCTCTGGTCTAATTACGCGTTCTGCTGTTTTCATTCTGTTCCTTGAATGCCGCTGCCCAAAGTGGTCAACATTGAAAATTTATCCACTTTTCTCCACCATATACAACAGAAAGTTTTAAAACTTATAGTTAGTCAAAAGCGGCAGCGAGACATGACCCTCGTTTTGCGTATCACTGCTCTAGACTAGTCCAGCACTCAAACGACAGGCAGGACGATGTAGTCGATGGCTCACTAGCAGGACAAGTGCAGCTGAAAGCGAGCATTTCCAGAAAATATAAACAGAATATTAACGTTAATCTGGATATTACCTTTAATGAAAACCAAGAATAATAACTTTTATGGCCTTACATTCGTTGTCTCCTAGAATATGGTTACCGTACTCACAGTAATTCGTTGGAAAGTTATGAAAAATAACAAATATTAAAACAAAAATAATGGAATTTAGAACTACAAATATGTGATAATTGGATAACGTGCCTCCATATTGGATGGACCTCTGGTAAAGCGATAGCAGTACTCTGCGATTTTAAGGCAAGTGCCAGGCTGTGCAAGTTGCCGGACGACACACATGATGAAGGCCGTTAAAACTGGGCAAGCTGCAATGTTAAACGGCACAGTGATGGGCAAGCTACGTTCTTTCTACTAGCACTTTCCAAACATTCTCAGAGCTCTCGTTTATAAGAGGATGTTCGGCAAAGATGTACCATTAGAGAATATATTCAAAGAAGGTTTACATAAAATTGAGATAAGTAGCTGAAATACCGGAATTTCAGCTTTAATGAGCGAAAATTCGATGGAAAATGTTCTAAAATTGAGGCGTTTCGAGTTTTATAACTGGCATTTACATGAAAGTACACTGAAATTTTGTGAGCTCCTCTCCTAAACTTCTTTTGGCATTTTAAATGGAATACAATGTAATTTCAGATATTACTGTAATTCTTGGTTACAATGAGCCTCATGAGAAATACCATAAAATAATAATAATGGTCGTAAAATGAGAATATAAATGAAAATCCCAAAAGTCAAAATCCCAAAAGCCAGATGTGCAAAATGTAATGAAATAAAACATATTTGAGTGCTCTCAAATCACAAAACTCTTCTTCGATTCGTCAAACAAAAAAACCCATCTTTCTTCTAATAAAGGGAGCATCTGAGGCGATGAATCACAAAACTATGTCTTCTCATTTCAATTCATCTCCGACTTTTGAGAAGTCAAGTTTGACAACTAAATTTTTGAAATTTAGCTTCGAAATAAAGAAAATAGGTTCTTTACTTATGGGATTATTCATGAAAAGTACAATTGCATTTTAATGCAAAAAATGCCAATTTAATGTTATTCAAGATTGCAGTTTAATGCAAAAAAAATGAATTTTTTTGCATTAAAATTCTTTTCGTGCTTTTCATGAATAACCACATTAATAAAAAAAACGGAACAGGTGCAACGCGGCGACAAAAAGAACACATCGTTTTCCAATTTGGATTCAAATGACAATATTTTGTTGAGAGCTTAAATTTCTGAAATTTCAGTTTAATGCCTGTTGCGCTCGTTTAAAGTTTGAAGAGCCTCTCTTATGAATGTGAGGTTTTGCGTAAGATATTGAGCAAATGGTGTGTGCACTCTAACAAGCACCAACTTTGGCGAACGCCGGCTAGCTTTACATCAGGCCGGCTCGTTGAACTCTAGGAAGTATTGTTTATGGATAGAAAAGCATTCAGAAAATAAATGCAATCCGGAAAAAGAATAAGTGAAGCGGACGGGCTGAAACCTGCAGACACGACCTGCATAAGAGTTCCAGTGTTCGTTTGGCTTGTGATTGCAGGTTAAAGCTATTACCAGAGTCTATAGTTTGTTCCTTTTTTCGAAAAATACATAGAATGCGGGCCGACACGGACCGGCCACGGCCCACTCATTTTCAAATTGAAAATAAATTCTTGAAAAGGATCGCATATTGGAGATCTCGACGAGTCCTGTGAAATTAGATTCCGATAATAACTCTCATGTGATAAATGTTAGCCGAGCCGACCAAATCGGCCTGGACTCGATGATCCGGAAATCCTGACAACTTCTGGCCTAATGCGAAGTTGTTCAATAGATTTTCATTTACACTTTTAGTGTAAAACGGGACGAGATCTACAATTTTTGGCTATATGACGGTCCGCTTTCGCTCGTTCCGGCCTAGGCGGCAAGCTCCATTAATTCGACTACTCTCTAGATTTTTGAACTATAATTCTCAGGTGTTTTTCTTTTTTTCATTAAAATTTATTTTGGGAATAGAAATGCGGTTCGCCCTACCGCACTAATGAAAAAGTTAGGCGAACTTTGTTCTATTTTTTTTTGATTTTTTGTTAAATTTGGAAAATAATAACAGTTGTTTTCAGTGGTTTTTCGCACGATCGTTTTGCGATTCTCAATGAGACGAAAGAAAAATGAAAATTTCAGACAAAACTACAGTCTGAATGCGAAATAGTTGCGATTCAGTTTCTTAATTTTCAGCAACATATCGAATTTTTATATATTTAGTCTTCGCTTCTTGAAGGAATCAAATAAAATCGCACAAAAATTAACAAAAACCCTAACGTATGATTTTCCGCGATGCTCCTGTGCTCCCGAATATTTAACAGTGCAGTAAAGCATCTTCTGCGCGGCCTAACTTTCGCGGCCGTGAGTAGGCCGTCAGCTATTCCACGTATAATTCGAGTGACCGTAGTTCTTAGAGTGAATTTATTCTAATATATGCAACGAAAATTTAAAAAAAATCACTAATTTATTTTCCATTTGTCTTCTTTTTCAAATAATTGGAGTGAATCATATATAGAATAATATATGCAATAATAGGTCAGTGATACGAAATGCACTCCGTATCACACATGCTTTATCGCGTCGACACTTAGCTAACGCAACGTGTCTGAAGTCCCAATCCAACAGAATATGTTGAAGTTTGGTACAATGATCCGCTGTTTCGGATTTCCTATTTACTTGCACTACCGCAACAGTGGAGCATCGTTCAATGAGAGCAACCAAGCCACAGTCTGGAGAAGCTGAGCTTGCGTCTTCAGACGCATTTGCACTGATTGTCGACGCTGGAAATCATGTTTGATAGAACTAATTGTTCGTATCGCTCATGACTTATCGCTTCGACCGTCAGCTAATGCAAATGCTTTGCACAACTATTTACCTATTTCAGAGTTCTGGGTTTTCAGAGTTCGCAGTGTCATTTATTAAGCTGTTCGTCTTTTTTTTTCAGTATTTTCAACATTTTCAGCGCAATTTGAATTGAAAAAATCATCAAAAAAGTCCTATTTTTCAAGAAAATAAATGCAGAAATTCACTGAAAATGGCGTTTGTTCGCAAAAATCTTTTGATTATGGCGAATGGTGGCAAAGAACACTTGTCTCGTTGCTTCCAAAACGGAGAAAAAAAACAATTTTTAATTTGATTTTCAGAAAATAACAAAAGCCGAACTAATTTATTCAGCGTATTAAGAATGCTGTGATCGCTTTTCCCTTCTCTAGTCTATCTTCATCAATAACACGATTTTCGTGTGTTTACAGAATCGACAGCAAGGCAAGAGCACTGAGCCCACACTTCTTGCTCGAACTGGAAATCGGTTTTCATTCATCTCGAGTACAGCTATTGTCGAGCAAATTGCGCGAAGAAGCTGCTAATAGGAAAAACAAAATCATGAAAAGAATGAAAAGGAAAATGGAGAAAGTCGACGATGCGTCTTCCAGAAGCCGCCGTTTATATGATTAAGAGCCACCACGTGAGTGGTCTTTGTATCCACATATCCTATGCCGACTTTCCTCATTTTTTATTTTGCTCAGCGAACTCAGCGAATCAGCGTAAAAATCATTAGACCTCAGTGATCTACTGTGTATTTTGGCTGAAAATGCTTTGCAATCCTAAGCTTTTCATTTTTTTAAAGTTTACTTCTAGAACTTTACCTCCGGTCTAGCCAGCTTTTAAGCATATTTCTAGAGTATTTTAGCTAGCGTTTTGAAGTCTATGATGCCCTTTTGTGCAACCGGAGCTTACTAAAACTATACGAAATAAAAACCAAATTTTGCCGTCCACAAAGTCCATTTGCAAGGACGGCTATGCTCGATAATGCGGAGGTAATCAACGGAAAATGTGCGACATCTTATGCCAGAACACTTGTTGCCATTGAATGACTGCTCCGTTAGTTTGTGTCTATTTACTTTGTTTACAGCGGCATGAACACTCCGGCCAAGATTTCAGCTGGGAAACTGAATAATTTCTGCTGAATTCCTAGGTAGAGACGCTTTGCACCCCGTTTATTATTCCATTTTTTTGTGGAATTTCTTGTAATTATGCATTCAAATTCAAGAAAAAAAAACAGGAATTCCGCTCCACAGGTAACGGACTCTATGTGGCCTAGCTTCTTAATTACTATTCGTTAAAAAAAAAGCAGAAAGTAGCCGTTCTGCACATCTCTAACTATTTTGCCCCGGGTATTCTTTGTAATTCACAGTTGTCCGCGCGGGCGACACGGGGCACTATACAAATTGAATATCTCAGCGTATTTTCTGGCTTTAGCCTGCAAAAAGAAATCAATTTGGCCCTTCTTAAATCCTTTGAATTAAACTTGCTTTTTCCGAGCAGCTATCATAAAATACCCCGAGATTTTGAGCTCTGCCTTTGAGCCAGAATCTGAGAAAGTTATGATAGGTAAGGCTTCGACGAAAGACGAAATAAAACCTTCTCGTCTCATCTTCGTCATCGCCTTGAATTCGTCTGACGCAGAGATAGACATTGTCTTAGTACACATGCATTTTAATTGACGACGTAAGACGAATGCAAGATGAACTGAAAGACGAACGAAGACGAGACAAAAGGCTTCCAGAAAAGACGACCGAATTTGTCTGTTTCGTCTTTCTTGGAAGCCTTAATGACAGGACCAGCGAGATAGGCCGCGTTTGGGTTCGCCGATCTCAGTAGAAATCAAATTTCAGATCGATCCAGTACAAAAATTAATATTAAAATTTGATTATAAATAATTGAAATTTTCATGGTAAAAGCTGAAAAAATGCGGAGAACCGAAGAACTGAACGTTGGATGGAATGGTTCTGCAAACAAAGAAATCTGCTGGAAGTTATATACCTTTTTGGGATAGTTCCGATTCGAAACATTTCTGATTCCCCCGACAGCTTGAGTTAGAATATATTTCGAGAAGAAATGACAGGAAGACAAGATTTGTTCCCCAAAAAAAAATGGTTTATAAGCAAAAAAGAAGAATGAAAAAGTTTCAAAGCATCGAATGATTTCCAGAAATTTAGATTTTTATATGCATTTTTTTCGGCGACGTGGGCTAATATCCTTTTGCGTGGGACTGCCTGCCTAAACAAACATCTGTAAATAGGTGAAACACCCGATATTAACAACTTGAGCAACGCAAATTTGTCCTCCGGTAATAATTTCACAAAAAAAGTTGGGAAAGAGTGCGTGCCGAAAAGCACTAAACTCGTAATTGTGCACGACAGCTTTCTGAAGCATTTCAGCGAAATTGGAGAGCAAAAAAAATTAAAAATTGCAAGGGATTCCGGAATATTGGAATTCCAGACGAGGTTGGTGGCCCACTTCATTGCAATCACGATTCAGATGAGAAGAACCAAGAAATGAAAAAGAAGAATTAGCAGAAGAAATTGAAAAGACGTAAAGCCGTGACGCAAATTCACGTTTCCATTTGTTTCATTATTTATTTATTTTTTGTTTGTCTTTTCTAATTAAAAAATGGATTGAATTCGCTTCGAGTTTGAAGGCAAGGAGACGAGAGCCGCGGATGAGCCGCCTCTCTTAAATTATTCAGGCTCTTCATCATCATACATACGTTAAGGCATGCACATTTTGCGGGCGGCCACCATGGTCGGCCAGGCCTATCCCTTTTTGATTCGTTTTCGTTGAAACATTGATCTAAGAGTCCGCGACGTGCAAAAAGCGAATACAAATGTTGTCATGAGCAATAAAACCAAAGTTGGTAAATTGCCGCCAGCAATAAAAAATGGATTCTGCATTTTCTTATTTCATCTTTTGATCAATTTTGTTATGACTGCTCTTCAGTTAGGGGCTCACGTCCTTCTAGTCTTAACCCTTCAATCTTGATAAGGAATTCTATTTCTATTTCTGTTAAAACATATTAAAATAATCTGATAGTTAGGTATGTACGTGACCTTTTATTTGATGCTTGCGGCGGCGCACCTCCTGCTTCTAGATGAATTAGAGTAAGCTTTTTCTGGAAACCTTACTCTAATTTGCCTAGAAGTATGAGATGCACCGCAAGGTTTTTTCAAGAGGGTTTCTGAATTGAAAAAGATGAATAAGCCTTTAATTGAAGCTATCGTGGTTTGTAGTCTGCTCACTTCATAGCGGTGTCACGTAACTGCTAGAACGCCGGAAAGAAGCCGTGAAACTTAGCTGAAAATCTACCAAATTCTCTTTAAAGGGTTAACAATCAATTTTCAATTGGAGAATATCGGTTCTCAACTCCTTGCTTTTCATGACAGCTTGAAGATACCTCGGGTACGCTTCTATTGCGATACGTGGCCACTTTGCGGCTAGAATTTTCTGGAATTCATCTGAAATTTGCACACTCTTTGTAATTTGTCTATTTTGAAAAATAATTCACCATTTCGTTTTTTTCCGGCATGGCAATCGTTATTCAGATATGTATTTCCAGTCTTTCAGTTAGTTTACATATTCCAATATTCCCTCTCAAAAGAGGCAAGTATTTTCCCAAAGCTTTATTTGGTGCAAACTGTAAAAAATGTATTGACTACCTAGGCTTGTCGAAATTTCCCAAATTTTGCATTCTCTGAAACACAAAATCTGACACTTTCAGCATTCGCAGTTTCCTCAGCAGTGGTCGGCCTTTATACCCGTTGGCCTTCTGAATGCTCTGTCATTGCTTCCTCAGATACACAAAATTTCAATTAAAGTTCATAGAATTGTGCAATTGCATTCTTGTATTCAAACGACAGTTTTTGTGCATTGAACTCCACTAGTCTAACACAAATTAACAGCAAATTTAGGACAATTTAAGACCAAATCCTGAACCAAATCTTTTTCGAGATACCTTTTAGAGTTCAAGTGTTTTTGTATTCAACTATTTGTATAACAGCTGAAAATTCGCAGAGAGAATTGCACAACATCTCAGAAAACAACTTTTAAGACTCTTGAAGCTTGAAGCGAAGCTCATCAAAATCTTTGCTCACAAGAAGTAAGATATCTTCAAATTTAGGGAAGGGTGGACATTTCAAAACTCCGGTTTCTCCTCTTTTCGCGCGTGTTTTCTTTAAGATTTGAACTAGAAAACTAGATTGGCTCACAAGCAAAAATTCAAAATAATCCTTGTTTATTCAATAAAAGTTACAAAGGACAATGTGTAAAAAAGGAAGTGAAAAGCAGCATCATTTTTTGTCGAGAAGAAGAAAAAAGAAAATAGAAATCAAATCACAGAAAGAGCATAAATAAAAGAGACAAAGGAACCCATAATGTGAGCCAATTTGGTGCAGATTGGAGAGGGAGGAAAACGTACGTGAGGAGGATCTAAAGCAAAGAGGAGACACGCGCCAGTATTGCTAATTTCTTGAAAAGCGCGGAAAATAAACTTCCATGTCACCATGCAAAAATGTTCAGTTGAAACGAAGAATTGTGATGACGAGCAGTGCAGATGACAACGAGACGAAGCGGCAGGTGGCTCGGCTCTCAGCGGCTCTCGCCCACTCCTTTTGCCTCTCTCTTATGATGTCCTCCTCTGTTCGGACATCCTTGGCAACTTCCAAAGAGTCGTCTTCGTCTAGGAACACTGGTGGTAGCTTTGGTTTTTGCTTGTCGTCGTGACTTTCGTGGCTGGGCGGAAGTACTCCGACGTTGGCTTGATTTGCTGCTCTATTCAGCTGAATGGTATTCGCTAACTTTTGCGATTTTTCCATTTCTTCTTCAAGAAGACGTTGTTCTTCCAGAGAATCACGAACACTGGAAAAAGAAATTCTCGAAAGTCGGTCACTTTCTTAAAAATTAATATTTCCATGAAGCAAGTCTGCAAGTAGGATATCCCGTTAAGGCTCTCCTCTAAGCCCCCCCCCCCTCTAAGGCTCTAAAATTGAAATATATTCTAACAATATCAGTTTTTGGTTAGGAGCTTTAAGGTAATATCTTAATACAAGACTCGACGAATCTCCTACGGAAACTTCTTGAAATCTGACCATTATAATGCAAGATCTTTCAGCTTTTTTCACAGGATTCAAGGGTTACAGACCGAAGTTACGGACTGGAACGCCATGGTGAGCATTGGATGCGCTTGGATACTCCATAAGCATGACGAGCCGGCTTCACAACTAGGATCTCTCATCAAAAGGTAAACTTTTTTTCCAAATTAATAATGAAAATTGAACAATTTTTGAAAAAATCCTTGCTATAAGCGATAAGAAAACATATTATTAACGTACCCTGTAGATTGGGCCTGTTGGAGGAGCGAAGGCCTGTTGCATGTGTTTCCACGGCAGATACAGTAGTTCACAAGACCACCTTCACTAGTGGCACATCCCTCATTGAGCTGGAAAATATGAAAAACATTAAACAAGACCAGCTACAGTAAGATTCGCCTTCAATACAGGCTCATAACTTTCTTTAAATAAATATTCTTGTCCGAAAAAGGTTGGCAATCGAAGATCTCGGAAAGTTCCACGAAATATTGGAGATTCAGGTTCACGCAGCCATGAACCAAAGCTAATAAAGAGGGCCGACAACAATGTTCCGGAATCCGCCAGACTTGTTGTCTAAGGGCTTCCGGTATGGACTCGGTGCTCGGTAGTCACGATACGCAGTTTTTAAAGTAAAATACACAGAAATCTGCAATTTATCCCCATTTCCGCGCAACGTTCTTTCAAAATTTGAATAAAATGTCACTGAATTTCTCTTTGAGCACGCCGTAAAGATTTTCGTTATGATATTTTAACTATTTTTTAAAGTGAAACTTATTTGACAGCTGAACAAAACTCCACAAAACCAACACTAGCCTTTGGTAAAACTTGTGCTAGAATTGCGAGAGGCTTTACCTAGAATCGTGGAGTTTTGCTGAGAGAATCTTACTAAAGATCTTACTATATTTAGCTTTGATGTTTCAAAACTCTGAGATAGTTTGAGAAAATAATAGAAATCGCGCCCTTACCTTTTCTCCAGGCAGAAAAGTTGCCATCTCACTTTCCGATAAGCACCTCTTCTCCATAGCAAATGAACCTGAAACTTTCTCCTTACTTTCGATTTTTGGGTTCTCTTCTTAAAAGGACTCACTAGTTGAAATCTGTGTTTGCTTAGTGACACAGTACTTCGCATTCGGATCGCAAGCCTCTTCGGTGGCGGCCGAACAGTCAGCAGTGGGATCCGACATGTTAGCTTCCCCGCAGGCGATGCAAATCAACGATGGAACTGATGGACGGCGAACCACTGATGGGATGATGGGCCTAGCCGCTTGGGTTGCTGATTCGCTAGATGGTCGGAGTGTAGTTGGAGGGTGTGTTGGAGGGTTTGTCGGCGCTTCAGGAATTTGCGGTATTTCCACGAATCTCGGAGGTTGGGGAATCGGAAGTTCTGGGGATGCGAGGTCCGGAACAGAGTTGGAGCGAGATGGTGGTATCACAGTGAGAATTTGCCTCTGAAGTTATTTTTTTTTCTCAAAATCCGGAATGAGCATTCAGAAATAAAGGTACTTTTAATGTTCCACCTTCCGGATCAAGCGTTTTTAAATAGAATTTTGCATGACTCTTTGCCGCATGCCCTTATAGAAAGTATGTGTACTCAACTGGTTTCTACCATTTTCTGATTTTTCCCAATTGTCTTCCTATAAAACAAGGTGTACACGATTGATTAAAATGGTATAGACTATTTCAAAATTTGCTAAAAATTGCTTAAAGGGTTAACAGTAGTTTAAGATTTGTGGATTGATAAGGACGGGATCCCACTGCCGCAATTTAGTTTTCTGTACTGGTTTTTTGGTTTTTTTTGTAGGACGGCATTCAGTAAAGAGTGTGTGCACACTAGGCACTATACTTCACGACAGTTGTATGATCGACTGCTAAATATTCGGAGAGTACAACACGATTTCATATTTTTCAATATTTCGGATTCCTGTCGGCGTCTTCCCTGTTTTCGATCTTCTATTTTTTTTTTGTGCCGTCCCGCAACAAAATGGCCCGATGTACTGAAGATATTCAATACTCCCTACGGCAACTGGTACCAAGCCGCACAGAACTGAAGCAAATAGAAAGAGACGTGTGCCCGGCGCTAAGAACATCCCCGGCCGAGTCGACCGCGTCGAAGTACCCAAGTAAATAAGTCTTCCTGTTTGGAATGGCCTCCCGCTATGAGCTCAAAAGCAAGCTCAAAGGGAAAAGCAGATGGTAATCCCTTGCAAGTTCTCTTCCCTTCATTCTTAAAAAAATCAGATGTTTCTCAAGCCGTGATCCCCTCCCCCCTTCATTCATTCATCTTTCACCCTCCCCATTCTCCCCCTAATCAGCTTAATTCCGCTCTCAGCCTCACCATCCCATAAACTCAATTGTAAAAGCCTACTAAATCGTTATATGCAGTCAGGCAGTCTACTTGTAAATGTTCTTGACTGCAATTCGGGTCAAGTATGATTTGCGTCGCCGGCACTTCATCGGAAAAGACGAAGGAGACAAACGACATCACATAACTATTGGATGAGGAAATGAGGGGGTCGCATGTATAATAAATATATCGAACTAATTGTTTCTTTTTATACCACTCCCACTCCACATCCTGCTTCTTTTTTTCTTCAAGATGGTGCACGCAGTGATAGAAATTGTGAGACGAGAACCATGGAAGACAGTTTTCGACAGTAACAAGGAAGTTATTAACTAAACCGGTCACAGATCATAGTCTATGTAAACACTGCTGAAACTTCCGAAAACATGAATCCCGTAATAGAAGGTATCTCTCACACTTCATACATATAAATGTAACTTTTATAGTTTCACAGGGGCTTCTTTTTGTAAAAATCTAATATTCAAACACTCTCCCAATAGACAAAGTCTTAAAAAGTGGTCTTCTATTAAAAGTTGCTTCTCGATGAAGTCAAGAGCCGACTAAAACGCTATACCTGTTGAGCCAGCGGTAGTTGGTTGCAAATTGGTGAAGAGCAGGCGCAATACTGCACTCTTCCGGCGTTCGAGCTTCCGCATCCCTCGTTTCGAGCGGACTCGCCGAACTCATTCACCAGCTGCTCTGGTAGTGCGCACATTTTTTCCAGGCCGTACATGCCTGAAAAGAGAACGGTGAAACGGGATTCGAGTCGTGTCTGGAAATGTGCCTACCGTTTCCCAGTTCAATCTGTCTGGTAAAGCACAAGGACCTCTCTGACGCACATTCCACTTGCACTTGTCTCTTGCAGTCTTCATTCGCATTTCTCAACGAGCCATCACCACATTGAATGCACCTCATCGTGGAAGACGAAATTTCTGAAATATGATATTGGACACTTTCACAAGAGCATGCTGTTGTCTATTTCTAGTGCTTCTAGTGGTCGGATGCCGATTTCCCGCATTGATAGTTTTTAAACAATTTTTTTTCAGAATTCTCTATCATTTTAGCTACAGTTAACCACTTAGCTAAGCTAGTCACTAGTAACCTTTAGTTGACGCTTGCGGAGGTTTCGGAACAATTGGTCCGCTTCCCACAAAAGTTCCTTGGCTGATGGTGTTGCTTGGCAAATTCATGATTGGCACTTCAGTTTCCCGGGAGTTTGAAATGGGTCGCTGCGGCTGATTGCTGATTTCTATCTCGATTCCAGAAGCTCTCGCAGGCAGCTGCGATCGGCGGATTTCAATGTTCTCCGAGGATTTCGATTGAGATGAGGTCTGAATAGAAGCAAAACGCGATGCAATCTGAAACTCATTCAACTCAACTCACTCGCAAATCATTAACTGGCACGATGGCTCGTGGATTCAGAATCGGCGCAGCAAATGAGCCGGCAGACTGTGGACTATGCTGAGATAATCCAGCCGGAAGAGGTTGAATCTTCAGCGGGGCTTCAGCGGTACGGAAAGTGGGTGGGGCTCTTGGAACGTTTGGTGGGCTCGGTGCGCCGGCCTCATCGATGTCGCCGAACAATTCTGGGTGCTTCTTCTCGAAATCCATAAACTGCTCGGCAATCGGATTTCGGTTGCAGTTTTCTGTTCTGCACAAACAGTAAGCCATCTCGATTCCGCGAACATCTACCAAATCGCATTCGTCGTCAATGCTGTACCCTTTTTCAGGATACTTTGTGTAGTGGTCTTGCTCCGAAATGCATTCCTTCATTATTGTGTAGGTTTCTGGAATCAAATTTCAGTATTCGTAACATTTTTGTCCCATTTTTCTATCGCTATTTCCAAATAGCAAATTTTGAAACTTTGAAATGAAAACTGGAAATTCTATTAGCCAAATAATCGTCAGAAATTCCAGCAGCGCTTTTTTGACCTCCCCAAACAAACCGAATTCCTCGTGCTCTTTTTAAACGTCCTTCTATTAAGACGTCCCTAATGTTTTCTGTCGTTTCACCAACAGATTCATAGGCGATTCATAGGTCGGTGAAAGTTTCACGAAAGTATAATATTCTGTGAGCGTCGCCGCGGCGCGCAACACTGTCCACCGTCAGATTTCGCTCCTTTGTTTGCTGTCACCGAATTAGCCGGCTAGATAGATTGCCCGAATACTAAATCGGTCTACGAGGGCAAAGGGTTTGAGAGAAGCTTGTTTCAAAGTAGACCCTTTCGCTTTGAAAGCTTGAGGAAGACGACGTGCCGAACATTGAACTTCAAGGAAAACACTTTTGATACTACCTTGGCCTATTTTTACGGTTGCATGATGCTATCATAACAAATATCGTTCTAAATTCATCACCAGAGTGCGCCATAGCAATTCGTTTCGCATGGTTGGCACTTTCGCTAAAGAAGGGAGAATGTGTGACCTTTTATTGGAAATGTGACACAGAATATGAATAGGTAGGATTAAGTCTTCCACAAGTTTGTGCTATAACATTTCTTAAACATGGATTCAGCTTGAAGAAGTCTCCTGGAAGGCTTGTGCAAAGTTTGGCATACGCTAATGAAAAGTTGCGTCGGGGCTTGGGAATAATTAGGTCTAGACTTATGGGAAACTTGATTTAGACTTGGTAAAAGCTTGGCTGAGCCGAACCTTGGAGCATCTTTTGGTAGACATATAATTGTGAGAAGTTAGTTCTAAAATGGTAGAAAATTTGGAATTTAGCTGAGCATAGAGTAAAAATGGTGCTCTACACTTCTATATTACTAGGAGTTCTCAGGAATGCTCAGCTTCGTTTTCCAATCAAACTTTTGGTTTAAATATTCTTGAAAAATGTCTTACTTACTGTTTACCTTTTCTGTTCATTTTCCTTATTAAGGGCACTAAAACATGATTTTCTTCTCGGTACTTTAAGTGCACCAACAACATTGAATCCTCGCAGGAATGGATTTCGTGACCAAAAGAAGAATTGGATGGGGGGGGGGGGGAGGAAGAGCCACCTTTTCCGTTATTCAGGTTTCGTGTCTTTTTTTTTCATTTCATTTCATACTATTTTTTTCAGTTTTTCGGTTTCAGTACTTCCGTTTCAAAGTATCATTCGAATAGAGAGACTCACTGCTTGTGGCATTCTTTGTCCTTGTACTTCTGCAGTAGATTTTCTCGGATGGCGGGAACCTTCTGGCATAATCATTACAATCGTATTGGAACTGTGAACTGCATTCTCCAAACTCATCGAGACCAGCGTCTCCGCAAATGTAGCAGGATAGGGTGTAAACTGAATAATTGCTTTTGTTGCTGTCTGATTTTTCTTTCACTCGAATAGCAGTTTTTCCGTAACAAGTACAGTCTTCTCATCCCTACTAAATGAGTCGGTCTCGTTCACTTACAGCAGGAAAAAAAAGAAAAGGAGTGCAGAAAGAAAGGGGGGGGGCGGATTTCGAGGCTAACCACCTCCCCCCCCCCCCACACCTTCTCACAGCAAATTGCTCGTTCTGGTTTAGAAGGTTATTGTGGAGAGTGAAATCGAGTAAATTGAAATTTAAAGCGTGTAATGAGAGAAGTACGGTTAAACGGTCAAATATATGTTAGTCATTAAACAAAGACGTGGCTTTGAACTATACAATGTGTGAAACACTTATCGGGACCACATTTTGACACTTCAAATAGAGAATTGCTGCTCGGAACTGATTACAAATTGTAGATCTCGGCTCGTTTTATAATAAAAGTGCGAATTTAAATCCGTAGAACAACTTGGTTTCAAATCGGAAACAGTTGAGTAGTGACTGTTTTTCAGTCCTATTTCAGAACTATTTTAAAGCCTTCATAACAACATAGCATTACTGAGCTCGTCGAGAGCTTCAATTTGCAACTTGCTTTAAGCAATAATTTTCATTTTAAGAATAGTTGACATCGATTGGATTAAGGCTTCCATTTGAGCGAAATTTCGATCGACCCGTCTTCGTCTTTGAATTCGTTTGCCTCAGAGATGAACATTGTGTAGGTACACACACATGCACAACTTTTTTAATGCGTAAGACGAATGAAAGACAACTTTTTGTTTTCGCCTTTCGTTTCATAAAAATATAAACTTCTTTTTTGCAGATGACAATCTTTTCTGTTTTCCCACAAAAATCAAGACCTACAAATTTCTAGCAATCAATAGAGAGCTCCATTGCGGAGCACCAAAGCTTTCTCATTTTCATCCCAAATCGGCTTTTTTGCAAGAGCTATAACTCCGTGGATATTAATCGCACTAAAAAGTTGCCAACTACAGAATAAGAAGCGTTTTCAGTATTTCTAATAGCACATATTTTTATTTGAACATTTATAAAAGCACTTATTTAAGAAGGAAAGTCATCGGCAAAGTTAAAAAAAAATCGGTTTTAAAAAAGTTTCAAAAAGTTTAAAAAAAAATCAAGATTTTTTTCAAATTTTTGCCATTTGAAGAAAAGAAAAGATGGTTAAAAGGAATAAAAAACATTTTTCTTCGCCAGAATATCTAGTATCTGGAAATATTTTCACTAATAAACCCCGAAAAGACTATGGCTGCAAATAAGAAGCGTTTTCAGTATTTTTCAAAACACATAAAAGCACTTATTTAAAAAGGAAATTCATCGACAAAGTTAAAAAAAAATCGAATTTACTTAATTTGCGCCTTTCTATTTTCTAATGGGTTTAATACAGTAGAGCGAACATTATCTGCGTTCAATTTTCCAAATACCTTGCAGACTGAATGCAATTTAACGTGCATTTTATGTTTCTAAATTCGAACTAATCGTTTTCAAAGTTATTAAAAAGCAGTTGCTTTCAATTCAACTCACCCCCTGCAACGGATGACAGCAATAGAAGAAGTGCTGACGACGATGTCATGTTTACGGCTTTTTTCGGCTCCTTTGCTCTTTTTCCAATGCTTCTCTATTGGGTTTTCACTAAATCTGCAATCTGGAACATTTTTAAATATTAATTATTAAGAATTTTGGCTCTACGGATATAAGTAACTGACAGCTAGCGAAACGCTGAAAATTGCACAAATATTTGTATTCAAAGGACTGAAATACGTCAGTCAAGCAGAGATGAAGGAAGAGTGCGCTTTTATTAAGAGTGCTAACAGCATGCAAAAGAAGATTCCAGGAGTCAATCGAATATCTGCCTATTCGCGGAATGGCTCTCTTATTAAACCCGAAAAGAACTGGAAATTCGGGAATCTTGAAACAAAAATGCTGGAGAGATTTAACAGCGGCTAAAAACCAACAAAAATTAGTTCGCCAGTAATAGTACAGCACAAAAAAACGAGTGGAGGAAGAAGAACGACGGGACGACGTTAATCGGCGCGTGGCCATTCCAGTTGGCCGCCTTTTCACTCTGCCTGTACTGGTCAGCTTGAAGTGAATCTGTATGCTTATGAAACAGAAACAGGCTTCGCATGTGTATGTGTGTGTGTGTGAGAAATGGGCAGATTGACGGTGAAAGAGTGAACGAACGGACGGAAAATCGGAATCGAGGCAGGATGGTGGCGGGGGAGAGGGCGGGGAGCGGGCCGGGGGGGGGGGGTGTTGTGGAGAAATTTTCGGGGGCGGCGCCGGGAATCGGTTTGCTAGAGGAGGTGAACGAGAGGAAAAACTTCAAACAAACAGCTTTAGGAAGAAGTGAGGATTATAATAACTGGCTGAATCAAATGTAAATCGAACAACCGTACTAGAAACAAATATAATTGTTGGTATTTATAAGAGGTCACTGTTTTCACAAGAAACGCGCTCCGTCAAAAACAAAATATGAGAACAGCGCGGAAGCGAACGGAAGTGAAAGAGCGGCGTGAGTCATTCATTCATCGAAGTCAAAAATCGATGAAAAAAAGGACGATCATCAGAGAACTTTTGAACCTTTACAATGAGTGGAAAACCACAAACGAGAGAGGAGAAAAACGCGTGTAAACTTGTCGGCTAGACAAGAAAATGTTTCTTGTATTAAGAATTGAACGATCAACGTAACATTCTTCTGGGGGGAATCGAGTTACTTGAATACTGGGAAACGGCGTGGCTCTTTCCGAAATAGCCGAACCAATATGAAAATCAACACCCGGACTCTTAATTTTAGAACATGGTTAATGATGCTAGACTCAACTCTTCTGATTTTCTGAAATTATGACTCAACTTTTTCGAATCTCCTTGAACTCCCCTCGGATTCTTGTGCGGATTGCCTTAACAAAAGTTAAGATCCGTTACTTCCTCACCGGAAGCACCATTCTAATAGTAGAAGTACTAACTAGTACAAGATAGTGTTTCACACTCTCGACTGTCGCACTTCGCGCGTCTTTAAAGCTGTCATTAGGAGCAATTGATCCAGAATTGAGAAACTCTAATTTATCATTGATTGACAGCTTGTTGATAAGAATCTGGCTGATTTTTTAGTGCGATTTCACTGTTTTGAATGCCGTTACACCATGTTAGCTGTGGACCAATAGTCCGGCAATGCCCATAAAAACCACAAATGGGACATGCAGACTGCATTAGGCCGCACCCGGGCCAGGTGTGATCGATCCTCTCTGGAGATCGTGGAGTGTCGAGACAGAAGTGGAAGTATCGCTCGCCCTTCCCGAACTCGGACTTGGTTAACTGGGATATAACCTCAAACTTGGGTAATTAAACCATTTATTAAAAATATAAGATTAAGATTTAGATGAAGATGAAGAGAAAGATGAAAAGAAAGACGAAGTTAAAGTTAAAGTTGAAGGTCAAGTTAAAGTTAAAAATAAAGATAAACATAAAGTTCAAGATTAAGATAAAAATAAAGATAAAGTTAAAAAGATAAAATCCATTTGAAGGTAGAGCGGAAGACAAATTAACAACAAATTCAAATATGATCCCGAGTCGTAAACAACTCGATATCATAGGATGAGCAATAAGGGGCGGGGCTTAGATGGAAAATGACTGGAAGTGCTCGTAATCGAGTACACCAGGTTCATTAAACTTGAGAAATCACACATTGCCAAATATGAAACTGGAGATGGCAGTTGCTGCTGAATAGCTTCGAGTAGAACTTTTGAATTTTCTGCACTATTTTTGTCCTAGTAGTGATTCTCTCTCCACTCGCTGGGAAGCATGGAAGTATGGTATTTCAGATTTGTATTCTGCAATATCTCTCGCTGCCTTCTTAAGACTCAACATTAGAAAAAACCAAAAAAAAAATCAATCTCCAAAGCTGAAAGCCAAATCAAATAACAGCTCTTTCTACCAGTGGAAAACACATTGAAGTTTGGTAATGTTCAACAAAAATGGGATAGAGTTTCAAAACTTCTGCAGATTTCTCAAAACACAATCTGGAAGAGGAACTGAAAATCAACAGAAATGACAATTTCTGGAAAAAGTCTGGAGGTTGAGGAAGTTCGATCAAATATTTCATTCTTCTATAATTCCTTCGGCATCATTCAAAACGTTTCCACTTGAATTATGCAATGCGACACTCAAATGAATCTGCGGATGCTATGCTTCAAGAGTAGATAGAATCCACGTTTTTTCAACCGCTTTTTCATAATGATTCCAGTGGTAGACCGGAAGAATGCGTTGGGGGGAAAAAGAAAAATGGATTTCCTTTTCAATACTTTTCACCTGTTCAACTGTTGCATAATGGAGAGTGACGAGGTATGCGAAGGAAGATTGTGGCTGGATAATTACTGGATAATTCTTCATTTTTTCTCCTTTCTTTACTCAAAAAGGCTTTCATTTATTTTTCTTATCCAATTCTTTTTTCACAAGTTATTCGGAATGGCAAGCTTCAGCGCGTAATGGAGGAAGAAGAACATAAGTTGCAGAAGGGGTCATATTATCGGATAATCTGACGCTGTGGCGGTTACGTCGGTTTCTGAACGGTCACACTTGGCGGACGACGGTCGGCATACTCTGAAATCCTTCTTCGTGCCTTCGGATTAGAAGAGGAACCGGTAGGATCTAGAAAATTCGATGTGACAGGTTTTTGTGAAACATTGAAGAACTGATTTCGCAAAAACTGACCGGCAAAGAAAATGAAATTGTGATTGGATGTCGTGTGACTTGAAGAATCCAGTAAAAGAATAAACATCAAGCTTTGAAAAAATCTCACAGATGGCTGGAACCATTTACTACTCTTATTGGTTTGCTAGAAACATACATATCAGTCATTCTGAAGGGAACAGGATCTTCAAAATGAACATTTATTTTTCAGACCCATAAGAGCCATTTTAATTAGAAGAAAAACAATAAAATAAAAATAAAAATCAAATAAAAATTAAAAAAAATTTGTTTTTTAATTTAATTAGAAGATTTTAATTAATCATTCAATCTTGGATCCACTATTGATACATTTTAGGCGGAAAATGCATGTGAAAAATGAGAGATACTCAAATATTCCTAGACGGTTGCTTGCAAGTCGTAATTACAGATATCACGAGACTATGGTGATAGCTTAAGTCAGACATAACGAAAATTCATATGCACTAAAAACAGAAAGAGTACTGTTGGGTTCACGCCCATAAGTTATTTGATCTGTCTATACTCGGATACTTGGTACCCTGTGCCGCTCCGAACCCTCGTTTTGTACGTGTGAGATTGGGAGGTTGGGCGTCGGAAGGTTGGGCGTCTTCCTCGCGTTACTAGCCCTTTGAGTAGACGACATCCTGGTTTGGTCGGCAGGTGACGAGAGCCGTTCACCCCCGAGCCGCGTTAGAGCACCAGGTAGGTTTTGCGGGGATCTTCCTATATTTTGACATATATCTATTAGGTTGATGGAAAAGTTATGGCGTTTTTATGATGTTTACTTTTGTGAAAGATTTTTGAATAAAATTTTTGGTTATCTGTGATCGTGTTATATATCATTTTAAAGAGCGTAATTCGCTCTATCTACTTGTCAAACTAGGCCGAAACGCTGTCGAGACAACTCGCGATATCAACGATGCATTTGGCCAAGAAACCACTAATAAACGTACGGCACAATGGTGGTTTAAAAAATTCCGTAGCGGTGACGAGAGCCTCGAAGATGAAGAGTGTGCCGGCCGCCAGTCTGTGATTGATAACCATTCAATTGAGAGCCTTAATCGAAGCCGATCTTCTCAAATCAACGCGAGAAGTTGCCGAAGAACTCGACGTTGACCAATCAACAGTCGTTGTTCATCTGAAGCAAATAGGCAAATCAAAAAAGCTCGACAAATGGGTGCCACACGAATCAAACGAAAATCAAAAAAATCGTCGTTTTGAGGTGTCGTCCGCTCTTCTTTTACGCAACAAAAATGAGCCGTTTCTTGACCGGATCGTAACTTGTGATGAAAAGTGGATCCTCTACGACAACTGACAACGTTTCGCGCAGTGGTTGGATCGTGATGAGGCTCTCAAACACTTTCCGAAGCCGAAAATCCACCAAAAAAAGGTTATGGTGACTGTTTGGTGGTCTGCAGCCGGCCTCATTCACCACATCTTCTTAAATTCGGGTGAAACAATTACAGCAGAGAAGTACTGCCACCAAATTGACAAAATGCATCAGAAGTTACGACGTATGTGCCCGGCATTGATCAACAGAAAGGGGCCAATTCATCTCCAAAATAATGTTCGGACAAACCGACCTTGCAAAAGCTGAACGAATTAGGCTATGAGACTCCGCCTCATCCACCATACTCACCGAACCTCTCGCCCACCGATTACCACTTTTTCAAGCTCGTCGACAACTTCCTTCGTGAGAAATGCTTCAAAAGCCAAGACGATGCCGAAAATGCCTTCAATGAGTTCGTCCCTTCCAGAAACCCGGACTTTCACGCTACCAGCATAAAGAAACTTGTTTCTCGTTGGCAAAAATGTATTGATTCTAATGGTTTTTATTTCGACTAATAAATTTGATTTTAAAAAAGTTATGGTCATTTAAAGTTGAAGGTTCAAAAACGACACAACTTTTCCATCAACCTTCTCGTGTTCCTTTCTGAGTGAGAAAAATTCATTTCACGCTCGTCTGTATCGACCCAGATAATGGATGCACATTCGACGTATGATTCAATCGCTACGTAGCCATCATCAACAATGATGATCAAAGAATCGACGACGCCAGCCGCGCTCGTCTCGTTGTCTCCAAAATCGATCCCGTTGCATATTCTCGATTCACGAACATCATCCTTCCAGCAAAGGCTTCTGTCATTCGAGGATATGCTTAATGTTTCACGGCTTTATTTAATATTTTCCGAGAAAATTCAATGTTTCGAATTTATCATATTTATTCACTTAATTCACAAACAAAAAAAACTTTTAAAAACTAATTTTAAAAAGTTTGAAAATGCAAAGAATAATGCCGATTAACCTCGTCAGTGGCCTAGGCTTCAGCCTTTCGTCGGTGTTCGTCGTTTCGGCGGGTCCGTGAACTCGAATATCTTATCATTGCAATCTATCGATAAATCGTGCCGAAAAATCAAAAGTTTGACATTTCGGAAAACAAAATAAGTAATACAACAAACAGTATTCTTTTTATGTTCATTGAAAATGACTGCTATTTCTGGAATTAGAATTTTCCTCTCAGTCATTTACCTTTCCGGACTCGCAGTCATTAATGGTGAACCTCTGTCGGCCTCAGAAAACCACCAGCGTCAAGAGACCTGCGGTGAATATAATCTTCGTAAGTCTCCAAATTAAATTAGTCTCGTCGTCAAGAACTCGGAAAATACAGGCATTATGCTGAGAAGTTTAAGGCCTATTGCGAAAGCTCTTTGAGCAAGAGCAGTCTTGCCGGGGGACTATTCTAGAAACTTGGGAAACTTCGAAAAATTAGGTGGATTCATAGAAAAAAGGAGAAAACAGAATAAGAGATCTCGGCGTAAATTAAGTGTTTCGCCAACTTTTTCACTTTGCACTAAAATGGTTTGACAGTAATCGAGGTCGCTGTGAGACCAATGCGCAGTTAGTAAATTTTTAATGCGGTTTCTTCATAATTTTAGAGATTTTAGAGACTTTAAAAAGTGTTTTCCAATCCGGAATTTCGCAATTAGACGTTTCCAACTGCGTTTGTCAAGGTGCCGTGTTTGGTGCAACAGTCTGGCCAGTTGCGAAATGTCCGGTGTCGAAACATCCTTTGGGAAAATGGAAAGTACATTATTTGTTCAAGTCCTCATTTCATGTTCCCTAATAGTATTGCCCGCAGTGACAAGCTTGAACAATAGTATTGCATCCTCTTATTGTCTTGCCCCTCCCCTAATAGTATTGCTATCAAAAAGCCTCTACGAACAATAGTATTGCATGCAAGTCTATTTGCGTTTTTACGGTATCTTGGTTACTGTCACAGTCATTTTAAATGTAAAATGAGCCACGGTCACCGTCGTTCTTCCATGTCCGACGTTTTTTTTTCGCTATTCGTGGACTCCACTTCGAGAAACATCATTGATTAATGTTTCACAGCCATGCCAGCCGCTGACGTCTATGGAAAAGTCTTCAATTATACAAATGAAGAGAATACATGGCTTTTAACAGTTCGTCCCAAAAGCCGTGTTCAATTTCCAAATACCACTGCGTTCCTCATATCCCCAAGACACATCATGACGTCAGCGCAAGTTCTGTTGACTGTCAACCAAAACTGGTTGGTGAATGGAAAGAAAATCGAAACGAACTGCTCTGTAGGAAAACACGGCGGGTGAGCTTCATTGACTCTTTCTTTCTTTCCAACTGTCCCAAGTCAGCGGTGTGCGCAACGTTTCGAATTTTTCAACTTATTCGCTCTTAAACTATGTAAGGAACGGTGGTTGCCCTTTCCCACTTTTTCTTTTAGATACGATGCGCACGTCCGCATCATCTTTAATTGTTACGACGACACCCCGCCTGCTTTCTAGTTTTTTTTCTCCCATAATAAGTAAGAGCAGTTGCACTTTCTATGGTTTTTAGATTCATCGAGATTCCTATTGATGCTCTGGGAACGTTGGAAGTGTGGAATCCAAAAAAGGCTCTCGACCTGGAAATAGTTAAGGCAGGCATGCAGATATGAAATATTGCTACACGTCGAATCTGGCTGATAAAAACAAAGAAAGCCCGGTTGAAATGCTTCTTTTTGTTTTGTAATCAAGTTTTTTCTAGACGAAAATTCGGAATTCTGGAATTGTTTTTCAGTGATATACAACGAAAATGAAAACGTTTTGTTTAATGACGTACTGAGCATTTTCAGGCACGATTTTTTTACTTATGCAAGGGAGATTTTGACGTTCTTTTCTCTCCATTATTATTGGAAATTCGGGAGAGATTGAAGTATTTTCCATGCTTAACCGACAGTAAATCGAACATCCGGATATCTAAATTCACTGAGAGACACCATCATTTTCAGAGAAGTATTCTTCAAATATCAAACCGGGCGTTGTAGTACACTCGTATGGAATCGGGGCAAATGGTCAGATGAAGCATCATAAAACTAAGGTAACGCGTCGAATGTTGATGTAGAGCTATGGGATGGGATGGGAGAAGGTTGACTCCATACACCAAAATAAGGCTTGAAGAAGTTTAGCATTGCGTTTCTAAATGACCTTATTGCGGACTTTAAGCACGTTGACACTTTGCTAATGCAACGTGTATCGCTTCGCGTAAAAATTGAAAAATGAAAAATGAGTTGGAAAAAAGTTGAGATTTTACAGGCATTGCAAAGTTCTAAAAAATCATAATTTCAGATAACAGATGAAATAGATCCCACATGGCTATACACAGAAAAATATTTTGAAGGAGGAAATGACCGAGGCGGTCCACTTGTGCACATCTATAAGAACAGGACTACTGTCATTGGACTGAAAGCATCTGGTATTGGGGCATATGAAGGATCCAATCCCCGAATCACTTTTTTTTCTAGACCCTAGCGACAAATCTCAAGGAGTGTACTTTTATAACATTTTCAACTTTGAAAAGGAGATTTGCGAATTTTCGGGTGTCTGTGATACAAATCTAACCACAACAACAGTTTCAACAATTATCGTTACTTCAAGAGTAAATCTTGACATTACTTACTCGGACAGCACTTTGAACGTCTTTCAGCCGAGTGAGATTTCGATCAACCAATCCATAGATGCGCTAAATGATGGCAGCGATGACCTCTTTGTCAGTGCTGATTTCAATCATACGAACTCTCGGAAATTGGGATTAATAGAAATGCTCATAATTTTCTGTTTATATTGGAATTAAAATGACTTTTACGAATTTATTACGTGATAAACGCACAATGCGATAATTCGCCTCAACAAAACTAATGTATAGAGAGTGAGAATGTGATAAAGGTTTTGCTTTCGCATACAGAACTCCAGAGAGGAGATTAATAACAAAACCAAGTATCGACAGAAAAAAAAATAAAAGTACGAGGAGTTTCATTAATAATTTAGTACAGTCATCATCTTTAACCTCTTTAACCGTAGGACGCATTAGAATGGTCTACTAGCATTGGGCTGTGTGGCGTCCCTTGACGTCACAAGGTGATGGATGCGGGTCGACGATTCCCTGGAACAGTTTTTCAGCACAAGTCAAAACGTAGTGCGTCCGTATGGTCTTTACCACATAGAGCAATGAAACCGTGCGCTTTATCTGAAACTTTAATATGACGTATGCCCCACCACCGAGAATACTTAATGTTTTACTAGTCTAGATGCAATTGACGTATTATCCACCTACGCGTATCTAGAATTGAAATAAATCCTTTAGAGCCATCAGGTATTTGGTTTCCACAAGACGATAAATCCAACGGCGACAGAATGGTAATGTGCTGTATTTCTTGCGAATTAAATTGAGAAGTCCCTTGGATTTCTGGAGACAAAGTGGAAATTTCTCATACGTGAATTCGAAATTTTTCCTATATTGCGACGTCTCCATATCCTGAACATATCCTTTTCCAATTGAGACAAATGTCTCCATTCCATACATATCTTATCTCCGTTCACCAGTTTTGCCCAAACAGTATTTGTGTGTTTCCACTGAAAGTAATCTGATCAGTACTGCCTGTTTTCAGCAATTTTCCACGGAAACGGGTCTAATATTGATATATTTTAAGCGGGAAATTAATGTGAAGCGTGAAAGATATTCACATATTCCAGGACTGTTGCTTGAAAGTCGTAATTACAGATATAATATCACGAAACTGTTTCGTCCGATGTAGTCTAGTTGGAAACGTTTCTTTTTGAAAATATTCAATATAACAGGCTGAAAACTATTAGGCGGCTCTTAAACAGTCTTAAACAGGGGCGACCGTATAAATGTGAAGCGCACTGTACCATTTTATCTTTGTGATCATTGTTGAATTTGGCTATTCTCACATTCCGCTTTCTCTCCTCGAGATCACTCGTGTTTACAACGACAGCATCGTCGTTTTTTTTCTCTTGCTTCATCATTTATTTGAAATTTATTATTTTCTCAGGTTTCCAGAAAACTTCCCTCACGCTTTGAAGGCTTGAAGAAAACGACGTGCCGAGCATTGAACTTCGAGGAAAACACTTTTGATACTACCTTGGCCTATTTTTACGGTTGCATGATGCTATCATAACAAATATCGTTCTAAATTCATCACCAAAGTGCGCCATGGCAATTCGTTTCGCATGGTTGGCACTTTCGCTAAAGAAGGCAGATTGTGTGACCTTTTATTGGAAATATGACACAGAAAATGAATAGGTAGGATTAAGTCTTCCACAAGTTGTTGCTATAACTTGCCTTAAACATGAAGTCAGCTTCACAAAGTCTTTTGGAAAGCTTGTGCAAAGCTTGGCATACGCTAATGAAAACTTGCGTCGGGGCTTGGGAATAATTAGGTCTAGACTTATGGGAAACTTGATTTAGACTTGGTAAAAGCTTGGCTGAGCCGAGCCTTGGAGCATCTTTTGGTAGACATATAATTGTGAGAAGTTAGTTCTAAAATGGTAGAAAATTTGGAATTTAGATGAGCATAGAGTAAAAATGATGCTCTACACTTCTAAATTACTAGGAGCTCTCAGGAATGCTCATCTTAGCTTCCTGATCAAACTTTGGGATTTTTAAAAATATTCTTGAAAAATTTTGTTTTTACTGTTTACCTTTTATGTTCATTTTCCTTATTAAGAGCGCTAAAACGTGATTTTCCTCTCGGATTCAATGTTGTTAAGTGCACCAACAACATTGAATCCTCACAGGAATGGATTTCGTGACCAAAAAAAGAATTGGATGGGGGGGGGGGGAGGAAGAACCATTTTTTTCCGTTATTCAGGTTTCGTGTCTTTTTTTTCATTTCATTTCATACTATTTATTTTCAGTTTTTCGGTTTTAGTACTTCCGTTTCAAAGTATCATTCGAGGAGAGACTCACTGCTTATGGCATTCTTTGTCCTTGTACTTCTGCAGTATATTTTCTCGGATGGCGGGAACCTTCTGGCATAATCATTACAATCGTATTGGAACTGTGATCTGCATTCTCCAAACTCATCGAGACCAGCGTCTCCGCAAATGTAGCAGGATAGGGTGTAAACTGAATAATTGCTTTTGTTGCTGTCTGCTTTTTTCTTTCACTCGAATAGCAGTTTTTACAAGTGTTCCGTAACAAGTACAGTCCTCTCATTCCTACTAAATTAGTCGGTCTCGTTCATTTACAGCAGGAAAAAAAGAAAGGGAGTGCAGAAAGAAAAGGGGGGATTTCGAGGCTAACCACCTCCCCCCCCCCCCACACCTTCTCATAGCAAATTGCTCGGTCTGGTTTAGAAGGTTATTGTGGAGAGTGAAATCGAGTAAATTGAAATTGAAAGCGTGTAATGAGAAAAGTACGGTTAAACGGTCAAATATATTTTAGTCATTAAACAAAGACATGGCTTTGAACAATACAATGTGTGAAACACTGATCGGGATCGCATGTCGACATTTCAAATAGAGAATTGCTGCTCAGAACTGATTACAAAATGTAGATCTCGGCTCGTTTCAAAATAAAAGAGCAGATTTGAATCCATAGAACAACTTGGTTTCAGATCGGAAACAGTTGAGTAGTGACTGTTTTTTCAGTCCTATTTCAGAACTGTACTACTATTTTAAAGCCTTTATAACAACATAGCATTACAGAACTCGTCGAGAGCTTCAATTTGCAACTTGCTTCAAGCAATAATTTTCATTTTAAGAATAGTTGACATCGATTGGATTAACGCTTCCATTTGGGGCAAAATTTCGGTCGTCTCGTCTTCGTCTTCGTCATTGAATTCGTCTCACGCAGACATAAACATTGTGTAGGTACACATGCACAACTGTTTTATTGCGTAAGACGAATGCAAGACGAACAGAAAGACGAACGAAACGAAAGGCGAGGATACAAAAAACGAAATGAATGACAACTTTTTGTTTTCGTCTTTCGTGGAAGCCTTAGATTGGAATGCCACCCTGAGTTAGCGGATCGCACCATTGTAAAAATGGGTTTTTAAAAAAAAACTTAGTTATTCTCTGAAAAGCTATTCAACCAAGCGTAGTGAGAGACAACACTGATCTGAAATTACAGTGGCGGTCTTTAAGAGCATTCGACATTCTTTTAGCTTAAGCACTTGGTATGATGCCAAAAGTTGCCTTTTCGAAAAATTTCGATTTCAAAAAATATATACTTTTTTTTTGCAGATGACAACTTTTTCTGTGTTCCCACAAAAATCAAGACCTACAAATTTCTATCTATCAAAAGAGAGCTCCATTGCGGAGCACCGAAACTTTCTCATTGTAATCCCAAATCGCCTCTCTTGCAAGATCTATAACTCCGTGTATATTAATCGCACTAAAAAGTTGTCAACTACAGAAATGAGGTCCTATTTTTAAGGAAGCCACTTGAAGAAGATTGAAACAATAAAGTCATTTTTAGCATCATGGCAGGAATACAAATGTTGCTGTTTTTCAACTTTTTTCGTTTCAAATGCTTGTACCAATGATTATTTTTAAATAAGCCAAAATGTGAATTACAATTGAAAATCGTAATTTTTAAAGTTTTCAGTTTTAGAGCTTTGCTGGCTGGACTAGTTGCTTTCGACCTTATATCATTATGTAAATGTTTGCGAAAACAAGGAATCTGAAATTGCGAAATCGTGCGCCAATTTTAGTCTAATCTTTGTCACTGACTTTTATTGTTAAATAAGCAATTATATCGTGCTAGATTTGCCATAAAAAAGAAAAAAAAATGATTAAAAGGAATAAAATATATTTTTCTTTTCCAGAATAGCTAGTATCTGAACATCTTTTCAATCCCGGAAAAGACGATGGCTGCAAATAAGAAGCGTTTTCAGTATTTCTCATAACACATTTTCATTTGAACATTGATGAAAGCACTTATTTAAGAAGGAAAGTCATCGGCAAAGTTAAAAAAAAATCGAATTTCCTCATGGATTTAGAACGAACATTATCTGCGTTCAATTCGCGGAATGGCTCTCTTATTAAACCCGCAAAGAACTGGAAATTCGGGAAACTTGAAATAAAAAGGCTAGAGAGATTTAATCGCGGCTAAAAACCAACAAGAATAAGTTCGCCAGTAATAGTTCAGCCTTGTTTTTGGCCGCGTTTTGGTTTCCTTTTCCTATTGAGCACTACCTCAGACCTAACATGACACGGCGATACCCTCCGGATATGTTGGAGAGAATCGGGTGTTAATCTTTCGTGCGCCACGGAGAGGCTAAGTACATGAAAAATGTCTTAAAATTACATCATTAGAAAAAACCAAAAAAGTGTACTCAAAATACTGAGTACTTTCATTTCTACCGTAGATTGGTGCTCGAAACTTATAGTTGTTTACGATTCGAAATCGTATTTGAACTTGTTATTCATTAGCCTGCGCAAATCTAGTTATCGCTTCCAGAAACCCGAACTTTTACGGTACCGGCATAAAGAAACTTGTTTCTCGTTGGCAAAAATGTATTGATTCTAATGGTTTTTATTTCGATTAATAAATTTGATTTTAAACAAAGTTATGGTCATTTAAAGTTGAAGGTTACAAAACGCAATAACTTTTGCATCAACCTAATAGTACAGTAGAGCGAACATTATCTGCGTTCAATTCGCGGAATGGCTCTCTTATTAAACCCGAAAAGAACTGGAAATTCGGGAAACTTGAAACAAAAATGCTGGAGAGATTTAACAGCGGCTAAAAACCAACAAAAATTAGTTCGCCAGTAATAGTACAGCACAAAAAAACGAGTGGAGGAAGAAGAACGACGGGACAACGTTAATCGGCGCGTGGTCATTTCAGTTGGCCGCCTTTTCACTCTGCCTGTACTGGTCAGCTTGAAGTGTATCTGTATGCTTATGAAACAGAAACAGGCTTCGCATGTGTATGTGTGTGTGTGTGAGAAATGGGCAGATTGACGGTGAAAGAGTGAACGAACGGACGGAAAATCGGAATTGAGCAGGATGGTGGCGGGGGAGAGGGCGGGGAGCGGGCCGGGGGGGGGGGGGTGTTGTGGAGAAATTTTCGGGGGGCGGCGCCGGAAATCGGTTTTCTAGAGGAGATGAACGACAGGAAAAACTTCAAACAAACAGCTTAAGGAAGAAGTGAGGATTATAATAACTGGCTGAATCAAATGTAAATCGAACAACCGTACTAGAAACAAATATAATTGTTGGTATTTATAAGAGGTCACTGTTTTCACAAGAAACGCGCTCCGTCAAAAACAAAAACAAAAACAAAGTTTTTTTTAAGAACCCATTTTTACAATGGTGTGATCCGCTAACTCAGGGTGGCATTCCAATCTAAGACTTCCACGAAAGACGAAAACAAAAAGTTGTCTTTCACTTCGTTTTTTGTATCCTCGCCTTTCGTTTCGTTCGTCTTTCTGTTCGTCTTGCATTCGTCTTACGCAATAAAACAGTTGTGCATGTGTACCTACAGTAGCGGCTAATGAAATATCACCTTTTTGTTTTTCGGCTATAACTTTTTTCAGAGAATAGATAGAAACTCGAGGTCTTTTGTGAAAATGGTAAAATTGAACCAGAAATATGATCCGAATCAATTTTTCTTGATAAAAAGAATATTTTCGGAAAAATTTGAAATACTCGATTTTTCGGATTTTAGCTATTACTGGTTTATGACAAGACATAAACAAAATTTAAAAGTTAACTAGAAAGAATCAATATTTTGTTGCGAAGCCTCTAGCATCAATGACGGCTTGGCATCTTCTCGGCATCGACTGAATCAAGTTGCTCAAAGTAGACTGGGGAATATTCGCCCATGCGTCTTCCAATTGAGCGAATTTTTCGTCGGCATTTCGAGCACGGATACCAGAAACACGTTTTTCGAACTCCTCCCGCAAATGTTCAATGGGATTGAGGTCTGGACTTTGACTGGGTCACTCCATCACATTCACACGGTTGGTCGCAAACCAATTCTTAAAGAATTTATATGGTAGTTTGACTCACTTTGATGAGCTTGGAAGTGTGTTTTGGGTCATTATCTTGTTGAAACAAGTAACGAACTCTTGGGGAAGCACGAGCGAATGGGAGCATGACCTTTTGCAGGATTTGTTCGTACACAAATCTGTCCATTATGCCAGTGATTCGGTGAAGAGGTCCAACTCCATGGTTGCTGAAACAGGACCACACCATTACGTTGCCTCCACCATGTTTGACAGTTGGTGTTTGATATTTTGGGTCAAATCTGGCCCCCACTGGTCGTCTGACATGAGAAATTCCATCGGAACCGAACAGCATGAACTTGCTCTCATCGCTCCATAATACTCGTTTTCATTGGTTATGAGTCCAGTGCAGATGAGCGCGTGCCCAGGCCACACGGGCTGCTTGATTACCGTCTGAAATGAATGGTTTCTTCACAGGCCTCAAACCAAACAGTCCGGCATCATTCAAACGACGTCTGATTGTTCTGACGCTTGCTACAGGCGATCCACGATGAGAAACTTGCTCGAGAACTTCAGCAGCAGTCAGCCTTCGGTTGGTTCTGGAAGCCCGGACGATGTTTCTATCTGTCAGACGGTCCGTAACACGAATCCTCGAGTGTTTTCTTCTGATTGCTTGTCCGTTTTGTGTCTTCCAGCGTTTTAGAAATTTTGAAACAGTGCTACGACGGATATTGAACTGCTCGGCAAGCTGCTTCTGCGATGCCGAGAAGATGCCAAGTCGTCATTGATGCTAGATGCTTCGCAACAAAATATTAATCCTTTCTATTTAACTTTTACAATTGTTTTGTCTCTTTCCTTGCTGTTTTCCGTGTGTTCTTGCCATAAACCAGTATTATCAAAAATCCGAAAAATCGAGTATTTCAAATTTTTCCGAAAATATTCTTTTTATCAAGAAAAATTGATTCGGATCATATTTCTGGTTCAATTTTACACATTTTCACAAAAGACCTCGAGTTTCTCTCTATTCTCTGAAAAAAATTATAGCCGAAAAACAAAAAGGTGATATTTCATTGGCCGCTACTGTACACAATGTTTATGTCTGCGTGAGACGAAGAATTATCCAGTAATTATCCAGCCAAAATCTTCCTTCGCATGCATTTTCAGCATTGGAGATTGATTTTTTTTTGGTTTTTTCTAATGATGTAATTTTAAGACATTTTTCATGTACTTAGCCTCTCCGTGGCGCACGAAAGATTAACACCCGATTCTCTCAAACATATCCGGAGGGTATCGCCGTGTCATGTTAGGTCTGAGGTAGTGCTCAATAGGAAAAGGAAACCAAAACGCGGCCAAAAACAAGAAGAATTAATTTAAAAATGTTCACCTTCAACTGCAGGTCTGTCGCAACTAAAATCAGCGGCTTGAAGAAACAAAAAAAAATAAAGTACGATCCAATAATCTTCAAAATTATATAAAAACAATTTTTTACTAGCAGAATTTCTGAAACAAAAAGAGCAGCAGAAGAGCATAGAATTCATCGAGACGTGACCGGAGTTTTCTTAGGTTCTTGGAACGGTAATTCTGTGTCAGGAGGAGTCGACTTTATCGTCTACCACCCATTAAATGCCGCCAACCAAGAAAAGAGTCTTAAGAAAACAGCGAGAGATATTGCAGAATACAAATCTGAAATACCATACTTCCATGCTTCCGAGCAAGTGGAGAGAGAATCACTACTAGGACAAGAATAGTGCAGGAAATTCAAAAGTTCTACTTGAAGCTATTCAGCAGCAACTGTCCTTCTCCAATATCAATGAATACCCGCACTAGAACAGAAGCATCTTTCTGAGCAATTGTAATGCATAGTTTTTCAGGTCAGTTTCATATTTAGCACTGTGTGATTTCTCAAGTAAAATGAACCTGGTGTACTCGATTACGAGCACTTCCAGTCATTTTCCATCTAAGCCCCGCCCCTTCTTGCTCATCCTATGATATCGAGTTGTTTACGACTCGGGATCATATTTGAATTTGTTGTTAATTTGTCTTCCGCTCTACCTTCAAATGGATTTTATCTTTTTAACTTTATCTTTATTTTTATCTTAATCTTGAACTTTATCTTTATCTTTATTTTTAACTTTAACTTGACCTTCAACTTCAACTTTAACTTCGTCTTTCTTTTCATCTTTCTCTTTATCTTTATCTAAATCTTAATCTTATACTTTTAATAAATGGTTTAATTACCCAAGTTTGAGGTTTTATCCCAGTTAACCAAGTACGAGTTCGGGAAGGGCGAGCGATACTTCCACTTCTGTCTCGACACTCCACGATCTCCAGAGAGGATCGATCACATGGTGAATCGACCAGATCGTCTTCAAGGACAACCGCGTGGCACCGAGCCGGATACTAAAGGGACGCCGAGAAGGCCATCATGTCACTCTCCAATTGTCAGGGAGCGCTCACCAGAGCTGTAAAGGCCCTCAAGAAAGCGGCAGACAACGCTCAAGAGAACCTCCTCATATGGAAGGACATCAACAATGACGACATAGTCGTCTACAAGCAGGACATCGAGCTGATCACGCAGCTGATGGACATGAAGAAGGACACTGTCGAGTCGACTCTGGAAAAATTCGCGATTGAAGCGAACAAAATCCCCAACAGCCAAGACAGCGATTTCGAAGCAGCAGATCGACAAATTGAAGCTGCTAACGACTCCGTGGACAACTACCACGATATCAGAGATGAACTGGAGCTCCAATTGAGACGGACACAAATCTCTGAAACGGAGACTCCAGCACCACGACAAGACGAAGGATACATCTCAACCCAAGGACACGGTCAACTCCAGATTCTCCAGTGGATGATCTACGAGAAACCGAAGATTGAAAAGTTCAAAGGAGAGAAATGGAAGTTTCCAAACTTCTGGGTCTTCTTCAAGAAGAATTACCACGAGCAAGAGATAGACTTAATCCTGAAATTCACCCACCTCGTGTCATACTTGGAAGGAGAGCCACTAAACTTCATCAATCGCTACCAACGCACCGAGGACAACTACAAGTTGGCAGTGGAGCAGCTCCTTGAACGCTACAACAATAGGGGAGAGATCGTCTCGGAACTCACATCACAGTTGAGGACTGAGAAAGCGAAATCGAACTCTCCAGCGGATCAAAGGACACTGCTTAATAGCATCTACGCTACGACACGACAACTTCAAGAACTCGAAGAAGTGATTGAAACGAGGATGATCAAGGACGAGATTGTGAAGAAATTCTCCAGAAAAATCCAAAAAGAAGTCTTCAAGAAGAAGATTTCGTCATCTTCCCAAGAATGGACTCTCAGCAAAGTGCTGAAAGACATCCAGACCGCCATTTCAATGGAAGAAGAACTGAGTAAACTTCTGCCGGACAAGGATCCCAAACACTCCAAGCTAGAGCGAAGCAAGTCCGATTCGAACACCAAGGACAAGCCGCCAACGTGTCTATTCTGTAAAAAGGAGGGACACAAGAGCTATCAGTGCCGGACAGTTCCAACGATCAAGGAACGGACGAATAATCTGGAAAAGGAGATTCGTTGTCTGAAATGTCTCCAGAAAGGACACACCAAGGACAGATGTCGATCCAACCGAACATGTGCCAACTGCAAAAGTACGGATCACAACGGCGTACTTTGTCCCAAGGAGGTTCAGGACACCAAACAGCAGTCGGACAACAGCAAAGAGAAGCCGACAGCCACGCCAAGGACGAAAGTTCAAGCAGTGACCGTTACACAACAGCAGGACACGGACAAACAGCAGCAGTCAACGCAAGGTGCAGTGCTAGAGGACTGTAATGTTAACATTACGAATTCACAAAGAAATGAATCGTTCATTCCAACGGTCACCGCAAAGGCATACAACCCGAAAGGAGACTGCTGGCTACCACTCTGCATCATGATCGACACGGGGGCCAACCAGAGCTACGTGAAAGAGAAGATCTTCAAGGAGTGGAACTTACCATCCAAAGGAACCAAGGAGATGTCAACCAGAGTCTTCGGGTCATCAGGACCTCAATCCCAGACGTACCAGAAGACGGCTATTTGCTTGAGAACCGAGGATAATAGCAAGGTGGAATTGGAAATTCTCACCGCACAAGATCTCGCCGGAGCCATGCCGAAGGTTAAACTAACCAGAGAGGACATGGCAGTCATCAAAAACAAGTGGACTCTCAACGAGGACTCATTGGAGAAGGTGACGGAACCAGACATCCTCATCGGCTGCGACTACATCAGTCAAGTCATGGAAGGACGAATGAGTACGCTTCCCTCTGGAATATCTCTACTCCACACACGGATGGGATGTACCATAATAGGAAAGCAATTTTCTGTGAGAAGGTGGGGGGAGGTGGTTAGCCTCGAAATCCGCCCCCCCCCTTTCTTTCTGCACTCCTTTTCTTTTTTTCCTGCTGTAAGTGAACGAGACCGACTCATTTAGTAGGGATGAGAAGACTGTACTTGTTACGGAAAAACTGCTATTCGAGTGAAAGAAAAATCAGACAGCAACAAAAGCAATTATTCAGTTTACACCCTATCCTGCTACATTTGCGGAGACGCTGGTCTCGATGAGTTTGGAGAATGCAGTTCACAGTTCCAATACGATTGTAATGATTATGCCTGAAGGTTCCCGCCATCCGAGAAAATATACTGCAGAAGTACAAGGACAAAGAATGCCACAAGCAGTGAGTCTCTCTATTCGAATGATACTTTGAAACGGAAATGCTGAAACCGAAAAACTGAAAAAAATAGTATGAAATGAAATGAAAAAAAAGAAAAAGAGACACGAAACCTGAATAACGGAAAAGGTGGCTCTTCCTCCCCCCGCCGCCATCCAATTCTCTTTCACGAAATCTATTCCTGCGAGGATTCAATGTTGTTGGTGCACTTAAAGTACCGAGAGGAAAATCATGTTTTAGCGCCCTTAATATGAAAAATGAACGCAAAGGATAGACAGTAAGTACGAAATTTTTCAAGAATATTTTTAAATAACCCTAAGTTTGATTGGAAAACTGAGCTGAGCATTCATGAGAACTAGTAATTTAGAAGTTTAGAGCACCATCTTTACTCTATGCTCATAGTCAGCTAAATTCCAAATTTTCTATCATTTTAGAACAAAATTCTCACGATTATAGACCAAAAGATGCTCCAAGGTTCGGCTCAGCCAAGCTTTTTCCAAGTCTAAATCAAGTTTCCCATAAGTCTAGACCTAATTATTCCCAAGCCCCGACGCAACTTTTCATTAGCGTATGCCAAACTTTGCACAAGCTTTCCAAAAGACTTTTTGAAGCTGACTTCATGTTTCCATTTATTTATTCATTGAAAAAGGGCTAGATTTGCCTCTTATATTTTCAAGGTTATAATACAATGAAATAATACATGAAAAGATTAGATAATAATAAATATTAAGTTAGAGATATACATGAGATAATGTTAGAATTTTCCGGAATTTAGTGTGAGATATGGTGAAAGGTTTAGTTGAGTAATGTTAGTTCTGAATGCGGGCGACGATATTTTAGTGAGAAAAATTGAGTGTGGTAGAGAGTTCCAAGCTTTGATGATACGAGAAGTGAAAAATTGTGAGTAAGCTTTGGAAAAATTTACAAGTGAGAGTTGAAAATAATTTGAGTGACGTCTGAGATGTTTTACATTTGCTGGGGAAATTGGCAAGTTTAGGTTAGTAGAGATTTCTTTGGAAATTAATATTTTGTACATGAAAACTAAGTCAGCAATAAGTCTTCTGTGTTCTAGTGAGGTAAGGTTACAATCATAAAGGCAATCAAAATATGACACATAATTATAATTAAATTTTTTATAACAGCGAACGAGGAAAGATTTTTGGACACTTTCAATTAGTTTAATATGTTCTTTTAGTACAGGAGAAAAGATTATGGTTGCGTATTCAAGGATAGGACGAATATAGATTTTAAAGCATTTAACGAAAATTTGGAAACTTGCTCGGCGGAGGACATTGAAAAAAATGTTAATGCGTTGTTGGGCTTTTCGAAGTATGGTACTGCAGTGATCAGTAAAGGTAAGGGAGGAGTTATAAATTACACCCAGGTCACGGATTTTTCTTGTGCTTGGTAACTCTTGATCATTTATTGTGAATACAGGGTTAGTGTTAGCAATTCTTTTTTTGTGATGAAAATATATAGTTTGACACTTGTCAGGAGCAATATGCATCTGCCAGGTATCGCACCATTTTTCTAGTAGTTCTAAATCATGTTGAATGTTGGTGGTGTTTGTTGAGAAGATTTTAAGGTCATCAGCGTAGAGTAAAAAGTCCGATTTAAAGTTGTCTCCAATGTCATTAATGAAAATGAGGAAAAGGAGAGGGCCAAGAATGGAACCTTGTGGTACACCCGATCGAACTTTTGTTTCTTTTGATAGTGACCCATTAATATTAACTTTATAAGTACGGTTAGTGAGGAAAGCATTTATCCAGTTGTAAGTTTCGTTTTTAATGCCATAGGCGTAGATTTTGCGCATAAGTTTATTGTGAGAGACTGTGTCGAATGCTTTTTTAAAATCGATATAAACACTGTGTGTTGTGAGTTTTGAGACGAAATTTGCGATTAATTTACTAGAATAGGAAAGAAGTTGTGAATCAGTTCCTCTTTTAGAGCGGAACCCGTATTGTGATTTAGTTATAAGATTTTTTTGGTTAAGGAAACGTATAATATGTTGATGAATTAATTTTTCCATTAATTTTCCCACAGATGATGTTAGTGAAATTGGTCGGTAGTTATTTGTGTCGCTTTTTGCGCCTTTTTTATGATGCGGACGTACTATTGCCATTCTCCAGTAGTTGGGAATTGAAGCCGTTCTTAACGATTCTCGAAATATTATAGATAGGGGAAGAGCTATTGCTGTGCCTGATTTTTTAAGGAAAATAGCCGGGAGGTTTTCGGGAGTTGTGTTATTTTTGGAAGTTATTTTAGAGAGCATAAATTCGATATGATGAGGTTCTATGTTAATTATATCGATTGTTTCGTTTGTTCTGCTAGGGAAAGTTGGCGATTTTTCGTCGTCTTCCGTGAACACATTTTCAAAGGATTGCGCAAAAAGTTGTGCTTTTTGTATGTCATTGGTGATAGAATCGTTTAAGGCAAGTTATAGCAACAACTTGTGGAAGACTTAATCCTACCTATTCATTTTCTGTGTCATATTTCCAATAAAAGGTCACACAATCTGCATTCTTTAGCGAAAGTGCCAACCATGCGAAACGAAATGCCATGGCGCACTTTGGTGACGAATTTAGAACGATATTTGTTCTGATAGCATCATGCAACCGTAAAAATAGGCCAAGGTAGTATCAAAAGTGTTTTCCTTGAAGTTCAATGCTCGGCACGTCGTTTTCTTCAAGCCTTCAAAGCGTAAGTGAAGTTTTCTGGAAACCGTGAAAAAATTAACAGGTTATTCTAACTATATTTATTAAATAACCAGAACAAGAAAAAAATATAGGAAAACAGAAGGAAATTAACAACATCTATGATTGACCAGCACAAAATGGAGAAAACAGAAATGATCATAGCAATGAATGCACGTGATAAACGACGTTTTGAGACATCCGTTGTGATGGCATTCTCTTGCAACGTTCTTTGGGAAGAGGTGCTGGAATGGAGTTTGGAAGAAGGGTGGCTTGGGGACCTCATAACCGCAAGCATGTCAAGCATATTGAGATCATGGTTTCAACTAGGGAGAACAGAGCTGCCACCAGATGAGAGACAGAAGCTGAAAATCGAGAGTCGGATAGGTGAGTTGTCCATGTCCAGTGATTTTTTTCATCACTTTCTTGAATCCTCCAAAAATGCCAACATCACAAGGCTGAACCAATCCCGTGCATCCTGGCCAAGTCATTGGCTGCTGGTTTGACAAACACTCCCTCAAATGCTAAAGAATCTGGAAATTGAAAATAATAAATTTCAAATAAATGATGAAGCAAGAGAAACAAAACGACGATGCTTTCGTTGTAAACACGAGAGATCTCGAGCAGGGGAAGCGGAATGTGAGAATAGCCAAATTCAACAATGATCACAAAGATAAAATGGTACAGTGCGCTTCACATTTATACGGTCTCCCCTGTTTAAGACTGTAACAGCTTGATTAGGGGATTTCACAACAAGACAACTTCAAAATCGAATTCCCCACAAAAAATTACGTATATGGGCCAATTTTTAAGACCCTTTATGAAAAACATTTGGTGTAGCGCCTGGTAGTCTGAAAATGGTCTATTTGCAAGCGTTTCATGTTTATACGGTCATCCTATCAAAAGTTGTTAAATCAAGCTGTTACAGTCTTAAACAGGGGCGACCGTATAAATGTGAAACGCACTTTATATTGAAAGCATTCTTAATTTGGGCTGCCTAATAGTTTTCAGCCCGTTATATTGAATATTTTCAAAAAGAAACGTTTCCAACTAGACTACATCGGACGAAACAGTCTCGTGATATTATATCTGTAATTACGACTTTCAAGCAACAGTCCTGGAATATGTGAATATCTTTCACGCTTCACATTAATTTCCCGCTTAAAATATATCAATATTAGACCCGTTTCCGTGGAAAATTGCTGAAAACAGTCAGTACTGATCAGATTACTTTCAGTGGAAACACACAAATACTGTTTGGGCAAAACTGGTGAACGGAGATATGTATGTGTAAGGTGACTTCCTATGGTTAAAAAAATTTCATAATACCCACATCAGCCGTAAAAAAAATCGACTACGGTATTCATGTGCACCGACGTCTCATCAACTCGGCCTTCACTGTTTACTTCGACCCAAAGTTCGATTCTCTCGTTGAAGCACTCCGTGAAGCCACGAACGCTGGAAGCAGACAATCTGAATCGATGTCGGAGAAATTGTCGAAGAAGTGATAACATGAAGTTGCATTAGATGAAAACTCGTATGTCGTCAAACTAATACGTAATCTCAACGGCAACTTTATCGCCCAATATCGTTTCCATGCCGGTAAAACAGTGTCAATTGTAAAGGGAGGTAAGCTGACAAAAATGGAGTAAAACGAGATTTATGGATTTGTCACAACTGGAAATGAATATGTTCATGATATGGAGACGTCGCAATATAGTCCTACGGTTAAAGAGGTTAAAGATGATGACTGTACTAAATTATTAATGAAACTCCTCGGACCTTTATTTTTTTTTCTGTCAATACGTGGTTTTGTTATGGTTTGGTTTGGTTTTCTGCTCGAAAATGTTCCCTTCTTTATTTCATTTTAACCTGGAGTAAATCATTCGTAAAGTCGTAAATTCGTAAAGTCATTTTAATTCCAATATAAACAGAAAATTATGAGCATTTCTATTAATCCCAATTTCCGAGAGTTCGTATGATTGAAATCAGCACTGACAAAGAGGTCATCGCTGCCATCATTTAGCGCATCTATGGATTGGTTGATCGAAATCTCACTCGGCTGAAAGACGTTCAAAGTGCTGTCCGAGTAAGTAATGTCAAGATTTACTCTTGAAGTAACGATAATTGTTGAAACTGTTGTTGTGGTTAGATTTGTATCACAGACACCCGAAAATTCGCAAATCTCCTTTTCAAAGTTGAAAATGTTATAAAAGTACACTCCTTGAGATCTGTCGCTAGGGTCTAGAAAAAAAAGTGATTCGGGGATTGGATCCTTCATAGGCCCCAATACCAGATGCTTTCAGTCCAATGACAGTAGTCCTGTTCTTATGGATGTGCACAAGTGGACCGCCTCGGTCATTTCCTCCTTCAAAATATTTTTCTGTGTATAGCCATGTGGGATCTATTTCATTTGTTATCTGAAATTATGATTTTTTAGAACTTTGCAATGCCTGTAAAATCTCAACTTTTTTCCAACTCATGTTTCATTTTTCAATTTTTACGCGAAGCGATACACGTTGCATTAGCAAAGTGTCAACGTGCTTAAAGTCCGCAATAAGGTCATTTAGAAACGCAATGCTAAACTTCTTCAAGCCTTATTTTGGTGTATGGAGTCAACCTTCTCCCATCCCATCCCATAGCTCTACATCAACATTCGACGCGTTACCTTAGTTTTATGATGCTTCATCTGACCATTTGCCCCGAGTCCATAAGAGTGTACTACAACGCCCTGTTTGATATTTGAAGAATACTTCTCTGAAAATGATGGTGTCTCTTAGTGAATTTAGATATCCGGATGTTCGATTTACTGTCGGTTAAGCATGGAAAATACTTCAATCTCTCCCGAATTTCCAATAATAATGGGGCGGAAAGAACGTGAAAATCTCCCTTGCATAAGTAAAAAAATCGTGCCTGAAAATGCTCAGTACGTCATTAAACAAAACGTTTTCATTTTTTGTTTTATATCACTGAAAAACAATTCCAGAATTCCGAATTTTCGTCTAGAAAAAACTTGATTACAAAACAAAAAGAAGCATTTCAACCGGGCTTTCTTTGTTTTTATCAGCCAGATTCGACGTGTAGCAATATTTCATTTCTGCATGCCTGCCTTAACTATTTCCAGGTCGAGAGCCTTTTTTGGATTCCACACTTCCAACGTTTCCAGAGCATCAATAGGAATCTCGATGAATCTAAAAATCATAGAAAGTGCAACTGCTCTTACTTATTATGGGAGAAAAAAAATTAGAAAGCAGGCGGGGTATCGTCGTACCATTTAAAGATGGAGCGGACGGGCGCATCGGATCTAAAAGGAAAAGTGGGAAAGGGCAACCACCGTTCCTTACATAGTTTAAGAGCGAATAAGTTGAAAATTTCGAAACGTTGCGCACACCGCTGACTTGGGACAGTTGGAAAGAAAGAGAGAGTCAATGAAGCTCACCCGCCGTGGTCTCCTACAGAGCAGTTCGTTTCGATTTTCTTTCCATTCACCAACCAGCTTTGGTTGACAGTCAACAGAACTTGCGCTGACGTCATGATGTGTCTTGGGGATATGAGGAACGCAGTGGTATTTGGAAATTGAACACGGCTTTTGGGACGAACTGTTAAAAGCCATGTATTCTCTTCATTTGTATAATTGAACACTTTTCCATAGACGTCAGCGGCTGGCATGGCTGTGAAACATTAATCAATGATGTTTCTCGAAGTGGAGTCCACGAATAGCGAAAAAAAAACGTCGGACATGGAAGAACGACGGTGGCCGTGTCTCATTTTACATTTAAAATGACTGTGACAATAACCAAGATACCGTAAAAACGCAAATAGACTTGCATGCAATACTATTGCTCGTAGAGGCTTTTTGATAGCAATACTATTAGGGGAGGGGCAAGACAATAAGAGGATGCAATACTATTGTTCAAGCTTGTCACTGCGGGCAATACTATTAGGGAACATGAAATGAGGACTTGAACAAATAATGTACTTTCCATTTTCCCAAAGGATGTTTCGACACCGGACATTTCGCAACTGGCCAGACTGTTGCACCAAACACGGCACCTTGAAAAACGCAGTTGGAAACGTTTAACTGCGAAATTCCGGATTGGAAAACACTTTTTAAATTCTCTAAAATCTCTAAAATTATGAAGAAACCGCATTAAAAATGTACTAACTGCGCATTGGTCTCACAGCGACCTCGATTACTGTCAAACCTTTGTAGTGCAAAGTGAAAAAGTTGGCGAAACACTTAATTTACGCCGAGATCTCTTATTCTGTTTTCTCCTTTTTTCTATGAATCCGCCTAATTTTTTGAAGTTTCCCAAGCTTCTGGAATAGCCGCCCGGCAGGACTGCTCTTGCTCAATGAGCTTTCGCAACAGGTCTTAAACTTCTCAGCATAATGCCTGTATTTTCCGAGTTCTCGACGACGAGACCAATTTATTTTGGAGACTTACGAAGATTAAATTCACCGCAGGTCTCTTGACGCTGTTGGTTTTCTGAGGCCGACAGAGGTTCACCATTAATGACTGCGAGTCCGGAAAGGTAAATGACTGAGAGGAAAATTTCAATTCCAGAAATAGCAGTCATTTTCAATGAACATAAAAAGAATACTGTTTGTTGTATTACTTATTTTGTTTTCCGAAATGTCAAACTTTTGATTTTTCGGCACGATTTATCGATAGATTGCAATGATGAGACATTCGAGTTCACGGACCCGCCGAAACGACGAATACCGACGAAAGGCTGAAGCCTAGGCCACTGACGAGGTTAATCGGCATTATTCTTTGCATTTTCAAACTTTTAAAAATTAGTTTTCAAAAGTTTTTTTGTTTGTGAATTAAGTGAATAAATATGATAAATTCGAAACATTGAATTTTCTCGGAAAATATTAAATAAAGCCGTGAAACATTAAGCATATCCTCGAATGACTGAAGCCTTTGCTGGAAGGATGATGTTCGTGAATCGAGAATATGCAACGGAATCGATTTTGGAGACAACGAGACGAGCGCGGCTGGCGTCGTCGATTCTTTGATCATCATTGTTGATGATGGCTACGTAGCGATTGAATCATACGTCGAATGTGCATCCATTATCTGGGTCGATACAGACGAGCGTGAAATGAATATTTCTCACTCAGAAGGGAACACGAGAAGGTAGATATATGTCAAAGTATAGGAAGATCCCCGCAAAACCTACCTAGTGCTCTAACGCGACGCGGGGGTGAATGGCTCTCGTCACCTGCCGACCAAATCAGGATGTCGTCTACTCAAAGGGCTAGTAACGCGAGGATGACGCCCAACCCTCTGCTCTCACACGTACAAAACGAGGGTTCGGAGCGGCACAGGGTACCAAGTATCCAAGTATAGACAGATCAAATAACTTATAGGCGTGAACCCAACAGTACTCTTTCTGCTTTTAGTGCATATGAATTTTCGTTATGTCTGACTTAAGCTATCACCATAGTCCCGTGATATCTGTAATTACAACTTGCAAGCAACCGTCTAGGAATGTTTGAGTATCTCTCATTTTTCACATGCATTTTCCGCCTAAAATGTATCAATATTGGATCCAAGCTTGAATGATTAATTAAAATCTTCTAATTAAATTATTTATTTATTTATTTTTTCTTCTAATTAAAATGGCTCTTATGGGTCTGAAAAATAAATGTTCATTTTGAAGATCCTGTTCCCTTCAGAATGACTGATATGTATGTTTCTAGCAAAACGATAAGAGTAGTAAATGGTTCTAGCCATCTGAAAGATTTTTTCAAAGTTTGTAATTATTCTTTTACTGGATTCTTCAAATCACACGACATCCAATCACAATTTCATTTTCTTTGCCGGTCAGTTTTTGCGAAATCAGTTCTTCAATGTTTCACAAAAACCTGTCACATCGAATTTTCTAGATCCTACCGGTTCCTCTTCTAATCCGAAGGCACGAAGAAGGATTTCACAGTATGCCGACCGTCGTCCGCCAAGTGTGACCGTTCAAAAACCGACGTAACCGCCACAACGTCAGATCATCCGATAATATGACCCCGTTTGCAACTTCTGTTCTTCTTCCTCTATTTCGCGCTGAAGCTTGCCATTCCGACTAACATGTGAAAGAAGAATTGGATAAGAAAAATAAATGAAAGCCTTTTTGAGTAAAGAAAGGAGAAAAAATGAAGAATTATCCAGTAATTATCCAGCCACAATCTTCCTTCGCATACCTCGTCACTCTCCATTATGCAACAGTTGAACAGGTGAAAAGTATTGAAAAGGAAATCCATTTTTCTTTTTCCCCCCAACGCATTCTTCCGGTCTACCACTGGAATCATTATGAAAAAGTGATTGAAAAAACGTGGATTCTATCTACTCTTGAAGCATAGCATCCGCAGATTCATTCGAGTGTTGCATTGCATAATTCAAGTGGAAACGTTTTGAATGATGCCGAAGCAATTATAGAAGAATGAAATATTTGATCGAACTTCCTCAACCTCCAGACTTTTTCCAGAAATTGTCATTTCTGTTGATTTTCAGTTCCTCTTCCAGATTGTGTTTTGAGAAATCTGCAGAAGTTTTGAAACTCTATCCCATTTTTGTTGAACATTACCAAACTTCAATGTGTTTTCCACTGCTAGAAAGATCTGTTATTTGATTTGGCTTTCAGCTTTGGAGATTGATTTTTTTTTTGGTTTTTTCTAATGATGTAATTTTAAGACATTTTTCATGTACTTAGCCTCTCCGTGGCGCACGAAAGATTAACACCCGATTCTCTCCAACATATCCGGAGGGTATCGCCGTGTCATGTTAGGTCTGAGGTAGTGCTCAATAGGAAAAGGAAACCAAAACGCGGCCAAAAACAAGAAGAATTCATTTAAAAATGTTCACCTTCAACTGCAGGTCTGTCGCAACTAAAACCAGCGGCTTGAAGAAACAAAAAAAAATAAAGTACGATCCAATAATCTTCAAAGTTATATAAAAACAATTTTTTACTAGCAGAATTTCTGAAACAAAAAGAGCAGCAGAAGAGCATAGAATTCATCGAGACGGGACCGGAGTTTTCTTAGGTTCTCGGAACGGTAATTCCGTGTTAGGAGGAGTCGGCTTTATCGTCTACCACCCATTAAATGCCGCCAACCAACCAAAGAGTCTTAAGAAGGCAGCGAGAGATATTGCAGAATACAAATCTGAAATACCATACTTCCATGCTTCCGAGCAAGTGGAGAGAGAATCACTACGAAGATAAGAAGAGTGCAGGAAATTCAAAAGTTCTACTTGAAGCTATTCAGCAGCAACTGTCCTTCTCCAATATCAATGAATACCCGCACTAGAACAGAAGCATCTTTCTGAGCAATTGTAATGCATAGTTTTTCAGGCCAGTTTCATATTTGGCAATGTGTGATTTCTCAAGTAAAATGAACCTGGTGTACTCGATTACGAGTACTTCCAGTCATTTTCCATTTAAGCCCCGCCCTATATATTTTTTCTCCACTGTTGAAAGGCGCGTAGGTGTGTTTGGCAATAATCTCAAACTTGGGTAATTAAACCTGTATTAGTGTTAAACAAAAACATTAACAAAGCAATTACTACAATAAAAGGAAGTCAAATAAACAACTACAACAAATGTATTTACGGGCTAAGAGATAAAATTATATAAATTATAAAACAAAAGGTAGTGTGCCAAAAAAGGGAGAAATTAATAAAGGGAAACAAAACAAATAGAATTTAAATTGGCTGTTGCTACTAGTGGTGTCAACAACAATTTAAGATTCGCAGGTGAGTCTCGCCACGAGCTACTGGTGGCGCCAAACTATTGGGGTTTTTGAATTACTAACGATGAGGAATATTTGTTGTATTACAAAAAAACAAGGCATTTTAATTATTGGTGCTCGAATCGAGCACACGCCCCTTCTTCCTCATCCTATGATATCGAGTTGTTTACGACTCAAAATCATATTTGAATTTGTTATTCATTACCTTGCGCAAATCTTGTTGTTTGTTACTGTAACTGTTGATGCGCGTTCACGCCCCGCCCCTTCTTGCTCATCCTATGATGACGAGTTGTTTACGACTTGGGATCATATTATCGGTTCGCGAGTACGTGGTGAGCCGCTTACAGGTGGGGTTTGGGTCTCGTTAGGAAATTGGCGCGTTTTAACGCGCCAATTTAAAAATTGAAAGAAAGCGCACACACTGCGTTTGTTTTTCTTTTCGAAAATTGAAATCGAATATTGGAATTTTTTCTATTTATATTTTGCTTCGAAAATCATGTTTTTTTTAAATTAATTTTTATTGTCAATTTTTTTTAAACTGCTTATTAAACTGAATAAAGTATTTCTTTCATTTTTTAAATTGGCGCGTTAAAACGCGCCGATTTCCTAACGAGACCCAAACACCACCTGTAAGCGGCTCACCACGTACTCGCGAACCGATAATATTTGAATTTGTTGTTAATTTGTCTTCCACTCTACCTTCAAATGGATTTTATCTTTTTAACTTTATCTTTATTTTTATCTTAATCTTGAACTTTATCTTTATCTTTATTTTTAACTTTAACTTGACCTTCAACTTCAACTTTAACTTCGTCTTTCTTTTCATCTTTCTCTTCATCTTTATCTAAATCTTAATCTTATACTTTTAATAAATGGTTTAATTACCCAAGTTTGAGGTTTTATCCCAGTTAACCAAGTACGAGTTCGGGAAGGGCGAGCGATACTTCCACTTCTGTCTCGACACTCCACGATCCCCAGAGAGGATCGATCACACCTGGTCCGGGTGCGGCCTAATGCAGTCTGCATGTCCTATTTGTGGTTTTTATTGGCATTGCCGGACTATTGGTCCACAGCTAACATGGTATAACGGCATTCAAAACAGTGAAATCGCACTATAAAATCAGCCAGATTCTTATCAACAAGCTGTCAATCAATGACAAATTAGAGTTTCTCAATTCTGGATCAATTGCTCCTGATGACAGTTTTAAAGACGCGCGAAGTGCGACAGTCGAGAGTTGAGTCTAGCATCATTAACCATGTTCTAAAATTAAGAGTCCGGGTGTAGATTTTCATATTGGTTCGGCTATTTCGGAAAGAGCCACGCCGTTTCCCAGCATTCAAGCAGCTCGATTCCCCCCAGAAGAATGTTACGTTGATCGTTCAATTCTTAATACAAGAAACATTTTCTTGGCTAGCCGACAAGTTTACACGCGTTTTTCTCCTCTCTCGTTTGTGGTTTTCCACTCATTGTAAAGGTTCAAAAGTTCTCTGATGATCGTCCATTTTTTCATCGATTTCGTTCACTCTTTCACCGTCAATCTGCCCATTTCTCACACACACACACATACACATGCGAAGCCTGTTTCTGTTTCATAAGCATACAGATACACTTCAAGCTGACCAGTACAGGCAGAGTGAAAAGGCGGCCAACTGAAATGACCACGCGCCGATTAACGTTGTCCCGTCGTTCTTCTTCCTCCACTCGTTTTTTTGTGCTGAACGATTACTGGCGAACTTATTCTTGTTGGTTTTTAGCCGCGATTAAATCTCTCTAGCCTTTTGTTTCAAGTTTCCCGAATTTCCAGTTCTTTTCGGGTTTAATAAGAGAGCCATTCCGCGAATTGAACGCAGATAATGTTCGCTCTACTGTACTAAATCCATGAGGAAATTCGATTTTTTTTAAACTTTGCCGATGACTTTCCTTCTTAAATAAGTGCTTTTATCAATGTTCAAATGAAAATGTGTTATGAGAAATACTGAAAACGCTTCTTATTTGCAGCCATCGTCTTTTCCGGGATTGAAAAGATGTTCAGATACTACAGGGTGGCATCCAAATACGGTTACACGCTTTAAGCGTTATAAATGTCTTCAAACAAGTTCAATTTTCACCAAAATTGGACAGAAGTTTATTGAAATGATACAAAAACAAGTGTTAACAATAGTTTTCAAATCGCCCTTCTTTGGCCTTCACCACCGCTCTCAACCTCTTCGGGTAAGCGTCCACCACGGCACGCAGGTAGTTGGCATCCATTTCGTCTCAGGCTTTCACAAGTGCGACCTTCAGAGCGCTCACATTAGCGTAGTTTTTGGTGGAAACCTTCTGGGTCAAATATCCCCAAACGGCGTAGTCCATAGGATTCAGGTCGTGTGACGACGCTGGCCATTCTGACGAGGAAATGAACTCAGGAAAATTGTTTTTGCACCACTGCTGAGTGGCCTTGGCGCGATGAGCCGGTGCGCCGTCTTGTTGGAAGCACCAGGGTCGGTTTCCGTAATGCGATTTGGACCACGGAAGAACTGCAGCATCTAAAATGTGTTTTCTGTAGTAGATTTGGTTCGCCTTGGCTCCCAAATCAACAAAAATCAGCGGGGTTTTGCCATCGGAGCAAATTCCACCAAAAACCATGACTGAAGACAGATGAGATGTCTTATTGAGAATTTTTCCGTTCTTACAGGCAGTTTGAAAGTCTTTTGCAATAATCCGATGGTTTTGGCCATTCTTATTAGCTTCGACGGTGAAAATTTTCTCGTCTGTGAACAGTGTCGAGAGGTGCGTGCCTGAGTGCGTGCCGTGAAGACGTTTTCGTGCTTTTTGCATTCGGAGAGCTTTGTTTTTCTCGGTGAGGAATACGCCATGCTGCATACGGTACGAAGTCATCTTCAGCTTCTCTTTGACAATGATTCCCATAAAATATCGGCTCATTTTGAAGTCTTTAGCAAGCTTCCTCATGCTTCGCTCCGGATTTCTTCGGATTCTTTCCCGAACGCTTTTGGCGTCGTCAAAGTGACAGGACGACCCGATCTTGGATGGTCATCAGGTGTACGGAGACGGTGGAAGCGAGTAACAGTCCGATGAACAAGCATTCGGTTGACGTTCAGCCGTTTAGCGATCTCCGAATTCGACACACCCTGCTGCATCATTTTAATAATAGAACTACGATGGGGTGAAGCAGCCGCCATTACCTTAAAAATGGAAGTTGCGACCAGAAAATTGAAAAACATAATAATAAATATGTAATAATTAATAAAAAATAAAATTGATACAGTAGCGACTTGTGCTCATGCGCCAGAATCCACGCAAAGTTGCGTAAAAGTACATGGCTGCCACACTGTAGCTATTCTGAAAAAGAAAAATATCTTTTATTCCTTTTAATCATTTTTTTTTTCTTTTTTATGGCAAATCTAGCACGATATAATTGCTTATTTAACAATAAAAGTCAGTGACAAAGATTAGACTAAAATTGGCGCACGGTTTCGCAATTTCAGATTCTTTGTATTCGCAAACATTTACATAATGATATAAGGTCGAAAGCAACTAGTCCAGCCAGCAAAGCTCTACAACTGAAAACTTTAAAAATTACGATTTTCAATTGTAATTCACATTTTGGCTTATTTAAAAATAATCATTGGTACAAGCATTTGAAACGAAAAAAGTTGAAAAACAGCAACATTTGTATTCCTGCCATAATGCTAAAAATGACTTTATTGTTTCAATCTTCTTCAAGTGGCTTCCTTAAAAAAACAACTTCATTTCTGTAGTTGGCAACTTTTTAGTGCGATTAATATACACGGAGTTATAGATCTTGCAAGAGAGGCGATTTGGGATTACAATGAGAATGTTTCGGTGCTCCGCAATGGAGCTCTCTTTTGATAGATAGAAATTTGTAGGTCTTGATTTTTGTGGGAACACAGAAAAAGTTGTCATCTGCAAAAAAAAAGTATATATTTTTTGAAATCGAAATTTTTCGAAAAGGCAACTTTTGGCATCATACCAAGTGCTTAAGCTAAAAGAATTTCGAATGCTCTTAAAGACTGCCACTGTAACTTCAGATCAGTGTTGTCTCTCACTACGCTTGGTTGAATAGCTTTTCAGAGAATAACTAAGTTTTTTTTTTCAGCAATTTGCTATGAGAAGGTGGGGGGGGGGAGGTGGTTAGCTTCGAAATCCCCCCTTTTCTTTCTGCACTCCCTTTCTTTTTTTCCTGCTGTAAATGAACGAGACCGACTAATTTAGTAGGGATGAGAAGACTGTACTTGTTACGGAAAACTTGTAAAAACTGCTATTCGAGTGAAAGAAAAAAGCAGACAGCAACAAAAGCAATTATTCAGTTTACACCCTATCCTGCTACATTTGCGGAGACGCTGGTCTCGATGAGTTTGGAGAATGCAGTTCACAGTTCCAATACAATTGTAATGATTATGCCTGAAGGTTCCCGCCATCCGAGAAAATCTACTGCAGAAGTACAAGGACAAAGAATGCCACAAGCAGTGAGTCTCTCTATTCGAATGATACTTTGAAACGGAAGTACTAAAACCGAAAAACTGAAAAAAAAATAGTATGAAATGAATGAAAAAAAAATAAAAAAAAGACACGAAACCTGGAAAACGGAAAAAATGGTTCTTCCTCCCCCCGCCCCCCCCCCCCATCCAATTCTTCTTTTGATCACGAAATCCATTCCTATGAGGATTCAATGTTGTTGGTGCACTTAACAACATTGAGAAAATAGAAAAGAATAAATTTCAAATAAATGATGAAGCAAGAGAAGCAATACGACGACGCTTTCGTTGTAAACACGAGAGATCTCGAGGAGAGGAAGCGGAATGTGAGAATAGCCAAATTCAACAATGATCACAAAGATAAAATGGTACAGTACGCTTCACATTTATACGGTCTCCCCTGTTTAAGACTGTAACAGCTTGATTAGGGGATTTCACAACAAGACAACTTCAAAATCGAATTCCCCACAAAAAATTACGTATATGGGCCAATTTTTAAGACCCTATATGAAAAACATTTGGTATATCGCCTGGAAGTCTGAAAATGGTCTATTTGCAAGCGTTTCATATTTATACGGTCATCCTATCAAAAGTTGTTAAATCAAGCTGTTACAGTCTTAAACAGGGGCGACCGTATAAATGTGAAACGCACTTTATATTGAAAGCATTCTTAATTTGGGCTGCCTAATAGTTTTCAACCCGTTATATTGAATATTTTCAAAAAGAAACGTTTCCAACTAGACTACATCGGACGAAACAGTCTCGTGATATTATATATGTAATTACGACTTTCAAGCAACAGTCCTGGAATATGTGAATATCTTTCACGCTTCACATTAATTTCCCGCTTAAAATATATCAATATTAGACCCGTTTCCGTGGAAAATTGCTGAAAACAGTCAGTACTGATCAGATTACTTTCAGTGGAAACACACAAATACTGTTTGGGCAAAACTGGTGAACGGAGATATGTATGTGTAAGGTGACTTCCTATGGTTAAAAAAATTTCATAATACCCACATCAGCCGTAAAAAAAATTGACTACGGTATTCATGTGCACCGACGTCTCATCAACTCGGCCTTCACTGTTTACTTCGACCCAAAGTTCGATTCCCTCGTTGAAGCACTCCGTGAAGCCACGAACGCTGGAAGCAGACAATCTGAATCGATGTCGGAGAAATTGTCGAAGAAGTGATAACATGAAGTTGCATTAGATGAAAACTCGTATATCGTCAAACTAATACGTAATCTCAACGGCAACTTTATCGCCCAATATCGTATTCATGCCGGTAAAACAGAACCAATTGTAAAGGGAGGTAAGCTAGCAAAAATGGAGTACAACGAGATTTATGGAATGGAGACATTTGTCTCAATTGGAAAAGGATATGTTCAGGATATGGAGACGTCGCAATATAGGAAAAATTTCGAATTCACGTATGAGAAATTTCCAATTTGTCTCCAGAAATCCAAGGGACTTCTCAATTTAATTCACAGGAAATACAGCACATTACGATTCTGGCGCCGTTGGATTTATCGTCTTGTGGAAACCAAATACCTGATGGCTCTAAAGGATTTATTTCAATTCTAGATACACGCAGGTGGATAATACGTCAATTGCATCTAGACTAGTAAAACATTAAGTATTCTCGGTGGTGGGGCATACGTCATATTAAAGTTTCAGATAAAGCGCACGGTTTCATTGTTCTATGTGGTATAGACCATACGGACGCACTACGTTTTGACTTGTGCCGAGAAACAGTTCCAGGGAATCGTCGACCCGCATCCATCACTTTGTGACGTCAAGGGATGCCACACAGGCCAATGCTAGTAGACCATTCTAATGCGTCCTACGGTTAAAGAGGTTAAAGATGATGACTGTACTAAATTATTAATGAAACTCCTCGTACTTTTATTTTTTTTTTCTGTCGATACGTGGTTTTGTTATGGTTTGGTTTGGTTTTCTGCTCGAAAATGTTCCCTTCTTTATTTCATTTTAACCTAGAGTTCTGCATGCGAAAGAAAACCCTTTATCACATACTCACTCTCTGCTATACATTGGTTTTGTTGAGGCGAATTATTGCATTGTGCGTTTATCACGTATTAAATTCGTAAATATATAAATTTTTTAAATATTCCAATACAAATAGAAAATTATGAGCATATCTATTAATCCCAATTTCCGAGAGTTCGTATGATTGAAATCAGCACTGACAAAGAGGTCATCGCTGCCATCATTTAGCGCATCTATGGATGGGTTGATCGAAATCACACTCGGCTGAAAGACGTTCAAAGTGCTGTCCGAGTAAGTCCTGTCAAGATTTCCTCTTGAAGTAAGCTGAAGTAAGTCAAGATTTCCTCTTGAAGTAACGATAATTGTTGAAACTGTTGTTGTGGTTAGATTTGTATCACAGACACCCGAAAATTCGCAAATCTCCTTTTCAAAGTTGAAAATGTTATAAAAGTACACTCCTTGAGATCTGTCGCTAGGGTCTAGAAAAAAAAGTGATTCGGGGGTTGGATCCTTCATATGCCCCAATACCAGATGCTTTCAGTCCAATGACAGTAGTCCTGTTCTTATGGATGTGCACAAGTGGACCGCCTCGGTCATTTCCTCCTTCAAAATATTTTTCTGTGTATAGCCATGTGGGATCTATTTCATTTGTTATCTGAAATTATGCTTTTTTAGAACTTTGCAATGCCTGTAAAATCTCAACTTTTTTCCAACTCATGTTTCATTTTTCAATTTTTACGCGAAGCGATACACGTTGCATTAGCAAAGTGTCAACGTGCTTAAAGTCCGCAATAAGGTCATTTAGAAATGCAATGCTAAACTTCTTCAAGTCTTATTTTGGTGTATGGAGTCAACCTTCTCCCATCCCATCCCATAGCTCTACATCAACATTCGACGCGTTACCTTAGTTTTATGATGCTTCATCTGACCATTTGCCCCGAGTCCATAAGAGTGTACTACAACGCCCTGTTTGATATTTGAAGAATACTTCTCTGAAATTGATGGTGTCTCTCAGTGAATTTAGATATCCGGATGTTCGATTTACTGTCGGTTAAGCATGGAAAACACTTCAAGCTCTCCCGAATTTCCAATAATAATGGGGCGGAAAGAACGTGAAAATCTCCCTTGCATAAGTAAAAAAATCGTGCCTGAAAATGCTCAGTACGTCATTAAACAAAACGTTTGCATTTTTTGTTGTATATCACTGAAAAACAATTCCAGAATTCCAAATTTTCGTCTAGAAAAAACTTGATTACAAAACAAAAAGAAGCATTTCAACCGGGCTTTCTTTGTTTTTATCAGCCAGATTCGACGTGTAGCAATATTTCATATCTGCATGCCTGCCTTAACTATTTCCAGGTCGAGAGCCTTTTTTGGATTCCACACTTCCAACGTTTCCAGAGCATCAATAGGAATCTCGATGAATCTAAAAATCATAGAAAGTGCAACTGCTCTTACTTATTATGGGAGAAAAAAAAACTAGAAAGCAGGCGGGGTGTCGTCGTAACAATTAAAGATGATGCGGACGTGCGCATCGTATCTAAAAGGAAAAGTGGGAAAAGGCAACCACCGTTCCTTACATAGTTTAAGAGCGAATAAGTTGAAAAATTCGAAACGTTGCGCACACCGCTGACTTGGGACAGTTGGAAAGAAAGAGAGAGTCAATAAAGCTCACCCGCCGTGGTCTCCTACAGAGCAGTTCTTTTCGATTTTCTTTCCATTCACCAACCAGTTTTGGTTGACAGTCAACAGAACTTGCGCTGACGTCATGATGTGTCTTGGGGATGTGAGGAACGCAGTGGTATTTGGAAATTGAACACGGCTTTTGGGACGAACTGTTAAAAGCCATGTATTCTCTTCATTTGTATAATTGAAGACTTTTCCATAGACGTCAGCGGCTGGCATGGCTGTGAAACATTAATCAATGATGTTTCTCGAAGTGGAGTCCACGAATAGCGAAAAAAAAACATCGGACATGGAAGAACGACGGTGGCCGTGTCTCATTTTACATTTAAAATGACTGTGACAGTAACCAAGATACGGTAAAAACGCAAATAGACTTGCATGCAATACTATTGTTCGTAGAGGCTTTTTGATAGAAATACTATTAGAAGAGGAGCAAGGCAATAAGAGGATGCAATACTATTGTTCAAGCTTGTCACTGCGGGCAATACTATTAGGGAACAGGAAATGAGGTCTTGAACAAATAATGTACTTTCCATTTTCCCAAAGGATGTTTCGACACCGGACATTTCGCAACTGGCCAGACTGTTGCACCAAACACGGCACCTTGACAAACGCAGTTGGAAACGTTTAATTGCGAAATACCGGATTGGAAAACACTTTTTAAAGTCTCTAAAATCTCTAAAATCATGAAGAAACCGCATTAAAAATTTACTAACTGCGCATTGGTCTCACAGCGACCTCGATTACTGTCAAACCTTTTTAGTGTAAAGTGAAAAAGTTGGCGAAACGCTTAATTTACGCCGAGATCTCTTATTCTGTTTTCTCCTTTTTTCTATGAATCCATCTAAATTTTCGAAGTTTCCCAAGTTTCTAGAATAGTCCCCCGGCAAGACTGCTCTTGCTCAATGAGCTTTCGCAACAGGCCTTAAATTTCTCAGCTTAATGCCTGTATTTTCCGAGTTCTCGACGACGAGACCAATTTAATTTGGAGACTTACGAAGATTAAAGTCACCGCAGGTCTCTTGACGCTGTTGGTTTTCTGAGGCCGACAGAGGTTCACCATTAATGACTGCGAGTCCGGAAAGGTAAGTTACTGAGAGGAAAATTTCAATTCCAGAAATAGCAGTCATTTTCAATGAACATAAAAATAATACTGTTTGTTGTATTACTTATTTTGTTTTCCGAAATGTCAAACTTTTGATTTTTCGGCACGATTTATCGATAGATTGCAATGATAAGATATTCGAGTTCACGGACCCGCCGAAACGACGAATACCGACGAAAGGCTGAAGCCTAGGCCACTGACGAGGTTAATCGGCATTATTCTTTGCATTTTCAAACTTTTAAAAATTAGTTTTTAAAAGTTTTTTTTGTTTGTGAATTAAGTGAATAAATATGATAAATTCGAAACATTGAATTTTCTCGGAAAATATTAAATAAAGCCGTGAAACATTAAGCATATCCTCGAATGACAGAAGCCTTTGCTGGAAGGATGATGTTCGTGAATCGAGAATATGCAATGGGATCGATTTTGGAGACAACGAGACGAGCGCGGCTGGCGTCGTCGATTCTTTGATCATCATTGTTGATGATGGCTACGTAGCGATTGAATCATACGTCGAATGTGCATCCATTATCTGTGTCGATACAGACGAGCGTGAAATGAATTTTTCTCACTCAGAAAGGAACACGAGAATGCGCGGGGTGCGCGGTAGATATATGTCAAACTATTGGAAGATCCCCGCAAAACCTACCTAGTGCTCTAACGCGACGCGGGGGTGAACGGCTCTCGTCACCTGCCTGCCAAACCAGGATGTCGTCTACTCAAAGGGCTAGTAACGCGAGGAAGACGCCCAACCTTCCGACGCCCAACCTCCCAATCTCACACGTACAAAACGAGGGTTCGGAGCGGCACAGGGTACCAAGTATCCAAGTATAGACAGATCAAATAACTTATGGGCGTGAACCCAACAGTACTCTCTATGTTTTTAGTGCATATGAATTTTCGTTATGTCTGACTTAAGCTATCACCATAGTCTCGTGATATCTGTAATTACGACTTGCAAGCAACCGTCTAGGAACGTTTGAGTATCTCTCATTTTTCACATACATTTTCCGCCTAAAATGTATCAATAGTGGATCCAAGCTTGAATTATTCTTCTAATTAAAATGGCTCTTATGGGTCTGAAATAAATGTTCATTTTGAAGATCCTGTTCCCTTCAGAATGACTGATATGTTTCTAGCAAAACGATAAGAGTAGTAAATGGTTCCAGCCATCTGAAAGATTTTTTCAAAGCTTGATGTTTATTCTTTTACTGGATTCTTCAAGTCACACGACATCCAATCACAATTTCATTTTCTTTGCCGGTCAGTTTTTGCGAAATCAGTTCTTCAATGTTTCACAAAAACCTGTCACATCGAATTTTCTAGATCCTACCGGTTCCTCTTCTAATCCGAAGGCACGAAGAAGGATTTCAGAGTATGCCGACCGCCAAGTGTGACTCCGCCAAGTGTGACCGTTCAGAAACCGACGTAACCGCCACAACGTCAGATCATCCGATAATATGACCCCGTTTGCAACTTCTGTTCTTCTTCCTCTATTTCGCGCTGAAGCTTGCCATTCCGAATAACTTGTGAAAAAAGAATTGGATAAGAAAAATAAATGAAAGCCTTTTTGAGTAAAGAAAGAAGAAAAAATGAAGAATTATCCAGTAATTATCCAGCCAAAATCTTCCTTCGCATGCATTTTCAGCATTGGAGATTGATCTTTTTATATTGTATGCTGACTTAGGTTCTGGAGCTCGCCTTTCCTGGGTTGACTGGGGTGCGTGTGTCTTGTCGACCTCAAACTTGGGTAATTAAACCGTTTATTGGAAGTATAAGATTAAGATTAGATAAAGGTAAAGACAAAGATAAATGTTAAAGATAATGATAAAAAGAGGAAATCCTTTCGAAGGTAGAGCGTATGAAAAGTTAATAACAAATTCAAACAAGATTACGAGTCGAAAACCAATAACAAGTTTCGTTCTCTTAGTATGAGCAAGAAGGGGCGGGGCGTGAGCGCGCATTTACAGTTACAATAACAATAACAAGATTTGCGCAAGAAAATGAATAACAAGTTCAAATTTGATTGCGAGTCGTAAACAACAACACGTTTCGTTCTCATAGGATGAGCAAGAAGGGGCGGGGCGTGAGATCGCATTTACAGTTACGATGACAATAACAAGATTTGCGCAGGCTAATGAATAACAAGTTCAAATACGATTTCGAATCGTAAACAACTATAAGTTTCGAGCACCAATCTACGGTAGAAATGAAAGTACTCAGTATTTTGAGTACACTTTTTTGGTTTTTTCTAATGATGTAATTTTAAGACATTTTTCATGTACTTAGCCTCTCCGTGGCGCACGAAAGATTAACACCCGATTCTCTCCAACATATCCGGAGGGTATCGCCGTGTCATGTTAGGTCTGAGGTAGTGCTCAATAGGAAAAGGAAACCAAAACGCGGCCAAAAACAAGGCTGAACTATTACTGGCGAACTAATTTTTGTTGGTTTTTAGCCGCTGTTAAATCTCTCCAGCATTTTTATTTCAAGTTTCCCGAATTTCCAGTTCTTTGCGGGTTTAATAAGAGAGCCATTCCGCGAATTGAACGCAGATAATGTTCGTTCTAAATCCATGAGGAAATTCGATTTTTTTTAAACTTTGCCGATGACTTTCCTTCTTAAATAAGTGCTTTTATCAATGTTCAAATGAAAATGTGTTATGAGAAATACTGAAAACGCTTCTTATTTGCAGCCATCGTCTTTTCCGGGATTGAAAAGATGTTCAGATACTAGCTATTCTGAAAAAGAAAAATATCTTTTATTCCTTTTAATCATTTTTTTTTCTTTTTTATGGCAAATCTAGCACGATATAATTGCTTATTTAACAATAAAAGTCAGTGACAAAGATTAGACTAAAATTGGCGCACGGTTTCGCAATTTCAGATTCCTAGTTTTCGCAAACATTTACATAATGATATAAGGTCGAAAACAACTAGTCCAGCCAGCAAAGCTCTACAACTGAAAACTTTAAAAATTACGATTTTCAATTGTAATTCACATTTTGGCTTATTTAAAAATAATCATTGGTACAAGCATTTGAAACGAAAAAAGTTGAAAAACAGCAACATTTGTATTCCTGCCATAATGCTAAAAATGACTTTATTGTTTCAATCTTCTTCAAGTGGCTTCCTTAAAAATAGGACTTCATTTCTGTAGTTGGCAACTTTTTAGTGCGATTAATATTACTTACTTACTTAGTTACTTAGTCGATGTTGTTGAACGCGGCCCAGGCTGCCCGTCTTCTTCTGTGGAGTTCAGGTTCTAGCTCATTTCGTGGGTTGAGTAGCCTGCCAAGGTAGACATACTCATCCACGTCTTCGATTGTTGTGATGGTTGTACTATTACTGATGATCACCGGATGTGTGGTGGCGTATGTGTTTCTCAACACGTTGGTTTTGTTAGTATTTATTTGAAGGCCTACTTTTTTGCACCTTTCTGTGAACTCTTGGATCATCTGGCTGGCAGTTCGTGGGTCGTTTGCGACAAGAATGATGTCGTCTGCGAATCTCAAATGGGTGAGATTTCTGCCATTGATCCTTATTCCTGGCACGTGAGCGTAGTCGTCGTTTTGTCCTTTAAGGTGATTCCAAGACAATTTTCCGAGAACGAGCTCTAGACAAGCTGAGAAGAGGTTTGGTGATATTGGATCACCTTGGCGTACACCTCTTGTGATGGGTACCTCAACTTGTCTATGGAATGGTGTAAAGGTGGTTGTGCAGTTTGTGTAGCACTCTTTGAGCAGGTTAATATAGACTGTTTCTACTCCTTGTGCTCGAAGGCTTTCCCATATCGCTTTTGGTTCCACACTGTCAAATGCCTTGTGGAAGTCAATGAAGACAAGTGTGAGCGGAATTTGGTACTCGCGGCCAACCTCGAGCAAGCGTTGTACTGATTGTATGTGGTCGATCGTTGAGAATGATCGACGGAATCCTGCTTGCTCGACTGGCTGGGCTTCTTCTAGTGTTTTTCGTACTCTATTTAATAGACATTTTGAGAATGTCTTATAGATTACTGATAGAAGGCAGATAGGCCTATAATTCTCCAAATTTTCTCTGTCTCCTTTTTTGAAGATCTTTTTTTTCGATTAATATACACGGAGTTATAGCTCTTGCAAGAGAGCCGATTTGGGATTACAATGAGAAAGTTTCGGTGCTCCGCAATGGAGCTCTCTTTTGATAGCTAGAAATTTGTAGGTCTTGATTTTTGTGGGAACACAGAAAAGGTTGTCATCTGCAAAAAAGAAGTTTATATTTTTATGAAATCGAAATTTTTCAAAGAAGCAACTTTTGGCATCATACCAAGTGCTTAAGCTAAAAGAATGTTGTGGAGAAATTTTCGGGGGGCGGCGCCGGAAATCGGTTTGCTAGAGGAGGTGAACGAGAGGAACAACTTCAAACAAACAGCTTTAGGAAGAAGTGAGGATTATAATAACTGGCTGAATCAAATGTAAATCGAACAACCGTACTAGAAACAAATATAATTGTTGGT